>CM067172.1:60424391-60443757 GCA_034093135.1 Erigeron breviscapus | reverse complement strand
TGCAGGCGACTTGATCTGCATCAGTTCTGAATAGATGACCCACAAATTTCATCTTTTCCATAAAGGAACGAGCATAATCATTAATTTTGCCAACTTCAGCTGTCAAAGCACGGAACTCTTTTTCCATTTTGCGCTGTTCATGAGTCCCGATATACTCCTCAATGAATTTCTGCTTAAAGTCAGCCCACGTAATAGCAGTTACCATAGCCGGAGTCATTGAAATAGTAATGCTCTTCCACCAGTCTCGAGCACCTTCTTTCAACATTCTACTCGCACACAACACCTTTTTATCCTCTGGACAGTCACAAGCTTCAAAGACCATCTCAGTATCATCAAGCCATTCCATACAGCCTACTGCGTTAAGTGTTCCATTGAATTTCTGAGCTCCACACTTCTGGAAACTTTCGAACTTAAATCGAGGAGCTTGAACTACATTAGGAGGAGCCACATCAACATTAACAGGGGGAACGACAACATTATCCACTGGTGGCTCAATGTGGTGAGATGGCACTGAGTAGTTGCCATCAGTTCCTTCAGCATTCTCAGCAAGAGCGTTGTTCAGTTGTTCTTGAGTCTGTGCTAACTGGGCTTGGAGAGTCAGCACAAGATTGTACAGTTCAGCTGCATTAGGGATTTGCTCCACCACTGCTTCGTTAACTCTAGGTGGATTGCCGGGAGGTGGAGGCATAGGACCTAATGGGCTTGGCTGATTTACTTGCTGGGGGTTTCCTCGATTTCCATTCACGTTAGCTGCAGTAGCAGTAGCAGCAGCATTAGTAGCAACTGCACCTGGATGGACAGGTGGAGTAACGCTGGCAGTTGCTCCGTCACGTTGGATGTTGCGGTTGCGAGTGTTAACCATTTTCCTTCAATAAAATGGTGGAGTCGATAAGCGCGAAATAAAACAAAAGTTCGTTGGGATAAGGCTAAATCATATCATCGTAACATAAACATCTCATAAGCCTTATCATACTCGCACTCATCCCAACCCATCCTACATCACATGTCATCACTAGCTAAGGCATCCTACGAATACCTAGCATGCGCATCTTAAGTTTAAGTCCAAATCCTATGGTCAATAGGCCTTGGTTCACTTAAACTACTTCTCTGATACCAACTTGTAACACCCGTTTCGTAAAAATATGGATTTCCAAAAATTTTGCCTAACGGCGTTAAATCATGCGGAAACGATTTAGGAAAATACTCAACTAAGGAAAACAGTTGAGAAAACATAAGTGGTGTTACTAATAGCATCAAATCAGTAATAAAAGAAATCCATAAGATTGCCCAACATAAAGCAATCATAACATAGTCTTTACATAAGTTCCATAAAGGAAATCAATAACATAAGGTCTATGCGAAGCTATTGGGTAAACTAAAGCCAGCTTGATCATCTACCCATCTCTCGCCACAGCTTCACACGTCATCTTACTGCCTAACCTGAGGGGTGTCAACACATTAAAAGAAACAAGTGTTAGCTATAAAGCTAAGTAAGATAACACCAGGTTTAAGCAAACATTTCATCCATTTAAATCGTCACTTTAAAGCATTACGTCATTTTAATTAGGCATTCATACCACCGTATAAACATATCCACATCACATATCCACATCACATATAAGCATAGAGTTCATGACCCTAAGCGTGCCTAATCAATTTCGTCATCTCATCTCATCTCATTAAGTTGTGACTAGGTCACCGTTAAGTTGTAACCGAAGTTACCATTAAGGAAAGACAATGTCGATCCATGAGTAGCACGTTATGTTCATGACATTAGGTGGGTCATCAGGCCACCCGAAACTACTCGCCACATATGACTTGTTGCAAGGAACCACCCGAGCAACCATTTTAACATACCTATAACCACCGTAAGGCACGATGTACCTATTACCACCGTAAGGCACGATGTACCTATTACCACCGTAAGGCACGATGTACCTATTACCACCGTAAGGCACGATGTACCTATTACCACCGTAAGGCACGATGTACCTATTACCACCGTAAGGCACAGGTTATGCATAACACTTAACATCTAATTAGCTCGAGCATTTATCGTATTTAGTTTAGATTTCCACCTTTAACCTAAACTAATCCATACTATCATCTTTTCACGTTAGGCCCTTAAAACGTGCACGTGTCATGGCAACCTAAAAAGGTCTAGTGTTCTAGATGAACAAGCCACATATACATGCACATAACAACATTACAACATATCATTAACCACCGTTCATCATAACATATCATATCATAAACATATCATTAACCACCGTTCATCATAACATATCATATCGTAAACATATCATTAACCACCGTTCATCATAACATATCATATCATAACATATCATTAACCACCGTTCATCATAACATATCATATCGTAAACATATCATTAACCACCGTTCATCATAACATATCATATCATAACATATCATTAACCACCGTTCATCATAACATTTCATATCGCAACATATCATTAACCACCGTTCATCATAACATATCATATCGTAAACATATCATTAACCACCGTTCATCATAACATATCATATCGTAAACATATCATTAACCACCGTTCATCATAACATATCATATCATGAACATATCATTAACCACCGTTCATCATAACATATCATATCACATATCATTAACCACCGTTCATCATAACATATCATATCAAACATATCATTAACCACCGTTCATCATAACATATCATATCATAACATATCATTAACCACCGTTCATCATAACATATCATATCATAACATATCATTAACCACCGTTCATCATAACATATCATATCATAACATATCATTAACCACCGTTCATCATAACATATCATATCATAACATATCATTAACCACCGTTCATCATAACATATCATATCATAACATATCATTAACCACCGTTCATCATAACATATCATATCATAACATATCATTAACCACCGTTCATCATAACATATGATATCGTAAACATATCATTAACCACCGTTCATCATAACATATCATATCATAAACATATCATTAACCACCGTTCATCATAACATATCATATCATAACATATCATTAACCACCGTTCATCATAACATATCATATCATAACATATCATTAACCACCGTTCATCATAACATATCATATCATAACATATCATTAACCACCGTTCATCATAACATATCATATACATATCATTAACCACCGTTCATCATAACATATGATATCGAACATATCATTAACCACCGTTCATCATAACATATCATATCAAACATATCATTAACCACCGTTCATCATAACATATCATATACATATCATTAACCACCGTCATCATAACATATCATATCATAAATATCCTAGATTAGGTTAATCTTAACTTAATCCCGTTTTTAACTTTATACCTTTGGCAAAACTAGTCCCTGGACTTCATATCAACTTTGTTTCGCATTAAAACACCTATTGGGGATATACGTAACACATTAAAGCACTTTCGCACACTACATGGGCCATTTACTCATCATTAAGTCCACTTTATTGTCACTCATTAAAGACATTTAAGTCTTACAATTAGGGCACATAAACATATAAATACACATTTCCACGTAAACATATCACGGACTTAGAATTTGACCTAACGACGTTAGTCAACATATACGTTTAAGTTTTGGGATGTTACATCCTGCTCGTTCTATTGGGAGATTGAATACTTTCTTTCTCTCATGCCCTCTGTATGGTGCATTAACCCTAAATCCAGGGAGAATGTACCATGACTATTTGTGTGAATTCTGGTACTCGGCATTTTATAATGAAGAAACCTCATCAATTTCTTATACTCTTAGGGGAGGTACCAGATCTTTAAGTTTCTCAGTGAGTTTACTCAGGTCTGTTTTACAGTTGAACTATCTTGACCAGAATGAGATGCCCATCGAACTTCCCTCTGGCATTAATTACAGGGAAGTGTGCAGGTTGATGGGGCACACAGAAATTCTTGATGACCATGGCCAGTTGTTAAGAAAAGGCACAATATATATGAGTAGGCTGACAGACTCGTGGAGATTTTTCTTCACACATTTGGTTGAATGTCTGGGAGGTAGTTCTGGGGTCTTGATCAGATAAATCAAACCCAGCTCCAGATTGCCTATTGTTTGTGGTTCGGAATAAGAGTAGATTTTGCTCAGATCTTGTTTAATGATTTGGTGGATCGATTGAAAGCAAAAGGGAGAAACCCCATGTTCCATATATCCGTTTTCTTTCCCTTATGTTTAGAAGTGCTCTAGGAGACCAGTATGATTTTGATACTACTCACTTTTCTGTGAGTGAGTTTTTGAGGGATCTAACCAACCTTCAATCAAGGGCTGGTGAGGTAGATATTCCTCCAGCCATGTTAACTTTTCAAAGGGAACAAGCAGAGGCACCAGGTAGAGTACAAGTTGTTGAAAGACCTGGTGATGACCAAGATGTTCAGGTTGTAGAGATGGTACAACCAATAAGGCAAGTTGCTCCAGAAGAAGGTGTGCAACCAGAAAATGTTGATCGTTCCAGACGACCTAGATCTAGTAGGCGTCTGATGAGAGGTGGAGTCCAGGTAAACCCAGCAAGACAGGCTGGTGATGTAATAGATCTGGATGGGTCTCCCATTTTTGAAGAGGAGAATGTTGAAAATATTGAACAGGTTGAGAATGTAGAAGTTGTTGGGCAGTTTGATGAACAGATGGAAAATATGGCTCAGTTTGATGAACAGGTTGTTGAGCAGGTTGAGCAGGTAGAACAGGTTGTCCAGTCTGATGAGCAAGAGGCTCAGATTGATTTGAATGTTCAGGCTGGTACATCGGCTGGTGATGCAAATGCTGGTGATATGTTTTGGGATGGGGCTGATTCTCCCATTTCTGAAGGTCAAAATTTTGATGTAGATATGAATTTTCTGGGTGAAGATAATTGTTGATGCATGTTGATGTGACAACAGCAACTTAGATTTGATTAGTCATTTAGATTAAGACATTATGTTACTTTATGTCTTGTTTATATATGTGTAATTGATAGATTATGGACTTCATGTTTTGGTAATGATCGATTACATGTTTTGGTGTTATATATATGTTTATGTATGATGTTTGTTATGTGTGTTATACAAGTACAAACATAATATATGTTAGGTTCTTTGTACATGGAGTACATGGAAAATAACTAGGCATAGATGTTGATGGTAATTAGTACTAACGAAGATAATCTTCGTTGGGTACTAACGAAGATAATCTTCGTTATATGGGCTGGACTGCTAAGTTCGTAAGAACAAAGCCCAGCAGGCCCAATATCGATCAGAAACATATATAAATGAATGGAAACCCTAAATTGAGGAATCGGTTCAACTCTCACACACCTAAGGCGACTAAGTTCGTTTCTAGCATATAGAAAACGAAGATAGACCACATACGGCTGATTATATATATAATTAGCAATATATTCGATAACTAATCAAACTAGTTATCTCGTGAGGATTCCGCACTCACGACATAACAATTGACGATCTCGAGAGCGATCTGCAGCTATCGAGGGACTCACAAGTGGTATCAGAGCCATTCGATATCTTATCGAAGGGTTGAGATCGTTTGTTTGGTTGTTATTCTCTCAAAAACCTCCCAAAACCCTTTCTGTCGTTAAGTTCGTTTGCCTTACGAACTTAGCAAAACGAACTTAACTTAAATTCGTTCTAAAGTTCATCAAACGAAGATAGAAAACGAATTTATCTTCATTTTTCGTTTTGAATCTTCATCAAACGAATTTAGCCTACGAACTTAAGCTATCTTCGTTCAGAACCCTAGCCTACGAACTTAAGCTATCTTCGTTCAGACCTTGTTCTTACGAATTTAACCTATTTTCGTTCTATTTCTTATCTTTGTTTGAACAATAATTTTCTCTTATGGCTTCCTCATCTTCAACCAACAATGCTGTTGCCCAATACCTCAATTCTCTCGTTTATCATGATCATCTTGTAGGACGTACTAATTCTCCCCCAAAGTTAGTTTCATTGGCTGACTTCTGGGCGTGGAGAGGTCGATTTGAAGATTTTATTCAACGAGAAGACTTAAACATGTGGCTTATGATCACTGAAGGTTATGAGTGGCCCACTCTTACTGTGAATGGAGTTACTTCTACATACAAGGTAGGAGAATTAACAGGTGAAGAAAAGGCTAACTATGCCATTGAAGTAAAGACTCTTTCCACACTTCGTATGTGCATTCCTCAAGAGTTGGTGCACTTGTTTCCTAAACAGGATACAAGACTTCAAAGCAACTGTTCGATGCTATTGAAGCTCATTGTGAAGGTGATCCACTATTGAAGCAAAATAGAATTAAAATGCTCAAGAAACAATTTGACTTGCTTCAATGCTACAAAGAATGAACAAGTTGAGGATCTTATACTGAGATATCAACATCTTCTTGCTGAATTAGCTTACTTTGATCTTAAATACACTCCTACTGAGATAGTGGATAAATTCTGGATGGTTTGCCGAAAGCTTATAGAATTTCGTCATGGATTGCAAGAAAGAACTGATTATGCATCTGTTCGAATAGATGGAGTAATATCCACACTAAGAAACAGAGAAATGAAGGATAAGGCAAAGGATCTTCAAGACAACTTCACACAAGATCCATCTCTCTATCATGCCACTATGAAAAATCCAACAGCTGATGTTAATGCTTTCTTTTCTGGAGTTGGTAATACTGGTGAGACAGACAATCGTGGTCCACTGATGGATGGAGATGATTCTTCCGGATTCATGGCTACTGATGCTGGTAACAGGGGTAAAAGGGCTAATAAAGGTGCAAAGACATGAAATATGAAGTTCGGAAACATTACATCTTCTTCTGCTGGTTACAAGTCCATGCCTATGAATATGAAATCAGCTGAGGGTAGGATGAATGTATTTGCTGCAATGTGTGCTGCACATGAAGCTTTTATTGCAGGAAGAATCACAGATCCAGCACTTATTGATGAAGATTACGACCAGATAGATCCAGATGATGTTGAAAGAAAATGGATCTGAAATGGCAATTGGCAATGATCACCAGGAGAGTGCAAAATTTATGAATAGAACAGGCAGACAGCTTACTGGAGGTACTCAGGGATTTGACAAGTCAAAGGTGAAGTGCTATAACTGCGAAGGTTTTGGACATTTTGCCAGAGAGTGTCAACGACCTAAGAGAGAGGCAAATGTTACTCCTACACGTCAAGATAGAGGTGATAATCGTCCGTTCAATCAAAATTCAACTAGAGCTCTTTTGTTGACTGATGATCCTACTGCAAATGTCAACGGCAATGACAAGGCTATAGTAGCTGTTCAACCCGATGGTTCTTATGTTTGGAATCTTCCACATGATGAGACCAATAACGCTTATTTGGCTGAAATCCTTGATGATATGGCTCAAATAGTTGATTCTCCTGATGACTTCTTGGACACCACAGTTTACCACAGTGAAGAGCAATTGTATGAGAATACTAAAAGTTCGAAATTGGAATTTGTTGCTGCTGGTGTATATGATACTGATTCCGAATCTGACAATGAGTTAGAAGATGTCAAGAACCTTGATGAAGTGAAAGCTGCTGAGGTTAAAGATGATTCTGCTACAGAAAAGAGTGAAAAGACAATTGAAGAGCAGATGCAAGAGTTTGAGATTCCGGCTGGCATGACTGTGGATGACTTTGTTGCTTACATGGCAGATTGCAAAGAGGCAGATCAACAGGTATCTTATTCTTTACATACTATTGTTCATGTTTGCAAAATTGTTAATCGAATGTTTGATGAAATTGAACAAAAGAATGAACAAATTAAGAATTAGAATCTGCTGTCAATGCTGCTCATGATGAAAGAGATAAGTTAATTAAAAAGGGTCTAACTGTAAATGATAAAAAAAAATTCTTCAAGGAAAAGATTAGATCTTTAGAGTCTGACATTAGAGCTATGAAGATAAAGTCAATCAGTCTGTGGCCGTAGAAAGAGTAGGTAGTGAAGCTTACTCCTTGTTAGTAGAAAGTGTGCTACCATTGAAAAGGAACTTGCTGATGCTAGGATAGAAATCTTGGAATTAAATGCTAAATCTGATTCTGCTAGACATGCTGAGCTTTTAATGCATATGACAAAGTTTGAAAATTCTTCCTCTAAGAGTCTTGACACTGCTAAGATCTCTTATAAAGATGTGCCTCCTCCTTTCAATAATAACTATACTTCTGTTGAACCTAATATTCCTGAAATCCTACTTCAACCTAGTGTTGTAGATGGTAACCAAAAGACTCAATTCCTGAGGCAAAGATGCATGAGGGAACAAAAGAGTCTAAAGGAGTTTCTTCTCAACCTAACAAGGAAGAGAAATTGAAAGGTGTTGTCTTAAATCAGTCTACTTCCTTATGGTCAGAAAGACAGTATTGTACACTTTACACTTCATAAGAGTAATAGGGTCTATACTGAGTTAGAATTCCCATTAGAATCTATTGACCCTAAGAGGATTGATAAAGTCTGGGATGTAGCTATTGAGGATATGAAGAAATTAAGTTAGCAGCTTCTCACTCCATTACCTAAGCAGTCTAGGATTAGAAAATCTGAAGATAACTTAGCCGTTAATGAAGAACCAACTAAGGTTTTAAAGCACATCTTAATGCCTGCACTTAAGAAATCTTCAAGTAAATAGACATGAGAAAGATGGTGCTAGGAAGTCTAGGATATCACCAACTAAACGAGACCCTGAAAAGGAAGATCAAAGAAAAACAAGTAAGTCAGTGGACACTAGTGCTAACAATGAATCTGTAGGTACCGATAAAAAGGTAGATACAAACAAAAGGTTCAAGGTCCTCTCCTGCTTTGCTTGTCATGAAAAGGGTCATGTTTATAGTGTATGTCCAAATAGACCTCGAAGATCAGGTTCTCCTTCAAAGGTTTCCACCTCGAAAGGAAAAAGGGGGTTGGGTAATGATAAACAGGTTAATGAGGCTAAAGTTCAATCTTCTCCAAAACCGTTTACTATACCTCAACGACGTGAATCTCCACTGAAAGGTTCATCAGGAAATGTTCATAGGAATTCAAATCGTTTTCAAACACCTCCACGACCTGCTCATTCTGCTCCTAGAAATCATAGTCGTAATTCATATTATGACAAATTCATTCAAGTGTTCGACCTTCTTATGGCCCTCATTCTCCTAGACCTTCTCCGACGAGAGGTCAGAGGTCTCCTCCAGTGAGAAGACGAAACGAGAATCATGTCCTACCCACGGCTTCGAGCAATGGATATTGGACTGAACTGATTCTCAGGGATGAGAAGGGTCGACCCAAACCTAAGAAGGTTTGGGTCCCCCATGAAAACTAATTTTTCTCATTTTATGTGCAGGGAGTTCCTAGGAAACCAATTCATTTATGGTACCTTGACAGTGGATGCTCCAGGCACATGACAGGGGACAGGAAACTCTTGTCCAATTATACTGGTATAAATGGGTCGTACGTTAGTTTTGCTGGATCCAAGGGCGGCAACATCACCGGTCAAGGAGATGTCGTCAATGGACAACTTACTCTAGAAAGAGTAAACTATGTGGAACAACTTACTCATAATCTAATGAGTGTCTCACAGATCTGTGACAAGGGCAACAATGTTCATTTCACAGAAAAAGAGGCATTCATCTTGAAGCCGGGTTTCGTTATTCCAGAAGAATGGATTATGCTCAGAGCTCCTAGGAAGAGAGACATCTATGGCTTAGTTTTAGGTGTTGATAATCCAACGGAGCCCCTCTGTTTGTTGAGCAAAGCAAATGAGTCTGAATCTCTCCTCTGGCATCGTAGAATGGGACATATCAACTTTCGGAAGATGAATGAACTTGTTAGTCTTGGTTTAGTTGAAGGTGTTCCAGTTAAGAAGTTTGGGATGGAAGATAAATGTGTACCGTGTTTGAAAGGAAAGCAACACAAGAATCCTCATAAACCAAAGGTGCACAACACTATATCCAAACCATTCGAACTACTTCATATGGATCTCTTTGGTCCTGTGAATGTAAGAAGCATTGAAGGGATGTCCTACTGTTTGGTGATCACTGATGATTACTCAAGGTACTCATGGGTATTTTTTTGAAGACAAAGGACGAGACCGCAAACCGGTTTATGGATTTTGTTAGACAAGTTGAGAATGTCCATGAAGTTAAAGTTAAGAGAATCAGGAGTGATAATGGCACTGAGTTCAAGAATAATACTATTACGGTTTTTTGCTTGACCAAGGGTATTCAACATCAATTCAGTGCACCGCATGAACCACAGCAGAATGGAGTAGCTGAAAGGAAAAACAGGACATTGATAGAAACAGCTAGGACGATGCTTGCTGATTCAGGGCTTCCTGTTACTTTCTGGGGGGAGGCAGTGAATACAGCTTGTCACATTTAAATCGGGTTTTAACAGTTAAACGGTTCAAGAAAACTTGTTATGAACTTTTGCACAACACAAAGCCCAATTTGCAAAATGTTGAGCCGTTTGGTGTTCCTTGTACTTTTCTTAAAGTTCTTCCTCAGGGGAAAATTTGATCCTAAATCTGAGGAGGGTTTCTTTTTAGGTTATATACCTAGTACACCAATTCGGCGTGTGTACAATCAGAAAACTGGCAAAGTTAATTTTGGTACAAATGTGGTAATTGTCAGTCATAAACCTGCTGTACACATTGGTCCTGCTAATGACTTCGATTATGATGGTGTCTTCACCTCTTTTCGTGGTCCTGTTTCTTTTACAGGTGTTCCGACTGTGGAAGATGTAGTTACTCTTCATGATCCACTTGATGGTGGGCCGGTTCCTGTTTCTTCTCCGGTTTCCTCACCATTCATTGAGCCTGCTTCCAAATCTGGAGAATCAAGTAGGACCAAAGAAGCAGATTCTACTTTAGAAACTGCTCCTAAAGATCCTAATGATCCTTTACATATACCTCTACCTGACACTCCCTTCTATGATACTGACGACACGGAAGGTGAAAATCAGGAGGAGCCCAAAACTCCAGAGCAACATGTGCAGACTAACTTGGGAAATGATCTTACAGTCGATACGGTTCCTCAAACAAGAGTCAACAAGGATCATCCAGTAGAGCAAATCATTGGTGATGCTTCTGCCTTTGTTCGCACGAGAAATCAGAATAGGAAAAATTTGTCAAGTATGTTTGCTGAAATTAAGGATACTGGGGCAATTACTTGGTACTTGTTCTTTTGCTTCATCTCTCAGGTTGAGCCTAAAAATGTTGGAATGGCTCTTAAAGATCCGTCATGGGTTGAGGCGATGCAAGAAGAATTGGCTCAGTTTCAGGAAGCTTGATGTATGGAAGTTAGTTGACTTACCTCAGGGTGAATCTCCTTTATCCACGCGATGGGTTTTTCGTTGTAAAAAGGATGACAAAGGTGTAGTCACTCGCAATAAGGCTCGGTTGGTGGTTAGAGGATTTGAGCAACAAGAAGGCTTCGATTACGATGAGACATTTGCACCAGTAGCTAGACTTGAAGCTATTCGATTATTTCTGGCATATGCTAGTTATAAAGGTATAAAGGTGTATCAACTTGACGTAAAGAGTGCCTTTTTGTATGGGGAAATAAGAGAAGAAGTGTATGTAGATCAACCTGCCGGGTTTGAGGATCCAGACTTTCCTAATAGAGTATATCGTCTTGATAAGGCTTTATATGGTTTACATCAGGCTCCTCGATCATGGTATGAAAAACTGTCTACTCATCTGCATGAAAATGGTTTTACTAGAGGTTATATTGACAGCACGTTGTTTATCAAATGGAAAGGGAAGGACTACTTGCTGTACAGGTTTACGTCGATGATATTATCTTTGGTTCATCTGATGAGACTATGTGCAAGGAATTTGAGCATAGCATGAAGGCTAAGTTCGAAATGAGTGCTATGGGGGAATTAACTTTCTTCCTTGGACTACAGGTGGATAAACTGAAGGATGGGTTCTTTATTCATCAGACCAAGTATGTTCAAGATCTTCTTACTAGGTTTCGATGACCGATGCTAAAGATGCAATTACTCCCATTCAGACTAATCATGGGCTGTGTCCTGATAAGACTAATGATCCAGAAGTCGATGCAACTCAATATTGGGCTATCATTGGTTCCTTGATGTATCTGACGGCTTCACGTCCAGACATTACCTTTGCTGTTTGTATGTGTGCTAGATATCAGGCTAATCGGAAAGAGTCACATTTGAAAGCTGCGAAAAGGATTCTTCGTTATGTGAAGGCCAAGCCCGTCTAGGGCTTTGGTATCCCATGCATGGTTCCTTTGAATTCAAAGCTTATACTAATTCGGATTATGGTGGCTGCAGTTCGGATAGGAAATCAACGTCAGGTGGATGTCAGCTTTTAGGGGGGAGAATTATATCGTGGCAGTGCAAGAAGCAGACATCTGTTGCACAGTCTACCTGTGAAGCAGAGTACATAGCTGCTGGTCAATGCTGTTCCCAGGTACTTTGGATACAGCAACAATTGCGCGACTATGGTATGGATATCTCAGACTCTCCTATTTGTATTGATAATAAGTCTGCCATAGATATTACTAAGAATCCGAAAAACTTTAAAGTCACCAAGCACATAGATATAAAGCATCACTTTTTACGTGACTGTTTTGAGAAAAGCTTATTCATTTAGAAAAGGTTATTACTGATGATAACCTTGCTGATCTTTATACTAAAGCTTTTGATAGACCTCGTCATGAGTTGTTATATCAACTCAATGGTATGAAGAATGCCGAGTAGTTTCTCTCAAAGAACTTAAATTTTCTTTTTGAGTCTTAGTAGTTTAAGTCGTATAAATAGTGTCATAAAAAAAAAAAATAAATAATAAAAATAAATATATATAATATATATATATATAAATAAAGTAAGGTTACTGCACTACATGATTAGACGTGACGATACTTTAGCTTTTAAGCCTACTTAATTGTACTTTAAAATGCTCAGTTCAGTGATACCATTATATGATGTATCGATAGGCACAAAGTACCAAGGTTTCCTTTTAATCTGAATTTAAATGTATACAATGTTCTTATGGGAAACGTATTCAGATATATGGCTGAGAATGCTTGTTCTTAAAATAGACAAGTCCTTTAAATCTTATGAAAGATCTTGCATTATAATTATGTATATTTGGTCTTTATAAAGAAGGTCTCGGGTACATATATGTGTATGTATTGCTTTTTGGATGTATATTTGTGACAAGATATACAAATATCAAATAAATCTGTTGAAAATATGAAGCTAATGTGGCCTTTGAGATTCGAACAAGTAAGTCCTTGGGGTGTCTTTGTATACCTAGCCTACCTAAAGCTTCCAACTTGGGATAGGTTGTCAGAAAGTTCGCTACACGGGTCTCATAGAAAGTCACGGGTTTTCATAAGTGCTTTAAAATAAAATAATGTCGCAAATATGCAAGTACTTGGCATTATGCAATGTTAAGTATATTTCCGTACGTGAGTCAAGTTAAGTCGCTGCGTGAGGAATCCCACCACTGACATAACAATAGACGATCTCGAGAGCGATCTGCAACTATCGAGGGACTCACAAGTGGTATCAGAGCCATTCGATATCTTATCGAAGGGTTGAGATCGTTTGTTTGATTGTTATTCTCCCAAAAACCTCCCAAAACCCTTTCTGTCGATAAGTTCGTTTGCCTTACGAACTTAGCAAAACGAACTTAACTTAAATTCGTTCTAAAGTTCATCAAACGAAGATAGAAAACGAATTTATCTTCATTTTCGTTTTGAATCTTCATCAAACGAATTTGCCTACGAACTTAAGCTATCTTCGTTCAGAACCCTAGCTTACGAACTTAAGCTATCTTCGTTCAGACCTTGTTCTTACGAATTTAACCTATTTTCGTTCTATTTCTTATCTTCGTTTGAACAATAATTTTCTCTTATGGCTTCCTCATCTTCAACCAACAATGCTGTTGCCCAATACCTCAATTCTCTCGTTTATCATGATCATCTTGTAGGACGTACTAATTCTCCACCAAAGTTAGTCTCATTAGCTGACTTTTGGGCGTGGAGAGGTCGATTTGAAGATTTCATTCAACGAGAAGACTTAAACATGTGGCTTATGATCACTGAAGGTTATGAGTGGCCCACTCTTACTGTGAATGGAGTTACTTCTACATACAAGGTGGGAGAATTAACAGGTGAAGAAAAGGCTAACTATGCCATTGAAGTAAAGACTCTTTCCACTCTTCGTATGTGCATTCCTCAAGAGTTGGTGCACTTGTTTCCTAAACAAGAATACAAGACTTCAAAGCAATTGTTCGATGCTATTGAAACTCATTGTGAAGGTGATCCATTATTGAAGCAAAATAGAATTAAAATGCTTAAGAAACAATTTGACTGCTTCAATGCTACAAAGAATGAACAAGTTGAGGATCTTATTCTGAGATATCAACATCTTCTTGCTGAATTAGCTTATTTTGATCTTAAATACACTCCTACTGAGATAGTGGATAAATTCTTAGATGGTTTGCCGAAAGCTTATAAAGAATTTCGTCATGGATTGCAAGAAAGAGCTGATTATGCATCTCTTCGAATAGATGGAGTAATATCCACACTAAGAAACAGAGAAATGAAGGATAAGGCAAAGGATCTTCAAGACAACTTCACACAAGATCCATCTCTCTATCATGCCACTATGAAAAATCCAACAGCTGATGTTAATGCTTTCTTTTCTGGAGTTGGTAATACTGGTGAGACAGACAATCGTGGTCCACTGATGGATGGAGATGATTCTTCCGGATTCATGGCTACTGATGCTGGTAACAGGGGTAAAAGGGCTAATGAAGGTGCAAAGACTGGAAATATGAAGTTCGGAAACATTACATCTTCTTCTGCTAGTTACAAGTCCATGCCTATGAATATGAAATCAGCTGAGGGTAGGATGAATGTATTTGCTGCTATGTGTGCTGCACATGAAGCTTTTGTTGCAGGAAGAATCACAGATCCAGCACTTATTGATGAAGATTACGACCAGATAGATCCAGATGATGTTGAAGAAATGGATCTGAAATGGCAATTGGCAATGATCACCAGGAGAGTGCAAAAATTTATGAATAGAACAGGCAGACAGCTTACTGGAGGTACTCAGGGATTTGACAAGTCAAAGGTGAAAGTGCTATAACTGCGAAGGTTTTTGGACATTTTGCCAGAGAGTGTCAACGACCTAAGAGAGAGGCAAATGTTACTCCTACACGTCAAGATAGAGGTGGTAATCGTCCGTTCAATCAAAATTCAACTAGAGCTCTTTTGTTGACTGATGATCCTACTGCAAATGTCAATGGCAATGACAAGGCTATAAGTTGTAACTATGGTTCTTATGTTTGGAATCTTCAACATGATGAGAACAATAACGCTTATTTGGCTGAAATTCTTGATGATATGGCTCAAATAGTTGATTCTCCTGATGACTTCTTGGACACCACAGTTTACCACAGTGAAGAGCAATTGTATGAGAATACTAAAAGTTCGAAATTGGAATCTGTTGCTGCTGGTGTATATGATACTGATTCCGAATCTGACAATGAGTTAGAAGATGTCAAGAATCTTGATGAAGTGAAAGCTGCTGAGGTTAAAAATGATTCTGCCATAGAAAAGAGTGAAAAGACAATTGAAGAGCAGATGCAAGAGTTTGAGATTCCGGCTGGCATGACTGTGGATGACTTTGTTGCTTACATGGCAGATTGCAAAGAGGCAGACCAACAGGTATCTTATTCTTTACATACTATTGTTCACGTTTGCAAAATTGTTAATCGAATGTTTGATGAAATTGAACAAAAGAATGAACAAATTAAGAAATTAGAATCTGCTGTCAATGCTGCTCATGATGAAAGAGATAAGTTAATTAAAAAGGGTATAACTGTAAATGATAAAGAAAAATTCTTCAAGGAAAAGATTAGATCTTTAGAGTCTGACATTAGAGCTATGAAAGATAAAGTCAATCAGTCTGTGGCCGTAGAAAGAGTAGGTAGTGAAGCTTACTCCTTGTTAGCTAAAAAGTGTGCTACCATTGAAAAGGAACTTGCTGATGCTAGGATAGAAATCTTGGAATTAAATGCTAAATCTGATTCTGCTAGACATGCTGAGCTTTTAATGCATATGACAAAGTTTGAGAATTCTTCCTCTAAGAGTCTTGACACTGCTAAGATCTCTTATAAAGACGTGCATCCTCCTTTCAATAATAACTATACTTCTGTTGAACCTAATATTCCTGAAATCCTACTTCAACCTAGTGTTGTAGATGGTAATCCAAAAGACTCAATTCCTGAGGCAAAGATGCCTAAGGGAACAAAAGAGTCTAAAGGAGTTTCTTCTCAACCTAACAAGGAAGAGAAATTGAAAGGTGTTGTCTTAAATCAGTTTATTCCTAATGGTCAGAAAGACAGTATTGTACACTTTACACTTCACAAGAGTAATAGGGTCTATACTGAGTTAGAATTCCCATTAGAATCTATTGACCCTAAGAGGATTGATAAAGTCTGGGATGTAGCTATTGAGGATATGAAGAAATTAAGTCAGTAGCGTCTCACTCCATTACCTAAGCAGTCTAGGATTAGAAAATCTGAAGATAACTTAGCTAATGAAGAAGCAACTAAGGCTTTAAAGCACATCTTAATGCCTGCACTTAAGAAATCTTCAAGTAAATATAAACATGAGAAAGATGGTGCTAGAAAGTCTAGGATATCACCAACTAAACGAGACCCTGAAAAGGAAGATCAAAGAAAAACAAGTAAGTCAGTGGACACTAGTGCTAACAATGAATCTGTAGGTACCGATAAAAAGGTAGATACAAACAAAAGGTTCAAGGTCCTCTCCTGCTTTGCTTGTCATGAAAAAGGGTCATGTTTATAGTGTATGTCCAAATAGACCTCGAAGATCAGGTTCTCCTTCAAAGGTTTCCACCTCGAAAGGAAAAAGGGGGTTGGGTAATGATAAACAGGTTGATGAGGCTAAAGTTCAATCTTCTCCAAAACCGTTTACTATACCTCAACGACGTGAATCTCCACCGAAAGGTTCATCAGGAAATGTTCATGGGAATTCAAATCGTTTTCAAACACCTCCACGACCTGCTCATTCTGCTCCTAGAAATCAAAATTCATATTATGACCAACTTCATTCAAGTGTTCGACCTTCTTATGGCCTTCATTCTCCTAGACCTTCTCCGACGAGAGGTCAGAAGTCTCCTCCAGTGAGAAGACGAGATGAGAATCATGTCCTACCCACGGCTTCGAGCAATGGATATTGGACTGAACTGATTCTCAGGGATGAGAAGGGTCGACCCAAACCTAAGAAGGTTTGGGTCCCCCATGAAAACTAATTTTTCTCATTTTATGTGCAGGGAGTTCCTAGGAAACCAATTCATTTATGGTACCTTGACAGTGGATGCTCCAGGCACATGACAGGGGACAGGAACTCTTGTCCAATTATACTGGTATAAATGGGTCGTACGTTAGTTTTGCTGGATCTAAGGGCGGCAACATCACCGGTCAAGGAGATGTCGTCAATGGACAACTTACTCTAGAAAGAGTAAACTATGTGGAACAACTTACTCATAATCTAATGAGTGTCTCACAGATCTGTGACAAGGGCAACAATGTTCATTTCACAGAAAAGGAGGCATTCATCTTGAAGCCGGGTTTCGTTATTCCAGCAGAATGGATATGCTCAGAGCTCCTAGGAAGAGAGACATCTATGGCTTAGTTTTAGGTGTTGATAATCCAACGGAGCCCCTCTGTTTGTTGAGCAAAGCAAATGAGTCTGAATCTCTCCTCTGGCATCGTAGAATGGGACATATCAACTTTCGAAAGATGAATGAACTTGTTAGTCTTGGATTAGTTGAAGGTGTTCCAGTTAAGAAGTTTGGGATGGAAGATAAATGTGTACCGTGTTTGAAAGGAAAGCAACACAAGAATCCTCATAAACCAAAGGTGCACAACACTATATCCAAACCATTCGAACTACTTCATATGGATCTCTTTGGTCCTGTGAACGTAAGAAGCATTGGAGGGATGTTCTACTGTTTGGTGATCACTGATGATTACTCAAGGTACTCATGGGTATTTTTCTTGAAGACAAGGACGAGACCGCAAACCGGTTTATGGATTTTGTTAGACAAGTTGAGAATGTCCATGAAGTTAAAGTTAAGAGAATCAGGAGTGATAATGGCACTGAGTTCAAGAATAATACTATTACGGTTTTCTGCTTGACCAAGGGTATTCAACATCAATTCAGTGCACCGCATGAGCCACAGCAGAATGGAGTAGCTGAAAGGAAAAACAGGACATTGATAGAGACAGCTAGGACGATGCTTGCTGATTCAGGGCTTCCTGTTACTTTCTGGGGGGAGGCAGTGAATACAGCTTGTCACATTTTAAATCGGGTTTTAACAGTTAAACGGTTTCAAGAAAACTTGTTATGAACTTTTGCACAACACAAAGCCCAATTTGCAAAATGTTGAGCCGTTTGGTGTTCCTTGTACTTTTCTTAAAGTTCTTCTTTAGGGAAAATTTGATCCTAAATCTGAGGAGGGTTTCTTTTTAGGTTATATACCTAGTACACCAATTCGGCGTGTGTACAATCAGAAAACTGGCAAAGTTAATTTTGGTACAAATGTGGTAATTGTCAGTCATAACCTGCTGTACACATTGGTCCTGCTAATGACTTCGATTATGATGGTGTCTTCACCTCTTTTCGTGGTCCTGTTTCTTTTACAGGTGTTCCGATTGTGGAAGATGTAGTTACTCTACATGATCCACTTGATGGTGGGCCGGTTCCTGTTTCTTCTCCGGTTTCCTCACCATTCATGAGCCTGCTTCCAAATCTGGAGAATCAAGTGGGACCAAAGAAGCAGATTCTACTTTAGAAACTGCTCCTAAAGATCCTAATGATCCTTTACATATACCTCTACCTGACACTCCCTTCTATGATACTGACGACACGGAAGGTGAAAATCAGGAGAGCCTAAAACTCCAGAGCAACATGTGCAGACTAA
Organism: Erigeron breviscapus; assembly: GCA_034093135.1. Lineage (NCBI taxonomy): Eukaryota > Viridiplantae > Streptophyta > Magnoliopsida > Asterales > Asteraceae > Erigeron > Erigeron breviscapus. Next base: position 60,424,736 of record CM067172.1, on the reverse strand, counting down.
CTTGGGAAATGATCTTACAGTCGACACGGTTCCTCAAACAAGAGTCAACAAGGATCATCCAGTAGAGCAAATCATTGGTGATGCTTCTGCCTCTGTTCGCACGAGGAATCAAAATAGGAAAAATTTGTCAAGTATGTTTGCTGAAGTTAAGGATTCTGGGGCAATTACTTGGTACTTGTACTTTTGCTTCATCTCTCAGGTTGAGCCTAAAAATGTTGGAATGGCTCTTAAAGATCCGTCATGGGTTGAGGCGATGCAAGAAGAATTGGCTCAGTTTAGGAAGCTTGATGTATGGAAGTTAGTTGACTTACCTCAGGGTGAATCTCCTTTATCAACGCGATGGGT
>CM067172.1:60400631-60423391 GCA_034093135.1 Erigeron breviscapus | reverse complement strand
TTGTTTAATAAAATGGTTTGGAAAACAGGGTGTTGCTTCGAGTCTCACTTTGACAATTAAATTAAAATAAATTTAAAAGACAAAACGCATAAAAGTAAAGAAAAGCTTCAGACAATATTAATAAAGATCATCCACCTTGAATTCGCTAGACTTCAAACATGATTGCATTCAATTAGACCAAATTCATTGAGTTGAAAAGATAATCGTAAAAGGATTAAGGTGCTCACGTGGTACCACCAACCGTGAGCAAATTACTCAATCACCTAAGTTGCTAGTTTAATTACCCAAGCCGGTACCACCAATGCCTAGACAACCTTCAACAATTAGTTTGCTTGATTATCCAATAATATCTGGATCGTAAACTGAACTTGTCCATCAAGATCAGTTGTACTTGCCAGTCGGGTTTGTTATTCATCTATATTTGGGACTCACAGTTATTTGTGGCCAGTACCAGCTCATCCAGCTTCTCAAACACTATCTTTTCATTCCCAGCAAAAACATTCATTTCTGATGCTAGATTATTGGATAAATCAGAAAATAACCTGCGATGAAGACTGGAGTGATCTCTCCAGGTCCGCCACCTTACTTAAAAGGTCTTGGACCTCGGCTGAAGAAGAAGAGGAGGGACCACTAGGAGGATCAAGAGTGAAAGTCATTCTGGTTACCAACGGTACTTGTGTCTGGACCTCTTCAGTGGATCTTTCAGATGTTACAGCAATCGAGTCCAGCACACAGTGTTCAGGAAAGTTAATTGGAGTTTCAATTGGTGGTGGTTGAGTTTGTGAAATTTGAAGTGTGGGAGGATTGAAATATGGAGTGGTTTGTGGAATTGAAGGTGGTGGTGGTGGTGGCATAGTGGATTCTGATGGTGGAATATTTGATTCTGGTGGAGGTGGTGACATTTCTGGTAATCGTTCGATTTCTACTACATCATCTCCAAGAAAACTCATGTCAGTATCAAAAATATTACCTTCTGACATGGGTGAATCAACCTCATTCCAAACAAATGTTTCATCAACAGTCTGATCACCAGTCTGATCACCAACTTCTACATTCAAATCAAACTGAGCATCTTGCTCATCAGTCACCTGGTCAACAACTTGTACATTTTCTACCTGCTCAACATCCTGTACAACATTCTCTTCCTGCTCAAAAATAGGAGACCCATCTACATTCATTACATCACCTGGATGGCTCATTTCAGCTCTATCTGGATTAACCTGAACTCCAGCCCTCATAAGGCATCTGGCCGTTCTTGTTTGTCTAGGAGGGTCAACATTTTCTTGTTGCTGTTGGTCAGGGGCCACTTGGGTTACTGGTTGCACAACTTCAACATTTAGGTCACCAGAGGGTCCTTCACCAACTAGGTTCCCACCTGGAGCCTCTTCTTGCTCATCTTCCCTTTGGAAACTAAGCATGGTCTGGGGAATATTTACCTCATTTGGTGGAGATCTAAGGTTGGTCAGTTCACGCATATACTCACACACAGAAAAGTGAGTAGTTTCAAAGTCATACTGGTCACCTAGAGCTCTTTTGAAAATAAGTGAAAGGAAACGAATATATGGAACAAATGCTTTTCTACCTTTCACCTTAAGACGCTCTACTAGATCATCAAATAGAATCTGAGCAAAATCCACTCTATACCCGAACCAGAGGCAGTAGGCTATCTGGAGATGTGTTTGATTTATCTGGTCAAGTCCTCCAGAACTGCCTCCCAAACATTCAACTATATGTGTGAAAAAGAATCTCCATGAGTCTGACAGCCTGCTCATGTAGATTGTTCCCTTTCTGGATAGCTGGCCATGCTCATCCAGATATGTCTGTGTGCCCCATCAATCTGCACACTTCCCTTGTATTTATGCCAGAGGGAAGTTCAATGGGCATCTCATTCTGTTCAAAATAGTTCAATTGAAAAACATGTGAGTCCCTTAAGTACGATGGTTAACCAGGAAAGTGTAAAATACAACAAGTCTAATAAGCACTAGAATGGACTAGTATTACTTTAATATAAATGCAAGTATATAAATAAAGTAATACAAGACTTAAAGCAATAACAAGTAAAGTGGAACATTATGTATTTTTCAATGGTGTATTTTATTTATGATGTTAAATAAAATACAAGGTTGTGCGGAATCAAGATAATACAAATAAGTATGTATCCTAACAACCTATGAATTACAATGATCTATATTTGTCAAATAACTCTTTTGGATCGAGATACTTAAAGTTGTGAAGTATCCCAGTTTAAGATCGAGAGTATTTAGACAAATTCACTTTAATGCAAAATGTATGCTATAAAAGTATTTTTCTCAAGGAAATGACTTTGTATTTATAGGCAACAAAATTCACCAGTGAATTTTGTGCCGTACAAATATGGTTTCATGCATCCAATGATCCGACAAGAACATTAAATGCATTGGATAAGGAATAAGGATAAAGTCACATCAAATGACTTTGTATCCTTTTATCCAACCACCTTTACACACGTATACTTTGATAAAGAACAAGTGTAATGTTCTTTGGAAAGTGTGTGTGAATCCCTCGATAGCTACTGATCGCTCTCGAGATCGTCTATTGTTATGTCGTGAGTGCGGAATCCTCACGAGATAACTAGTTTGATTAGTTATCGTATATATTGCTAATTATATCAATATAATCGGCCTTATGTGATCTATCTTCGTTTTCTATAAGCTAGAAACGAACTTAGTCGCCTTTGGTGTGTGAGAAATGAACCGATTCCTCAATTTAGGGTTTCCATTCATTTATATATGTTTCTGATCGATATTGGGCCTGCTGGGCTTTGTTCTTACGAACTTAGCAGCCCAGCCCATATAACGAAGATTATCTTCGTTAGTTCCTAACGAAGGTTATCTTCGTTAGTACTAAATACCATCAACATCTATGCTTAGTTATTTTCCAAGTACTTCATGTACAAGAAACCTAACATATATTATGTTTGTACTTGTATAACATAATAACAAACATCATATATAAACACATATATATAACACCAAAACATGTAATCGATCATTACTAAAACACTAAGTCCATAATCTATCAATTACACATATATAAATAAGACTAATCAAATCTAAGTTGCTGTTGTCACATCAACATGCATCAACAAACTCCCCCTTGACAGCAGCATCTTCGATTTCTTCAGTCTTCAAAAAATCTTCATCATCCATCAAATAACAATCGTCTGCTATTTGCATGGATATTTTGTGTAAGCAGACTTGGAGAATCTTACGATATCGATCTTCTTCATTCTTCCAAAATGGTAAAAATGAACATTCAGTATCGTATAATTTTCTCTGATCATTTCTTGAGAAGTTAACCAACTGCATTGGATCATACATCCTTCTCAACAACATCTTCTTCTTTGAGTCTGCATACATCTTGGCTTCACCAGAATTTTGATCAATCTCCCAATTATCCATTTTATCCAAGACATCTTGTGCCCATTTCTTGGCAGGGACTTTGATCATACACTTGATATCACGTTGAATATACTCAATGCTTTTATCTGGCTTAACCACTTCTTCTTTCGTCTTGGTTCAATATGAAACTTTGGTTTCTCAGAGTCTTTCATATTCGATCTCAACTTAAAATCTTCATGAAGATTCTTACCAACCACATCAGCAAGACCATAACCACTTGGATTGATAATCCTGTTATTTCCAAGTTCATGTAAGTCTTCTTCACACAAACTTCTGAAATGTCTCTCACGCCATGATAGATACTGACAACCTTCTGGTCTTTTAAGAACAAACAGCTTCAGTTCTTCATCATAAAACCAACTCCAGATTATTGTCTTATATCTTGCAGCATCTTTATCTGAGATGTGAGTCCAATACATGATGGGTTTCATAGTATCCCATGTGACTATATAATCATTAATTCTTTGCCCAGGCATAAGTCGATCAATCTCATGTAGTGGATCATCTTCTCTGAGAGGTACAGGATAATCATTTGGATCAAAAGGTCTTGTCAAGTTGATTTCCCAGTGGAAAGGAATCAAAGCATCATCAATCTTAGCATATACCACAAAGTTTAAAACTTTAGCAGAGCTACTAATTGAAGCTTGAAGCATTCTTTCCTTAACTTCTTTCCTCTTAATCTCTAACTCTTTTCTTTCTTCTAAAAATGGATCTTCAGAAGTTGAGTCCCAAACATCATCAAACCCATAAGGCTTCTTGAATATGTTTATATCCGGTTCAGGAACAAACTCACCCTCCTCAAGTTCATCACCATCAAAGAATAATTCTGCATCATCTGTATCATCTGAGTCAAGTGCTTCAATAACTTCAGCCTCTCGAGGAGCACTTGATCCACCCGCACCAGAAGTACCAGTCTGGGTAGTATCTCTTCTTGTCTCCCCCTGAGTCTCAACACCTTTTCCTTTGTCAGAAACTGGGCGAGAATCACTCCTATTACCAGCATTATCAGCATCATCATCTTCATTCTGACGTCTTGGCTGAACTGCTGATAATCTACAAACTTCTTCAGGAACATCTCCCCCTTGATTCTTGACCCAGTTTATTAAAAAGGTCAAAGTACCTCGAACATTTGTAAGATCAGACTCTAATGTATCAACACGAGCCTGAAGAACATCGATACGCCTAACTAGGGAGTAATCTGAAGGAATAGGAGGAAAAGTAGGCAATCTGGGCAAAATTGGTATGGCAGGAGGCAATAATGGACGCAACGTTACACTACCGGCAACAGAAGCAACCGGTGTTGTAGAGACAGCAGGAATAGCAGCAGCAGCTGCAGATACTGAAGTAGCCTCAGAAATTCGTGCACGCTTAGTTCTGCGATAAGTAAAAGGAGCATCCAGTGTCCTCTTAGGTCCAACAGTACTTGTATCTTCATGGATTGGACTTGATGCCATATCTCTATGTTCCAATTCTTCTTGATGCTGAAGTACAACTTCTTGTTCAGCACCATCATCCTGATTAACTTGAGAATCATGTTCATCATGAACGGATTGATCCGTATCAGAAAGAACAGGTGAAGAATGACATGCCTTACTCCGACGCTCTCGGCGTAAAGCACCAGGTACATCCTCTCGAGAAAAATGATATCAATGATCACTTCCTGAAACAGCAGGTACATCATGAGCCATCTTAGTTCGATGCTCATTACCAGAATCAGCAGCCACACTATCATATTCACCTGTGTCTGCTTCAACTACATCATCACCACCATCATTCCCACTATCAGAGTCATCAGAATCACCATCAGAACTATCATCTGAACTCTCTTCATCCTCATGATCAGAATTGTCTTCATCATCCACTAACATATCACCCTCAAAACGAGATCGATAATTTGGATTAATCAAATGACCAAACAGTGGTGGATCATGAAGACCAGCCACATTTCTAGTGTTAGCTTCTAAATCAGCAAATAAACGTAAAGGCCAAGCATGTGGTGCATAGCGAGGACCTTGATCAAATACCAAATCCGGACAAAAGTGTCTAACGATTGCCATAACAAAGCGAGGATATAAGAGAAATCTATTTTTCGCTTTGGCATTGATTTGACCAATAAACTCATGATAGAAGTATGTTGAAAAAGGATAAGGTCGATTATAGACCAAGGCAACCATCTGTGAAGAAATCTGAGCAGAAAGCTGATCAAATCCAGCCTTACGATTGCTCAGACTTACCAACAAAGCGTAAGCAAGATATCTCCAACGTCCTTGAAATCCACTTTTGTCAAAAGGAAGCTTTATTTGACCAACATATCCCATTCTTTGAAAACACCTACGAATAAGGTCAAAATCATAAGCTAAGTCTACTGCTTCGTCTGATTCTTCACCCAAATGCAGAATTTCACGAAGCATCGCAGCATTAAAATCAAAAGTGATTCCTTCGACAGTTGCCCGAACAAAACTACGACATAAGTTGAGACTGTACGAAATATTTTAAGTTCGTTAGTTAAGACTGTACGAAGATAGATTTTAAGTTCGTTAGTTATGACTGAACGAAGATAGATTTTAAATTCGTTAGTTGTGACTGAACGAAGATAGATTTTAAATTCGTTAGTTATGACTGAACGAAGATAGATTTTAAATTCGTTAGTTATGACTGAACGAAGATAGATTTTAAATTCGTTAGTTATGACTGAACGAAGATAGATTTTAAATTCGTTAGTTATGACTGAACGAAGATAGATTTTAAATTCGTTAGTTATGACTGAACGAAGATAGATTTTAAATTCGTTAGTTATGACTGAACGAAGATAGATTTTAAATTCGTTAGTTATGACTGAACGAAGATAGATTTTAAATTCGTTAGTTATGACTGAACGAAGATAGATTTTAAATTCGTTAGTTATGACTGAACGAAGATAGATTTTAAATTCGTTAGTTATGACTGAACGAAGATAGATTTTAAATTCGTTAGTTATGACTGAACGAAGATAGATTTTAAATTCGTTAGTTATGACTGAACGAAGATAGATTTTAAATTCGTTAGTTATGACTGAACGAAGATAGATTTTAAATTCGTTAGTTATGACTGAACGAAGATAGATTTTAAATTCGTTAGTTATGACTGAACGAAGATAGATTTTAAATTCGTTAGTTATGACTGAACGAAGATAGATTTTAAATTCGTTAGTTATGACTGAACGAAGATAGATTTTAAATTCGTTAGTTATGACTGAACGAAGATAGATTTTAAATTCGTTAGTTATGACTGAACGAAGATAGATTTTAAATTCGTTAGTTATGACTGAACGAAGATAGATTTTAAATTCGTTAGTTATGACTGAACGAAGATAGATTTTAAATTCGTTAGTTATGACTGAACGAAGATAGATTTTAAATTCGTTAGTTATGACTGAACGAAGATAGATTTTAAATTCGTTAGTTATGACTGAACGAAGATAGATTTTAAATTCGTTAGTTATGACTGAACGAAGATAGATTTTAAATTCGTTAGTTATGACTGAACGAAGATAGATTTTAAATTCGTTAGTTATGACTGAACGAAGATAGATTTTAAATTCGTTAGTTATGACTGAACGAAGATAGATTTTAAATTCGTTAGTTATGACTGAACGAAGATAGATTTTAAATTCGTTAGTTATGACTGAACGAAGATAGATTTTAAATTCGTTAGTTATGACTGAACGAAGATAGATTTTAAATTCGTTAGTTATGACTGAACGAAGATAGATTTTAAATTCGTTAGTTATGACTGAACGAAGATAGATTTTAAATTCGTTAGTTATGACTGAACGAAGATAGATTTTAAATTCGTTAGTTATGACTGAACGAAGATAGATTTTAAATTCGTTAGTTATGACTGAACGAAGATAGATTTTAAATTCGTTAGTTATGACTGAACGAAGATAGATTTTAAATTCGTTAGTTATGACTGAACGAAGATAGATTTTAAATTCGTTAGTTATGACTGAACGAAGATAGATTTTAAATTCGTTAGTTATGACTGAACGAAGATAGATTTTAAATTCGTTAGTTATGACTGAACGAAGATAGATTTTAAATTCGTTAGTTATGACTGAACGAAGATAGATTTTAAATTCGTTAGTTATGACTGAACGAAGATAGATTTTAAATTCGTTAGTTATGACTGAACGAAGATAGATTTTAAATTCGTTAGTTATGACTGAACGAAGATAGATTTTAAATTCGTTAGTTATGACTGAACGAAGATAGATTTTAAATTCGTTAGTTATGACTGAACGAAGATAGATTTTAAATTCGTTAGTTATGACTGAACGAAGATAGATTTTAAATTCGTTAGTTATGACTGAACGAAGATAGATTTTAAATTCGTTAGTTATGACTGAACGAAGATAGATTTTAAATTCGTTAGTTATGACTGAACGAAGATAGATTTTAAATTCGTTAGTTATGACTGAACGAAGATAGATTTTAAATTCGTTAGTTATGACTGAACGAAGATAGATTTTAAATTCGTTAGTTATGACTGAACGAAGATAGATTTTAAGTTCGTTTGTCACAAGAACTCCTAAATTCGTTAGTTGAAAGAAGAGTCTAAGTTCGTAAGCTCCGTTTGAGAACCTAAGTTCGTAGACAATAAACGAAAGCTAACTTCGTAGACATTCTGAACAGCAGTTGGTTCCAAAATCAAATATTTGATTTTAATAAAATTGATTAACACTTGTTTTGCCCGAAATTAGTTACAAAACATTTGTATCAATTAAATGAAGCATAACCCACTTCGATTTTACATACGAATTAAAGATCCAAAGGATTAAAATCAAAAACGAAATTAAACCCTAGAACCTAAAATATTTATAAAACTGATTGAGTTCATGTAAAAATTGGGCAAAAACAAGAATCAAGAATTGGGGATTTGTGAATGACGAAGCTAGATAGTATACCTGAATCACTTATTTCAACAAAAATCGAAACAACAAGCAGAGAATCAAGTGAAATCAAGTAATTTGATTGATGAAGATATAGGGGTTTATGCAGCTTAAATTCGTTTTTCTTTAATAATTCTGGCAATGAAAAAGAGAAAACGAATTAAGTGTATATATAGATAGATGGTTTAAAATGGGTCAAAACGGGTCGGTTAGAAGATCGGTCTAAAATAAGGGGAACGAAGTTAACCTTCGTAAACTCAAGTGGAACGAAGATAGAAGTTATCTTCGTTTAAAACCAAATAAAACGAAATTAGATGTGACGAAAATAAGTTCAATTTTCTGAAGAACAAGTCCAAACGAATTAAGTGTATATATAGATAGATGGTTTAAAATGGGTCAAAACGGGTCGGTTAGAAGATCGGTCTAAAATAAGGGGAACGAAGTTAACCTTCGTAAACTCAAGTGGAACGAAGATAGAAGTTATCTTCGTTTAAAACCAACTTGTTCATGCCTTGTACCAAGAAGTACCACCATCTAAAATCATCATCATAATGTAAGTATTTTATAAACATTATAATCTTGAATAAAAACAAAACCCCAAGGTCTAAAAACAACCATCACCAAACTTGAAAATAATCAATGAACATATGAACAACGTTACCAACCACGACCATGATACGGAGAGCATTTCGCTAATCATTGAGATGCTTGACGGCAAACCATCTTGAAACACTTAAGTCCCATATTAGATGCCGTCTACAAAACTAACAAAAAAATGAATAGTCCAAAAATCCAATGAAGGACTTTGTAAAGTTTCCGAAATCATGGCATAAGTCAAGGTACAAAAATCAAAAGAAACACGTATCAATACTGATTATTTTAACTAAATACATGAAATGTAAAGTAAATAAATACTCCAAAGACAGGTTCATGTATTCTTCCTTCACATGCTCATATTTGCATCACAATATTGTCATTTCACACCAAAAATCTTGTTTCCACGATATCATCAGTATGAATAACACTGTATTGTAACAAAGATCAGCACTCCAACTTTATCTTCTTATCCTGAACACTGCACACTTACCAAAAACTCATTAACGCATCAAGAGCAAAGGCATAATAATGCAGAAAATTCAAGCTAAAACACACAAAATTAGGGTTAACAATTACGAAATATTCAAGATTCTAACAAAAGATCAAGGGAGGTCATTCCATTGTCAAACCCTAAAATGTCACCAAGTTATTAATTAAATTCGTAACTTGTAACAACTTAAACTTGTGAGATTTCAAATAACTTTGACTTTTCACAGAAAACTTAAACGATCATTTTCTAAACTTAAACAATTTAATGTCCATATCAGAAAATCTTCTTTTGTACTAATCACATAACCTCATCAAGAATCCAAATAAATGAATTCAGCAAAATATATACTGAACATAATTTAAGTAGAATCTCTCGTGCAATAAGAACTTATGAAAATACTATTTTGACTCAATAAAATGAAAAAATAAATTAGAATAAAAATTACAGAACAAGAAACTAATCTAAACACAATTTATTCATTATTCACATGTACTTGTGTACTGCTGAGCAGATCAGATTAGCATTTACATAAGCCTACTAGCGAGAAATAATTCTCTTATTATTAGTTATGAACAGTGATCCAAAAACGATTACCAATATGTTTGTCCTCTTAAACACTCGGTACTTCCAGTCTCCTTTTTGGTTTGTGGCACTTTCGTATTACTTGAGCCAAGGACAGTCACCATGTAACCTAGTAAGTTACTCATGCCACAATTTTAGTTTGCGAACTTATGTGCCCCATATTCAGATACACTCTCACAATCGAAACAAGCACTAAGATTAAGACATTTGGTGAGTAAAGTGAGAAAATCTTTAAGAATCAAGTCAGCGGTGACAGGTCGGTGATTCCTCACGCGCAAAGCGACTTAACTTGACTCACGTACGGAAATATACTTAACATTGCATAATGCCAAGTACTTGCATATTTGTGACATTAATTTTTTAAAGCACTTATGAAAACCCGTGACTTTCTATGAGACCCGTGTAGCGAACTTTCTGACAACCTATCCCAAGTTGGAAGCTTTAGGTAGGCTAGGTATACAAAGATACCCCAAGGACTTACTTGTTCGAATCTCAAAGGCCACATTAGCTTTTTTTGTTTTTTTGTTTTTTTTTTTTTTGTTTTTTTGTTTTTTTGTTTTTTTGTTTTTTTGTTTTTTTGTTTTTTTTTTTTTTTGTTTTTTTGTTTTTTTGTTTTTTTGTTTTTTTGTTTTTTTGTTTTTTTGTTTTTTTGTTTTTTTGTTTTTTTGTTTTTTTGTTTTTTTGTTTTTTTGTTTTTTTGTTTTTTTGTTTTTTTTGTTTTTTTGTTTTTTTGTTTTTTTGTTTTTTTGTTTTTTTGTTTTTTTGTTTTTTTGTTTTTTTGTTTTTTTGTTTTTTTGTTTTTTTTGTTTTTTTGTTTTTTTGTTTTTTTGTTTTTTTGTTTTTTTGTTTTTTTTTTTTTTTGTTTTTTTGTTTTTTTGTTTTTTTGTTTTTTTTGTTTTTTTGTTTTTTTGTTTTTTTGTTTTTTTGTTTTTTTGTTTTTTTGTTTTTTTGTTTTTTTGTTTTTTTGTTTTTTTGTTTTTTTGTTTTTTTGTTTTTTTGTTTTTTTGTTTTTTTGTTTTTTTGTTTTTTTGTTTTTTTGTTTTTTTGTTTTTTTGTTTTTTTGTTTTTTTGTTTTTTTGTTTTTTTGTTTTTTTTTTTTTTGTTTTTTTGTTTTTTTGTTTTTTTGTTTTTTTGTTTTTTTGTTTTTTTGTTTTTTTGTTTTTTTTTTTTTTGTTTTTTTGTTTTTTTGTTTTTTTGTTTTTTTGTTTTTTTGTTTTTTTGTTTTTTTGTTTTTTTGTTTTTTTGTTTTTTTGTTTTTTTGTTTTTTTGTTTTTTTGTTTTTTTGTTTTTTTGTTTTTTTGTTTTTTTTGTTTTTTTGTTTTTTTGTTTTTTTGTTTTTTTGTTTTTTTGTTTTTTTGTTTTTTTTTTTTTTTGTTTTTTTGTTTTTTTGTTTTTTTGTTTTTTTGTTTTTTTGTTTTTTTGTTTTTTTGTTTTTTTTGTTTTTTTGTTTTTTTGTTTTTTTGTTTTTTTGTTTTTTTGTTTTTTTGTTTTTTTGTTTTTTTTTTTTTTGTTTTTTTGTTTTTTTGTTTTTTTGTTTTTTTGTTTTTTTGTTTTTTTGTTTTTTTGTTTTTTTGTTTTTTTGTTTTTTTGTTTTTTTGTTTTTTTTTTTTTTGTTTTTTTGTTTTTTTGTTTTTTTGTTTTTTTGTTTTTTTGTTTTTTTTGTTTTTTTGTTTTTTTGTTTTTTTGTTTTTTTGTTTTTTTGTTTTTTTGTTTTTTTGTTTTTTTGTTTTTTTGTTTTTTTGTTTTTTTGTTTTTTTGTTTTTTTTGTTTTTTTGTTTTTTTGTTTTTTTGTTTTTTTGTTTTTTTGTTTTTTTGTTTTTTTGTTTTTTTGTTTTTTTGTTTTTTTGTTTTTTTGTTTTTTTGTTTTTTTGTTTTTTTGTTTTTTTTTTTTTTTTGTTTTTTTGTTTTTTTGTTTTTTTGTTTTTTTGTTTTTTTGTTTTTTTGTTTTTTTGTTTTTTTTTTTTTTTGTTTTTTTGTTTTTTTGTTTTTTTGTTTTTTTGTTTTTTTATTTTTTTATTTTTTTGTTTTTTTTGTTTTTTTTTTTTTTGTTTTTTTTTTTGACACTTTCTATATACGACTTAAACTACTAAGACTCAAAAAAGAAAATTTAAGTTCTTTGAGAGAATCTACTCGGCATTCTTCATACCATTGAGTTGATATAACAACTCATGACGAGGTCTATCAAAAGCTTTAGTATATAGATCAGCAAGGTTATCATCAGTAATAACCTTTTCTAAATGAATAAGCTTTTTCTCAAAACAGTCACGTAAAAAGTGATGCTTTATATCTATGTGCTTGGTGACTTTAAAGTTTTTCGGATTCTTAGTAATATCTATGGCAGACTTATTATCAATACAAATAGGAGAGTCTGAGATATCCATACCATAGTCGCGCAATTGTTGCTGTATCCAAAGTACCTGAGAACAACATTGACCAGCAGCTATGTACTCTGCTTCACAGGTAGACTGTGCAACAGATGTCTGCTTCTTGCACTGCCACGATATAATTCTCCCCCCTAAAAGTTGACATCCACCTGACGTTGATTTCCTATCCGAACTGCAGCCACCATAATCCGAATCAGTATAAGCTTTGAATTCAAAGGAACCATGCATGGGATACCAAAGCCCTAGACGAGGCTTGGCCTTCACATAACGAAGAATCCTTTTCGCAGCTTTCAAATGTGACTCTTTCGGATTAGCCTGATATCTAGCATCTTTAGCATCGGTCATTCGAAACCTAGTAAGAAGATCTTGAACATACTTGCTCTGATGAATAAAGAACCCATCCTTCAGTTGATCCACCTGTAGTCCAAGGAAGAAAGTTAATTCCCCCATAGCACTCATTTCGAACTTAGCCTTCATGCTATGCCCAAATTCCTTGCACATAGTACACGCCGAATTGGTGTACTAGGTATATAACCTAAAAAGAAACCCTCCTCAGATTTAGGATCAAATTTTCCCTGAGGAAGTACTTTAAGAAAAGTACAAGGAACATCAAACGGCTCAACATTTTGTAAATTGGGCTTTGTGTTGTGCAAAAGTTCATAACAAGTTTTCTTGAACCGTTTAACTGTTAAAACCCGATTTAAAATATGACAAGCTGTATTCACTGCCTCCCCCCAGAAAGTAACAGGAAGCCCTGAATCAGCAAGCATCGTCCTAGCTGTTTCTATCAATGTCCTGTTTTTCCTTTCAGCTACTCCATTCTGCTGTGGCTCATGCGGTGCACTGAATTGATGTTGAATACCCTTGGTCAAGCAGAAAACAGTAATAGTATTATTCTTGAACTCAGTGCCATTGTCACTCCTGATTCTCTTAACTTTAACTTCATGGACATTCTCAACTTGTCTAACAAAATCCATAAACCGGTTTGCGGTCTCGTCCTTTGTCTTCAAGAAAAATACCCATGAGTACCTTGAGTAATCATCAGTGATCACCAAACAGTAGGACATCCCCCCAATGCTTCTTACGTTCACAGGACCAAAGAGATCCATATGAAGTAGTTCGAATGGTTTGGATATAGTGTTGTGCACCTTTGGTTTATGAGGATTCTTGTGTTGCTTTCCTTTCAAACACGGTACACATTTATCTTCCATCCCAAACTTCTTAACTGGAACACCTTCAACTAATCCAAGACTAACAAGTTCATTCATCTTCCGAAAGTTAATATGTCCCATTCTACGATGCCAGAGGAGAGATTCAGACTCATTTGCCTTGCTCAACAAACAGAGGGGCTCTGTTGGATTATCAACACCTAAAACTAAGCCATAGATGTCTCTCTTCCTAGGAGCTCTGAGCATTATCCATTCTGCTGGAATAACGAAACCCGACTTCAAGATGAATGCCTCCTTTTCTGTGAAATGAACATTGTTGCCCTTGTCATAGATCTGGGAGACACTCATTAGATTATGAGTAAGTTGTTCCACATAGTTTACTCTTTCAAGAGTAAGTTGTCCATTGACGACATCTCCTTGACCGGTGATGTTGCCGCCCTTGGATCCAGCAAAACTAACATACGACCCATTTATACCAGTATAATTGGACAAGAGTTTCCTGTCCCCTGTCATGTGCCTGGAGCATCCACTGTCAAGGTACCATAAATGAATTGGTGTCCTAGGAACTCCCTGCACATAAAATGAGAAAAATTAGTTTTCATTGGGGACCCAAACCTTCTTAGGTTTGGGTCGACCCTTCTCATCCCTGAGAATCAGTTCAGTCCAATATCCATTGCTCGAAGCCGTGGGTGAGACATGATTCTCGTTTCGTCTTCTCACTGGAGGAGACTTCTGACCTCTCGTCGGAGAAGGTCTAGGAGAATGAGGACCATAAGAAGGTCGAACACTCGAATGAATTTGGTCATAGAATGAATTCTGACTTCTAGGAGCAGAACGATCAGGTCGTGGAGGTGTTTGAAAACGATTTGAATTCCTATGAACATTTCCTGATGAACCTTTCAGTGGAGATTCACGTCGTTGAGGTATAGTAAGCGGTTTTGGAGAAGATTGAACTTTAGCCTCATTAACCTGTTTATCATTACCCAACCCCCTTTTTCCTTCCGAGGTGGAAACCTTTGAAGGAGAACCTGATCTTCGAGGTCTATTTGGACATACACTATAAACATGACCCTTTTCATGACAAGCAAAGCAGGAGAGGACCTTGAACTTTTTGTTTGTATCTACCTTTTTATTGGTACCTACAGATTCATTGTTAGCACTAGTGTCCACTGACTTACTTGTTTTCCTTTGATCTTCTTTTTCAGAGTCTTGTTTAGTTGGTGATATCCTAGACCTTCTAGCACCATCTTTCTCATGTTTACCTATACTTGAAGATTTCTTAAGTGCAGGCATTAAGATGTGCTTTAAAACCTTAGTTGCTTCTTCATTAACGGCTAAGTTATCTTCAGATTTTCTATTCCTAGACTGCTTAGGTAATGGAGTGAGACGTTGCTGACTTAATTTCTTCATATCCTCAATAGCAACATCCCAGACTTTATCAATCCTCTTAGGGTCAATAGATTCTAATGGGAATTCTAACTCAGTATAGACCCTATTACTCTTATGAAGTGTAAAGTGTACAATACTGTCTTTCTGACCATTGGGAATAAACTGATTTAAAACAACACCTTTCAATTTCTCTTCCTTGTTAGGTTGAGAAGAAACTCCTTTAGACTCTTTTGTTCCCTCAGACATCTTTGCCTCAGGAATTGAGTCTTTTGGATTACTATCTACAACACTAGGTTGAAGTAGGATTTCAGGAAGATTAGGTTCAACAGAAGTATAGTTATTATTGAAAGGAGGAGGCACATCTTTATAAGAGATCTTAGCAGTGTCAAGACTCTTAGAGGAAGAATTCTCAAACTTTGACATATGCATTAAAAGCTCAGCATGTCTAGCAGAATCAGATTTAGCATTTAATTCCAAGATTTCTATCCTAGCATCAGCAAGTTCCTTTTCAATGGTAGCACACTTTCTAGCTAACAAGGAATAAGCTTCACTACTTACTCTTTCTATGGCCACAGACTGATTGACTTTATCTTTCATAGCTCTAATGTCAGACTCTAAGGATCTAATCTTGTCCTTGAAGAATTTTTCTTTATCATTTACAGTTAGACCCTTTTTAATTAATTTATCTCTTTCATCATGAGCAGCATTGACAACAGATTCTAATTTCTTAATTTGTTCATTCTTTTATTCAAGTTCATCAGATTTAACATTTAATTCCAAGATTTCTATCCTAGCATCAGCAAGTTCCTTTTCAATGGTAGCACACTTTCTAGCTAACAAGGAATAAGCTTCACTACTTACTCTTTCTATGGCCACAGACTGATTGACTTTATCTTTCATAGCTCTAATGTCAGACTCTAAGGATCTAATCTTGTCCTTGAAGAATTTTTCTTTATCATTTACAGTTAGACCCTTTTTAATTAATTTATCTCTTTCATCATGAGCAGCATTGACAACAGATTCTAATTTCTTAATTTGTTCATTCTTTTGCTTCAAGCAGTCAAATTGTTTAGATTTAGCATTTAATTCCAAGATTTCTATCCTAGCATCAGCAAGTTCCTTTTCAATGGTAGCACACTTTCTAGCTAACAAGGAATAAGCTTCACTACTTACTCTTTCTATGGCCACAGACTGATTGACTTTATCTTTCATAGCTCTAATGTCAGACTCTAAGGATCTAATCTTGTCCTTGAAGAATTTTTCTTTATCATTTACAGTTAGACCCTTTTTAATTAATTTATCTCTTTCATCATGAGCAGCATTGACAACAGATTCTAATTTCTTAATTTGTTCATTCTTTTGTTCAAGCAGTCAAATGATTTAACATTTAATTCCAAGATTTCTATCCTAGCATCAGCAAGTTCCTTTTCAATGGTAGCACACTTTCTAGCTAACAAGGAATAAGCTTCACTACTTACTCTTTCTATGGCCACAGACTGATTGACTTTATCTTTCATAGCTCTAATGTCAGACTCTAAGGATCTAATCTTGTCCTTGAAGAATTTTTCTTTATCATTTACAGTTAGACCCTTTTTAATTAATTTATCTCTTTCATCATGAGCAGCATTGACAACAGATTCTAATTTCTTAATTTGTTCATTCTTTTGTTCAAGCATCAAATTGATTTAAGCATTTAATTCCAAGATTTCTATCCTAGCATCAGCAAGTTCCTTTTCAATGGTAGCACACTTTCTAGCTAACAAGGAATAAGCTTCACTACTTACTCTTTCTATGGCCACAGACTGATTGACTTTATCTTTCATAGCTCTAATGTCAGACTCTAAGGATCTAATCTTGTCCTTGAAGAATTTTTCTTTATCATTTACAGTTAGACCCTTTTTAATTAATTTATCTCTTTCATCATGAGCAGCATTGACAACAGATTCTAATTTCTTAATTTGTTCATTCTTTGTAGCATTCAAGCAGTCAATCAGATTTAGCATTTAATTCCAAGATTTCTATCCTAGCATCAGCAAGTTCCTTTTCAATGGTAGCACACTTTCTAGCTAACAAGGAATAAGCTTCACTACTTACTCTTTCTATGGCCACAGACTGATTGACTTTATCTTTCATAGCTCTAATGTCAGACTCTAAGGATCTAATCTTGTCCTTGAAGAATTTTTCTTTATCATTTACAGTTAGACCCTTTTTAATTAATTTATCTCTTTCATCATGAGCAGCATTGACAACAGATTCTAATTTCTTAATTTGTTCATTCTTTGTGCATTCAAGCAGTCACAGATTTAGCATTTAATTCCAAGATTTCTATCCTAGCATCAGCAAGTTCCTTTTCAATGGTAGCACACTTTCTAGCTAACAAGGAATAAGCTTCACTACTTACTCTTTCTATGGCCACAGACTGATTGACTTTATCTTTCATAGCTCTAATGTCAGACTCTAAGGATCTGAACGAAGATAGCTTAAGTTCGTAGACTAATGGATCTGAACGAAGATAGCTTAAGTTCGTAGACTAAGGATCTGAACGAAGATAACTTAAGTTCGTAGACTAAGGTCTGAACGAAGATAGCTTAAGTTCGTAGACTAATGGTCTGAACGAAGATAGCTTAAGTTCGTAGACTAAGGATCTGAACGAAGATAGCTTAAGTTCGTAGACTAAGGATCTGAACGAAGATAGCTTAAGTTCGTAGACTAAGGTCTGAACGAAGATAGCTTAAGTTCGTAGACTAAGGTCTGAACGAAGATAGCTTAAGTTCGTAGACTAAGGTCTGAACGAAGATAGCTTAAGTTCGTAGACTATGGTTCTGAACGAAGATAGCTAAGTTCGTAGACTAAGGATCTGAACGAAGATAACTTAAGTTCGTAGACTAAATTCGTTTGAAGAAGATTCAGAACGAAAATGAAGATAACTTCGTTTTCTATCTTCGCTTGATGAACTATAGAACGAATTTAAGTTAAATTCGTTTTTAAACTTCGTTTTGCTAAGTTCGTAGGTCAAACGAACTTAGCGACAGAAAGGGTGTTCGGGAGTTTTTGAGAAAATAACAATCAAACAAACGATCTCAACCCTTCGATAAGATATCGAATGGCTTTGATACCACTTGTGAATCCCTCGATAGCTACTGATCGCTCTCGAGATCGTCTATTGTTATGTCGTGAGTGCAGAATCCTCACGAGATAACTAGTTTGATTAGTTATCGTATATATTGCTAATTATATCAATATAATCGGCCTTATGTGATCTATCTTCGTTTTCTATAAGCTAGAAACGAACTTAGTCGCCTTTGGTGTGTGAGAAATGAACCGATTCCTCAATTTAGGGTTTCCATTCATTTATATATGTTTCTGATCGATATTGGGCCTGCTGGGCTTTGTTCTTACGAACTTAGCAGCCCAGCCCATATAACGAAGATTATCTTCGTTAGTTCCTAACGAAGGTTATCTTCGTTAGTACTAAATACCATCAACATCTATGCTTAGTTATTTTCCAAGTACTTCATGTACAAGAAACCTAACATATATTATGTTTGTACTTGTATAACATACATAACAAACATCATATATAAACACATATATATAACACCAAAACATGTAATCGATCATTACTAAAACACTAAGTCCATAATCTATCAATTACACATATATAAATAAGACTAATCAAATCTAAGTTGCTGTTGTCACATCAACATGCATCAACAGTGTGTAAAGGCAAAAGTCAATTACTCGATATCAGTGTTCAGACTTGTAAGGTCTAGAACACTGACAATCCTCCAGTGTACAGATCTGGTAAGACTTCCAGTGGACTCCGCCATTTGTAAGTCTTCTTTATTCTGACTTCAGTCTTTCACTTCAGTGAGAACGTCTTCAGTAGAGTTGATCTGGACTGGGGTGAAGTCCAGTGAGCTAATCTGGAGAATACTCCAGATTTTCTATACAAGTATTTGCTCACTGGTCTTCCATTATTTTTGGACAAATCTTCAGAGGGACTCCAGATTCCAAGTCTGGAGTAGGTCCAGTAGAAAACGTTTCTGGATAGATCTTCAGTAAGGCTCCAGTAGTCGAGTCTGGAGCGAGTCCAGTAAATCTGGACTAAATCTGGACCTAACAAATTCCCCTTATTTGTTTAGAAATAATGCAAGTATTTTCAAGCTTGAATCTATACAATTTTGTATGCTTGAAAAAACACAAGTGTGATTTGTCTAAAAAATCTAAGTTACTGGAAAACACTTTATAGATCATGAGTGTTTTCAGTTTCATCATTTAAGTTCTAACTTAGACTAAATCTGATCATTTACTTATATTAATAAAAAATTGCAACTATTATTACATACATCAACTGATAAATAGTTTACAATTTTCATAAAACAATAATTTACAACAAGTAAATGATAAGAGTCAGGCCCTTCTTTTTGATGTCTGTCCTGGAGCATCTTCAGTAGCCTTTCTCTTTGGTGATGGAGAAGATGGTATTGATTCTGGCGATTATGCCCATTGCAACTTCCATCTGTTGCTTTCTTCTCCATACCTTTTCAACCCTTTTCAGAAATGCTTTAACATCAGTCGACACATTTGTCTTCCCCCTGAACGTTAAAGCGATTTCTTTCAGTTCACTCCATCCAAATGCTTGGACTGAAGTACTTTTCTTTCATCAGTAAAGTTACCCTCCCTGGTCAACTTTACTTCAAACTTGGACATGCCTTCATTATTTTCAGCCAATTTGATCTCAGCACCAGTGATCCTTCTGGCATCAGCCCTGAAATTTAACATCTCATTGTACTTGTCTTTCACTTTGGCTTGCTGGATCAATGCTTCAATTTCCTTGGACATTCTCTTTTGCTCTACAGCAGATTGGAGTTGTTGACGATTAATTTTTCGAGAAGTATCCAGGGGAATGAGTTTGCTTACATCAGCATCTTTGAGCACTTTGATTTGCTTGGCAGTCAGTTTTGGTAAGCCAGTAAGTTTCTTCCTGTACTCTATCTCCAGAGCACCAGCGTTCTTTCTGATCTTTTTCTGGAGGCTTACCAGTTCATCCTTCCTTTGTCTGATGAGTTCTAGTACACTCACGCCATAAATTATAGAATCATAGACCTGTTCTTCTTCGGCGTAAAATGAGCGTACATGAACATCATCTAATGCATTTAGGCATTGATGAACTCTGGGGTCATCCTTCATCTTTTTATATACATCAACATTTATGCCTAACCTTCCAGCATTGTAAGAGTCCAGAGTCCCATTGATGCCATCTCCCTTTGATGGGCCAGCAGTTCATCTTTTTGGTTTCTTTTGAAATTTTCAATCATAATGCATTCTTGTTCTAACTTCTTGGAAGTTTCATCATCAGCATCTTCTGCAGTTTGCTCTTCTTCACCAGATACCATTTGTTGTTTTCCCTTAACTGACTTCAGAGTTGTTGGTATATCTGGGAAGGACTCAAACTAGGGCTCACTGGCTTCAGTACCAGTAGCTTCTTCAGTTAGCCCGACTTCAGTGCCATATGCTCTTTGTGCTAAGTGCTTCAGTGTCACTTGACTTTGGTCACCAGACGACTTTTCCCCCTTGGAATGATCACCAGTTCTTGACTTGAGATCATTCCATAACTCTTCCAGCATATGTCTGTCCAGTGCACCAAATGTTATACCTGCTACTGGAGTTGTTTCAGACACAACTTTCTTAAGTGCCTGCACTTCCTTTTGAACATTAGCAACTTCTTTAGGCAAGTGCTTTGGAAACTTTTCTTCCAGTAACTTCTCTACTTGTGGTAACACCCCATCTTGAATGGTACGAAGAACAGTATCAGAAATCTCTTCAGATAATTCTTTCAGCATACTGATTCTGAACTTCTTTGTACATTCATCACTTATTGTACTGACCACAGCATCCTGGTCAAGTGTGGATCTAGTCTCCAGAGAACTGACCCTGGAAACCAACTTCTGAACTTCTTCTTTCAGACCTGCCAGTTCACCAGTGACTGCAGTCTGAATAGAACTAACCAACCTTGTCTCTAGACCCTGGACTGCCACTTTGAAATTTTCAGTATTGTGGTTTGTGGCCAGTACCAGTTCATCAAGCTTCTCAAACATAAGCTTCTCATTCCCAGCAAACAGATTCATCTCAGATGCAAGGTTATTTGATAATAAGGATTTGAAGTCTGAAATAACCTGAGATGAAGTCTGGAGTGATCTCTCCAGGTCCGCCACCTTACTTAAAAGGCCTTGGACCTCGGCAGAAGATGAAGTGGAGAGACCAATGGGGGTTCAAGGTTTGAAGGCAATCTGGTCATAAGAGGACTTGTGCCCAGTCCTCTTCAGTTGCAGCTTCAGATGTTGCAACTGGTGACTCCGGCGCACGAGGTGGAGGTTGAGATTGTGAAGGTTGAGTGGTTGCTGGAGTGAAGTATGGTGTATCTCTAGGAATTGAAGGTGGTGGTGGTGGTGGCATGTTTTGTAACACCTCCCTCCCCCCCTTTTCCCACCACCCCCACCACCCTGCTGGTGGTGGTGGTGGCATGTTTGATTCTGGTGGAGGCATTTCTGGTGGAGGTGGTGGCATTTCTGGTAGACTTTCTTCTTCTTGTACATCTTCACCCAGAAAATTCATGTTTACATCAAAACCTTCAGACATTGGGGAATCTACATCATCCCATTCTGGAGCCATCCCAACTGTCTGTTCACCAGACTGTTCACCAGTCTCTACATTAACCTGTTCACCAGCCCCTACATTCAAGTCTATTTGAGCCTCTTGCTCACCAGAAACATGTTCAACTTCCTCAACAACTTGCTCACTAATCTGAGCAACATTTTCAATCTCCTCATCAGTCACCTGCCCAACAACCTCTTGTATGTTCTCTTGTTCAAAAATTGGAGACCCATCCAAATTCATAACATCACCAGGATGTCTTTCAGGATTCACCTGAAGTCCAGCTCTCATCAGACGCCTGTTAGTTCTAGGTCGTCTGGAAGGTTCAACAACTTCTGGTACTTGACCTTCAGGATCAACTTGTCTAATGGGCTGTACAACTTCTATTATCTGTACATCTTGGTCTCCAGAGGGTCCTTCAACAGCTTGACCTCTACCTGGAGCCATTTCAGCTTCTTCTCTCTGGAAGGAAAGCATGGACTGAGGAATATCTACCTCGTCCAGTGGAGATCTGAGGTTGACCAGATCCCTCATATACTCACTCACAGAAAAGTGAGTAGTATCAAAATCATACTGGTCTCCAAGAGCA
This sequence comes from Erigeron breviscapus, assembly GCA_034093135.1. Taxonomy (NCBI): domain Eukaryota; kingdom Viridiplantae; phylum Streptophyta; class Magnoliopsida; order Asterales; family Asteraceae; genus Erigeron; species Erigeron breviscapus. Next base: position 60,401,164 of record CM067172.1, on the reverse strand, counting down.
TTTTTAAATATTAGTGAAAGGAAACGAATATAAGGAACAAAAGGTTTTCTTCCTTTCACTCTAAGGCGCTCTACCAGATCATCAAAAAGAATCTGAGCAAAGTCCACTCTAAGCCCAAACCATAAGCAGTAGGCAATCTGGAGATGGGTTTGATTTATCTGGTCTAACCCTCCAGAACTGCTCCCAGACATTCAACAATATGGGTGAAGAAATATCTCCATGAGTCTGACAGCTTGCTCATGTAGATAGTTCCTTTCCTGGATAGCTGGCCATGCTCATCCATGATATCCGTGTGCCCCATCAGTCTGCATACTTCCCTTGTATTGATACCAGTGGGAAGTTCAATAGGCAACTTATTCTGTTCAAAATAGTTTAACTGTAGAACAGACCTGAGTAGACTAGCAGTGAAACCAAGGGATCTGGTACCTCCCTTGAGAGTATAATTGATAGATGAAGTTTCATCATCATATGTTGCAGTGTACCAGAATTCACACAGGTAATCGTGGTACATCCTTCCTGGATTTAGTGGGTAA
>CM067172.1:60388441-60399631 GCA_034093135.1 Erigeron breviscapus | reverse complement strand
CGCTCTGAGCCTTTGAGGATTTTGTTAGCTAGAAGTAGTGAAAGAAATATTAAAAAGATGAGAGAGAATGAAAATATAAGTTGAAAGACATTGAGGATTTGAGGTTGTAAAATCTGATGCTGAATATATGCCTTGAAAAATTAAAATACTCTTTGGGAATTGCTATGTAAGTGAATGGAAAGAAAGCAGTGGAGTAAAAAGAAAATGAAAGAGATATAAAAATTGGTTTAAGTATAAATGAAAACCGGTTTTCAAAACCAGTGGGTAGAGGCGGTAGGTGACCAAGAAATCTGACATAAACCCACTTACGTGTTAAAGCTTTTTTTACACCTCACTTCATAAAACCATATCTGTATCCATATATTTGTACTAGATTTTTATCCCGCGAAAAACATATATTTCTCTTTAACATATATTAAAAAGAATGGGCTTTTGGTGGGCTGATGCTCTAATTCAAAACTCCATTTGGTATCAACAATTATTTATGGGTCTGGGACATCTTGATCTAGAATGCTTTTTAAGAATAATATAAATTAAAGTTAATACATTATTATAAAGTGAGAAATAAAAACATGTTCACATCATTCTTAACAATGTACATACATATTATTACATATACATAATAGTAGAATATATATAGCTTTATAATAAGTTCGTATAGTGAATTATTATTTTTAAAACCTACGCATAGGTGTTGTGTCAAATTATTAATAGTTTATAAAAAAACTTATCATTTGCTTTATAAACATTATATTATCATTGATGTAACTTCAATTAGAAGGATCTTTTAATTCCAACCAAGGTGGTTTTGGGGACAAAGTGTCCTCTTTACCTTTTAGAATTACGATTGTCTACATCTTATTTTCTACATAACCTGCCTTTGACGAAATTGTGGGTCGAATAAGATATTTTAGTTTTTTCTCCCGCCGCGAAGCGGGGATATACAAATTATATAATAGTTGAAACATTTATTACAAAGTATTGAAAACCAACTTTACATTGTTTCTAATAAATATACTGTCAAAATATCATACGAATCTATCACTATTTTGTATAAAATCAATGTCACTTTATTAAAAACATATTTATTACTTAACTTAATTTATGAAAAACGGAGCAAGTATTGTCTTTTTCTTTTTCTTTTCCTCACTTTTCCTGCAGAACCTACAAAATCATATCATTATTTTGTATAAAATCAATGTCACTTTATTAAAAACATATTTATTACTTAACTTAATTTATGAAAAACGGAGCAAGTATTGTCTTTTTCTTTTTCTTTTCCTCACTTTTCCTGCACAACCTACAAAATCATATCATTATTTTGTATAAAATTAATGACATTTTCTAAAAGTGTATTTCTTTTTAACTTGATTTGATTCTCATAAATGCTACCTGACATTTGATACGTCCCAAGGTGTATCAATATATCAAAGTATATTGTACACAGAACAGTTGTAGAGGGGGGTGAATACAACTTTCCTTGAACTTTACAAACTTTTAACAAAACGTTTTAAAGATTCAGTTTAAAATAAAGTAAGTAAAGAACAGAATCATTAAAACAGTAAAGCAGTAAATAAACAAGACATTCTTGAACACAGATTGTGGTTTTCAAATGTAATTCTTTATTAAGAAATAATCTATACAAAGAATTACAGGGTTGTTGCGGAATAAAGATAGCCTACAAATATCTAAACAACCCTTGAAATGACAAACAACAATCAATAAGTTCTAGCTCAAGAGAATCAGCCCAAGCTGATCTCGTACAGACTAAGCTGTGTGTAAGAGCAGAGAAACTTGTGTGAAGAATGATTCTCAGGAATGCCACACATATGCAATCAATGAATGAGGCTTTTATAGGCGAAAGCCTCCTTCTCTTGGTATCCAATGAAGCCACGTATTCTTCTTTACTGGATGATAAAGGAATATTTGATCGTGCCTTTCACGTACTTGTGGTCCCCACGTACAGCTGCACATTCTTTATCATCCAATAAGAGTATGGACACGCATATGTAAACCAACCACCAACCTAGATTCTAGGAACCTTCCTAGTCACGTCATTTGTCCTTATCTTCAATCCAGGTTGTTATCTTCACTTGATTGTCAGACACAGATTGGGCTGTTTGTCAAAGCACCAATCTGTCTAAGTGTTTCCAAGCTGACTGCTAATCCCAAGCTGCCTTCCACTACCAGCTTGGTCTTCTATCTTCAATCCTCCTCTTCGACTTGGATTGAATGCTATAAACATTGTTGATGCAGCTTGAACAACACTTGCTTCCATAAGATTACAATTACAAAGTATGAAGCATGATCTGGGTCAGAGACAGATCGTAAGCTGTGTCAGCTTAGTCTGACCCAGATCAGATTACAAGAACTAAAAGATTACTAAGTGTTTATAGGTCAGATTTGTCATCACCAAATTTACAAACCTTAATCAATGAACATTGGGACTCAACAATCTCCCCCTATTTGATGATGACAAAACCCAACTACACTTCTAACTATCAGCTTACAAAGAATCAAAGTAAAATATGACTAACAGCTTGTGACCCTTTGAATCTTTTGGGTTCTTTTGATCTGATATGAAGTTCTAACAAAGAAACTGAATTTGTACAACTGCTTTTGCATATATAGAGAAATAAAAAATATATTACAAGACAGATAATTATTCCCCAAGCATTTCTACAGCTTCTTGTTTAACCTCAAATGATGGGGCAATTTTCACATCTAACTGCCTATCTAAACCCTCATCAATAAGGAACTGCTCATACCCATTACCTTCTTCACTAAAATTTCTACAAAATCTGTATAAGGTAAAAAGGTGCATAGTTGGTACCTGTTGCAGTTCAGCAGTCCTTTGGAAAACCAATTTCCCTCTTGCATTCACAAAATACATACCATGTTCAGGCTCAGTGATAAACATTCCACATCTTGCATTAGAAACACCAGCAGGTAGAGACAGATTGAGATGACTAAGAATCTTGTCAAGAGCTTCAGGAGATAATTGAGCAAGTAGCTCTGAAGGGTTCAAATTCTTGAGAAAATCTGTGTGATCACCTTCAGGAGCATTGATTTTTTACATGTCTTCTCCTTTTCTTTTTGAGTGGCTCATCTGACTCATCTTCATCATCCATATCATAAGCTTTAGGTCTTGGAAGGCCAGTGATATCAATCTTGAATTTCATAATTATGGCCAACTTCTTTTCAATGGCTTCCAAGACAGTCTCTCTATGAATTCCAAGCATACAGTATGATGTTCATGCAATTCAACCCACTCAGTGTATCCTAATTCAAAATTATCAAGATCATGGGTTTCCCAGCTTGTTTCATATCCTTCTCTTGTGATCCTGATGCTTGGAATGGACTTTCCTCTTTTTCTTTTCAATTGAACCTGGGTGATTGGCTCTGGATGCCTTCTATAATTCAGTCTTTCAGTTACCTTTCTTTTCTCCAGAGCTTCCCACCTATCATGGGCTTCAACACTTTTCTTTACATCTTTTACTTTCTGTGATGGTTTAGTGTGAACCACCTTCTTCTTGCCTTTGCCTTTGCCCACATCTTTCTTTTTGGATCCAATAGCTGCAAGGTCTTCTTCATCTTCTTTGTTCAGTGTTTCTTGAAGAACCTTAGCAACTTCAGGATCTGATTCAGTTTGGGCCATTCTTTCTCTTTGCAGTCTGTCTTCCTTAACCATTTTGTATGCCACCTCAACTGTTACCCCAAGTTCTGGAGCCTGTTTAATTGCAAGCTCCCAATCTTTTTCTTTGTCAGTAAGAATCTTCACACCACTTGACTCAGCTTCAGTTGGCCTTTTCTTTATCATAAACTGAGACAGAGTGGCTGTGTCTTCACTTGAAGAAGATGTTCTTTGGGAGCTGGGTCAGCTTGAGATGACACAGCTTGTACAGGGTCAGCTTGGGAAGATTTCTTTTCCAACTTTTTTCAACTCCAATTCTTTTTCAACTCCAACATCCTTTCCTTATATCTCCCATTTCCACATCAGTCTCCCCCTTCAATTGTATCACTCTTCTTCTCAGCTTCTTCATTCACATTTCCAACACCTTTTCACCACCAGACTCAGACTCTGGTATTTTTATCTCTTCTTTCCTTCCTTTCACCTTCCACCTTAGAACCATACACAACCATTCTTCTATCATTGGCCTCCCCCTCAGCTCTAGCCTTCCTCTGTCTTTCTTTCATTTAAAGCGGATTTAGAGGAAATGGATGAGGGTGTGGCTAGGGAGGCTGATGTTTTGGCCAACCCTTCACCCTCTTTGGAAGGAGAAGAAGAATGAATAAACTGAGAGGAGTTTGAGGGTTCAGAAGCATGAGTATCTGGGTCCCCCTGATTAGCAGATTGAGTGTCAGACTCAGATCGCATCGAAGAAGGGACAACTTCCTCATTACCAGCTCCCTCCATTTCTTTTGACCTGCAATAATTAAGGTAGTTCTGCATTGTTGGGGTCAGACCCTGCGCAGTTACCTTAGGACTATTGAAAATATTGTTATTTATGGCCCTACATTCAACAGTTTGACCAGTTGCCAAACTGTAATCACTATCAAGGATAGCATCAATAATTAAAGCAAGGATCCTACCATAGGGTATGGTAAGACTCTTGTTGTTGACTCGGCCAACTAAGTCTCTAAATATTACAGCAGCAAAATCTATTCTGGTCATAGTGACCAATGCATGAAAAATCTGTAATTCTAAGGCATTAGGTTGATCAAAGCTACCTGCCTTTACTTGAAGAGTTTTAGAAATTATGCTCAAAAGATAGTTCCAAATACCAGTTAAAAATTTCATTTTAACCACTGAAGCCAATGGACCAGTATATCCAACATCTTGCAAAACACTTTTGGCTTCAGTGTGAGACACAACACTTTCATAATTATCATCTGGCATATATGACAGCTCAAAAGCAGACCTAATCCTCTCTAAAGAAATATATACCTTTTTCTTACCATTGAGGATGGTGCCATAGATTGCTTGATCTCCTTTCTTGTTATTCTTCACATAACAGCTTGCCCAAAATTCACACAAAAGATCCTTAAACACCATATCCGGCTTCTCAATCATCATTTTACCAAATGGATGGTACCACAAAAATGCTACAATCTCATCGTATCCTTCAGCCCAAGAAGGAGGATGAACATTGACAGAAACGAGACTGGCGATCTTGATTTTACCAGTATCAAGGTCAGCCGGAACTACTACTATGTTATTACCCACCACATAGGGTGTAAGTTGTTTACGCTTACAGGAGCTGGGTAACGGACTTCAAATTCAGAGAAGAATCTGATTGAGAATCATTAGAATGCAGTGAAACAGATGATGATGCCATTTTAAAACAATTTTAGAAGAAGAATTTTAAAGAAATTAATAAAACAGTATTCAGATTCGAGAAATGAGAGAATAAATTTGAGAAAGTGAAGAAGTGATTTGGGGATTTAGGTTGAATTGATATTATATACATTATTCAAAATATCCGTTTGAAAAAGTTGGAGAGAGAAAGATTTTGATTGGAGGATGAACAAGTAGTGGAAGTACTTTTTCAGTAACCGTCTATAACCTCTACTAGTATAGTTATGTTCAGTTCTCTTGTTTCATATTTTTAAGAACCGGTTCCCGGTCTAGAATTCTTCAAAATTCAAACTTCAAACAGTTGCTTGAAGTCTTTGAATATTTCTTCTAATTACTTTTGTAGATGAATTCAAGCATAGGGCTTATGTTTTTACTATCTTTATTTCCAAATCAAAGCAAATCCAACTATTTTCCCGGTTTGCTGTCTCGATTGTAACCGAAAGTGCTCTAAACTGCTGCCTTCGGTTCCATTATTTTGCAGTTCACGGTTTTAATTGTGTTCAGTTTCTCTTGGTTGTCATGGGATACAAGTCCGTAATTAGTTGGTGCAGATGAGCGTAAGTTTGTCATTTGACTATTTGAGGTTTCTTTTGTGAAAGATCTCTTATGTGATATAGACTCAAATTCCTATGCGTGTTCTGTATGTTCGGTTGAATCAGACATTAGGTTGGTGGACATTGGTGTGAAAAGGCATAGCACACTTCCTGGATCCAAATTGGCTGATTAAAACCTTTGTACAGTTCCAGACAGGTGCCATTTTTCCTATTAAGTTGATTACATTTGTGAATACTCGCTCTAAAAGTGATTGAATATGTGATAGATACTATATAACCAGTTTAGTGTGACCTTTATACTAATCATGTAACCAGCTGTTCGAGTTATAAATTTATTTAGATTATTTTGTTGTATCCTTAATGAACTTTATAGATGCAACAACCTAAATATTTTTGTGAAAAGTTGAAGCCTTGTGAAATGGGAGTAAATACCAACTTTAAACCATGATGGAAGTTTAATAGCCTGCATTGCAGGATGTTCATAGGGTGGGTGTCAGATTGGAAGTGTATACGATCTTGGTACATAAATATGGGCTCATCATAAACTATTTGTAGTCAACTAATTGGTTATCTTCATTTTAAGCAAATTAGAGGTCAAAATGGATGAGTTCTGAGGTCAAAATGTATAAAATCGTTTGGAACATAGGAGTATCAATGGCCTAGCTATCTTAAGAGTATCACTGGTGTGGGCGTGTGGATATCTGAATTTTGAAACTTTTGGAGGATATTGCATAGGCATATGCATGATAAGAGATATATTTACTTCTAGGTTATTATGCTTGTCAGCTTGTGTGCACTTGTATCGCTCATGAGATTCGGAATTGAACTTAAATAGGAACTAATATGGAAGATGAATTAAGAATCATGAACCCATCTACAAAGATTACTGTAATACCACCAGTCATACTCATGATATTATTAGTTAGATATTCACTTCTTACCGTAGTTGGGACTTGGGAGTGTGTGGATGATATTAGCATGATATATGTGAAAATATATAGGATCCTATTTAGTAAAAAGTTTATAATTTCATTATGAAAACAATTAGGTTATTCTTTCTACTGCCTTCCTCCGTCTCCAATCATGGCCATTTAATTAAGGATTTTTCTAACTTGTGCCCTAAGGGCACACATAAGGGTGTCTCGGGAATTGAAAAAGGTAATAATATTCTTCTCGGGATTGAAAAAGTAAGAATATTCTTCTCGGGAATTGAAAAAGGTAATAATATTCTTCTCGGGATTTGAAAAATGCATTTTTCAAGAAGAATATTCTTACCTTTTTCAATTCCCGAGACACCCTTATGTGTGCCCTTAGGGCACAAGTTAGAAAAACCCTTCTTTAAATTAGTTAATATTTATATGAAAAATTATTGCTGTATATACATATCAATATTTGAGAGGTAATAGATTATCATATAAAAACGAAATTAATAAAACATTTATTCCAAATTTCATAGGTTGAAGGCGTATTCCTTTAGGAGACTGTCCCTATCCTTCTATATTTAATTGAAGAAGTCAATGACATTTGAAAATGACTTTTTTTTCCCCCTCGCTTAGAATAATGTTTGAGACCGTAGCGATTCTTTAACCTGCATCCGTAGACTTATTGACTTGGTACTCTCGATACAGTTATAGTATAGGGCCATAAACTGGAACGCTCGAAACACAAATTTGAATAGAATTATATAAGTCTCTTTGGCCTGAAAAAACCCACTAAGTTCAGTTCTTGGTTTTATGTGTTAAATCAAATTGTATGAATATCATTTGTATACAGACTTAAATCAGATGTATTTGTGATACAGGAAAACTCAAAATCTATTTATATAGCTACATTAAGGAAAGAAAATCCTTAAGATTGTATTATGATGATATTCTGAATGTTTGTAGGTTAAATTTTGACTTTTATGATAATAGTTTCATCATTCAAATTTGTAAGCTGATTTTTTTTCCCCTCATCAATGATGCTACTCCATAGCGCTGGTGATCTCTACCCATTTATGTATGTATGGTTTGATCCACGTTAGACTTAATAACATGTTAAACAGGTAAGAAAAGCATTAGCTTAAAAAATGGGTCAACCGGGTCAAAAGTCTCCCGTAAGGCATGTTTCGCCCCAGACCACCCGATTACACATGTTTCACCCCAGACCGATAAATTACAACTTACAAGTTAATCCTGTCTCCTAAACCTTCCCATTTTCACACTTCTATAGTTCTATTACAACCGAGTCATAGAGAGAGAAAATGACTTGGTGTGATGTACTTCATTACTTTTGGAAGCCCAGTCCAAGTCTACTATCTTTCTTCTTCTCTTTTTTTCCAATTGGTCTTGCAAGTTGAATGTTCTTTTGGCCGGCCTCATGACTAAAAACCAACTCTCTTAAATATGTTCAACTTCCAATGTTTCCTCTCTCCTACCTTCCCCCTCTTTTCTTATTATAAAAATACACCCTCACACAAACACATATTACTCACAGCCATTCCACAACTTTAGAATTCAAAACTTTCTCTTGATTTGTTTGAAATATTCAGTATACCCACTTCACCATCTCCCTCAGCATGCCTGAAAGCAAGGTGACTTTTTTACTTATGTACTATTTATATAAACAACTCACTTATTAACATCAAAATTTTTAACCAAAAGACTCCTAATTAAAGTCGCATGCTTTTCATTTCCTTTGGTATAATCTTGCCTAATCGGTATATGATTGTGTTTTTCATTTATCAAATTTCAATCTCCATTTCTATTTATCCATGGATTTTGACTTCTTTCCATATATATTTAATCATGTTTACTAACGCTTTTACAATCATTCCGTTCGTATCTTTCTTTCAGAAAGTAGTCATTAAAGTGGATGTCCATGACGATAAAGATAAAAGGAAGGCCATGAAGGCAGTTTCCGGCCTTTCAGGTTATTAATATGTTCCTTGCTTCCTTCTCATTTTATTAGCCATTGATTAAATGATTACCTAAAAGTTTTTATATATGTTGAAATATTTATAGGAATTGAGTCGCTGGCTATAGACATGAAAGACAAGAAATTGACATTGGTTGGTGACATTGATCCAGTGGATGTTGTTGGAAAACTTAAGAAGTGGAATACAGAGATTGTAACTGTCGGTCCCGCGAAAGAAGAAAAGAAGAAAGAAGAAGACAAGAAAAAGCCGGAAGACAAGAAGAATGAGGAAGAATTAGAAGCTATGAGAAGATGGATAGCTCTTCACAGGCCTTTTAATCCTTATATGCCACAGCAATACTGTGTTCATAGTGTCGAAGATTATCCTGACAATGGTTGTGTTATATGTTGAGTGTACAAAACAAAGATGCATTAATTAGAGGAGTGGTTTTTAAGAACATGGTCACCATGTTTACGAAAAGATGCAGTACGTACATATATGTGTACTGCGCGCGTTGGCTTTGAATTGGTGACCATTCTCACGATATATTCCATAGTTTTCTTTATGATTTATGTATATAGACAGATCGATATGCTTCAATTCAGAGAATAATATAATGGTGCTATATATATTAACACATTGTTACGAAGAAGTACGTGGCAACAAACCTTCAATACAATATATTTCGATCGTTTCATAAGAATTAGTACATATTTAATTACGATAATAGAATTTGCAATTATCAAGTAATATTAGTCATAGGAAACTATGAGGTACGTTACTCACTGAAAGAAAATTAAAAGCTAGAAAATATTGTCCCAAATACAATTATACAAAGACCAAGAGATCAAAATCATTACCAAAATTAATTGCATGGGATATACGTTAACTTAACTATCAGTCTGTCCATCACTAAGAAAAATGTTGTAGTAATTAAATTCAACGGGTTTTTTCTAAATCAAAACTATACTATATTTAATATACACGTTCATCAAAAGAAACCAAGTTACTAAATGCGAAAAATCGGGTTTATTAAAAGTAGTTTTAAAGTAATTAATCAAAAAGTGTGATTGATTTAACTACGCACCACTTACAACACCATTGGTTGTTAACAAAATTCTTACAATCTATACTCCATTATAAAACAAACTACATTTTCCCTCTTTTCAACTTTCTATCTTTAAAATACCCAAAATACCTTTAATTTTCAACACATTCTCAACTCATACACTAAATCTACCCAAAATATCCTTAAAATATTTTCCAACCATAATTATACAAACCATCTCTCTCCTTTATTTATTAATTTAAATATTTCCACTTAATATCCCTATAATACTCTTAATAAAATTATTTACAAAAGATACATTCCCTTTAACCATAAAATAACTACACTACCATTTACATCAATTACTTTTAGATTATTAACCACATCGTTACCACCGCCGCCACCACCACCCGTTGCCGTCACCACCGCCGCATTGCGCGGGTACCCATCTCGTATCTTAGTAAAGTTTATTGGACCATACATGGATAGAAGTTTAAACAAATCCAATATTAGAAGAGTAGAAGTGAACTAACTTCCCATGATAAACTTTGTAAATTGCTCACCAAAGTGAGTTGTATAATACATGAAAGTAATTGATTCTTTCTCAAACACACTGAAAGAAAAATGAAGAAATAAAATAAAATTTTGCAAGAATCAACAAAAGAAACCAAAAACTACAAGCATATAAACACAATTGCTTAACCCATAATACACACCAATAAAATGGACCATAATGTTATTGGGCTGCCACTAATATCAACTTACTAGATTCATTACGATTTTTTTAGTGGTTAACCTACAACTCTATGGTCCACATAATTTTTTGAAAGTCCCAAGTTTGCAACGATTATGTAATTAAACAACTAATGTAAATTACACTAAGAACATAAGACAAGAAAGTAAAGATGTTTAATCATAAGTAACATAGATTAAACAGTGAATACATGGTCGGTTAAAAAAGAAAGAAAAGAGAAAATATTGTTAAGTTTTTGGACACACAAAAACTTAACAATTATACAAAGAGAGAAAAACACACTAAGTGTAAATATGGCACAAACCAACACTTTGCGGCTAGGTCAAGTGATGCCTTATATAGGAGAGAAAAGACATCACATGACAACCCAATAGATGTTGACACATGAAGGTTGTCAACTATCTATTGGTGGATAAATCAGATCTGTAGAGTTCTCTTTTCTTCATCTTGTTTCTTTCCCAAAACGGCATGAAAGAGAAATACCTTAGTACCAAAATGGTACAAGGTCACATGGCTCCATTCTGATCTATCAACACGTGTCCTTGGGGACCAGTCTTCTTATCTTCATCTTCCCGCCCA
>CM067172.1:60365941-60383441 GCA_034093135.1 Erigeron breviscapus | reverse complement strand
AGTATAAATTGGAGAATTTAAATAAGTAATAGGAATTTGTTCCTGAACTTGTGGTTCAGGAACATGTGGATTTTGTACGGCGGGGGAAGAAGAAGAAGGGATTTCAACATTTTGAGGGATATCAGAAGAGGATGCCATTGATTTTTGTTAGAAGCAAATGAAGAGATATATGATGAAGATGAATCAGAGAAGGAGAGAGAGATTGAGAATTAGAAGATGAAAAGATTTTTTAAGTGTGTGTAAAGTGAGGTGAGAGAAGAGAGGCGGAAATATATAGGGTATACAACTGTTTTGTATATATATATATATATACGCATGAGATACGTACATATATAATAAAAAAATTATGTGAGTAACGTTTAAATAAAAGGAAAAGAAATTTTAACCAAAAATACTTGAGTGTGTGCCGTATTGTGCAGTTGTAGCTTGTCAATCAGACTGTCACATGCAGACAAGTGACGTGATCAAGAAGGAAAAGTGGGTGACTTTTCAATTTGAAATATTTAAGACATGTGGTTCAAAATCTTGCCACGTCACCCACATAGTTACTTTGGAAACACTTAGTTTCGAAAATATCCTATGTTTTATTTACTTTGAGAATAAAATTAAAGAGGACATTTAATAATATTAAATGCCTTTTACTTCAGCACCCCTTTTTTAGAAAGGAAATTTGGGCGCTGAAAACATTTAACTATTAAAAAGGACCACATGCTAGAAGATGTTCAGCATGTCTAATGTTTGTCAGCGACTTCACAACTAACGTTGGTCGCTGACTACAGTTTTTGGCAAACTGTCAGCCATCAATGGATTTAAGAAGTCTTTACCAGAGCCGTTTGCTACTGGACTAGATGAAGACTTTCAGCTCTCCATTGCTTTATTTTGCTTTTTCCCAAAGCAACAGGGATCAACGGATTTAAGAAGTCTTTACCAGAGCCGTTTGCTACTGGACTAGATGAAGACTTTCAGCTCTCCATTGCTTTATTTTGCTTTTTCCCAAAGCAACAGGGATAAACGGATTTGATAAGTCTTTACCAGAGCCGTTTGCTGCTGGACTAGATGAAGACTTTAAGCTCTTCATTGCTTTAAGATCAGCGAGCAAGACAGACTTGAGCTCGCTGAGTTAGCTAACATGATAAGTCATGTTGCTGATTCCCCATTCAGCATTCCTAACTTGCTGACAAGCAATTTGAATCTAGTTTCATCCAATGGTTTGGTAAAGATGTCAGCTATTTGATCATCAGTTGGAATGAAATAGATTTCAATATCACCTTTCATGACATGGTCACGAATAAAGTGATATCGAATATCAATATGCTTAGTTTTAGAGTGTTGAACTGGGTTGTGTGTAATAGCAATAGCACTTGTATTATCACACATGATTGGAATTTTAGAGTATTCCAAATCATAGTTAGCAAGCTGATGCTTCATCCAAAGAATTTGGGCACAGCAGCTCGCTGCAGAGACATATTCTGCCTCAGCAGTGGAGATAGAAATTGTGTGTTGCTTCTTACTAGTCCAACTAGTCAGCTTCCCCCCCCCCCAACAGTTGACATCCTCCACTGGTGCTTTTGCGATCAAGCATGCACCCAGCGTAGTCAGAGTCAGAATATCCAACTAACTCAAAGTTGGAGTCTTTTGGGTACCAAAGACCCAGTGTGGGTGTACCCTTTAGATATTTGAAGATACGCTTTACAGCGAGAAGATGAGACTCACGAGGAGAGGCTTGATAGCGAGCACAGAGGCATGTTGCAAACATGATGTCTGATCGACTCGCTGTGAGGTACATAAGTGACCCAATCATTCCTCGATAGTAAGTAGGATTCACATACTTACCATCAGGGTCAGCATGAAGATTATTAGGAGGGGACATCGGAGTTCTTTTGGGAGTAACATGGGTGAAGTCAAATTTATGCAGCATATCCCGAATATATTTTTCTTGATTGATAAATATTCTAGTGGGAAGCTGCTTAATTTGTAACCCTAAGAAGAAGGTTAATTCACCCATCATACTCATTTCGAAAGTACTGGACATGAGAGTACTGAATTTTGACAGAGCTTAGTAGACAAGGAACCAAAGATGATGTCATCGACATATATCTGAACATACAGAACATCATCTTTCTTCTTATAGATGAAGAGAGTGCTGTCTATGGTTCCTCTACGAAAGCCGTGGTCAAGAAGGAAGGTAGACAAAGTGTCATACCAAGCTCTTGGAGCTTGTTTAAGACCATATAGGGCTTTGTTAAGCTTATAAACATAGTGAGGATGCTTTGGATCCTCAAAGCCAGGAGACTGCTTAACATAGATTTCTTCATCAAGAGCACCATTTAAGAAAGCACTTTTGACGTCCATTTGATAGACGGTGAAGCCTTTGTAGGCAGCATAAGCGAGAAAGAGACGAATGGCTTCGAGGCGAGCGACTGGAGCAAAGGTTTCATCATAATCAACACCTTCAGCTTGAGTATAACCTTGTGCAACCAGTCTTGCCTTGTTTCTGATAACTACACCAGCTTCATCCATCTTATTCCTATAAACCCATCGAGTGCTGATGGGTTCCTTATAGGGAGGAGGAACAAGAAACCAAATATGATTTCTTTCAAATTGTGTTAGTTCTTCTTGCATGGCTTCCACCCAAGAAGGATCAGCCATGGCTTCACCAATATTGGCAGGCACAATTTGAGATAAGAAATTGACATAGAGACAAGTATTACTTGTCGCTGATCGAGTTTGGACACCATTGTGTGGATTACCAATTACATGGTCAAGAGGGTGAGCAGCAGTCCATTGGAGTGCTGGTGTATGAATGGAAGAAGAGTGAGAGACAGCGGATAGGGTGGTGGAGGGATCATTTGGTGTAATAGAATAAGTAGATAGATCAATAGTTAAAGAGGGTTCAGAGTTGCTGATAGGAGGGTCACTGAGAGCAATGGGTACCTCTTGCTGAGATGTATCATCATCAGCGTCTCCTGAGACAGGATTCGCTGAAGCATCATGAAAGATATCCTCAGCGACACTTTCAGCAACTTGATGTTCAGCTGATTGAGGAACGTTAATGGAAGTGGCATTAACTGTCCTAAGGAGAGGCTCAACTGGATCAACAGAATAAATGTGAGCCGCTATGTACTCATCATTTGTTGAGAGACTTGGAGAGTCAGCAGTAGGTGAGTCGGCAACGTCATTGCGAGTTACTGGCTCGACCGGTGGATCAGCCAGATCGCTGAAGATTACTTCAGCAGATGACTGACTTGTGAGATCACCTAGAGCAGAGCAGCTTTCATCAAAAGTAACATGTATTGATTCATCTACTTTTTGAGTGCGAGTATTGAAAACTCTGAAAGCTTTACTAATAGAGGAATATCCCAAGAAGTAGCCATCATCAGCTTTGGGATCAAATTTACCTAAATGATCGTTATCATTCAGGATGAAAACTGGACATCCAAAGACATGGAAATATCCAATTTAAGGTTTCTTGCCTTTAAGAACCTCATAGGCAGTCTTGTCATGTCGCTTGACAATAAGACACCTATTTTGAGTATGGCAAGCAGTACTAACTGCTTCAGCCCAGAATTTACTAGGAAGGGAAGACTCACTGAGCATAGTTCTAGCAGCTTCAATGAGAGTTCTGTTTCTCCTTTCAGCCACTCCATTTTGCTCAGGAGTACGAACAGAAGAGAAGTTTTGTCTAATCCCTTGATCTGCACAAAAGGTCTCAAGAGTGTGGTTTCTGAACTCTGTGCCATGATCGCTTCTGAGTTCTTTAACACGTATGCTATTGAGGTTTTCCATCTTTTTAATGAAATTAATTATTTCCTCAGCAGCATCACTCTTAGAATGAAGAAAAATTGTCCAAGTATATCGTGAATATTCATCCACAATAACTAAGGTGTATCTGTTACCCCTTAGACTTTGGACATTCACAGGACCAAAGAGATCCATGTAAAGTAGATGGAAGCAACCATTTATAGAATTGGCTTGCTTGGTTTTGAAAGTGGCTCGGTGGCTTTTACCCTTTTCACAGGCACCACAGAGCCTGTCCTTCTCATAAGTGAGAGGAGGGAGGCCTCGAACAAGATTTTTCTTGGCAAGAGAATTGATTGTTTTGAAATTCACATGCGACATACGCTTGTGCCACAACCAATTGATTTGAGAGGCAGCTTTTGAAAAGAAACAGGTTTCGCTGTCAGTTTTGACAGGAGTGAAGTCTACCAGGTAGATATCCCTTTTTCTTGGGGCGACCAAGACTACCTCTTTATCAATATTAATCACTGTGCCTTGATGCTTGTCAAGGATAACCTTGTAATCAGCATCACATAGTTGACTTATACTGATCAAATTGTGTTTCAAACCGTTCACATAAGCAACCTTAGTGAACTTGATCAGCCCATTAGAGAGAGACCCATATCCTTCAGTTTGGCCAGTAGAGTTGTCACCAAACACGACTGTGGGACCATCGGTCTCCACAAAGTTATCCAGCAGATCCTTGGATCCAGTCATGTGTTTTGAACAGCCACTGTCTAAATACCACACTTCTTTTCCTAGCGAGGCCTGCATGGATAACAATAGAAGGATTTAGGCAGAATCATGATTTTCTCTACTGACAGCATCATCAGTAGAGAGAGGAAGATGAGCATAATTATCATCATCAGTAGAGAGAGAAAGAGGGGCTCTAGGATCAGCGTTTTCATCAACTGGAAAATTTTCAACGAGTTGATGAGTAGGAAGCATATCATGAGTAACCTCATAAGTGAAGATTGAGTCCTTAGAGGTATAAGTGACAGTATTTCCAGTGTCAAGAATAGTCAGATTACTGACTTGATTGTTTTCACCATATTCAACCAGTACAATACCATTACCATTGGTAATGATTTCATGAGACTGGGGAAAGGAGATTCGCTGAGTAGCAATGTGTTCAGCAATGTTGTCCTCAGTAAGAACAATATTTTCACCCAAGCTGATATTAGACTCAGCTGAAGGGGTTTGTTCAGCAATTACAGAGGAGGAAGGAGCAGCAGAAGCTGAAGATGGATTTTGCTCAATGACAACTTCAGGAGGATTCCAGGAGTCTTTGTCATTACATTCAGCAGCAATGTGTCCTCTTTCACCACAAAGATAACACTTTCTTCCAGCATTCTGACTTTGAATCAGAAATTCCTTGAGTTGTGAGGACAAGTCGTTGACACGCTTAGTCAACTCACATATCTCATGATTGGAGGAAGAGGTTGATGCTACTGAAGGGTCTTTTTCTTCCTAGACTGAAGAGGAAGAGACTTAGGAACTGGGCCAAGAATGGACTTGCCCTTAGATTGAGCATTTGAAGCGGAAGGACCATGATTATTCTGAACAACTCGCTGACCTCCTTGCTGAGGAGGTCTGACTTGCTGAACAGGTCTGAGTTGCTGAGAACCATGATGGATTTGAGCAACTTGCTGACCTCCTTGCTGAGGAGATCTAACCTGCTGAACAGGTCTTGGTTGCCGAGGGACAAAAGTTCCCTTTGGGACATAGACAGAATTAGGTTGCTGATAACGAGCATCAGCAAACCTAGCTCGTCTATTCATCAAGCGATCATGCATAACAGACTTTCTGCCAGCATGAGAAGTATTAGAAGAAGACGAAGGCTGAGACGCAGGTGTTCAGCGATTGCTGAGGGAACAGAATTCTCAGTGGGTTGACTAGCAGACACAGCTCGCTGAGGAGTGCTATAGTAATATGGAATAGCGACCTTGCTCCTTTTGAAGGGTTCAATTGCCTTAGACTTAATCAAAAAAGGCTGAGGAGCAAGGGGTTTAAAACCATCATCTGAAGATTTTCCTTCAAATGATTGAGAAGAAGAATATTGAACACGACCTTCATTGGGCATCATGTCAATAATAGGATGGTTTGGAAAGACAGTCTTAGTAAAGCTAGCTGATGAGCTAGTTTCAGCTTGCGAGGAAGAAGAAGTGCTGGGAGAAGGTGACTCATCATTCAGTTCAGAGTGATAGGTATTCATGCCTTTAACAAAGTAATGTTTTAGCATTTCCTCGCGAGATACGAGAGCACTTGGAGGAATCCTCTCATCAGCAGCAGGACTGTCGCTGAACATGTTAGTGATGACAGCAGCAGTTTCATAATCACCACCAATGATGGCTTTCATTTGGGCGGGGATCTGCTTGGTGAAGATTTGGTCTTGAAGCCTGGAGGCTTTAGCCATGAGGTGACTATCTTTTACCAGCGATAAGAGCAAATTGCATGAAATCCGAGAACATCTCTTGTCTCTCCTCGAAATCGAGGTCATTGACAAGGTCCTGGATATGAGATAGGGTAGAATTGATGTTGTTGACATGAATAGTGCTAACTTCAGCAGAGACCAAGGCAAGAGGGTCATGAACATGAGGGACAGAAGATAGAGAAGAGGAAGAAGAAGAGCCAGCATGCCTTTTGGAATCAGCTTCAGCTCTCAAGTTTTGAGCAAGGGCTCTCTCTTCAAATTGAAGAGTGTCATACAGTGATTCCAAATCATGTTGTTTCAACTGTTTGGTGGTCCTTAAGATTTGTCTTAGACCTTGCCACTTAATGGGCAAGCTGTCGATGAACTTGTGGCATACTTCAAGCATATCATGCTCTATGCCAGCGTTCATCATGTCATTCAGAAGACATTTAAAACGGTTATAAGTGCCATCCAGATTCTCATTAGGAAGAGAAAAGAATCCTTCATAGGCACGTTTCAAATCTATTTTCTTGGTAGCAAAAACATCTTCTGTACCATCAAATCTGGTACAAAGATTATCCCACACCTTTTTTGCAGAAGAAAGTTTCATGACAGATTTCATAATATCATCGGGAAGGGTGTTAATAATAAGATTTCTTAACCGAGCATCCAGATTGACAAGCCTACGCTCATCATCTGTCCATTGTACTTCTGGTTTTATGAGCTCAGTGACAACCTCAGGAGCATCAGTGGTGGCTCCTGGTGTCCTAGTAACCAGAACCGGTACATATGGCCCTCTGGTCAGAATAGTCATTAAGTAAGGTTCAACTCCTACTATGTGTAGGAGCATTATCTCTTTCCAAGATCCGAAATCATGAGTTACGAATCTTGGTGGGATAGAGACATACCCAAAGTCTCTGGTATCAACCAGAGTAGGAACCGAAGCCATGTAAAGAAAAAGTTTAAGGAAAAGAAAAGAAAAGATTTTAGATGCAGAAAATTAAAGTACAGAAAGAAAGGTAATCTTGCAAACACTTTTCAGATCAGTTTCAGTGTATCGAAACCTGGCTCTGATACCAACTGAAAGTCCCAAGTTTGCAACGATTATGTGATTAAACAACTAATATAAATTACACTAAAAACATAAGACAAGGAAGTAAAGATGTTTAATCATAAGTAACATAGATTAAACAGTGAATACATGGTCGGTTAAAAAAAGAAAGAAAAGAGAAAATATTGTTAAGTTTTTGTACACACAAAAACTTAACAATTATACAAAGAGAGAAAAACACACTAAGTGTAAATATGGCACAAACCAACACTTTGCGGCTAGGTCAAGTGATGCCTTATATAGGAGAGAAAAGACATCACATGACAACCCAATAGATGTTGACACATAAAGGTTGTCAACTATCTATTGGTGGATAAATCAGATCTGCAGAGTTCTCTTTTCTTCATCTTGTTTCTTTCCCAAAACGGCATGAAAGAGAAATACCTTAGTACCAAAATGGTACAAGGTCACATGGCTCCATTCTGATCTATCAACACGTGTCCTTGGGGACCAGTCTTCTTATCTTCATCTTCCCGCCCATATTTGACTTACAACACATGGCGGTGAGTCATTGAACTTATCCTTTAACTCGAAGATACTAGATGGTCGCTGAAGACTCGCTGACGAAGTCACTCGCTGAGTCTCTCAGCGAATCCATGACTCAACATTTTTATATTATATGATATTATGATTATGATATATGATGATATGATATGAATATATGATGCCAATTGTGGAGTTGGTCTATCAGTATATGGCTAAATTAAATATCTAAACTCTTTTTTTTTAAGAACGGCAATTATAAATTTATTAGAAAAAACCCAGTAAGAAACTAGCAAGTATAAAGCACGATCCGACAAACAAACTCTTTCTTTTTAAGCAAATGACAATACATTATTCATACAAGTTGATTTAATTACGTTTGGGGTCAATTCATGGTACTCGTAGCAGAATATATATCTAAATACTCTATCATTTATATTATCCAATAGTGATTCACAATTTTTAAGGACTGCGTTTAATATTTCCATTTTAGAATTATCTATCATGTTTGCTATATAAGCATACGTCCAAACTTAAAAGAAAACCTCTTATATTTTGATCGTAGTTCTAATAAAAATATATTTACAATGAAAAAGATGTTAGTATGTGATCACGTAAAATGAACGTATGTCCGGAAATGATTTGAGCCTACGGGGTCACACGTCTCGATTCAAATATAGTTAATATTAATTGATTTATTAATTAATATGGATCACGAATAAGTTAACGAACGGTCGTTAATATTTAACGGTTACTAGCTAACGGTCGTTAAAGTAAGGAGATAATTGTAATTAAAACAATTAGGGAAGGTTCTAGAAAAGCATATAGGGGGTCGGCCTCCCTACTAGGTTTCCTAGTGAAACCCTAAACTTGATGGCCAAGTTTAATCCTACCTATAAATACTAAAGGTAGCCTTATGGTTTTCTACAACAAACTACAAAGTTATAACTCCTAAAACCTTTCATCTCCTTCTCTCCTCTCATTCTTTTGGACGGCCAAACCAAGGGAAAACCCTTTGGGTTTTTGGTTTTCGGTTTTGAAGAAGGAGATCAAGCCAAATGTTGCTCGGTTCGTGATCAAGTGCTAGCACACCTATATCGGTGGATCGTGTGTGCAATCGTAGAGGGATTTACTTCAAATCCTTTTAAAGTTTCTTTACTTTATCATCTACATTAAGAGGTATTCCTTAATCCTATTTCAAAGTTAAAAAAAAAAAAAAAAAAAAAAAAAAAAAAAAAAAATCTACATTAAGAGGTATTCCTTAATCCTATTTCAAGGTTAATTATTTGATTACATGGTTTGATTTGCTTCCGTTGCGTACTCGTGAATAATGATATTTAGTTATATATTCCAACAGTGGTATCAGAGCCACCCATGTGATTTTTAATTACCTAAAAATCAAAACTTGAAGGGGGGTTAAGGTTTCATATTTTTCGAATTTTTTATGTAATTATTTTGATTATTTTATTAATTAATTGGTTTAATTGTAATAAAATAATGAAATTTTTTTTTTTTTTTGATAAACCCCAATTCGAAAATCTGGAAATAAAAAAAAAAAAAAATTAGGAAACCCAAATTGCAAGTTTTGATTTATTGCATGATTAATGTGTTAATTGCATGCGTTTATGGATTACCTCTATTTTAATTGTTAAAAGAAGTAATAATCATGAGTTTTTACATGCAATTGATTCATGATTATTACTTAGTTATAATGATAAAATTACTTGATCAAGAGGTCTTTTAGGTGGATAATTAAAATAATTAATTGTTTGACAATGTGATAATTATATATTAATGTTGCTGCTTGACACCAGTCCACTAAAACGATCATATCTTTTAATCCGTAAGGAGTTAGAAGTCGTCCTTTGAACAGTAGATACTTGACTCATAGGGCTACAACTTTTTAGTTCTATGCTAAGTCCAGTTCTGCCATCCTCTAGGCCTAAATGGGTCGTGAAGCTATTGGATTTTCAAATCAGCACCTTATGTGTTTATGTGATAAATTTGTTATTAAATTTTGGCTTACGCAATCAAGTTTACTTGATGTATGTGGTCCTTTTCCTTGAGAAAGGGGAGCCAATCTTAAACCATAGTGGCCTAACCGAGGATAGATACCTAATTGTTACGTTTTTATATTTAGTATGTTTAGTTTTGCCCTTTAAGAAAATTGTGTGCAAAATTGTTTTTCGAAAATTAAACTTGACTAAATTACATTGAAATAATGATTTTGTTTATAAAATTGGTGCCCTAAAATCAAAAGATACACCGGCTCACCCATTTGAACAAACTCTAAGAGAGGTATAAGTCGGAGTGCGTTAGCCTCCTAAAAGGGCGGGTTTTAATTGCGTCCATCGCAAACCTTTGCCCTTGCGCTTCTTTGTGCGTTCAAATGGAGCTACCGAGCTCTTTTGTATTTAAAGGCAATAAAATGAGTTTTATAAACATATTATGTTTAGAAGATATGCATGAATCTTCAAACATAACTTTTTGATCACACATCAAATTGATTGACCCAATAAACTTAAGTCATTGCCATCCAACTTGTAAAGGACACTTGTGGCTGTTGTTTTACTCACTGGTACACAGTGGTGAAATGGCAGTTGCATGGCAAATCTCACTCACTGGTACACAGTGGTGGACAAATTTGCGCGTTCTTGGTTGGACGACTTAAAGCGAGTTAAGCGGTGAGACCTTAACCCGTGGCAAAAGATGGGACAAAACATGACTACAAATCACTTGATGAATCAAATGTAATTTGTAGGTCTCATTCTTACTAGGAATTGCACATGTAATGCAATTACTGCTCGTCACTTACCTTTTGAGTACAATCATTTCTAACAGATCAACTGATGAAATGAGTGTATGTCAATTGGATCCTAGCCTTAATGAAATTAATTGTTTATTTTATAAACATTGGGTAATTGATTTCTTAAGGATTTATTATCGAAAATACTGATTTTTGAACTTAATCTGTTTTGTAGATGGCAATGAATCCTCCTACAAACACCAATGCTTTTCGGCAAATGTTTGAAACAGAAAAGCTTAATGGATCAAATTTCAATGACTGGTATCGTCAACTGAGAATTGTTCTAAGAGTTGAAGAACGCATGGATGTCATTGAAAGGCAATGGCCAACCGAACCAGGTGTTGAATCAACAGCAGCTGAAAGAACTGAATATAGAGTTCAATACACTAGATTCAATGAAGTTTGTTGTTTGATGCTTGCGAGCATGTCTCCCGAGCTTCAGAAATAATTCGAGAATTACACTCCATATGATATGATCAGAGAACTCAGATCCTTGTATGAAAAACAAGCTGGAGTGGAACTATTCGACTTAGTCGTGGAACTCCATGACATGAAACTTGAATCTGGAAAATCGGTTAGCAGTCATGTGCTCAAGATGAAGAGCATTTTTGACAAATTGGATTCGATGGAGTATGCTTATCATAAAGAGGTAAAAGTTGGCATGATTCTCAAATCCCTTACTAAGGAATTTGAGGGCTTTGTGCAAAACTATACCATGCACTCTATGAAAAGAGCGTCACTGAACTTCATGCTATGCTCATTGAATATGAGAAGACGATTCCAAAGAAGGCCAATGACCCAAATGTTCTTATGATAAAGGGGGGTCGGATCCAGAAAGCTAAGAAATCGCACCAAGCTAAAGGCAAGTTTGATGGTAAGGGCAAGAGTAAGCAAGCTGCTAATTCCCCCAAACCAAAGAAAACCCCTCCGGCTAAAAAAGAGCATCCGGCAAAAGACCAGACATGTCATCATTGTAATGAAGTCAGGCACTGGAAGAGGAACTGTCTCAAGTATCTTGCCGAGTTGAATGTGAAGAAGAAGCAAGCTAGCAGTGCTAGTGCTTCAGGTATCTTCACTATTGAATTATTTTCCTTTACTAAGCGTAAATCATGGGTTTATGACACTGGCTGTGGAACTCATATCTGTAATGAATTACAGGCACTTAGGAAAAGGAGGAAGCTGAAGCCCGGAGCTTTGCAGCTGTTCGTGGGCAATGGTCTACCAGCACCTGTTGAAGCTATTGGAGAATATCATTTAGTTCTTCCTTCCGGTTTAATTATTGTTTTAGACAATTGTCATTATGCGCCATCTATTACTAGAGGTGTAGTTTCAGTTTCAGTGTTAAAGCACAACGGATTCATTAATGTTTTTAATGATAATGGTATTTCAGTTTCTAAAAATAATGTTCATTATTTTGATGCTATTGATAATAATGGTTTTTATGAAATTGATATGCGTGGTTGTGATTCACTAAATGATAATTCAATGTATAATGTTAGCAAAAGAGCCAAGACTAACTTGGACTCTACCTATCTTTGGCACTGTCGTCTTGCACACATTGGCAAAAATCGCATTGAAAGACTCCAACGTGAGGGGATCTTACAATTAAATGATGAATCGTTTGATAAATGCGAGTCATGTGTTTTCGGCAAAATGACTAGAAAACCTTTTCTGCATAAACCGGAGAGGGCTAAAGATCTTCTTGGACTCATTCATACCGATGTTTGCGGCCCATTTAGACATGTGTCAAGAAAAGGAGCTAGCTACTTCATAACGTTTACGGATGATTTCAGTCCTTATGGTTATGTTTACTTGCTTAAACATAAACATGAAGTGTTTGAAACATTCAAAGAGTTTAAAAATGAAGTAGAAAATCAACTCGGCAAAACCATCAAGATTCTTCGTTCAGATCGAGGTGGTGAATACTTAAGCCAAGAGTTTAAGAATTATCTGAAAGCGTGTGGAATTGTCCAACAGCTTACTCCTCCATACACTCCTCAACATAATGGAGTGTCTGAAAGGAGAAATCGAACCTTGCTAGACATGGTGAGATCTATGATGAACCTTACAACTCTCCCATTTCGTTTTGGGATTATGCTCTAGAGACTGCTGTACGCATTCTCAATATGGTTCCAACAAGAAGGTTGACAAGACACCATATGAATTATGGCATGGAGATATCCCTAATCTGTCTTACTTAAGAGTCTGGGGATGTGAGGCACTTGTGAAGCGTGATACGCCTGACAAACTTGGACCCAGAACTACTAAGTGCATCTTTGTCGGATACCCTAAGGAAACGATGGGTTACGACTTCTATGATCCTGTCAAAACACTGTTCGCGTTGCTCGATATGCTGAATTCTTTGAAAAGAACTTAGCTCAACCGAACAGTGGGAGGGTTGTAGAACTTGATGAGACTCAAGAAGAAGATGTGTCACCTTCTGAAGCTCCCAGCAATCATCAACTTGGGGGGGGGGAAATGTTCAAAGTAATGAACCTCAAGTCGATGATGATGAAGCGATTCCACTTCGTAGGTCCGTAAGGACAAGACGTCCTACTGACAGATTATGTCTGATGGTAGAAGAAAACGTTTTAGGAGATCTCGATGAGCCTCCAAATTTCAAAGCTTGCATTATCAGATCCGGAATCTGACAAATGGCTTGAAGCTACGAAGGTGGAAATAAAATCCATGAAAGACAATCAAGTCTGGAGCTTGGTTGATCTTCCACAAAATGCTCAAACTGTTGGGTGTAAGTGGATCTTCAAGAAGAAGACGGACATGGATGGAAATGTACACACCTATAAAGCTTGTCTCGTGGCGAAAGGTTATACTCAACATTTCGGTGTTGACTATGATGAGACCTTTTCTCCAGTTGCGGACATTAGAGCTATTAGGATTATCTTAGCCATAGCTGCGTACTATGACTTTGAGATATGGAAAATGGATGTTAAGACTGCTTTCTTAAATGGTTACTTGGATGAAGAAGTCTATATGGATCAACCTGAAGGTTTTATTGATCCAAAACATCCCAACAAAGTATGCAAGCTTCAAAGGTCTATTTATGGACTAAAGCAAGCATCAAGAAGTTGGAATAAGCGGTTTGATGAAGAAATCAAAAAGTTTGGCTTCGTTCAAAATCCCGATGAGCCATGTGTATATCGCAAAGCTAGTGGGAGTAATGTTACTTTCCTTGTCTTATATGTTGATGACATATTGATCATAGAAAACCATTCCAATGTGTCCTTGTGAACTGATCGTCAACGAGAACGCTTATAGTTATGACGAGAGTGCGGAATCCTCTCGTGATAACCTGTTTGCTTAATTATATTATCGTCTTTCGTTGTTGAAACAACCTAAGACCTTAAACGCGCGCGAGTTTGCAATTGGACAGAGTTTCGACGTATTATCTTAATTAACTGTTAATAAATACGTATTATGTGTGTGTATTTATACTATACTGTTCATAAACGCGTGCTAATATGGACCGTATATCTTAAAGCCCATAGCCCATTAACAAACGCGTGTTAATATGTAAACACGTGATGACCACGTGTTTAGACAAACTCGTGTTACTGTAGCACGAGTTTGTACACACTTCCTTTTGTCATCTTTTAAGTATACTTTAATTACTCAAAACGTGACAAGTTTATCACTTGTATCTGTATGTTATTTATAATCACATTCATACAAGTCGTAAACATTAAACATACCAAAACTCTGATCAATATGTAATCATTCACATTACTTAAGTCCAAATAACAAGTTTAAACATAACATAAGTCTCTGATTACATATTACAAAACATAAACATATACTGATCAAATCGCTGTTGCTGTTGTCAACAGAATCATGCACTTACAGTCTCCCCCTTGACATCAGCTACATGATTTCTTCAGTCTTGTAGAAACACTATCCATCAATTAACAATCTCCTGCTATTTGCATGAATATTAGCATGTAAACAAATACGCAAAATCTTCCTATATCTACTTTCCTCAGTGGTCCATGAAGGTCTAAACAGACATTTAGTGTCATATAACCTTCTCTGATCATCTCTGGAAAGGTTCACAATCTGCATAGGATCAAATACACGTAACAAAATAACTCTCTTATCTCTATCTCCATACATCAATGCTTCACCAGTGTCCCTGTGAATCTCCCAGTGATCAAGTGTACTCAAACATCTTGAGGCCATTTCTTGACTGGAACCTTCAGTACACGCTTAATTGATCTTTGAGTAAATTCTATCGTACCATCATCCTTTGTAACTTTCTTCAAGGATCTTGGCGTTATGTACACACTAGTTTTATCAAAATTATCATAGAACCTTTTCCTATAATCGTCTTGCAACTTTCTACTCCAGTAAGTTGCATAACCATTACCACTCGGATTAACAAGCCTTTTCCTTCCTAAATCCATTAAATCGGATTCACTAAGACTTTTAAAATATTTCTTCATAGGCTTTAAGTACTGACAACCATCATCTCTTTTAATAATAAACAATTTCAGCTCATCATCAAAAACCAACTCAAAATAGTAGTAACATACTTATGAGCATCTCTATCACTAACAAAATCCCAAAAGATAGATGGTTTCATACTTTCTCCTACCAATCCTCTTGCCGGTACTCTTCTATCAATTTGATGTAGGTGATCTTCATCCCTACTTGGCACTGGATACTCTGTCACATCAAATTCCTTAGAATCTTCAATACTCCAGCTTAGAGTAATTCCATCTTCATCATCTCCAACTTTGGTAAAAACCGTAAAGTGTAGAGTTCTTGAACTTGGAATAAAACTCGTTCAGCTTGAACCTCTTGTTGATCATCTGGAACTTGTTGATCTTGAGCTTGTGCTTGTTGTTTGCACAAAATCATCATCTTGAACAACATTAGTCCAGTCCAAATCAGGAATCATTTCACCTTCTTCCAAACTTTCATCATCTTCAGAATCATCAGATTGAACCTTAGATGTACCTGTACCTATCTTTTGAAGCTTATCTGAAATTTAAAAGTTCAAATATGCAAAGACAAACAACATCAAGACATAAAAGATAGCATAAATACAATAAACTATATCATAAATATAATGTAACAATTAAGTACACCAATATTTATCTTATAATTTTTATCTTATTTACATCTAAAGTACACAAATCATTAAGCTCTTAAGGTTCAAAATCCAAATCTGAATCCGAATCCGACTCTGACTCTGAGGGTGTAAGAGTTAACCCTAACTGCTCTTTCATTTGATCCTTATATGATCCTGGATCATAATAATCATCAGGATTCATAAAATCTGCCATAGCTCTCAAATGAGCTTGTGGATCATATCCCAATCTCCTCTTTAGTCTATGCACTATTAATGGGTGCAAATCTGACTCTGAAGACTTATTGGTAGTAGAATCAGAATTGGAGTTACCTGAATTGGAATCTCTATCATCATCATCAGCAATAACTATATCTGGAACAACCATCACAGCTTTTCCTTTATCTTTCTGAGTCCCAGACGTACTAGCACCAGCTGTACCAGCAATCTCTGACTCTCTCTGTCTTGGTGTCTCCCCCTGAGTCGTTGCTTCTGCTTGAGCTTCAGTTCTTGGCTCACCATCAGCATTTGCATCATCATCATGATCTTCATCCTCTTTCCTCTTCAACTCTGTCTCCCTACAACCATCTCCCCCTTGAGCCAACAACTGCCTAAGCTTTTCTCTTAGTTCAGCACTTTGACGCTTTTCATCTGCTAAATCAGCAACTAACGTCCCTACTAACCCTTGCATTGCCTTCATTTGAGCTTCCAATGTCATAACTCTTGTCTCCAAACGATTCATCTTGAATTGAGGCAACATAATCTGCGCAGGTTCAGAAGTAGACGCAACTGTTGGTCTAAAGTGTGCAACTCCAGAGGTCTGGTAGGAGGTCTTGGAGAAATTGAGAACTGCCGATCAACGGCGATTGAAGTGGACGAAGAAGTGTCGTAAACGCAGTGCTTACAGGAACAACAGATCTAATCAAAGCACTCTGCGTATGTTGAGGAATTGACACTTGACTTGATTCAGCTTGAGTAACTGCAACTGAAGGTCGACGAATTTTTTTCTTCTATAAAGCAGAGTACCCTGTGTAGATGACGCAGACACAGTAGCAACAACAGGTACCTCTGATTGTACAGGTTCATCAGCAACTAAACTTTCCGTCACCTCAGTTCTCTCAGACTCCTCTTGTTGTCTGTGTTTCTCAAACGCTTCAGCCAAATGAGCAGGTAAAACCTTTCCCGACCTAGGCGCTTTCTTTCGTCTTTGCAAAGGAATCTCCTCTTCCTGTGGTTCATAAGTAGGATCACTCTCATCTTCAGTGCGAAACCTCTTCAAAGCTCTTTCAACAGGAGAAGTATCACTTGCACGACCCGTTATATCAACATCTGAATCACTCTCTGTAGCATCTGGGTCAACAGCCTTTCCCCTTGAACTTTCTGCAGCAGCACTAGCAACATCAGCCCTAGCAGAGTTCAGAGGATCATCTACATCCTCCAATAATCTATCCAACTCTTGATCTCTTTCAGCATTTGATTCTACAAACAACTCTAAGTTATCCAACGCTTGAAAATTATCCACTTGCGCAATCACATCATTCGGATTTAACGCAGCATTCACAAAAGCTTCACCAATATCAGGATTAGCACACGCAGCCCGATCTAACAAGTCAGGATGGTTACCGGGTGGCGTGTTTATGTGACGCTGGGTTTGGGGAGCACAAAAAGGGAGTGCTCGTACTTTAAGAAGACAGATGTGATGGACAAGAAGGAATTGATTAGATTGCAGATTTTAGATAAGCAGGGACGTCCATGGAACAAGAGAAACCCCCCAGCAGTCGAGGTTGAGATAGAGAGGCAGGCAGGTGCATCCACATCAGAGGG
>CM067172.1:60345256-60364941 GCA_034093135.1 Erigeron breviscapus | reverse complement strand
ACAAGAACATTATTATCATCAGATTTCACACAAGAACCATTGATAAAACCCATTTTGTTTTTAGTTTCAAGTGCTAATTCCATTGCACAAGCCCACACTTTATAATTTTCAGTGCCCTTTAGTTTAAAGTTAATCAGTGGAGCACCTGAAATGTCACTGGCATGCAAATATAGTTCATCACCAAAGTCCAGTTTACTTATTTGAGTACCCAACAAATCCCAGCGAAAATGGTTGGAAGGGTTGGTTGGGAGGGTTGAAAGGTTGGAATGAGTTGGCAAAATCGGTAGGATTTGAGAGGGTTGATAAATTCATAAAAACCACTCCTAGTCCTCTTATGATTTCTTCTTGCAATACATAAAAATGTGTTTATCCACACATAAGTAATATCTCGAGTCACAAAATAATTATGGCTCGTTCGAATGTCCACAATGGCTTGTTTGATGCTAATCCCTATACGTCCATAATCAAATGCGTTGGGTTATGGTGCTCAATTCGATTTGTACCCTCTCGCATATCTTGCCCGTTTTAATGTTCGCTGCTCTCCGCTTTTGTCGTCCTCAAAACCCGAATTTCTTGTAGTGTGAGCCATGTTTTATCGTGTTAAAAAATTGAAAACGTTAATATCGACACAAAACCTTTAAATACGTCGCATATTTTGATATTTGGCAAAGTATATCGCTTATTTGGCAAACTAGTTATTACTAGTTTTTGGACTTAACTCAAAGTTTAATTAACTTACAAAAACGAACTCAAACTATAATTACACGTCAAATGCAATACCAAAACATATTGTGTTAAACTCAGCCTGATGTGAAAATAATTAGGTCGGCACATCAATCTAAATTTCCCTTTAAAAAAAACTTATACACGAAAATTTTTATAATCCTGCAAATTCTATAATTGTTAGTTTGATATAGTTGTAATTAGTTAATTATTTAGAGAGAATACATGAATCTTTTTCAAGATAAATACAGTAAAATAACTTGCTTTAAGTATTAGTGAGTTTTTTTATTAAAAAAATATCATACGGATTTCTTTTTCGAACGGCTAGAAAATCTTATCTAATCTCATCTTTTGATCATGTTACATGTCATAATCTTGTAATTAGTCAAGAGGATTAATATTTCTCATTAATTAATTAAAAAATTAAAATTATGGATAGTCTATTTGATTAAAATATCAGACCTATTATATTAGGATTAGGATTAAAATTCCTGTCCACACCTTTTAAAATAAGGATTAAAGGATTAGGATTAGGATAAGGTTAATAATTTTTTTATTGTAAGGGTGGGGGGAATGGTTGTAGACTTGGTTAGTTTACCCAATCCTTCACCCAATCAATACCCTCCAACTCACCACTACCCAATTCAACCCAATTCTTACCCAAATCACTTGAAATACATACCCAATTCATTAAACTTACCCAAATTCATTTTCTTTTTCTTTTTTTTATTACACCAATAATTTAACTAAACATTTTATTTAAAACTTAATAAAACATTACATAACACTTAAAAAAAAAACAATACATAATAAAAAAAATACATTAAAATAAAAACACTAGACTTATTTAAAAAAAAAAACTAGTCGTCGAGATATCCCAAGTCTTGAGCCCACACGTGTTCAGTGAGGTCATAGCGAAGACGATGATGGATCTCTTCGTTTAGTAACTCCGCTAAAACGGTGTCGTCGAACACCGGTTGGACCGGCGGGTCCATGATGTGAACCGGTGAGATAGCTCTACCATCGCCTTTTATCACCATGTTGTGCAAAATACATGCAGCTTTCGAAAGTAAGCGTCATCGTATTTTGGCTCGTCAACAAACCAATCGTTTAGTAAAATTTGATGACCAATTTCGCGTTGGCGATTTATGGTTCGGCGGTTTTGAACCGCGTTGGAAGATGCCGTGTCTTCCATCCATTGAATGGCGCTATGCAAGAACATACCATCGGATTCGGATGACGAATCCGATCCAACAACGACACAACGAGATTCTGAAGAACTTGAAGAGATTAGGGTATGTTGTGTGAATAATATGGGTGTATGTTGTGTGTTTTAAAATAAATGTAAAGTGTATATATAGAGGGAGAAAATGTTTTTTTTTTTAAATAATGAGATGTGACCGTTTGAGGGGGGGTCCCACACCTTTCCAACGTTCAAAACTCATACCCGCACGTCGGTTAAGGAGCTCAAAATGATACCCGAAATTACCCTACCCGAGTCTTACCCAACACCTTGAAATGGTGTACCCGATCGGTTACCAGGAACCCGAGCCCTAGCCGAGACCCATTCCCTCCACCCTAATATAATTTACATATATTCTAACAGCATAAAAATCACTCTAGTAACCGTCACCGTGCAAATCGGCATGGCTGAAAACCAAAGTCGTCGGGAAGAAGAAACCGACGGCTTCTTAGCCGTCAATCAACCACCACCTCCTCCCGGCGACCAACCATCGCATTCTACTGACTCTTTTGCCCTGATTCACCCGTACAAAACCGTAATTCCACCACCTCCACCACCCTATAACCCAACTTCCGTTCCACCACCATATAATACGTACTCATCCGTCGCTCGACCGCCGTATCTTATGTATTACCGACCCAACGTTTCACTGCCGTACAACAATGCCATTCCGTCACCACATAACACCTACTACTACACTTACTCAGTTATAAACACCTACACTACGTCCGTTCCACCGTCGTATTCCTCCGTGAATGTAGCACCGGATAACGTTACCGTTCCACCACCACCGGTCCACAATAACGGTGATACTAACGAAAGGTCGTCTTCTATATATCATTTCTTCTATATTTATAGTTAATTAATTAATATTCTTTATGTGCATTGGAATTGTTTACTGGAATGTGATATGATTTTATCATCCTAGTTGTTTAGAATTATCGTTTGGATTTGATTATTTTATGACGATTCGTTTTCTTTCGACATACCGGAGGTGGTCTTTGTAGTCCTTTTACCGTATCGCTGTTGCATGTTGTTGTTGTAAAAAAAAAAGTATGAGTAACTAATACTGTCTTTATGGGGGAGGTTGAGATGTAGACAACCATGCCTCTAATTCCGGTTCTACCTATGGTAGAAAAGGACGTTCAGCCTTGCAAAAAGTAAGGATCGAACACTTGACCTTACTTTAGAGAGGCAAGGATGTTAACCACTTGATCGAAGTTGGTATAGTTGTTGCTCTATGGTTAGTTTTTGTAGTTGTTGCTGTATGGTTAGTTTTAGTAAAATAAATAATTCCATCATTTACGCTTTCTAAAATTTAGGCTAAAACAAGGTATCAGATAAGCTGCTATTCTCTAATGTAGGCATGTTATGTATTTGTAAACAACAACAACCGCTTTTAGATATTGGGATTGCACGTTAACTCAACTCGGTTTTTCCTAAAAACGACAAATATTGCATTTACTGCATGCCCCTATTTTAATAATTCTTTTTATTGTTGAAAAAGGTGTTCTTGTATTGTTGTTATTGGATGAACTATTTTTGAAGTTGTTTTGCTCTATTTGTTTGTTTTTGTTGCATAATCATTCCTGGCTGTTTTGCGTTGTTTATTGTTGTAAAATTAGGTGTTTTTCTATCTTTGTTATTGTGGATAAAGTATTTTTTTTTATGTTGTTTCGCACTATGTGTATGCTTTGTATTGCATAAAAGTCATTTTTATATGTTTGGCATCATTTTTTATTGATTGGATGTAGATAGACCGTGTTAAGCGTTTTATACATGCAATTCAGTTGATTGGAAATCTTTTTCTGGTGATTTGTCGTCTTTTCATTGTATCTTAATGATAGCTTTGAGTGCATCATCCCTACTTTCTTTGTAGTCGAATGAACCACAAGTCTTGCACCTCGGTGTATATGCAGTTCTTGTTTTCAGCTTGTGTAATCTGTTATTCTTAAATACACGGAAATAGTGCTAATGAGTTGACACATTTTCATATATGACATGAGGCACCGACATCCATCAGGGGGGCATCAGTCCTCAACAGAATCAGCTCATGATGGGTAAGTACCTGATTTCGTGCTTTATGCCTTCTAGTTTTAAGTTATAGGCATCAACTTTCAAGTTACAAAGTTATATAGCTCAATTAACTACCTGATTTCGTGCTTTATGCTTTCTAAATTTTAAGTTATAGGCATGATCTGTAATTTCGAGTTACAAAGTTATATAGTTCAATTAAGTACCTGATATCATGCTTTATGCTTTCCAGTTTTAATTTATAGCCTTATAGGCATCATGTATGAAATTTTTTGTACTTCCTGTGATAAGTGTGTGATGTGATGTATCATAGATTAAGTAATGTGCTTGGTCTGTTTTGCAATATTGGCATATTAATTAGCCTTGTGTGCATTGATTTTAAAAGAGCATTAGTCCTTTAGTTTATGACTCTTTTTTTTGTAATTCTCATTGCTTTCTTTTTCTTTTTTTTTTTTTTCTTTTTTTTGGGTTGTTGTAATGGTGTGTATCAACCCTGATTAGTTTTCTGTCATCAAGGAAAAATTAACTTATTATGTTAAATTTGGATGTTATTTGAGATATGGATGATATGCAATTATTTGTTTTCAGATTCCAAACACAGCAGCAATCACAAGCAAGGAGGCAGCCGTCCTCAACTTTCAATCAAGAAGATCATGATCTGTAATTTCGAGTTACAAAGTTATATAGTTCAATTAAGTACCTGATATCATGCTTTATGCTTTCCAGTTTTAATTTATAGCCTTATAGGCATCATGTATGAAATTTTTTGTACTTCCTGTGATAAGTGTGTGATGTGATGTGTCATAGATTAAGTAATGTGCTTTGGTCTATTTTCCAATATTGGCATATCAATCAGCCTTGTATGCATTGATCTTAAAGGATTACTAGTCCTTCAATCTAAAACTTTTTTTTGTGATTTTTGTCGCCACTCGCCAGTTGATAAATTGCTTATGCATTCTTTTTTTTGGAGTTGTATGTATCCCCCGTAATTAGTTATTATTTTTCTGTCATTAAGGAAAACTTAAAACTTATTCTGTTCAATGTGGATGTTTTTTGAGATATGATTATATCTTTAGTTGTTCTAGTTTTACTAGTCTCTTGATATCCATTATCTGTTTATTGTTTCGATTTTGCTAGTCGTTATTATATCTTCTGATTGCCATTTTATACATACAGGACCCAAACACAGCAGCGTTTCCAAAGACAGGGGCAGGAATCCTCTACTATTAACAATGATCGGTACTTTCCAAGTTTCCAGTTCTTATATTTTATTTTTGATTTATTATTATTCAGGTTTGTTGCAACTTTAATTGATGTTGTTTCTTGATTAATTATTATTCTGTGTTGTGTCATTGCTTGGTAGATACATAAACTTCTTTAAGTTAGTTCATATTAACCAATTGTTATGACTAGCTAATTTCTATTGCCTTTTTCCAGTTTTAGTTTTTGCGATCATGTTTATTGCTGCGATATGAGAATAAACTGATCTTTTGTTGGTAGCATTGATGACATATCTTTGAAGTTGTTTTCCACTATTTGTATGTTTTTGTTCGGTCTTCTTCAAATTATGAATCTGGAATTACCAAAGACTTCAAAACGGATTAGGTTTTTCATGTGGGTGACAAGGTTGACAATTCCAATGTACACCTCTTTCTATTATTCTCTATTGAGAATTGGATGAATTTGTTGAGAATTGGATGAATTTGTTGATGGGGTTTTTGATATTTATGTTTGTGATCAGGTTCCTATAAAAAATGAAAAAATAGTAACTAATGATTTATGGGGAAAGTTTGTACATATGATGTTTTTTTAGTTTTAATATAAAAAGCCTAGGCATAGAACGAATTGATGTTAATTAGTTTGAGAAGTTAAAATTTTTGCCTTTATCATAACCGCATATGTGATATATGTACATTAGATAAACTCATAAAATTAGTTATAAATTATTCCTTTATCGTAACTGTATTTGTGGTATATGTGGTTGTAAGTACAAAATTTTTAATAAGTTTATGCATTATTTAAGAAAAAACTTATTAATTATCTATTTATCATAAATTCAGATGTTATTGGTAAAGTTTCTGGATATGGTGATTTGATCATTGGTGAGAAAAGCAGATCCCCAAATAAGAGGATGAGCGTGCAATCGCAAGACATTGAGTAAGAAATGTTGTAATTGTTTTTTTTAATTTTTATTTAAGGCAACAATATTTGATACTTATGTAATTTTTTGTCTTTTTCTTTTTGTAAAGAGTTAATTTCACAAATCGTCCTTGTGGTTTTACCAAAAAATCACGTTTCATCCTTTAAATTTCAAAATGACACTGGTAGTCCTTTATACACGGATAATGGTCATGTTTCGTCCTTTAATCTAACGGATGATGGTCACGTTTCGTCCTTTAATCTAACGGATGATGGACACGTTTCGTCCTTTATACGGTCGACTAAAGGACGAAATGTGACCATTATCCGCGTATAAAGGACTACCAGTGTCATTTTGAAGTTTAAAGGATGAAACGTAATTTTTTGGTAAAACCACAAGGACGATTTTTGAAATTAACTCTTTTGTAAATATGTAGTGGTCTCAAGATGAAGTTTACATTCTGGGATTCATATGTGGATGACTTAAAAGGCAAAATTTTCCAGTGGCAAGGCTGATGTTAATGTGATTATTCTACGGCTTGTGAAGTTGCGGGAATGGAGAGGTATTTCTCAAATTTATAGTATCAACTACTATAAGCTACGTTTTATATCTTTTAAAACCTTGATTTTAGTTCACTTTTCCATAGTATTGCTAATTTTGACTTTGGCTCACAAGTTCTATTGACTAGTGGTTAATTATTATTTCTAGAGTTAATTACATTTTTCGTCCCTGTGGTTTGTAACAACTTTCATGTATCATCCCTGAGTACACGAAATTACGCGTTTCATGGAATTCCGTTAACGAGTTTGGTCCAAGAGCCAAACAAACGTTTGGTGGTCACATGACATGCACATTCTTGTCATTTACTTTTCATAGGACCACTATAATTAACTCTTGCCGGGATTAGTTTGTCACTCTCTTTCTTCTCTCTCTTATTCATCCTCTACCTTCTCTATAATTCATTCCCTTCAATAAAAAATAATCATAAATAAAAAACCTCCAAAACCATATACATAAAAACGCATACAATCCCAAATCTTTATATCTATATGTGTCAAATCCAAAACCATATACATAAAAACACATACAGATCCGAAGCATATATCAACTATTTGTTCGAGCTACATCTAGCTAGAGTTGAGCCATCATCTCCGACCACAACCTCACAATTTCACCATCTTCATAACATCCAAGCCTCACTACCTATTCGATCTAGATCAGGCCGACGACAACCTCACTACCTATTCAATCTAGATCTGGTCGAGTTAGACATCGCTTAAGGCAGTAGCGATTTCGTAGAAACAGGGGACCCATCGGTAGCTGTCACACCGCTGTCTACCACCGTACAACCACCACCGGATCACCACGAGCTCCCCTCTGATGCTACTAAAAGTGGTGATGGTAGTTGGGGTCCCTTGGTTCATGGGAGTTTCAAAATATAGATGAAAAGGTGGTGTATATACATATGTCTAGTATATATATATATATATATAAATATATATATATATCCAAATCTTTTTCAAGCTGGGCCCTGATGTTTAGTGAAGGGAGATGGATGGTTATAAGTTAATACTAAACATTTAGGTATCAATTATAAGAAAATTCCATCTTGGCAGTCTTAGATTCTCTAATGCATCAATACTGAAAATTTACAAAAGCAAGTTTCATGGTTTGCATTATGTACAAATTTACTTATAGAGAGCTGTTAACCAAAGGTCCCCCTCTCCTGCCAGGTTAGCACCCTCAACTGACCCATTGTTTGAACGGTTCATCTCTAGGTCAGACACACTAGCACACTCGAGTTCCAAAGTTATTTATTCGTGACTTTTAAACTTTGTTTCAATTTTGCATTACTTTGGTATTTCCTTGAACAACACATACTGCATATGTTCCTGGTCTCAGTCTTTATTGAAATATTAGGTGACAAACTCTTAAAGAAATTATCCGGCTTCACAACCTTTGCCTGTTGTGGTGATTGTGACTACTTGGCTAAAGCAGAAGTGGCAGATGCGGCAGGTTCTGCACGCCCGGTGGTCATAAATGATGAAGGTTATACATTTATGAAATATTTAGTTCTATGTAAAGTATGTTGTTGATTTGGAAAATTG
The DNA here is from genome assembly GCA_034093135.1 of Erigeron breviscapus. Lineage (NCBI taxonomy): Eukaryota > Viridiplantae > Streptophyta > Magnoliopsida > Asterales > Asteraceae > Erigeron > Erigeron breviscapus. Next base: position 60,356,693 of record CM067172.1, on the reverse strand, counting down.
CTTGAATCATGACAGCCTGTATTTATTTATATAAAGGGATTCTAAATGTCTATTCTTGTTTTTGGTTGCAGATATTGTGGAAATGAGTTGCAGTGAGGAAAATTCATTGAACATAAGCATTCCTGTTGTGATGATTTCAAAGCATGATGGGGATGCTTTGAGTAAATCTCTATCAGGTGGAGGCTAAGGTAATGAATCAACATGTTCTTTTACGTAGTGTCATAACTTACAAGGATATGCATGCCCCTCAAAAATTCGAAAGTTTGTTAATTTAATAGTTAATATACATGATATTTATGTGCATGTCAAATTTTGTAGCGTTTAGTTGATTCATTAATATAACTTTTGGCCCCACTTTCTTTACAGTGTTCACAAGTAGCTGATTATAATGTTCTATCATGGTTACCAAAACCATTCTCATTTTAACTCAAGTTTGTATTTTTGTTGGATATGTAGACTTATTAACAATCACAAGAGGCTTTGGACAAATGTGAAAGAAAATCTTGTAAACAGCAATACTTGTGTTGGAGCTATGTAATTGAGGCCGATATGTTTTTGCTTGTGACCCTTAACAGGGTGGATCAGTCATAAATAATTCCTTTTTATTCAAATGTCACTCATGCTATCTAGGTGTAAGTTGTCTTTGTCCATATTGTACCACATGGATTAGGTAAATGTAAGCGTGTCTAGAGAAGCAGGGCATTACATGACTTTCTTTTGTTAGATTTCCTAAAAAAAGGATCATGCAGTTTCTAGGTGTAAGTTGTCTTTGTCCATATTGTACCACATGGATTAGGTAAATGTAAGCGTGTCTAGAGAAGCAGGGCATTACATGACTTTCTTTTGTTAGATTTCCTAAAAAAAGATCATGCAGTTTCATAAGCAATTTGTGTATTAATGTTTGCAACCAAAATTAAGGATTTATATTCTCTTGATTTTGTTATTTTTTATAGCTGAACTTTCTAGCCATTGCCATCTAAATTAATTATATAGATTGCATGCACCAATGGTCTCCTTTGTTGATCTGAATTCAGAAAATCTTTTTATATTGAATCATGTTTGCGCTAATTGTGCCGTGTTACACATTGTGTCTTTGCAGCTTGTCATCCCAGCATAAATGCTGCTATGGTGCTATTGAGAAGAGGCATGTCCGAACTCAATTTTCAAGTGATTATGCCAAATGCAGGCATGGTTTGATTGGGTGGGTTGGGTGGTCTGTTGGTGCACTTTTTGGCTTCACTACAATCAAATTGGTAAGTTAAAAAGAACAATTCTGATTAGGGTGGGCATAATGCGTGGGTCAGTTAGGCAGGATAAGATCTCGGTATCACCCGGGTAAGGCAAATGTTGTAGCCGATGTCTTGAGCCGGAAGGAACGGATAAAGCCAAGACGAATTAGAGCCATGAGCCTCACCATGATAAGGAGTGTTCGTGACTCCATCATTGAAGCACAAAGATTGGCAACTAGGCCGGAAAACTTCATCAATGAAGCATTACACGGCTTAGAAGAACAATTTGATAGAAAAGATGATGACGGGTTATACTTTGTTGAACGATTGTGGATTCCCGTTCTTGGCGGGTGGCGGTTGAAATTGATGAACGAGGCCCATAAGTCGGCCTACTCGGTTCATCCGGGTTCCGACAAGATGTATTTTGGCTTGAGAGACTTGTATTGGTGGCCGGGAATGAAGAAAGACATTGCTAGATATGTTAGTGAATGCCTCACTTGTTTACAAGTGAAAGCCGACCACAAGAAACCGCCCGGTTTGCTAGTTCAACCGGCGACACCGAAGTGGAAATGGGAAGATATCGCCATGGACTTCATCACGAAGTTACCTAGAACGAGTCGTGGTCGGGACACCATTTGGGTGATAGTTGACCGGTTGACTAAGTCGGCTCACTTCTTAGCCATCCGGGAAGACGATAAATTTGACACCATGGCACGCTTGTACATCAAAGAGGTGATATCCAAACATGGAGTGCCGATTTCCATCTTAACCGATCGGGATGCCCGATTTACTTCAAAATTTTGGAAGGCGTTCCAGAAAGCAATGGGTACTCAACTCAACATGAGTACGGCGTTCCACCCTCAAACCGATGGTCAAAGTGAAAGAACGATTCAAACGCTTGAAGATATGTTACGAGCTTGTGCCATCGATTTTGGTGGCAATTGGGATGCACATTTACCGTTAGTCGAATTCTCCTATAATAATAGCTTCCATGCTAGTATCCAAATGGCTCCATTTAAAGCATTGTATGGGAGAGATTGTAGGTCACCGGTAGCTTGGGCGGAAGTTGGTGAAAGCCAACTCATTGGGCCCGAAATTGTCATTGAAACGACCAAGGTGATCTCGCAAATTAAAGAGAAATTGAGAGTGGCCCGTGAAAGACAAATGAAGTATGCAAACGTTAGACGACGACCTATCGAATTTGAAGTTGGTGATTATGTTTTGCTGAAAGTGTCCCCGTGGAAAGGCGTAGTTCGGTTTGTAAAATGGGGTAAGTTGGGCCCGAGGTATATCGGCCAATTTAAAATCCTTGAACGAATTGGCCCAGTAGCTTATCGGTTGGAACCTCCTCAAAACTTGAGTGGAGTTCATAATGTTTTCCATGTTTGTAATCTTAGGAAGTGTTTGGCCGATCCAACACTTCACATGCCCCTTGAAGAAATCCGTGTCGATAAAACGTTGAAGTTTGTAGAAGAGCCAATAGAAATTCTAGACCGGGAAACTAGGAGGCTTAAAAACACTCGGTATACACTCGTTAAAGTGAGATGGCGAGCTAGACGTGGGCCCGAATTTACTTGGGAACGTGAAGATTCTATGAAAGCCAAGTATCCCCACTTATTTGACGAGTCTAGATAGGATTGAATTTCGGGACGAAATTCCTTTAACGGGGGAATGATGTAACATTCGTGATTTTTGACTTGTATTAACGTAAATTAAACGTGATTAACCTTGATTTCATTCCATGATTTTTGTGGCTTAATTGACTCTCGACCCGTTGACTCGAACGTGCTAAATGATTTATTATTCTAATTGATTTAAATTATTCATCTATTTATTTGTGAACTAGAAACGTGTATTTATGCTAGTCGAAGCTACGTGAACGTATTTATCGGTTTTAGGACGTAATGTGACGTTTAATTTGATTAGAAACGAAATTGGGTGATCCATGGGCCGACCCATGATCCATGAATCACGACCATTGACCCAACCTTATCTCAATCACCCAACCCCACCTCCCACCTCTCATTCATCCATTCATCCATATCTCCCTTTTTCTCTCTCACTATTGAATGCAAGAACTCTCTCCCTCCCTCTCTAAATTCTTACATCAATAAATGTTATTCAAGCTAAATTAGCATTAAATTCATCATTTTTATCTTCATTGAATCATCATATCCAAAGATCAAAAGTCAAAGTGCAAGAAATCACCATCTATAGCTCAATTTCGGATTCTTAGCTTTGTTGGAAGAATTGGTAAGTTAAACATGTCTCAAATTCATTATTTCATATTTATAACAATGTTTTATACTAAACCTAAACTTATTTAAGTTAAAAATCAAGTTAATTCGGATTAAAAGACGAATTAGGGTTCTTAATGCTTGAAATGGGTCAAAACCGGGTTTTGTACCAAAATGATGTTATGGGTCGAAATTGTGAAGTGGGTTATGTATGAAAACATATATCTAAACTGATACAAAGAGCTCTTTGTCAAAATTCAGGTTAAAACATGATTTAATGGAAATTAGGGTTTCTTGACTTTAAAATTAGGTTAAAATCCAATCCCTAAATTAAATGGTAAATCTGATCGATCCTGTTAGGAGTTAGGATTTAGTAACATTCATTTAAGTTTCCAAGTACTCAAAACAGGTTTCAATTCGTCCCAAATCGTTTTCACAGCCACGAATTAGGGTCTAAACCATCAAGGTCAAGTTTGACTTTCAAAGGTCAACTGTGTTCTTCAAAACAAATTCCCAGATTTCTGATCTTTCTGCTTCACCGTCCCGCACGCCCACCCCAGCATCCCAGACGCCTATGGGTATCTCTATATCCACGTTATGGGTATCTCTATATCCACGTTATGGGTATCTCTATATCCACGTTATGGGTATCTCTATATCCACGTTATGGGTATCTCTATATCCACGTTATGGGTATCTCTATATCCACGTTATGGGTATCTCTATATCCACGTTATGGGTATCTCTATATCCACGTTATGGGTATCTCTATATCCACGTTATGGGTATCTCTATATCCACGTTATGGGTATCTCTATATCCACGTTATGGGTATCTCTATATCCACGTTATGGGTATCTCTATATCCACGTTATGGGTATCTCTATATCCACGTTATGGGTATCTCTATATCCACGTTATGGGTATCTCTATATCCACGTTATGGGTATCTCTATATCCACGTTATGGGTATCTCTATATCCACGTTATGGGTATCTCTATATCCACGTTATGGGTATCTCTATATCCACGTTATGGGTATCTCTATATCCACGTTATGGGTATCTCTATATCCACGTTATGGGTATCTCTATATCCACGTTATGGGTATCTCTATATCCACGTTATGGGTATCTCTATATCCACGTTATGGGTATCTCTATATCCACGTTATGGGTATCTCTATATCCACGTTATGGGTATCTCTATATCCACGTTATGGGTATCTCTATATCCACGTTATGGGTATCTCTATATCCACGTTATGGGTATCTCTATATCCACGTTATGGGTATCTCTATATCCACGTTATGGGTATCTCTATATCCACGTTATGGGTATCTCTATATCCACGTTATGGGTATCTCTATATCCACGTTATGGGTATCTCTATATCCACGTTATGGGTATCTCTATATCCACGTTATGGGTATCTCTATATCCACGTTATGGGTATCTCTATATCCACGTTATGGGTATCTCTATATCCACGTTATGGGTATCTCTATATCCACGTTATGGGTATCTCTATATCCACGTTATGGGTATCTCTATATCCACGTTATGGGTATCTCTATATCCACGTTATGGGTATCTCTATATCCACGTTATGGGTATCTCTATATCCACGTTATGGGTATCTCTATATCCACGTTATGGGTATCTCTATATCCACGTTATGGGTATCTCTATATCCACGTTATGGGTATCTCTATATCCACGTTATGGGTATCTCTATATCCACGTTATGGGTATCTCTATATCCACGTTATGGGTATCTCTATATCCACGTTATGGGTATCTCTATATCCACGTTATGGGTATCTCTATATCCACGTTATGGGTATCTCTATATCCACGTTATGGGTATCTCTATATCCACGTTATGGGTATCTCTATATCCACGTTATGGGTATCTCTATATCCACGTTATGGGTATCTCTATATCCACGTTATGGGTATCTCTATATCCACGTTATGGGTATCTCTATATCCACGTTATGGGTATCTCTATATCCACGTTATGGGTATCTCTATATCCACGTTATGGGTATCTCTATATCCACGTTATGGGTATCTCTATATCCACGTTATGGGTATCTCTATATCCACGTTATGGGTATCTCTATATCCACGTTATGGGTATCTCTATATCCACGTTATGGGTATCTCTATATCCACGTTATGGGTATCTCTATATCCACGTTATGGGTATCTCTATATCCACGTTATGGGTATCTCTATATCCACGTTATGGGTATCTCTATATCCACGTTATGGGTATCTCTATATCCACGTTATGGGTATCTCTATATCCACGTTATGGGTATCTCTATATCCACGTTATGGGTATCTCTATATCCACGTTATGGGTATCTCTATATCCACGTTATGGGTATCTCTATATCCACGTTATGGGTATCTCTATATCCACGTTATGGGTATCTCTATATCCACGTTATGGGTATCTCTATATCCACGTTATGGGTATCTCTATATCCACGTTATGGGTATCTCTATATCCACGTTATGGGTATCTCTATATCCACGTTATGGGTATCTCTATATCCACGTTATGGGTATCTCTATATCCACGTTATGGGTATCTCTATATCCACGTTATGGGTATCTCTATATCCACGTTATGGGTATCTCTATATCCACGTTATGGGTATCTCTATATCCACGTTATGGGTATCTCTATATCCACGTTATGGGTATCTCTATATCCACGTTATGGGTATCTCTATATCCACGTTATGGGTATCTCTATATCCACGTTATGGGTATCTCTATATCCACGTTATGGGTATCTCTATATCCACGTTATGGGTATCTCTATATCCACGTTATGGGTATCTCTATATCCACGTTATGGGTATCTCTATATCCACGTTATGGGTATCTCTATATCCACGTTATGGGTATCTCTATATCCACGTTATGGGTATCTCTATATCCACGTTATGGGTATCTCTATATCCACGTTATGGGTATCTTTATATCCACGTTATGGGTATCTCTATATCCACGTTATGGGTATCTCTATATCCACGTTATGGGTATCTCTATATCCACGTTATGGGTATCTCTATATCCACGTTATGGGTATCTCTATATCCACGTTATGGGTATCTCTATATCCACGTTATGGGTATCTCTATATCCACGTTATGGGTATCTTTATATCCACGTTATGGGTATCTCTATATCCACGTTATGGGTATCTCTATATCCACGTTATGGGTATCTCTATATCCACGTTATGGGTATCTCTATATCCACGTTATGGGTATCTCTATATCCACGTTATGGGTATCTTTATATCCACGTTATGGGTATCTCTATATCCACGTTATGGGTATCTCTATATCCACGTTATGGGTATCTCTATATCCACGTTATGGGTATCTCTATATCCACGTTATGGGTATCTCTATATCCACGTTATGGGTATCTCTATATCCACGTTATGGGTATCTTTATATCCACGTTATGGGTATCTCTATATCCACGTTATGGGTATCTCTATATCCACGTTATGGGTATCTCTATATCCACGTTATGGGTATCTCTATATCCACGTTATGGATATCTCTATATCCACGTTATGGGTATCTCTATATCCACGTTATGGATATCTCTATATCCACGTTATGGGTATCTCTATATCCACGTTATGGGTATCTCTATATCCACGTTATGGGTATCTCTATATCCACGTTATGGGTATCTCTATATCCACGTTATGGGTATCTCTATATCCACGTTATGGGTATCTCTATATCCACGTTATGGGTATCTCTATATCCACGTTATGGGTATCTCTATATCCACGTTATGGGTATCTCTATATCCACGTTATGGGTATCTCTATATCCACGTTATGGGTATCTCTATATCCACGTTATGGGTATCTCTATATCCACGTTATGGGTATCTCTATATCCACGTTATGGGTATCTCTATATCCACGTTATGGGTATCTCTATATCCACGTTATGGGTATCTCTATATCCACGTTATGGGTATCTCTATATCCACGTTATGGGTATCTCTATATCCACGTTATGGGTATCTCTATATCCACGTTATGGGTATCTCTATATCCACGTTATGGGTATCTCTATATCCACGTTATGGGTATCTCTATATCCACGTTATGGGTATCTCTATATCCACGTTATGGGTATCTCTATATCCACGTTATGGGTATCTCTATATCCACGTTATGGGTATCTCTACATCCACGTTATGGGTATCTCTACATCCACGTTATGGGTATCTCTACATCCACGTTATGGGTATCTCTATATCCACGTTATGGGTATCTCTATATCCACGTTATGGGTATCTCTATATCCACGTTATGGGTATCTCTATATCCACGTTATGGGTATCTCTATATCCACGTTATGGGTATCTTTATATCCACGTTATGGATTGTTGAATCCACGTTATGGGTATCTCTATATCCACGTTATGGGTATCTCTATATCCACGTTATGGGTATCTCTATATCCACGTTATGGGTATCTCTATATCCACGTCATGGGTATCTTTATATCCACGTTATGGATATCTCTATATCCACGTTATGGATCGTTGAATCCACGTTATGGGTATCTCTATATCCACGTTATGGGTTGTTGAGCCCACATTATTGAATGTTATTAATCCTCGTATATCATTAACGGTTGTTATCCCGACACTTGATTTTTATTACTTAAACCTACGAACTCACCAACTTTATGTTGACACGCTCTAGTACACTTTTCAGGTGAACAGGTTAACCACAGACGTATTGGATGATGATTGATTGTTTGCATGCTAGGATTGGACTTGGACTTTATCATGGATCCGTGATTCATTGTCCCCGCTTATGGGTTATGCTTAGGATCATATGCCATCTTTTGTACTTTCTTTTGTAAACGTTTGATGGTCGTGCTCCTTATGCATTTTTGTATGATCTCGGAATTGTAATTGATTGAATTATATGGATTTCCAATCCTTTTAATGCATTTTAGATTGTCTCTACTTAATTTCCATGTCGTGCTGTGCTTAGTACGTAACCCTCATGATTCCGCCTTGTTGGGGTGTTACAGAATGGTATCAGAGCCGTGGTTGTAGAGAATTAGGTGGATCGACCTAGCCTATAGCCATTGCACCCTTATTTCATAATTAACATGCATGATAGGAAATTTTGTTGCAACGTGAATTGTATGATGCATAAAACTTGTTTAAACGGAGTTCGTAGGTTTCTTATGACTTGATTGTTATGTGATGACTTGATGGACGTATGTGTTAGTGTCGGGATATACCGTGACTTACCGAATGAACGTTGACGTATATTCTTATAGTTTATTGTTTAACCCTAGCAAAGTGAAATGATGGCATTAACGGAGTATGACACTCGGTAACCCTAGAGGCGCCTGATCAACAAATCTATGGTTACCCTATGTGAAAATGAAAATGAAAATGAAAATGAAAATGAAAATGAAAATGAAAATGAAAATGAAAATGAAAATGAAAATGAAAATGAAAATGAAAATGAAAATGAAAATGAAAATGAAAATGAAAATGAAAATGAAAATGAAAATGAAAATGAAAATGAAAATGAAAATGAAAATGAAAATGAAAATGAAAATGAAAATGAAAATGAAAATGAAAATGAAAATGAAAATGAAAATGAAAATGAAAATGAAAATGAAAATGAAAATGAAAATGAAAATGAAAATGAAAATGAAAATGAAAATGAAAATGAAAATGAAAATGAAAATGAAAATGAAAATGAAAATGAAAATGAAAATGAAAATGAAAATGAAAATGAAAATGAAAATGAAAATGAAAATGAAAATGAAAATGAAAATGAAAATGAAAATGAAAATGAAAATGAAAATGAAAATGAAAATGAAAATGAAAATGAAAATGAAAATGAAAATGAAAATGAAAATGAAAATGAAAATGAAAATGAAAATGAAAATGAAAATGAAAATGAAAATGAAAATGAAAATGAAAATGAAAATGAAAATGAAAATGAAAATGAAAATGAAAATGAAAATGAAAATGAAAATGAAAATGAAAATGAAAATGAAAATGAAAATGAAAATGAAAATGAAAATGAAAATGAAAATGAAAATGAAAATGAAAATGAAAATGAAAATGAAAATGAAAATGAAAATGAAAATGAAAATGAAAATGAAAATGAAAATGAAAATGAAAATGAAAATGAAAATGAAAATGAAAATGAAAATGAAAATGAAAATGAAAATGAAAATGAAAATGAAAATGAAAATGAAAATGAAAATGAAAATGAAAATGAAAATGAAAATGAAAATGAAAATGAAAATGAAAATATGAATGTGAATGAGATGAAATGAAAATGAAAATGAAAATGAAAATGAAAATGAAAATGAAAATGAAAATGAAAATGAAAATGAAAATGAAAATGAAAATGAAAATGAAAATGAAAATGAAAATGAAAATGAAAATGAAAATGAAAATGAAAATGAAAATGAAAATGAAAATGAAAATGAAAATGAAAATGAAAATGAAAATGAAAATGAAAATGAAAATGAAAATGAAAATGAAAATGAAAATGAAAATGAAAATGAAAATGAAAATGAAAATGAAAATGAAAATGAAAATGAAAATGAAAATGAAAATGAAAATGAAAATGAAAATGAAAATGAAAATGAAAATGAAAATGAAAATGAAAATGAAAATGAAAATGAAAATGAAAATGAAAATGAAAATGAAAATGAAAATGAAAATGAAAATGAAAATGAAAATGAAAATGAAAATGAAAATGAAAATGAAAATGAAAATGAAAATGAAAATGAAAATGAAAATGAAAATGAAAATGAAAATGAAAATGAAAATGAAAATGAAAATGAAAATGAAAATGAAAATGAAAATGAAAATGAAAATGAAAATGAAAATGAAAATGAAAATGAAAATGAAAATGAAAATGAAAATGAAAATGAAAATGAAAATGAAAATGAAAATGAAAATGAAAATGAAAATGAAAATGAAAATGAAAATGAAAATGAAAATGAAAATGAAAATGAAAATGAAAATGAAAATGAAAATGAAAATGAAAATGAAAATGAAAATGAAAATGAAAATGAAAATGAAAATGAAAATGAAAATGAAAATGAAAATGAAAATGAAAATGAAAATGAAAATGAAAATGAAAATGAAAATGAAAATGAAAATGAAAATGAAAATGAAAATGAAAATGAAAATGAAAATGAAAATGAAAATGAAAATGAAAATGAAAATGAAAATGAAAATGAAAATGAAAATGAAAATGAAAATGAAAATGAAAATGAAAATGAAAATGAAAATGAAAATGAAAATGAAAATGAAAATGAAAATGAAAATGAAAATGAAAATGAAAATGAAAATGAAAATGAAAATGAAAATGAAAATGAAAATGAAAATGAAAATGAAAATGAAAATGAAAATGAAAATGAAAATGAAAATGAAAATGAAAATGAAAATGAAAATGAAAATGAAAATGAAAATGAAAATGAAAATGAAAATGAAAATGAAAATGAAAATGAAAATGAAAATGAAAATGAAAATGAAAATGAAAATGAAAATGAAAATGAAAATGAAAATGAAAATGAAAATGAAAATGAAAATGAAAATGAAAATGAAAATGAAAATGAAAATGAAAATGAAAATGAAAATGAAAATGAAAATGAAAATGAAAATGAAAATGAAAATGAAAATGAAAATGAAAATGAAAATGAAAATGAAAATGAAAATGAAAATGAAAATGAAAATGAAAATGAAAATGAAAATGAAAATGAAAATGAAAATGAAAATGAAAATGAAAATGAAAAGTTGAAGCGGAGAATAATGAAAATGAAAATGAAGAGGAAGATGTGAATATGAATGGCGAGGGGGATGGAGGAGAAGGTTTTGTGAGACCAAGAGGTCATGATGCTTACCAACAAGGAT
>CM067172.1:60305256-60337756 GCA_034093135.1 Erigeron breviscapus | reverse complement strand
TTTGTAGATAACCTATTTGCTCAAAAGAATTACAAATTTAATATAAGATTCGTAATAGTATAAACTTCAAAATAATGATCCAGATCATACTCATAAAGATACACGCAGTAGGATTCAACCTTTTTGAACCGATTCCGTTTAAGCTAATTTCACTATTTAACCAGTCTTGTTGACAACAATGGCGGTTAGTGACAGGGGTAAGTTTGCGTTTTTTTCCTTTCAAGTTTATTGAATTAAAATTTTCAATTTAGGTGCATTGATGTACCTTTGACATTCACTATCAGTTCTTTGATAAGTTTCTTAATTTGGTTAGTTTCTATATGTAGGTTTATAATATGTTTATAACTAGGTTTAAGCGAAATTTGATTATCGATAGCTTTTCTTCATTGCCAAATAAACATAAAAATAGGAATTAGGAAGTAAATAGGGGCCGGTTTGGTTTACAGAATACACTTGCACCGCTGGGGGTCTGGCGGGTTGGAATGTTGGATAATGGGTCAAAACGGATCGTTTATATAGTACATATTGAAACAGGTGCAATCACTTCTTTTTTATGTTTTCTTTAGATAAGGAATGTGCTCATTCCAATTACAAGTTATACGGTCCTATTATAAAACATAAGTTATATCTCTGGATAGAAAACTATTTAGGAGGTCGTATGCACGAAAAGTAGAGTTTTGGGCAACTCTGAACGTGTTCCCCTTTTAGCCAAGATATTGTTTGATTTGCTTGATGTGAAACATAACCCACCTCTATATAATCACTAGCAAATAGATCAAAATCGTCACTCTTATATTATATAGACTTGCCTCCCTTTGTCTGCCTGTTTATGAATACAGGACTCTACTTTTTTACCACTTCACAATTTTTTTGGTAAAAAGAGGTTAAAAACTTTGTTGACCTTATAAAATTGGTCTACGAGATTTCTTGGTTATTAAATTATACCTATGACATATATGATAAAGAAACGTATTAAACACACTATGAGGGAAGTCACGTAGAAGTTGAAACTTTAATTTTTCATTGAAAAATCCAATACGAATCGGTTGGTTTCCATTTCACTTATGTCTAAAGTTGTTATTGTTATATAGCCTTTTAATTTAACGAATCTCAGATATGCAACCACGTAGTCTCATTGTTTATTCGAGTTTTTTATCTTGCTCGTAACAAGGTTGCTTTAATATTATTATGAGGATCAAGTATTGTACGATTCGTTTCGCATTATTAAAAAAAGAGGGTAGTCAATATTAGTGGGATTTTGGTTATCGGGGTTAATATCCGCGTGGTTACTCGATTTGGTGAGAGTACTTGAAATACTCATTTAGTTCTATACTTGGTAAATTTACATAATGAGATAATCATGGGCTTGAGGTTTGGGATAGTTATCAATAATTGGGTTAATTTACATCAATGAGATGATCAGAAATGAGTTCATCATGGATTTATAAGCTCTGATTGTATCAGTTTTGATGCAAATTCATATACCCCTCACTCCTTGATTAGTTCCAACAAGCAACCACATGTTATATTGTCTCTAAACAGATCATATATCATATCTAGATCATTCAATCATTGTTTATTGTTGTTAAGGTTGGTTCAGATTATGTATTGTTTTTTATGTGTTGGCTATGTGCATGAGCAAGAAAGCTTAATTAAAAATGTTTTTAACAAGGGTGCATCAATGATCCAGTGGGGAGGTGAGGTGGTCAACTCAGCTTCTGATGGGAAACACATGACCACCCAAATAGGCCGTGGTCATTTCCTGAAGGTTCTGGTATAGCTACTACAGAAGCATTCATATAGTAGATGGATGAAACATCCTAGCTAATTTTCAAAGCTGGTGGTTGGGGCAGCTACATTTACTATGGCCGAGCATGTCGAAACCTGAACTACCATAAAACCTGATTTTGAAAGAAGTAAAAGAACCGATGTATTCGACAATGTCTTATTGTAGGTGTAATTACGCACAAGTCTTCTAACTTAGGGTACTTTGTCTATGTCATACAGATATGTTAGAAACAAAACATCATTATGAATTTTTTCTATTTCGGTTTGAAGAATTTAATCTTTGATAATCAAAGATTTTTTTTATTTTATTTTTTGTTAATTATGGGTGTCATACTTGCTTTGCGAGCTGATTAATCTCAAAAGCTGACTCGATTTGCGAGCCCAGAGTCAGAGCAGGTGAGCCGGCTACCTGGGTTATCTTTGTTGTAATGCAAGAGAAATATACGAACTTTTATGCTACTAATATAAGAGATGTGGAATGTATATATAATGCTTTCAAGTGTAAGAATTTTGTCCTAAAATTCGTCAAAAGCTAGAAAGAATATTATGTACATTTCGTGTTTGTGCTTGGTTTCCACTCATATGTTAGAGGGATGGCATCCCACCTTCCATTTCCTTTTTCATCACTCACTTCTAACCAATCACAGCATGCCACCTCAACTCCACCACTCACTCACCACTCATCCAAATTTTGTTGATATCCGACCACTCACTTCACCACTCATTTTATAATTTTCATTTTATTTAAACATTAAAATTTCATTAAACTAAAAACATTACATAATAATACTAAAATACATAAACATTACATAATAATTCTTAAAAAAAAATATAACATAAATAATAGAAATACTACTACTACTCATTGTTCGGCTGGAGGTGTGGTAAGTGGAACCAATACGTTTTTCCATTTTTTTTAGTTGTGTGTGTGTTTGAGTTGTATTGTGTTTTTTGGAAAGAGAAAGTGTATGTGTTGTGTTTGAGTTGTAGTGTGTGTGTGTTTTAGTTGTATGTGTTTTTTGGAAAGAGAAAGTGTATGTGTTGTGTTTGAGTTGTAGTGTGTGTGTGTTTTGTTAGTTGTATATATATATATAAGAAAATATTAAAGTTAAAAAAACAAAAACAAATGACTGTTCAAACTAGCCGTTTTACAAGCATCCAAAGTGGAAAAAGTGGATTATGGACCGTGGTCACACCACTCGTTTTGAAGCCACGACGCGTGGTGAGGGGTTGGCGGCGGTGTTGAGTGGTGGTGCCGCACCCACCACGCGGCCACCTTCCATCCAATGCCAGCCCCCTTATACATTAGTGTAGTAGTAGAATAGATTTGCTTATTGCCCACTCATATGTTATACTTTGTTTTTATGCATTTAAGTTAATGTTTTCATCAATATAATCTATTTTATGTTTGACATGATATATGTTGTTTGTGTAAAAGTTTGCTAATAAGAATTGTTATGATGATCAATCTCATTGAGTTAAAAACAATATAGTTTAAACCACTGGGTAATATTCGATTTTAACGAACTTTTTTTGAGGTTGGGGAAATTACTGATGAATTTGCAACTCGTAACACAAGTGCCAATTCCGAAAGCACGCATTCGGGGGAAAAGAAATTTGAAGTCGCAACACTGAACCAAGAATTCGCAACCAAGAATTCGCAACACTGAAGTCGAATTCTCAACGCGAATTTCGAATTCGCAACACAATAGCACGATTCGCAACTAAGGAATAAAGTTTGCAACCCGAATTACGAATTCGCAACACAATTTCGGAAATCGAGTTTGCCTCAGTCATTGGTTACTCGTGGGGATAAATCATACCAAAATCATCGGCCAATTTTTTATGAACGAGCCAATTGCGTATTGTGCAAAGGGTTTGATTACCTTTACACTCTAGATCCTGTAATATATCTAGTTAATAACAAAATAATGCAAGTTTAACTGTATAATATAATATTTACTACCACGTTTTTAACCGATTCAACATGGGCATTGATGCTGAGATATCCTCATCATCTTCGAAGAGATTGGGAAGGCTCACACGGTGTGTGTGGCCATAAGTTTTATCTGCGCGTGGAGAGGGCTTCCATTGTTCAACAAGTTTAGCCAACATGGCAACTACATGTTTCATTGCAGGTCTGTCAAGTGGATCATTTTCAGTGCATACTTTTGCCACCCTAGCCACTTCCAAAATACTTGCAACCGTTTCACTCTTAGTGGTATCAACATCCTGATCAATAGATTTCAACATTTCTTCTTCGCAAACATAAACCTTTTGGAACCATGCAACCAAGGACTCAACCGGCATACTTTTGTCTAATGCTTTTCGACCGGTAATCAACTGGATCAAGACTACACCGAATGCAAAAACATCCAACATCGGTGACACCTTCCCGGTATCTAAATTGACATACATAAAGGAAAGTTCAAACTTTAGTTGTTATATGTGAGATAATATAAAATTTCAAGAACTAAAAAATAAAAGAAAAACTGAAACTGAAAGGTTAACAAGGTAGTTCTTACAAACATATTCCGGGGACAAGTAACCAAAAGTCCCTGCCACTAATTTTGTCACTATAGATGACTTTCCGCGAGGCACATTCTTAACCAAACCAAAATCTGCAACCTTTGCTCTCATGTCATCATCAAGAAGAATGTTAGCAGGCTTTAAGTCACGATGAATATAGCTTTGAGGTGCCAAATTATGCATATACTCAACCCCTCTTCCCACATCTAATGCAATTGAAACTCTTTGGTTCCAACTAAGAGGTTCAGTTTGATGTTTTCTAAACAAGTGCTGACTTAAAGTACCTTGTGGCATGTATTCATACACTAAAAGCCTCTCATTTTCATTAATACAATAACCATAAAGAGCAACAAGATGTCTATGCCTTACTTTTGATAGTACTCCGATCTCTGTGTGGAACTGTTGAAGCCCATTTGTTCCATTCACATCATATTTCATTTTCTTGACTGCAATCTTAGTTCCGTCAGATAACACACCTTTGTAAACCGTACCAAATCCACCTCTACCCAACACATTGCTGTTATCGAAATTTTGGGTGGCTTGCTCAAGCAATTGCATGGTAATCATTTTTTTCGATTTTCAGAAACTGGTATTTCACCATAATTTTCGACATTCTGTATTTCACCATGACTTTCGACAATCGGGATACCTAAGTTTTTGGAAACTCTACAACACTTGTAAGACGCGAATAACGCAATCCCAACTAAAGCAAAAACGCTAGCTACTACAATATCAATAGCTGCAACTAGTGAATGAGTATTTTTGCTAGAGCTTTGTCTCCTTAACAAAGTGTTGTTATATAACAACTTCACCTTCATTGGGAATAAAGGTATTTTTCCAGAAAGGTCAGTGCTTGACACATCAAGGAACTCAAGATCCTTCATGGTTGTCAAACTCTCGGGAATAGAACCCGTGAGATGATTCTCATTGAGTGATAAATTTCTTATCCGTTCGAGCTTTGCGAAGGACGTAGAAATAATACCTGAAAAGTTCTGGTTCCCAAAGTTAACAGCTGTGACATTCTTCCCCGAAGCATCGCAAGTAACAAATTTCCATCCCCAACAGGCGTCATTGCCTTTCCATGATTCTGCCAATGACAAGGGGTATCCAATATCTCTCGCGACCTCAAGAAGTGCGGTCACTTGTGGATCACATTCCCCGCGTGTAGGTAAACAAAAACTATTGCCATCTAATATAGATTCAGCCCAATCCTCAAACACAGGTAATGGCCCCTGTAACCTGTTATTTTCCAAATCAATGTAGTGTAAACTAGGGAGATTTGTCAAAGAAGTATGGACTACTCCTGAAAGATGATTATTCCCAAGTTGTAAAACTTCTAAAGCGAAACATCTTGAAAGATCGGGAATAGGACCCCTAAAATCATTAGCTTCTAGCTGAACAACCGTAAGTTGATCCATTGAGGATAGCACATCAAGCCTACCAGAAAGGCCTTGAAGCTGATTGTCAAGATGAAGATGCGAAATTGCCGATGTGGAAAAAGATGCAGGTAAGGTTCCTGTGAGATTATTGTAAGACAAATAGAGAGAGGTCATCTTGGGGACACTGTGGAAAAAATCTGGAATGTGACCATTCAAGTTAACTCTATCAGCGTTAAACATCACTAATTTAGTGCATTGGTTGAGGTGGTCTGGGATAACCCATGGCTCCAATTGTGAGTTGTTGGGGATGGCAATGTACTCAAGATTAGTCAAACCGAGAAAGAAGGTAAAGGGAATTTAAGTGAAATTGTTGTTCAGAGATAACTCCAGGAGAGAACTGTGGTTCAAAGTTGGCAAGGCGCCAGAGAAGCTGTTGTGATCAAGAGAAAGCAGCCGGAGCTTGGAGAGGTTGTTGAGCTGGGAGGTCAGAAGGCTGCCATTGAGGTTATTGTAAGAAAGAGAGAGGTAAATTAAATTAGAGAGATATTTTAACTTGTCTGGCAGGGGACCTGTTATTTTTGTGAACGAGGCATAAACGGTTTGTAACTTGGTACATTGACAGAGATCATTAGGGATGATCCATGGTTCCAGAAAAGTGTTGTTGGAGATCCTAAAGTCCTCGAGACTAATAAGACCGTGAAAGAAATCGGCGGGGATTGAAGTGAATTCATTGCTTTGGATGTTAACATGTTGGAGGAGAGTTAGGTTCGCTAAAGAAGGCAAGGAGCCTGAGAATGAGTTCTGTCCAAGGTCAAGCTTTTTCAGATACGACAGCCTGTTGAGATTTGAGGGAACAATCCCATGGAGTGATTTTTTCGAAAGATTTATGGAAGTAACATGACTATATAAGTCACAGCCTATACCTTCCCATTTACAATAATGAGTACCAGTCCTCCAAGTGTTTGGAGGATTCGAAATTGAATGGTAAAACTTGAACATGATGGGGGTGTCGTCAGCGAAAGCTACTAAGGAAGAAATGAGGATGAGGTGGAGCCAAAGGAGGAGGTCGTGGTGATGTGCCATTGTAGTTTCCTGGTGAAGATAGAGGTGGAGGAGGTGGTAAAGATTTCTGTTGGCCCGATTTATCTTAACAACTTTAATACAGTAGGACAATAATGATAATGCAAGTAAGCTGTTTTATAATATAGTATAGATATAGATATAGATACACAAACAAAGTTGTTGTCAATATGCAATCTTCATTGAAAGCATAGGATTTAAAGGTAAGAAAACAAAAACGTAAGAATCCGTTTTATATGATGTAATAATACATACAAAAAAGAAAAAGTATCTAACATTCTAGGTTCTTTCAGCAACATCATGAGGTAAATGAGGAAAATATGTAGGAAAATCTTTTTTAACCTTTTGTAGCTTCACGGATGAACAACCGTGTTATTATCAGCAATTGGGGAAATAATGGGAAAGTGAGTACAAAAAGTCTGGGTGTAAGATTGGGGGAAGAAAATATGAAGTCGAAAAAAGGGGCACATACATATCATTATGCTCTCTTTTCTGATAATGTGTTGGCTGCATCGGTGGTCGTCAACTCTACAATCATGAATGCCAAGGTAAATATCTGTATATGGTCTCATATCTTCTTGTAGCTTTGGGAAAACTTTTAACTTAGAACGGCTTGGGTAGTCTGTCAAATGGGTATTGCTTGAAATGGATAGTTATTTATTATGGGTGATTATCTGGCATGGATCGAATATTTTTGGGCTAAGCAGCACAGTTTTTTGTCTAAAATATGTATGTTTTCTATTCTTAGTTTAAAACTGTCAATTATGAAAACTAGGATTGTTTTTTTTCAAGAAATATCTAATATATTGTATAAACTAATCTAGGAGCTTTTATGTATTATAAATACACTTGGGTGACTTTTGACCCATCCGACACACTAATCGACTCATCCGTAAGTAAGTGGGTTGAAATTGTTACCTCTAGCAGCAAGTCTTTATGGAGCTCCTTTTTGTCATTGTTGCATCACTGATACTACATTCAATGATTGCTTCACGTAGTGTCTGGTTGATACACTCCATCCATCCCATGTTATAAATGCAACTTTATGGTTTAATGGAAGGAGAGATTGACTCTTTGATTGTCATTTGTTTTGAATCCATGTATCTTTTAAAAATACATCTTTCATTATTATAGTGTTAATGTTATAAGAAAAACAGGACACTTGCTTATAATGAGCCATTTTGGATGAAGATTTTTTAGTCAGATGTATATATATATTTTTTTTAATTTTGCATTCACATATCATCTGTTTGTCCCCAATTTTGGAAAGTACATATTTCTTTTGACACTTTGCGAGAACGTCAGTTTGCAATGAAAGTGAGGTATGATGGTTCAGTATATTATCTGGACCTAACAATTGGGTGAGTTCGGTAACAAATTTAGCCAAGTAAAGAACCAATATTTTGACAAGTTAACAGCTGTTTTATTGTTATAACAATGTTTCTTGGTTGGAAATACAGGAACCAGAGAAACATGTTTTTCATCTTGTTTCTGATAAATTGAACTTTGGAGCAATGAATATGTGGTTTTTATTAAACCCTCCTGGTAATGCAACGATCCATGTAGAAAATGTTGATGAATTTAAGTGGCTAAATTCATCATACTGTCCTGTTCTTCGCCAATTAGAATCTGCTGCAATGAAGGAGTTTTACTTCAAGGCAGATCATCACACAACCCTCTCAGCTGGATCTTCCAATTTGAAATATAGGAACCCAAAGTATCTTTCAATGCTGAATCACCTTCGGTTTTATCTACCACAAGTTTATCCTAAGCTGAATAAAATCCTGTTTCTTGATGATGACATTGTTGTTCAGAAAGATTTGACTGGTTTGTGGAAGGTTGACCTTCATGGAAAAGTCAATGGCGCTGTTGAAACTTGTGGAGAAAGTTTTCACCGTTTTGATAAGTATTTAAATTTCTCAAATCCCCATATTGCCCGTAATTTTGACCCAAATGCGTGTGGATGGGCTTATGGGATGAATGTGTTTGACCTCAAGCAGTGGAAAAAGTGGGTTGAAATTGTTACCTCTAGCAGCAAGTCTTTATGGAGCTCCTTTTTGTCATTGTTGCATCACTGATACTACATTCAATGATTGCTTCACGTAGTGTCTGGTTGATACACTCCATCCATCCCATGTTATAAATGCAACTTTATGGTTTAATGGAAGGAGAGATTGACTCTTTGATTGTCATTTGTTTTGAATCCATGTATCTTTTAAAAATACATCTTTCATTATTATAGTGTTAATGTTATAAGAAAAACAGGACACTTGCTTATAATGAGCCATTTTGGATGAAGATTTTTTAGTCAGATGTATATATATATTTTTTTTAATTTTGCATTCACATATCATCTGTTTGTCCCCAATTTTGGAAAGTACATATTTCTTTTGACACTTTGCGAGAACGTCAGTTTGCAATGAAAGTGAGGTATGATGGTTCACATATGATGCAACAATTGGGTGAGTTCGGTAACAAATTTAGCCAAGTAAAGAACCAATATTTTGACAAGTTAACAGCTGTTTTATTGTTATAACAATGTTTCTTGGTTGGAAATACAGGAACCAGAGAAACATGTTTTTCATCTTGTTTCTGATAAATTGAACTTTGGAGCAATGAATATGTGGTTTTTATTAAACCCTCCTGGTAATGCAACGATCCATGTAGAAAATGTTGATGAATTTAAGTGGCTAAATTCATCATACTGTCCTGTTCTTCGCCAATTAGAATCTGCTGCAATGAAGGAGTTTTACTTCAAGGCAGATCATCACACAACCCTCTCAGCTGGATCTTCCAATTTGAAATATAGGAACCCAAAGTATCTTTCAATGCTGAATCACCTTCGGTTTTATCTACCACAAGTTTATCCTAAGCTGAATAAAATCCTGTTTCTTGATGATGACATTGTTGTTCAGAAAGATTTGACTGGTTTGTGGAAGGTTGACCTTCATGGAAAAGTCAATGGCGCTGTTGAAACTTGTGGAGAAAGTTTTCACCGTTTTGATAAGTATTTAAATTTCTCAAATCCCCATATTGCCCGTAATTTTGACCCAAATGCGTGTGGATGGGCTTATGGGATGAATGTGTTTGACCTCAAGCAGTGGAAAAAGTGGGATATAACCGGCATTTACCACAAGTGGCAAAATATGGTAAGAATTTTCATCCTTTCTTCACTTAGCATTTATTAAACTAATGTGTTTGACTTGCGTTATTATAGGTGATTTAGTAGAATAGCCAAAACTGGCGTTTCCATTTTGAAATTTGACACTGGTAGAACTTTATGGTTGAAGTAGGTAGCCATGTTTTATCTTTTATTAGATAACCCTATATCAGGGATATGAAATGTGGTTTGACGTGCTTAATCAGATCATTGTATTGTGTGTCAACTGTCACCGGGAGATGTTGGCGCCTCCCAAAAGTGGCAAAAGTTTTTTATTTCGCCAATATTTCAGTCAATATACTTTTGGGTCTCATCAGTCACGATTAATGGTTTGTTCTTTTGCTGGATCTCAGAATGAAGACAGGGTTTTATGGAAGCTTGGGACTTTACCTCCAGGATTAATGACGTTTTATGGGCTTACGCATCCACTTGACAAATCTTGGCATGTACTTGGTCTTGGCTATAATCCTAGCATCGATAAGAGTGACATTGAAAATGCAGCTGTTGTTCACTACAATGGTAACATGAAACCATGGCTAGAGTTGGCTATGACTAGGTACCGTTCGTATTGGGTCAAATACATCAAGTTTGATCATCCATACATCCGGGGCTGCAAAATAAATCAATGATTCACAATGGAAGCACTCGAGGCTTTGCTGCTTTCCCACATTGTTTATTCTTGCGAGTTCGATTATATTCTTTGTTATTTTTTTTCCTTGTAGTAGTTTTAGTTCTTCAACCCTTTGGTAGCCCCTAATTTTGTATCCGTGCAAGTGCAACTTTACTCCCCTAACTTTGGCTAGGAGTAGGGGAAAATATATAGTTGACCCTTTTTTTTTGGAAATACAAATCGATACATTTCTATCAGCTTAGGAGTTGAAAATTTAGTTTAACGTTACTAATAATTTGATGCATGTGCAAGTGCAACAAGAAAGACGGACTTCGGTAAATTGTTGAAGAAATGGTGGTCTATTATCATGTTGACCTTGGAATTTTGTTCAAGAAAAAAAAGTTTTATTATTAATATGAAAATTAAATAATATTTATCTAATAACTAAATGTGGAAACTGAAAAGTTGTAACAAAACCATTAAGTAATTAATTCTTTGATTATAAGATCTATGCATTTTAATAAACTCGATAAAATAAAAATCCTGGTTTCCAGGCGTACGTGTAATTTAGGACTAGGAGTAGTATTGAATGCCGTTAAAAAAAAAAAATAAAAGAAAAAGAAAAAAAAAAGTAATTAGTTTATGCGTTGTTTCTACCACGTATAGTCCAAATCAAAACTCCTCTCTAGTCTCTACATATAAGGGCACTAGAAGTGGAAGCTGGGTTGTGTGAATCTATGGCCGAAACCGTCGGCGGTTTTGAATTTATGCCCCGGCGGTATGGATGGAGGGGTTTCTAACCCGCGGCTCAAAAATTTCGAAACTGTGAGCCCCCTTTGCTTTTTGTCTGTTGAATCCGTCCCCCTCCCTCCCCTTTATTGCTTTTTTGACTGCTGTTCTTTCTTCTTTTTTCTTTATCCTACACTGGTGTTTTTAGCATATATATATAGATACTTTGATTTGGAATTTTTTTAGAAACCATTTGAAGAAATTTGGGTTTCATAGAGATATGGTCAGATGGATTATGACTTGTGTGACTACAACAAAATTTTCTATTTGTTTAAATGGTCAAATTAATGGGTATTTTAGAGGTGGCAGAGGGCTAAGGCAAGGAGATCCCATGTCACCTTATCTTTTCACAATGGTTATGGAGGTTTTTAATCTCATTATGTCCAAGAATATTATGGAATCTAGTGAATATAGCTATCATTATGGGTGTAAGGATATTAAGCTTTCACATATGTGCTTTGCTGATGATCTATTGGTGTTTTGCAAAGGAAATGTGGGCTCTATTAGGGTTATTCATTGGAAACCTAATTTAGGTAAGAGTGTGATTTTATTTGGAAGTATCAAGGACAGGGATAAGATAGATTTGCTGAATGTTTTACCATTTAAGAGTGGGAAGTTGCCTGTTAGATACTTAGGTGTGCCACTCCTTGCTAAGAAATTGGGGGTGAAGGACTGTAAGGTTTTAATTGATAGGATCAAGTCTAAAATTGATTGTTGGAAGAACAAGATGTTGTCATATGCAGGGAGAGTACAGTTGATTGCTTCTGTGTTATCTTCCATGCAGCTATATTGGGCTTCAGTTTATATGTTGCCTAGTACAGTTATTAAGGAAATTGAAAAGTTGTTGAAGGGTTTTTTATGGAATGCTGGTGGATCTGCTCTTGGCAAGGCTAGGGTAGCTTGGAAGATGGTATGCAGGCCTAAGGAACAAGGTGGATTAGGCATAAAAGACATGAAAAAGTGGAATGAAGTGTTGCTTATTAGACAATTCTGGAAAATTTTAGAGGATACAAATTCTCTTTGGGCTAAATGGGTAAATGTTGTCAAATTAAAAAATAAGAGTATTTGGGAGATTGAGGAAGACAAATATGATAGTTGGGGTTGGAAGACTATGTTAGCATTAGAGATTGGTGAAGCAGAATGTATTTACAAAGTTGGAGATGGTAGGAAAACTTTTATGTGGTATGATTATTGGTGTTCTGAAGGGCCTTTAAGCAAGTTTATCAGTAAAAGAATGTTGTATGATGCAAGAATTAAAAGTGATATTAAAGTTGGGGATATGATTAGCAATGGAAATTGGCTTTGGCCTGAAGGATGGGAGGACAAATTTAGCATTCTGAGAAATATATCCACACCAGTCTTGCAGAGTAATAAGGAGGACAAAATTATGTGGATTACAAGGAACAATCAACATGTGGAATTTTCTACAAAACAGGCTTGGCATGATTTGAAATGTAATTGGCCAAAAGTGATATGGAGAGATGTGGTCTGGTTCAAACAGTTCAATCCAAGGCATGCTTTTATTTTATGGCTTGCAATTCATGGAAAGTTAATGACACAGGACAGAATGGCTAAGTGGTAGAATGTTGGGAGTATGCAGTGTTCTGGCAGTGATAGTCATGAGCATCTTTTCTTTCAGTGCAAATTTTCTCAGAATGTGTGGAATAATGTAGGGAAATATATGTGGGGTATGGGGTGTCAAAATAATTTTGCAGAGTATTATTCATGAGATAGCAAGGAAGAAGGATAAGAGTAATCTTGGAGTTGTTATTAACAAACTACTGTTGGCTGCAATTTACTTCTTATGGCAAGAAAGGAAGCTTGAGAACCTTTCAGAAAAAGGAAAGAAAGGATGATGCTGTCTGTAGCATTATCAAGGAAAATGTTAAAAACAAGCTTCTGTCCATCAGTTTAAGGAAGACCAAGAATGTTCTTAGTATTGGTGCCCAGTGGAATCTGAAGTGGGTTAATTGCAGCTTTGTGGATATCTGAAGATGGTGGTGATGTTGTGGATATGTCTTGGAGTATGCATGCGATTTGGAATAGTGAGCTGTGAAAGATGAAGCTACTTGGTCCTCTTCTTGCATACTTTAAGAGTGTAATTTGGTTTGAATGATTTGGAATGTATGTTTACTGGTATGGTTTGTTGCTTTGTTCTGATGTTTTTGCCTTGGTATGCCAAGTGCTCTGATCTTATTGTAAATATTTGAGTATTAATACAATTCACATGTTAAATTAAAAAACATCATATAGATATAGAATGATGCAATGAAATTATGAAGATGGAAAAGATGGGCCAGGGCTTTGTTTTTTTCCCTTTTTTTTTTAAATGGCCCAATATTCTACTAGATTCAATATTAGATAGTTGTATTTAATAAATACTTTTTTTATAATAATTAGAGATTAATAAAAATGGTATAAGTAATATTATGTAATTGTTTAGTTTTATTGTTAAAAAGAAAACAAAATTCAAAAGAAAAATAAATAAATTTGGGAGGGTTGAGAATATGGGCGCCAGTAAAATGGTTGGAAGGGTTGGTTGGGAGGGTTGAAAGGTTGGAATGAGTTGGCAAAATCGGTAGGATTTGAGAGGGTTGATAAATTCATAAAAACCACTCCTAGTCCTCTTATGATTTCTTCTTGCAATACATAAAAATGTGTTTATCACACATAAGTAATATCTCGAGTCACAAAATAATTATGGCTCGTTCGAATGTCCACAATGGCTTGTTTGATGCTAATCCCTATACGTCCATAATCAAATGCGTTGGGTTATGGTGCTCAATTCGATTTGTACCCTCTCGCATATCTTGCCCGTTTTAATGTTCGCTGCTCTCCGCTTTCGTTTTGTCGTCCTCAAAACCCGAATTTCTTGTAGTGTGAGCCATGTTTTATCGTGTTAAAAAATTGAAAACGTTAATATCGACACAAAACCTTTAAATACGTCGCATATTTTGATATTTGGCAAAGTATATCGCTTATTTGGCAAACTAGTTATTACTAGTTTTTGGACTTAACTCAAAGTTTAATTAACTTACAAAAACGAACTCAAACTATAATTACACGTCAAATGCAATACCAAAACATATTGTGTTAAACTCAGCCTGATGTGAAAATAATTAGGTCGGCACATCAATCTAAATTTCCCTTTAAAAAAAACTTATACACAAAAAATTTTATAATCCTGCAAATTCTATAATTGTTAGTTTGATATAGTTGTAATTAGTTAATTATTTAGAGAGAATACATGAATCTTTTTCAAGATAAATACAGTAAAATAACTTGCTTTAAGTATTAGTGAGTTTTTTTATTAAAAAAATATCATACGGATTTCTTTTTCGAACGGCTAGAAAATCTTATCTAATCTCATCTTTTGATCATGTTACATGTCATAATCTTGTAATTAGTCAAGAGGATTAATATTTCTCATTAATTAATTAAAAAATTAAAATTATGGATAGTCTATTTTGATAAAATATCAGACCTATTATATTAGGATTAGGATTAAAATTCCTGTCCACACCTTTTAAAATAAGGATTAAAGGATTAGGATTAGGATAAGGTTAATAATTTTTATATACTAAGGGTGGGGGGAATGGTTGTAGACTTGGTTAGTTTACCCAATCCTTCACCCAATCAATACCCTCCAACTCACCACTACCCAATTCAACCCAATTCTTACCCAAATCACTTGAAATACATACCCAATTCATTAAACTTACCCAAATTCATTTTCTTTTTCTTTTTTTTATTACACCAATAATTTAACTAAACATTTTATTTAAAACTTAATAAAACATTACATAACACTTAAAAAAAAAACAATACATAATAAAAAAAATACATTAAAATAAAAACACTAGACTTATTTAAAAAAAAAACTAGTCGTCGAGATATCCCAAGTCTTGAGCCCACACGTGTTCAGTGAGGTCATAGCGAAGACGATGATGGATCTCTTCGTTTAGTAACTCCGCTAAAACGGTGTCGTCGAACACCGGTTGGACCGGCGGGTCCATGATGTGAACCGGTGAGATAGCTCTACCATCGCCTTTTATCACCATGTTGTGCAAAATACATGCAGCGTAGTAAGCGTCATCGTATTTTGGCTCGTCAACAAACCAATCGTTTAGTAAAATTTGATGACCAATTTCGCGTTGGCGATTTATGGTTCGGCGGTTTTGAACCGCGTTGGAAGATGCCGTGTCTTCCATCCATTGAATGGCGCTATGCAAGAACATACCATCGGATTCGGATGACGAATCCGATCCAACAACGACACAACGAGATTCTGAAGAACTTGAAGACATTAGGGTATGTTGTGTGAATAATATGGGTGTATGTTGTGTGTTTTAAAATAAATGTAAAGTGTATATATAGAGGGAGAAAATGTTTTTTTTTTTTAAATAATGAGATGTGGCCGTTTGAGGGGGGGTCCCACACCTTTCCAACGTTCAAAACTCATACCCGCACGTCGGTTAAGGAGCTCAAAATGATACCCGAAATTACCCTACCCGAGTCTTACCCAACACCTTGAAATGGTGTACCCGATCGGTTACCAGGAACCCGAGCCCTAGCCGAGACCCATTCCCTCCACCCTAATATAATTTACATATATTCTAACAGCATAAAAATCACTCTAGTAACCGTCACCGTGCAAATCGGCATGGCTGAAAACCAAAGTCGTCGGGAAGAAGAAACCGACGGCTTCTTAGCCGTCAATCAACCACCACCTCCTCCCGGCGACCAACCATCGCATTCTACTGACTCTTTTGCCCTGATTCACCCGTACAAAACCGTAATTCCACCACCTCCACCACCCTATAACCCAACTTCCGTTCCACCACCATATAATACGTACTCATCCGTCGCTCGACCGCCGTATCTTATGTATTACCGACCCAACGTTTCACTGCCGTACAACAATGCCATTCCGTCACCACATAACACCTACTACTACACTTACTCAGTTATAAACACCTACACTACGTCCGTTCCACCGTCGTATTCCTCCGTGAATGTAGCACCGGATAACGTTACCGTTCCACCACCACCGGTCCACAATAACGGTGATACTAACGAAAGGTCGTCTTCTATATATTTCATAGTTAATTAGATTAATATTCTTTATGTGCATTGGAATTGTTTACTGGAATGTGATATGATTTTATCATCCTAGTTGTTTAGAATTATCGTTTGGATTTGATTATTTTATGACGATTCGTTTTCTTTCGACATACCGGAGGTGGTCTTTGTAGTCCTTTTACCGTATCGCTGTTGCATGTTGTTGTTGTAAAAAAAAAAGTATGAGTAACTAATACTGTCTTTATGGGGGAGGTTGAGATGTAGACAACCATGCCTCTAATTCCGGTTCTACCTATGGTAGAAAAGGACGTTCAGCCTTGCAAAAAGTAAGGATCGAACACTTGACCTTACTTTAGAGAGGCAAGGATGTTAACCACTTGATCGAAGTTGGTATAGTTGTTGCTCTATGGTTAGTTTTAGTTGTTGCTCTATGGTTAGTTTTAGTGAAATAAATAATTCATCATCATTTACGCTTTCTAAAATTTAGGCTAAAACAAGGTATCAGATAAGCTGCTATTCTCTAATGTAGGCATGTTATGTATTTGTAAACAACAACAACCGCTTTTAGATATTGGGATTGCACGTTAACTCAACTCGGTTTTTCCTAAAAACGACAAATATTGCATTTACTGCATGCCCCTATTTTAATAATTCTATTTTATTGTTGAAAAAGGTGTTCTTGTATTGTTGTTATTGGATGAACTATTTTTGAAGTTGTTTTGCTCTATTTGTTTGTTTTTGTTGCATAATCATTCCTGGCTGTTTTGCGTTGTTTATTGTTGTAAAATTAGGTGTTTTTCTATCTTTGTTATTGTGGATAAAGTATTTTTTTTTATGTTGTTTCGCACTATGTGTATGCTTTGTATTGCATAAAAGTCATTTTTATATGTTTGGCATCATTTTTTATTGATTGGATGTAGATAGACCGTGTTAAGCGTTTTATACATGCAATTCAGTTGATTGGAAATCTTTTTCTGGTGATTTGTCGTCTTTTCATTGTATCTTAATGATAGCTTTGAGTGCATCATCCCTACTTTCTTTGTAGTCGAATGAACCACAAGTCTTGCACCTCGGTGTATATGCAGTTCTTGTTTTCAGCTTGTGTAATCTGTTATTCTTAAATACACGGAAATAGTGCTAATGAGTTGACACATTTTCATATATGAAATGAGGCACCGACATCCATCAGGGGGGCATCAGTCCTCAACAGAATCAGCTCATGATGGGTAAGTACCTGATTTCGTGCTTTATGCCTTCTAGTTTTAAGTTATAGGCATCAACTTTCAAGTTACAAAGTTATATAGCTCAATTAACTACCTGATTTCGTGCTTTATGCTTTCTAAATTTTAAGTTATAGGCATCAGGTATGAAATTTTCTTGTACTTCATGTGATCATTGTGCGATCTTATGCATCATAGTATAAGTAATGTGCTTGGTCTGTTTTGCAATATTGGCATATTAATTAGCCTTGTGTGCATTGATCTTAAAAGAGCATTAGTCCTTTAGTTTATGACTTTTTTTTGTGATTCTCATTGCTTTTTCTTTTTTTTGGGTTGTTGTAATGGTGTGTATCAACCCTGATTAGTTTTCTGTCATCAAGGAAAAATTAACTTATTATGTTAAATTTGGATGTTATTTGAGATATGGATGATATGCAATTATTTGTTTTCAGATTCCAAACACAGCAGCAATCACAAGCAAGGAGGCAGCCGTCCTCAACTTTCAATCAAGAAGATCATGATCTGTAATTTCGAGTTACAAAGTTATATAGTTCAATTAAGTACCTGATATCATGCTTTATGCTTTCCAGTTTTAATTTATAGCCTTATAGGCATCATGTATGAAATTTTTTGGTACTTCCTGTGATAAGTGTGTGATGTGATGTATCATAAATTAAGTAATGTGCTTTGGTCTATTTTCCAATATTGGCATATCAATCAGCCTTGTATGCATTGATCTTAAAGGATTACTAGTCCTTCAATCTAAAACTTTTTTTTGTGATTTTTGTCGCCACTCGCCAGTTGATAAATTGCTTATGCATTCTTTTTTTTGGAGTTGTATGTATCCCCCGTAATTAGTTATTATTTTTCTGTCATTAAGGAAAACTTAAAACTTATTCTGTTCAATGTGGATGTTTTTTGAGATATGATTATATCTTTAGTTGTTCTAGTTTTACTAGTCTCTTGATATCCATTATCTGTTTATTGTTTCGATTTTGCTAGTCGTTATTATATCTTCTGATTGCCATTTTATACATACAGGACCCAAACACAGCAGCAATCACAAGCAAGGAGGCAGCCGTCCTCAACTTTCAATCAAGAAGATCATGATCTGTAATTTCGAGTTACAAAGTTATATAGTTCAATTAAGTACCTGATATCATGCTTTATGCTTTCCAGTTTTAATTTATAGCCTTATAGGCATCATGTATGAAATTTTTTGTACTTCCTGTGATAAGTGTGTGATGTGATGTGTCATAGATTAAGTAATGTGCTTTGGTCTATTTTCCAATATTGGCATATCAATCAGCCTTGTATGCATTGATCTTAAAGGATTACTAGTCCTTCAATCTAAAACTTTTTTTTGTGATTTTTGTCGCCACTCGCCAGTTGATAAATTGCTTATGCATTCTTTTTTTTGGAGTTGTATGTATCCCCCGTAATTAGTTATTATTTTTCTGTCATTAAGGAAAACTTAAAACTTATTCTGTTCAATGTGGATGTTTTTTGAGATATGATTATATCTTTAGTTGTTCTAGTTTTACTAGTCTCTTGATATCCATTATCTGTTTATTGTTTCGATTTTGCTAGTCGTTATTATATCTTCTGATTGCCATTTTATACATACAGGACCCAAACACAGCAGCGTTTCCAAAGACAGGGGCAGGAATCCTCTACTATTAACAATGATCGGTACTTTCCAAGTTTCCAGTTCTTATATTTTATTTTTGATTTATTATTATTCAGGTTTGTTGCAACTTTAATTGATGTTGTTTCTTGATTAATTATTATTCTGTGTTGTGTCATTGCTTGGTAGATACATAAACTTCTTTAAGTTAGTTCATATTAACCAATTGTTATGACTAGCTAATTTCTATTGCCTTTTTCCAGTTTTAGTTTTTGCGATCATGTTTATTGCTGCGATATGAGAATAAACTGATCTTTTGTTGGTAGCATTGATGACATATCTTTGAAGTTGTTTTCCACTATTTGTATGTTTTTGTTCGGTCTTCTTCAAATTATGAATCTGGAATTACCAAAGACTTCAAAACGGATTAGGTTTTTCATGTGGGTGACAAGGTTGACAATTCCAATGTACACCTCTTTCTATTATTCTCTATTGAGAATTGGATGAATTTGTTGAGAATTGGATGAATTTGTTGAGAATTGGATGAATTTGTTGATGGGGTTTTTGATATTTATGTTTGTGATCAGGTTCCTATAAAAAATGAAAAAATAGTAACTAATGATTTATGGGGAAAGTTTGTACATATGATGTTTTTTTAGTTTTAATATAAAAAGCCTAGGCATAGAACGAATTGATGTTAATTAGTTTGAGAAGTTAAAATTTTTGCCTTTATCATAACCGCATATGTGATATATGTACATTAGATAAACTCATAAAATTAGTTATAAATTATTCCTTTATCGTAACTGTATTTGTGGTATATGTGGTTGTAAGTACAAAATTTTTAATAAGTTTATGCATTATTTAAGAAAAAACTTATTAATTATCTATTTATCATAAATTCAGATGTTATTGGTAAAGTTTCTGGATATGGTGATTTGATCATTGGTGAGAAAAGCAGATCCCCAAATAAGAGGATGAGCGTGCAATCGCAAGACATTGAGTAAGAAATGTTGTAATTGTTTTTTTTAATTTTTATTTAAGGCAACAATATTTGATACTTATGTAATTTTTTGTCTTTTTCTTTTTGTAAAGAGTTAATTTCACAAATCGTCCTTGTGGTTTTACCAAAAAATCACGTTTCATCCTTTAAATTTCAAAATGACACTGGTAGTCCTTTATACACGGATAATGGTCATGTTTCGTCCTTTAATCTAACGGATGATGGTCACGTTTCGTCCTTTAATCTAACGGATGATGGACACGTTTCGTCCTTTAATCTAACGGATGATGGACACGTTTCGTCCTTTATACGGTCGACTAAAGGACGAAATGTGACCATTATCCGCGTATAAAGGACTACCAGTGTCATTTTGAAGTTTAAAGGATGAAACGTAATTTTTTGGTAAAACCACAAGGACGATTTTTGAAATTAACTCTTTTGTAAATATGTAGTGGTCTCAAGATGAAGTTTACATTCTGGGATTCATATGTGGATGACTTAAAAGGCAAAATTTTCCAGTGGCAAGGCTGATGTTAATGTGATTATTCTACGGCTTGTGAAGTTGCGGGAATGGAGAGGTATTTCTCAAATTTATAGTATCAACTACTATAAGCTACGTTTTATATCTTTTAAAACCTTGATTTTAGTTCACTTTTCCATAGTATTGCTAATTTTGACTTTGGCTCACAAGTTCTATTGACTAGTGGTTAATTATTATTTCTAGAGTTAATTACATTTTTCGTCCCTGTGGTTTGTAACAACTTTCATGTATCATCCCTGAGTACACGAGATTACGCGTTTCATGGAATTCCGTTAACGAGTTTGGTCCAAGAGCCAAACAAACGTTTGGTGGTCACATGACATGCACATTCTTGTCATTTACTTTTCATAGGACCACTATAATTAACTCTTGCCGGGATTAGTTTGTCACTCTCTTTCTTCTCTCTCTTATTCATCC
Organism: Erigeron breviscapus; assembly: GCA_034093135.1. Lineage (NCBI taxonomy): Eukaryota > Viridiplantae > Streptophyta > Magnoliopsida > Asterales > Asteraceae > Erigeron > Erigeron breviscapus. Next base: position 60,316,531 of record CM067172.1, on the reverse strand, counting down.
TCTACCTTCTCTATAATTCATTCCCTTCAATAAAAAATAATCATAAATAAAAAACCTCCAAAACCATATACATAAAAACGCATACAATCCCAAATCTTTATATCTATATGTGTCAAATCCAAAACCATAAACATAAAAACACATACAGATCCAAAGCATATATCAACTATTTGTTCGAGCTACATCTAGCTAGAGTTGAGCCATCATCTCCGACCACAACCTCACAACTTCACCATCTTCATAACATCCAAGCCTCACTACCTATTCGATCTAGATCAGGCCGACGACAACCTCACTACCTATTCAATCTAGATCTGGTCGAGTTAGACATCGCTTAAGGCAGTAGCGATTTCGTAGAAACAGGGGACCCATCGGTAGCTGTCACACCGCTGTCTACCACCGTACAACCACCACCGGATCACCACGAGCTCCCCTCTGATGCTACTAAAAGTGGTGATGGTAGTTGGGGTCCCTTGGTTCATGGGAGTTTCAAAATATAGATGAAAAGGTGGTGTATATACATATGTCTAGTATATATATATATATATATATAAATATATATATATACGTATATATATATATATATAATATATATATAATAACAAATACATGAGATGGTATACTACATATAAAAAATATGCTCTCTATCATCTACATCCAAATCTTTTTCAAGCTGGGCCCTGATGTTTAGTGAAGGGAGATGGATGGTTATAAGTTAATACTAAACATTTAGGTATCAATTATAAGAAAATTCCATCTTGGCAGTCTTAGATTCTCTAATGCATCAATACTGAAAATTTACAAAAGCAAGTTTCATGGTTTGCATTATGTACAAATTTACTTATAGAGAGCTGTTAACCAAAGGTCCCCCTCTCCTGCCAGGTTAGCACCCTCAACTGACCCATTGTTTGAACGGTTCATCTCTAGGTCAGACACACTAGCACACTCGAGTTCCAAAGTTATTTATTCGTGACTTTTAAACTTTGTTTCAATTTTGCATTACTTTGGTATTTCCTTGAACAACACATACTGCATATGTTCCTGGTCTCAGTCTTTATTGAAATATTAGGTGACAAACTCTTAAAGAAATTATCCGGCTTCACAACCTTTGCCTGTTGTGGTGATTGTGACTACTTGGCTAAAGCAGAAGTGGCAGATGCGGCAGGTTCTGCACGCCCGGTGGTCATAAATGATGAAGGTTATACATTTATGAAATATTTAGTTCTATGTAAAGTATGTTGTTGATTTGGAAAATTGCTTGAATCATGACAGCCTGTATTTATTTATATAAAGGGATTCTAAATGTCTATTCTTGTTTTTGGTTGCAGATATTGTGGAAATGAGTTGCAGTGAGGAAAATTCATTGAACATAAGCATTCCTGTTGTGATGATTTCAAAGCATGATGGGGATGCTTTGAGTAAATCTCTATCAGGTGGATGCTTTGATTATATCTTTAGTTCTAGTTTCACTAGTCTCTTGATATCCATTATTTGTTTATTGTTTTGATTTTGCTAGTCATTGTTATATCTTCTGATTGCCATTTTATACATACAGGACCCAAACACAGCAGCGTTTCCAAAGACAGGGGCAGGAATCCTCTACTATTAACAATGATCGGTACTTTCCAAGTTTCCAGTTCTTATATTTTATTTTTGATTTATTATTATTCAGGTTTGTTGCAACTTTAATTGATGTTGTTTCTTGATTAATTATTATTCTGTGTTGTGTCATTGCTTGGTAGATACATAAACTTCTTTAAGTTAGTTCAAATTAACCAATTGTTATATGACTAGCTAATTTTTATTGCCTTTTTCCAGTTTTAGTTTTTGCGATCATGTTTATTGCTGCGATATGAGAATAAACTGATCTTTTGTTGGTAGCATTGATGACATATCTTTGAAGTTCTTTTCCACTATTTGTTTGTTTTTTGTTGCATATATGTCATTCTTTTTTATCTGTTTTGCGTTGTTTGTTGTATTGAAAAAGGTGTTTTTTTATATTGTTGTTATAATGGATGAACAATTTTTGAAGTTATTTTTCTCTATTTGTTTGTTTTTGTTGCATAATCATTTTGCGTTGCATATTCTCGTGAAATAGGTGTTTTTCTGTTGTTATTACGGATAAGTATTTTTTGAAATTGTTCTGCACTATGTGTATGCTTTGTATTGCATAAAAGTCATTTTTTGTTGTTTGGCATCATTTATTGTTGATTTAATGTGACTGTGCTAAGCTTTTTATGCATGCAAGTTAGTTGATTGTTGATTTAATGTGACTGTGCTGAGCTTTATTGTCTTTGTAATTATTATGCTTGATTTAATGTGACTGTGCTGAGCTTTATTGGTTCTTGATACATTGATTATGTGTGCTTTGCTCTTGTATTGTAATGTATCTTGAAATGATGCTCATATAACCTAAACTATTATGCATATGTCTTAACAGGAGATTTTGTGACGACATGTGCAAGATCGGTGGCATGGCTCTAGCTATGTCACTATCTCTCTATGGAATCATGGCGACTCAGTATTCCGAGAAGGATTCAGTAATGAGACATCATATGATAGCTGTGGGGATATCGGTGCTCATGTTATTGTATTGTTGTGCATCGGGAATTGCTGTATTGTGCTTTCTTTGCTCCATTTATGCTTGGAATTGAAGTGTTTATTCAAGAGGATGCCAAGCCCGTCTATTATGTCATCATGGCCATGATTTTTATAGCTGTGTTTACTACTTGTTTTTCGCTGTATAGAACAGTAGAGGTAGTAAGGCCAAAATAGCTAATGAAAATGATTTGTTTTTGCACATTTGTAAAAAAACCGGGAGAGAGGAAGAAGGTATAGTACTATAGTATATTAGCTTTTGCTAAAAAGATCGATATAGTATACTAGCTTTTGCTAGATCAATTCACAGAATAATATCTCTCTTTTATCCTTTTGTTTTTGTTTGATATTCAAATAAATTCATAGATTTTGGGTAAATCTGGGCTTCATGTTTTTTTTCTTTTTTTAATTATGGATCTCGGATGACAATGTATGAGATATTGTCATATTCATATCTACATCTATGCATTTTTTTCTGCATCAATATTTAAATCTATATCCATTAAATTTCCATTCATCTATTAGGTTCTAATTTCTAAATTCATATCAAGCCGATAAGATGATCGAGTAAATAGATGTAAAAACTTGAAAATGCGTAGTAAAATTGTGACCAACAATATATTAACGTACAATCAAAAGTTGTCGCTTTTTTGTAGATATCATGGTATTTATTGGTTTTTCCATGTTTAAAGTATGAAAAGTCGTGATTGTTTCAAAATTTACATAGTAACATACTGTCTAACACACAATACACAAAAATACTAACATTTTGCTCTTTAATTACCCTTGCACACATAGGGGGGTGGTTACTTATGTTGGATATATGGTAAAGAGTATATCCTAGAAAGTTAAGTGTTATAGTTATATTGAAAAAATACTTGCAGGAAAAATAGATATACATTGACAGGAAAAAAAGCAAAACTAAAGCGATATCCAGGTTATGTAAATGTTACGTGGCGCATGCAAACAAGTTTCCATCACTTAATATGCATGATGTTCATATAAAATTCAAACAAAGTTATTTAGAAGTAAATATATGGAAAGGGAAGTGATATTAGTACCACAGATAGTGATTTATTTACCACACTACAACTTTTATAATATACTGTACAAGTCAATAAAGCATATGTGTGATAAATATATCAACTGTTGTGGTATGAATATCACTCATAACATACTGTTCAATTGTGGCGCATGCAAACAAGTTTCTATCACTTAATATGCATGATGTTCATATAAAATTCAAACAAAATTATTTAGAAGTAAATATATGGAAAGGGAATTGATATTAGTACCACAAATAGTGATTTCTTTACTACACTATACAATTTTTATAACATACTGTACAAGTCAGTAAAGCACATGTGTAGTAAATATATCTAACTATTGTGGTACGAATATCACTGATAACATATGTTCAATTGTGGCGCATGTAAACAAGTTTCCATCAACTTGGAACCTTAGCAAGCATACTCTATTCCTCCAATAGTGATAAGTATATATACAAAAATCACCAACCAAGACATATTCATATACCAGAACAATTTTAGGAAACAAAACAATCACGAACCAAACCAATAACTCAATAAGATACTTAATTATACATGAAATTCAACAAAATATTACAGATTTCGAATTCAAAATTCCATGAATAAATATACTACATATACACGTTTAATTTCGATATATACTAGTTCTAAATAGATCAAACTCTTGTTGGATCATTCGCTAAGGTTCCAAGTTGCATACATGACTAACTCATGTAAGAAATAAACTACAAGGAAACAAGAATTCTAAATTTTACTCATATAACTGAGTACCGGATCGGGTTAAGTGGGTATGACTGACTGCAACACGATTGAAAGAGGTATAAGAAGAAGTCCAATGTAACGGGTAGGAACCTTAACGCTATTGCAGTCTTGTCGATAAGCACAAACGTGTATCCACAAAAAGTAATACGCAACTAAGGTCCCAACTGATAAGATTGCACATACGAGTGAATACCAAATCCAGTTGAGGTTGTCAGGAATGAATAAGACCAACAAAAGCGAAAAAGGAGCAAGAATTGCCGAGAAACAACCAATACTCTTGAAGATGGTGTAATGTATATCCCTCATCCACCTTTGCAAATATTAGCTTGTACAAATCAGAATCCCAGATGTTACAATAGCTATAATTAATGAGAAGACGGTTATTATCATAAAAAACCCGCTAGGGGGTTGTCTTCCGTTTTGAAAAATGAATGGAATTAGTGTTAGTAGACTCATGAAACCATACGCGATGATATATAAAACTCCGAAGTATAACTGTAACCTGAAACATACAACCTGAAACTTACTATAGAAAACTTCTTAGAAGGTTACTCTTCCAAAATCTTTCATTAACCCTTTTTATTATATATTTTTCCCAGCCCAAAATACATAAAACATACCCCGATTCGATTTAATTACTAATTAATTCTGGTTCTAATTAAACCACACAATGCTGAACAATAGAACCGACCAACTAATGTTACTATTAATTAATATCGAAACAGAATGGGCAGATAATTACTTATACAAATATAATAACGTAAATATAAGATACATAAACCAAAAACAAATGTGAAAGACTTACTGTGGATTGGCAGATGGCGGGTGGTCAGAATCGGAATCCATGACTGGGTGACCGGAGAAAATAGGTACGTGGTTTTTTTTTTTTTTTTGTTTTTTTTTTTTTGGGTTCTATTGTTAACTTCAATATCTCAATCTCAATAGAATACTAAACTGTTACCAACAAGGAGTTAGCCTAGTGGTTAGAAAAACACTTGATGACCTTAACGTCTCAAGTTCGATCCCCGCTTCGCACAAAAAATAATTCCTTTAAAGTACCCGTTACCAATGAAGCCTAGACCCACATGTGAACTTTAAATACGCGGGTTTGATCCTTCGGGGTGCCCAGATCCTTCGGGGTTCCCAGATCATGTGGAGATTAGGATGGAGGTATTGTACCGGCATCACTACCTACTCGATCTAGATCATGTGAAGTTTAAAGCCTCACTACCTATTCGATCTAGATCAGGCCGACCAATAATGCTTCTGTAACACCCCAACAAGGCGGAATCATGGGGTATCACTTAGAAAAGCACAGCACGACATGGAAATTATGTAGAGTCAAACTATATGCAAACATAGGATTGAATCCATGAATTAAGTTTCAATACGAGTACACATACAACAAGGGATCATAAAATGCATAAGGAGCACAAAGCCATCAAATGTTACAAAAGAATACAATCCAAAAAGGATGGCCAATAATCCTAAACATAACCCGTCAAGGAAATCAGTGAATCACGGATCCAATAGTCAAGCCCAAATACTAGCAAAGCCATGCAATCATCCATTACGTCTCTTGATTAACTTGATTACCTGAAAAGTGTACTAAAACGGGTCAACATAAAGTTGGTGAGTTCGTAGGTTTAAACGTTAAATCATAGTGTCGGGATAACAACCGTTAAGGGTATTCAAGGATGAAGACACTTACATCATCATCCATACGTTCACAATTCATCATATCAACGTTACGTTACAACCAAACGTTCATACACAATATACACGTTAAACGATATCGTTAACAACAACGTTATGCCACAAAGGGCTTAATCGTTATGCCACAAACGTGGACTTATCGTTATGCCATCAACATGGACTTATCGTTATGCCATCAACATGGACTTATCGTTGTGCCACGAATGTGGACTTATCCGTTATCTCAATCTTTCATCACAACAAGCATTTATAAATACGTTTATGGAAAACAAGCATTCAAGTCCAACAAATCATCGTTTAATAACAAGCCATTTCAATTTAAATCGTTAAAACGTTTAAGTAAAACAAGTACACTTTTCACCCAAATGTATAAGAAAACGGGGCTACGAAACTCACCTCAATCCGCACAACGAGCTAAGTATAAATTATAAGCGTTCAACAATCATCACAAGTCTTCAACCTATCATTACATTTAATGTATATGTATTAATACATTTTATTTCATTTCTTTGTTCATTCGAAAACCCTAATTGGGTTCCAAGACCAAAGGCGACTCGAATGACTCACACAAGGAACTTGAGGAGTTGGGAAAGGGTTCAAAAGAAAGCTTGGTTCGATCCTAGGGTGGTGAAATGAGAACTATGAAGGAATTCAGGAAAAAAAGAAACCCAAGCCACCGTCTCACACGCTAGCCAAAAGTCGGCCTAGCGTCTCAAACGGTACCAACCACCGTCCCAGAAGGTGGTCTGGAAAGATGGGTTTCACCGTGCGGCTACCGTCTCCATGGCGTAAAGCAGAAAGCAGCATTTGAAGTTCAGAAACTGAAGATGGAGGCCACCGTCCCAGACGGTGCCTCTAACGTCCCAGACGGTCTATAGCGTTTATTACGGTCCAACACAACCCACCAGACCCTCAAACAAAGCCTGCCCACCGTCCCAGACGGTGCTGGGCAGCGTGCCAGACGATGAACACTGAGCAAAATGTGCAGCAGCAGCAGCAAGAGTGTTCAAGACCGACCCATTTGCAACCCAAGACACTATTTTGACTCAAAAATCGGTTTAGGGGGCTGCCAAGCCTATTTTGACATAAGCAAGCGTAATTTAAACATGAAGGAACATAACCCATTATGAGAAACGACCCATAACAACATATTTACCCAAGAATCGTACGTGACCCGTCTAGAAACCCTAGTGAAACTCTAACTTCGATTTAAGCTTGATTTGACCCGAAATGAGTTGGGAATTCAAAAGTTCAGCTAGGAGACAAGTTAGATTACATGAAATAATGAAATTTGGGTGGGAGTTACATACCAAAACAACCTAAATCTTCAAATTCGGGTTTTGTGGCTTTTGGAGAGGAGGAACACTTTAAAACTTCAAATTCTTACACAAAAGTCACCATTTATAATTAGGGCTATTAACTTTAGTTAATTAAGCATGAAAATACAAGATCTCTAGCATTCATTATGAGTGATTATTAGGGTTTTGGGGGTAGATGATAAAGATGGAGAAGAGTAATGAGAGGGAAGAGAAAAAGAGAAAGAGATAAGGTAAGAAAATGGAAAAGTGAAAGTGAGTGTGGTGTGTGTGGTGAGGGACGGCCAAGGGGTCTCATTTTCGAGGCCCCGCTCCGCTAAATTCGACAAATAGCTAAACGTTATCAATTTAAACCCTAAAACAAAACCGTAAACACAGATAAGCTCAACGTTACGTTAATACATGGCAAAACGTTCGATAATTCCTATAAATTCACAAAATCGATCACATTCAATTACGTTCAATTACAAGTCAACTATAGTTAAAATTCATGGATATTACATTATTCCCCCGTTAAAGAAATTTCGTCCCGAAATTCTATCCTAACTCGACTCGTTAAACAAATGGGGATACTTGGCTTTCATTGAATCTTCACGTTCCCAAGTAAACTCGGGTCCGCGTCTTGCTTGCCATCTAACTTTGACAATTGTATACCGAGTATTCTTTAGCTTCTTAGTTTGTCGATCTAGGATTTCTACCGGCTCTTCCACAAAATTCAATGTTTTATCGACTCGGATTTCATCTAAAGGCACGTGAAGCGTTGGATCCGCTAGGCACTTCCGTAAATTACAAACGTGAAAAACATTATGAACTCCACTCAAGTCTTGGGGAAGTTCCAAACGATACGCTACCGGGCCAATATGTTCTAAAATCTTGAATGGGCCAATATATCTTGGGCCCAATTTACCACGCTTCACAAAGCGGACACACCCTTCCATGGAGACACTTTAAGCAACACATAATCGCCCACTTCAAATTCGAGAGGTCGTTGTCTCACGTTTGCATACTTCAATTGTCTTTCTCGGGCTACTCTCAACTTCTCTTTGATTTGTGAGATCACCTTTGTCGTTTCAATAACAATTTCGGGTCCAATAAGTTGGGTTTCACCAATCTCCGCCCAAGCAAGCGGTGACCTACACTTTCTTCCGTACAAGGCTTTAAACGGTGCCATTTGGATGCTAGCATGGTAGCTATTGTTATAGGAGAATTCGACCAACGGGAGATGCACATCCCAATTGCCACCATACTCGATGGCACAAGCTCTTAACATATCTTCAAGCGTTTGAATCGTTCTTTCACTTTGACCGTCGGTTTGGGGATGGAACGCCATACTTATATCGAGTTGAGTACCCATTGCTTTTTGGAACGCCTTCCAAAACTTTGAAGTGAATCGGGCATCCCGATCGGTTATTATGGAAATTGACACTCCATGTTTGGATACTACTTCTTTGATGTATAAACGTGCCATGGTGTCAAACTTGTTATCTTCCCGGATGGCTAAGAAGTGAGCCGACTTAGTCAACCGGTAAATTATCACCCAAATGGTGTCCCGACCACTACTCGTTCTAGGTAACTTCGTGATGAAGTCCATGGCAATTTCTTCCCATTTCCATTCCGGCGTTCTCGGTTGAACAAGCAAACCGGGTGGTTTCTTGTGGTCGGCCTTGACTTGCAAACATGTAATGTATTCACTAACGTATCTAGCAATGTCTTTCACTCCCGGCCACCAATACAAGTCTCTCATGCTAAAATACATCTTGTCGGAACCCGGGTGAACCGAGTAGGCCGACTTATGAGCTTCATTCATCAATTTCAACCGCCATCCACCAAGAACGGGAATCTACAATCGTTCAACAAAGTATAAACCGTCATCATTCTTTCTATCAAATTGCTCTTCTAAGCCATGCAAAGCTTCATTAATGAAGTTTTCCGGGCTAGTTGCCAATCTTTGTGCTTCAATTATGGAGTCACGAATACTCCTTTGCACAGTGAGGCTCATGGCCTTAATTCGCCTCGGTTTCACACGTTCCGTTCGGCTCAATGCATCGGCTACCACCTTGGCTTTACCCGGATGGTTACGAATAAGACAATCATAATCGTTAAAAAGTTCCAACCATCTTCGTTGCACTTGGTGCCATACAAGTAATGTCTCCAACACTTTAAGGCAAACACGACCGCTCCCAATTCCAAGTCATGAGTCGGGTAATTCTTCTCATGCACCTTCAATTCCTGGTGTAACACCCGTCGTTTAAAAATATGGGTTTTCAAAAACTTTCACCTAACGGTGTCAAATTGCGGAAGAAAGGACTTTAAAAGTCAAAACCGATAAAAACTGTTCGGTTTCTACGTTTAGTTGGTGTTACATGCAATACCATCAAATAGTTTAAAATGAAAACCCAACGGTTGCCCAACACAAAACAACCGTTCAACAACACTACATAAATTCGACATCAAGTACGAAATGTAAATAAATGTCTAAGACAGAATCGTCTATGGGTAGCTAAGGCTCCTGCATTGCATCTACCCAAGCTCACACGTCCTGCATCTAATTCCATCAAGCTAAACCTGAGGGAACAACCACATTTAAGAAACAAGTGTTAGCTAACGAATTAGCTAAGTAAGATAACACTATGTTATTAAAACATTTGTCCAATTAAAACAATCTTCATTATTAGACAAGTTTATTTAGGCACAACACACATCACACGTTCACACATAACTGCATATCAACTTCATATCAATTAGGGTGAATCCCCTAAATGTGCCTATCCTTCATTTATTCACACATTATCACACATATCTTCGTTAACTGCATATAAGTGTAACATAAGTCACACCCGACTAGATGCTTTACCAAAAGGCGAGTCACACTTCGTCATTAAGGAATGGCAAGCTAATCCAAGAGTAATCCGTATGTGGAGGTTGGTCAAACCCCTCGTATTACTCGCCCTGCATTATAAAGACCATGTTGCAAGGAGCCACCCAAGCAACAACTACGTCAACGCACTCGTCCGGCTAAGACTAGTACGGGTTAAGCTTAACACTTTCCCTGCATTATATTTACGAGCTCGGTTTCACACATATGGTTTAGGTAACACACATTCCTAAACCATCACACACATATAGTCTAGGTAACACACATTCCTAGACATTCACACACTTTAACTTCATTACGTTTGGATCCTTAAACGTGCAAGTGACATGGCAACCTAATAAGTCTAGTGAGCTAGGTGTACAAGCCATGTAAGCATGCATATATCACACATCAACTTAATTTCTATATTTCATGCATAATGAGATACTTCGTAATACTACATAAACTGCATAACAATACACTACATTAAGCAATACTTCATTTCACTACATTAGGGACTGCATTTCAGGTCTCATGGTCAACTACATAACCCATAATACCTCCCGTGTAACCCCATATGCCCACATGCAATATAAAGATACCAAATGGAAGTATTTATGATTTGAAACCAGCTTTTCGTTGAATCCCCCAGCGTGTCAAAGTAGTGTATCTTACCTCGGCGTAGTCCACAACAATCAACAACTAGTCACTGTGTAAAGCAACTATGCTCGTCTACCTATAATTAGTAAACGATCATTAGACAACTACATACTCACGTCATTAAAGTCAATAGCTAGACCCACACATTAATGACTCACTTTAGTTTCAGGTCTAATCTACATGTCAAACGTCGTTACGGTTCAAAAGTATACATTTTCTGAAAACAGTTGAGTTGCGCCGCAACTCACACCTATCGTTGCGCCGCAATGCGTCCAATTGCGCCGCAACTTATCTTTCTGGAAACCAGTTGCGCCGCCAAT
>CM067172.1:60286036-60297207 GCA_034093135.1 Erigeron breviscapus | reverse complement strand
TGGTGATACATGCAAATTGACACTTGTTGTCTTGCATGCTTCACAAGACATAAGAGCCTTCACACTCAACATAGAGTGTATCAAAAATACACACACTAAAACTCTTACACTTCTTGTAAGGATTTTTCTCTCAACACTCAAGAGCAAAAACACTCCTCTTTTCTCTTGGATTTTCGGCATCAAGGAGAATTAAAGGGAAGGGTTTTTCAAGATTAAATCCTAGCACATTTGGGTGTTTGTTGGAAGCTTGGGGTATACTAGCTTGAGGTTCTTCTAGGTTGAAGACTTGCCATTTGAAGACATCATCTCCTTCATTCAACCTTCTCTTAAGCTTGGAAGAAGGTAGTCTTCTAAACACCCTATGGTTGTTGTTTTGTATGTATGTTATTCATATACATGGATCCTTATTGTTTGGGTTTATTTTTAAAAGTTAAAATTTGGTTCTTAACTATATAACACATTGAAATGGTTCAATATTCCGCTGCGTTTTAATATTATAAGGAAATCTTTCTAGTTTAACGGCATTCATTTGGTTGTTCCCATATTGGTATAACCGTGCCAACTTCTCAAACCTCTCTAAGTGCTGGTATGGATCCCATTTCCTTTTACCATCAAACTGTTGCTCCTCAATGCTCTTAAGATGATTACCTTTCAAATTGAAATCATGACCAATGGCTGGGGGTCTTATAGGACTACCACGGTTGGCAGGAATAGTGCGGACTCTCTCACCATACCGAATGTCATTCGGATCCCTTTCTTCGTCTCCCATTTCCTCTTCTAATTTAACTTCGAGATCGAAAAACTCGTCTAAATAGAACCCGTCCTCGTCCGAATCAGGAGTGGGTCTAGCAATAGGTGAGAATGGTGTAGGTGTTGTGAAGTTAAATCTACGTCTTGTTGGTGTTCTCAAAGGACTATTTAGAGGTAAACCAAAAGACCTCAAGTTCATCAACCAAGTAGTAGACCTGTAAAACACAACTAACCAAACACGTCAACTGCACCTGTGATAAGAAAAGAGAAAAGAAAAACTAAACTATTAAAGCAAATAACTTCCTCACGCGTGAGGAAGGATCAAACCACTAAATTAACAACTAAAACGGCACACGATCCCCGGCAGCGGCGCCAAAAACTTGATGTGCTAAATCGAGTTTAAAATTTAAAACTAGAAATGCCTTGAAACTCACTACTACACACTATCGGGCAGTGGACCCGATCGTACGCAATATAGTTAAAAAGTAAGTCCAGGTTCGTTCACGGGGATTGGTCTGAATCAATTGTCAAATAAAGTAGTTTGGAAAATAGGGTGGAACGCTTTGAATCTCTCCTTGACAATTAAATTAAAATAACTTAAAAGACCAACTCGAAAAGGTAAAGGTAAAACTGCAACAATAATAGTAAAGATCATCCACCTTGACTTCGCTAGACTTCAAACGTGATTGCATTCAATTAAGACCAAATTCATTTAGAGTTGACAAGATAATCGTGAAAGGATAAAATGCTCGCGTGGTGCCACCAACCGCTCACAAACAACCCAGACACCTAAATTGCTAATTCAATTACCCAAGCCGGTACCACCAATGCCTAGACAACCTTATCAACAATTAGTTTACTGGATTAACACATTACCAATCGTGCCTATGTGAATTAAAACGTGGTACCACCAACCGTTTCTCAACACGTTGACAATATTATTCCTTTCATTAAAATGACATTCACTATCATACCATGAACTAGTGATAATTGCTCATAGACAAGCAACCGTTTGAAAATCACATATGTATCCAACTAGTACCACTAACGAAGAACACACATGCCACCAACATCATAATAATAAAAATAAAGGAATTAAATCATCAAGATCTCAACACAACGATAATAGAAATCAACTCTTTGAATTAAAACATATAGTAATCACATCATTCGTCTAGTTTCATCAAGGTGGATGGTCGAAAGATTAGCCACTCATGATTTAATTGAAATAATAATCAAAATAAAGGAAGAACATGATATACCAATCGTTCTTTGAAATTGAAATTGCAACACGATAAAATAGATACGATCCAAGTGGGTGCACGTGAATCTTCAATGAATCGGAAGATTATGAAGTCTTGAATTGATCCTTGAAGGTGTTCCTTGAAGTGCAGCTCTTAGAAAGAAAAGTTCATCCTCTGGGAATTAGGTTATTTCTTCTATTTATACCTCCCTTCAATTGGTGCAAAAGCTGCCCAAAACCCTTCAGAGCCGTCCCTTCACTGCGGCGCAGTGGGTGAGTAATGCCCCCACTGCGTCGCAGTGCATATACACTGCCCCATTTGTGCTCATTTGTCAAAGCCGACTGCGGCGCAGTGGGCACATGCATATCCCACTGCGTCGCAGTGCAAACGTACTGGTTGAATCCCTCATTTCCACTGGCCGACTGCGGCGCAGTGGGCCTTGATCACCCCCACTGCGTCGCAGTCCATTCTTACTGGTCTCGATGCTCATTTCCATATTGATGACTGCGCCGCAGTGGAGGCACCACTTGCCCACTGCCTCGCAGTATGAATACACTGGACGAAGGCCACACATCCACTAATGAAGACTTGCATATTCTCTATCTCTTTTCACCTCTCGAACTCTCCAATCAACTTCATGACCTCAAAATTACTCGAAATTGCACCAAATGGAAACGTCACCTGTTTAGAACCTGAAACCACTAACAAAACCCATAAACGCGCCAAATGCCCGCAAAATCGACTAAAAACATTTAATAAAAAAAACCAATAACGATGTGGGCGATGGGTATAAATTGGTCACATCATAAGGTGTATAATATGTCTATGTATGTTAGATGTAGGTGTATGTATATATTTTGTAAGGTTAAATGGTATTTATTTGTAGTATAAGTTGATTTTTATTCTAGCATGTGTATGTATATATATTTATATATATGTCGTGTATATGTATATGTATGTATATATTTTTGTATTCTTGATTTGTTACATAAGCCTTTATTTATAAACTCGTATTTATTTTAAGCATATATATATAATTATGATTTAAACGCTTTTGTGCGCATATGAACTTATAAACCTATTTTGAAATAGAAATTTTATTCTCGTGACCAAATTTACTTTAATTAGCTAAATGAGTAGATTGTTGGACCTTCGTAAGGATTTTTGATGGTTATCTCAACTTGTGAGACTTACGTTTTTATTTAGATAATTTGATTGATTAACAACAAAATTTTGTTCAATGCTATTTTATTAAATCAAATTTAGAATTGAACAATAGCTTTAGATTGCTAATTTAGGGGCATTTTCTACTAGCTTCAAGTATAACTATGGCTTGCGAGATCATAGGCAACATAACTAGCACATATATAATATTTAAAAAGTAGGGTTGTTACATCCTTACCCCCTTAGGAGAATTCCGTCTCGGAATTTGAATTTGCTTAGGGAGTAAGTGCGGATATTTCTCGCGTATAAAGTCCTCGCGTTCCCACGTAAACTCGGGTCCGCGTTTCGTATCCCATCTAACTTTTACAATAGGGATCTTGCTTCTCTTTAGGCGTTTCTCATCGCGATCGAGAACTTCTATTGGCTCCTCACGAAATTGGAGCTTATCCTCCACACGTAGTTTTTCAAGTGGGACCACCTTCGAATCATCCGCCACACATTTCTTCAAGTTCGACACATGGAATGTGTCATGAACATCTCCCAATTCTTGGGGTAATTTCAACTTATAGGCTACGGGGCCTATTCTAGCAACAATTTCAAATGGCCCAATGTATCGGGGGCTCAACTTTCCTCTTTTGCCGAACCTCACGGTTCCCTTCCACGGCGACACCTTTAATAGTATCTTGTCGCCCACCTCGAATTCTAGGGGCTTCCTCCTTTTATCTGCATAACTCTTTTGCCGATCTCTCGCGGCTTTAAAAAAAAAAAAAAAAAAAAAAAAAAAAAAAAAAAAAAAAAAAAAAAAAAAAAAAAAAAAAAAAAAAAACAAAAATAAGCTTTTCTTTAATGATCGCCACTTTGTCCGTTGTCTCTTGGATAAAGTCAATGGTAGCTAGGCTTCTCTCGCCCGCCTCTACCCAACACATGGGTGATCTACATTTACGCCCGTAGAGAGCTTCAAACGGCGCACATTGTATGCTAGAATGATAACTATTGTTGTAAGTAAATTCCGCGTATGACAAGTGTTCATCCCAACTTCCACTAAATTATAACGCACAAGCTCTTAGCATATCCTCCAACGTTTGTATTGTACGCTCACTTTGCCCATCCGTTTGTGGGTGGTAAGCCGTGCTTATGCTAACGTAGTGCCCATTGCTTCTTGCACAAGACCCCAGAAACGTGAGGTAAACCTACCATCCCTATCGGATATTATGGACAGAGGTACACCATGTAATGTCACAATCTTTTCAACGTACAGACGAGCTAAACGCCCAGCGTTCCAATCTTCTTTGATGGGGATGAAATGGGCTGATTTCGTAAGACGATCAACAATCACCCATATAGCATCATGACCCTTCTTTGTCCGAGGCAATTTCGTCACTAGGTCCATTGCTATTTGCTCCCACTTCCACTCGGGAATTTCCGGCTGCTTTAAAAGTCCAGCTGGCTTTTGGTGCTCAGCTTTGACCATCGCATAAGTCATGCCTCGGCTCACATATAGAGCTACATCACCTTTCATCCCAGGCCACCAAAAGTCCCTCTTCAGACCTTGGTACATCTTATCCGCTCCTGGATGAATCAAGTATTCATTAACACCTCTCTCAGCCCATTGATATTTGGGACCCAAGCTCTTCCTTTGAAGTACAAGATGCCTTCATCATCCCTATCGAACCTGTTTCTACCCCACTCAATGCCTCTTCTTCAATGTTCTTCCCTTCAAAAGCTTTTGCTTGATCTTCTAAGAATCTGTCCCTTAGAGACATTTTCACCTGTAAGTGATAAATTCTTGTCTTCGACACCCTAGTGCTCACCTTCCTACTAAGGGCGTCAGCAACAACATTTGCCTTTCCGGGGTGGTACTTAATTTCGCACTCGTAATCGTTAAGCAGCTCCATCCACCTCCTTTGCCTCATGTTCAACATCTTCTGATCAAAGATGTGTTGCAAGCTCTTGTGATCGGTAAATATGGTGCACTTGGTGCCATAAAGGTAATGTTGCCATATCTTTAAGGCAAACACTATGGCTCCTAGCTCCAAATTGTGTGTCGAATAATTCTTCTCATGTGGCTTCAATTGCCTGGATGCGTATGCAATCACCTTGTCTCTTTGCATTAGTACGCACCCTAGCCCTTTATTTGACGCATCACAATATACTACAAATCCTTCCATTCCATCCGGCAATGCTAGTATTGGTGCTTCACACAACATGTTCTTAAGCGTTTGAAACGCTTGCTCTTGTTCTTCACCCATTCGAACTCTCTTGACTTTTGGGTCAATTGGGTTAAAGGTACCGCAATCTTAGAGAATCCTTGGATGAACCTCCTATAATAACCCGCCAAACCTAGGAAGCTACGCACTTCCGTTGGTGTCTTGGGTGTCTCCCATTTCTTGATTGCTTCTATCTTAGACAGGTCTACATGGATTCCTTCTTCGTTCACAACGTGTCACAGAAATTGGACTTGACGGAGCCAAAATTCACACTTAGAGAACTTAGCATATAGCTTCTCGTCCCTAAGTAGCTGCAAGATTATCCTCAGGTGCTTCTCGTGCTCCTCCTTACTTCTAGAGTATATCAAAATGTCATCGATGAACACTATGACGAATTTGTCCAAGTATGGCCTACAAATCCTGTTCATTAGGTCCATGAAAACGGCTGG
Source organism: Erigeron breviscapus (assembly GCA_034093135.1). NCBI lineage: Eukaryota > Viridiplantae > Streptophyta > Magnoliopsida > Asterales > Asteraceae > Erigeron > Erigeron breviscapus. Next base: position 60,291,393 of record CM067172.1, on the reverse strand, counting down.
CGCATTTGTGAGACCAAATGGCATCACTAGAAACTCATAATGCCCATAGCGAGTTCTAAAGGCCGTTTTAGGTACATCTTCTTCTCGTACCCTCAACTGATGATAGCCGGACCTAAGGTCAATTTTCGAGAAATGCGACGCTCCTTGCAGTTGGTCGAACAAATCGTCTATTCGCGGCAGCGGGTATCTATTCTTGATCGTCAATTTATTCAACTCCCTATAGTCTATGCACATTCTCAAAGATCCATCCTTCTTCTTGACAAAGAGAATTGGCGCACCCCAGGGCGAAGAACTAGGTTGGATTAAACCTTTATCAAGCAATTCTTGCAATTGCTCCGAGAGTTCTCGCATTTCGGAGGGCACTAGCCTGTACGGTGCTTTAGCCACAGGGGCTGCCCCGGGAACTAAATCGATAGTAAACTCTACTTGTCTCGTTGGGGGAAGTCCAGGTAGTTCGTCCGGAAACACATCTAGAAAATCTCTAACCACTGTTACCTTGAGAGGATCCTTATCTTTTACTCGCTTATCCACTACTTGTGCCAAGTATGTGTGGTATTCCTTGCGTAAATACTTCCTCACCTTCATAGACGACACTATCTTGGGTTGGACTCCCGCCTTATGACCTTGAACTATTAGCACCTCACCGCTATCTAAAGGAATCTTAATGATCCTTTCGTGGCAAATTATTTCAGCACGCATTTTCGACAACCAATCCATTCCTACTATCACATCAAAACTTCCTATTTCTATGGGAATCAAGTCTATACTATAGTCCTTCTCATCTAAAGTTAACTTACAATCAGCAATAATTTCCTTAGTCTTATACTCGCTTCCATTAGCATATTCAACATAATAAGTTTCCTCCAGTTCACTAGGTTTCTTATCAATCAATTCTTTAAATTCAAAGGAAATAAAACTTCTTTCAGCTCCAGAATCAAACAACATACATGCATAAACATTATTTATTGGAAACGTACCTACGATGACATTAGGGTCATCACGTGCCTCATTCGCTCCCATGGCATACACCCTTCCTCGGGCTTGGCCTCCTTGATTCCCACGATTCCCTTGGTTAACGTTGTTGCCTTGATTCCCCATATTAGCTTGATTCCCAACATTTCCTCGGTTAACTTGATTTCCATTGTTTCCTCGGTTTGCTTGGTTCCCGCGATTCCCAACATTCCTAAAGTTGCCACGGTTACCATTTCCATTTCCACGGTTGCCTTGTGCTCTTCTCAACCTAGGACAAGCATTTCTCCAATGATCCGTACTCCCACATTCGTGACATCCCCCTCGTGGTCCTTCATTCCTTGGCCCGCTCCGGCAGTGAGTAGCAAGGTGACCCATGCGGTTGCAAGTTGCAACGCTTGCATTCACCCAAGTGACTATAACCACATCGGTTGCACCTTGGAGGCATGCCACGATATGGATTGGGGTTAGCATCCACAACCCATAGTTTCTCACAATCTTTTGCCTCTTATCCGGCCCATTCCCTTTTTGATCGCCAAACCGATTTCCTCCACCTTGTCTCGAACTTGATTCACCTCTCGTGTACCTCCCACGCCTAACCAAATCATTCACTAGCCTGGTTGCCAAGCTTATAGCCTGCTCAAGAGTGGTAGGGCTTGCAGCAGTGACCATCAACCTAACTTCAGGTGCCAATCCATAGATAAACCTCTCAACCTTCTTAGCCACAGGGGTTACCATCTCCGGCACCAACACGCTCAACTCGTGGAAGCGGATTACATAGGCCTCCAATTCCAGTCCTCTCATGGCATGGTTCCAGAATTCCATCTCCAGTTTTTGTACCTCTTCTCGTGGACAATACTCACGCTTCAACTCATCTTTAAACTGCTCCCAAGTCAAAGCATTGACTACTGCAGGACCTCTAGTAGTCGCTTGGAGATTCCACCAAGTAAGAGCTCTTCCTTGAAGCTTACTAGCAGCGAACTTAACACGGTCAGCCGGTGCACAATCAATGATGTTCAGGTTGGCTTCCATGCTTTGGAACCAAGTAAGCAACCCAACAGGACCTTCTGTCCCATGAAACTCCTTGGGATTGCAAGACGTGAAAGCCTTGTAGGCATTCCTGTCAATAGCATTTCCTCCTCCATCTTGTCTTCTAGCCGTGTTAAGTGTAGCGGTCACATTCTCCGCGATTTGGGTGGCAATGTTTGGCATGGCGGCATTGATTTGTTGGGAGATAAGCTCAGCTAACTCGGCTCTTCGCTGGGCCTCTTCACTTGTTTCTCCGCCGGTCCTTCGTGGTGCCATGTCTCTACAAAGGATAATATAGTTTAGTCATTCGTGTATTAGATCATATGACATAAACTCGACTCACGACTTCTTGATCTCACACGTGTATATCTAAAGTTACTTAGTGCATAGAGGGCTCGTTTGTACACATGTGTATAGGTATATCCCGATTCACATTCCTTTTTATAATCACGACGCACTTGTCATTATGAGTAAATAACTTGCTAGGTAAATTCTAAAATTAATCAACCATGCTTTCGCGGTTAGTTAAGATAATTACAGAATCTGTGTACGAACTTGGAGCACGTAAAAGTGGCTTAAGATGGACGATCTGGGCAAAACTTATAAAATATGAAACGTAGCCCTATGAGTTAAGTTTCACCTCCAATTGGAATCAGGTTCAAAAGACGAAATAGAACTCCAGATATGGCCGTTCTACTAAAAGTGGTCAGAACTGATTTCCTGCTGTAACTACAACGTTTATAATAGAGATAACTATATCACAACAAGGATAGCACATCATGTAACCATAGAGAGGCATTAAGCATACATATATATCATTCAAGATGAGTTCACAAAATTGCTACATGCCAAATACTATGTGATCATCGTCACACAAAAGCTAGAAAGTTCAAGAAAGTGAAACAAAGTACAAACGTCCATACATCAAATAAGTTCATAAATAAAGAAGCTCTTAGGTTTACTTCCTAAGCATGAGAGCTACCATGAGAGTGCAAACAGCCGTAAGCACACATCCCATAATAAATATCACCTCATTAACTCGTCGAACTTCTGATATCGCCAAACTCGCATAATCCCCCGTTCGATCCATAACTCCTAAGGCTCTTTCCATCATCACCTCTTGTGTCCTTACCCTTAGTCTAGCATCCCTTAATCCGTTTGCTATTCCCCACACCCTCTCCCTTTCTTCACGAGTCATACCAATGGGAAGGGGAGGGGGTACCCCATAGACTGGGCGATGTGGCTCCTCTCCTTGACGCCTATGTCCGAGATGGTACCAGGGATGATCACGGGGAAGACGCGGCTGAAAGTATGGGTCTTGGGCTGGAAATCGCCCATCACTTAGGTTCATAGGTGCATCTTGCCTTTGCGGAGTGGGTGCTCTAGGGGCTGGTGGTGATGGTGGTGGCGAGGGTGAGCGGCGTCCAGGTTGGCTAGAGGCAACACTCCTAGCATTATCGTCTTCGATGGATCTTCCATTGGCTCGGTCTCTTCCTCTTCTTCTTCTTGGAGTGGTTGGGGAGGTTGCTCTTGCTCTAGGCGTCTCCTTTCTTCCTCTTCCATGTAGTCCACGAATCCATACAAGTTCCTTGGTCTAGGGGCTGATCCGGAAGCTCCACTTGCTTGTGACATGATGTTCCTACACAAGTTTCACAAAGGCGTGAGATGACTACTTGACTCGACGCTTAGACGACCATGGACGACCGACTTGACCATTGACGACCCATGTGGCAACTTACGGACAGCAAGACGACTCGACGGACCATGACGACCTTAACCATTTGACAAGCAACCAACCAACTCGACCAATAACTCACAAGCTTAACAACTAAACAACGACATGACCATCCACAACCGACGACCAACCCGACTCGCACGACCAACATAACCATTTATAATTAAAGTAATGACTAAGATTCAACTTGTGCATAGCTCTCATGTATTATATCTAAATGGACAAAGTAATGCTAGCCAAGTGGGGGTATCAACTAAGGGTTCTAATAGGTAATTCAAACATTGGATTTGGTTATGTATCTTTTGCACCAAGAATCGTTTTTTAAAGCTTATTTTCAAAAGACTCATTTTGAATATCCCTTAGACAGTCATTTCGATCATTCCATATTAAATTTTTAGTTAGGCATAGTTGATCAGGCTATGCATAAGTAAAACAAGAATACTTTATGATCGACTCAATTGTTTAAGAAATATTTGACTCGTTTTGAAAATACGTAGGTTATAGCAAAAATTCTCTATAACCTTGATCTCTGATACCATTTTTCTGTAACACCCCGACTATAGCGGAAACACGAGATGCCACAGAACGACATGGTACAAAAGATTTAAGTATAAAACATCAACATAAAGTTTCAAATTCCATTCAAATTCAAAAGGTTACAAGTTCAAGTTGACGTTTAATAAACACTACATAACCAAATTCATAATCAAAAGATCAAATGTTTGCGTTACTAGTCCAACACGCAACAAATAGACACATCATCTGTGAGGCGGTCCAACATGCTAACTTACTGCCCTAGACCTGAAAAGCATGAAGAAAAGTGTCAACTACGAGAGTTGAGTGAGTTCATAGGATTATGCTAACAACACACATATAGTTTAATCCAATTCAAGAAATAATATGTCATAAAATTTCCAAGCATTCCATCGTACTGTCCATACCCAAACCGTATGTTCAATCCACAATTTCCATCCACAATATAATATCAATACCTCTTGGTCAATGGTAAGACTACCATGACATAATTTGATGAGATTGTTCTTGAGCCACTACTAAGACCGGTTATGTCCCAATAATCAGATATATGTCCCAAATGATAAGATAATGATAAGCACATGCTGTCAATCACGTGCATAAAGATAACCAAGGGTCGTGCCATGGAGACGCCCATAATATATAGTAGTTAGAGCACCGCGAGGCCAGACTGGCGATCAAGGTGGCCACAAAGGCAGACCAAACATCCCACCGTTACCTATAATAGTGGATGAGGGGACAAGTCCTAGTTGCGCAACCCTCTAACTACAGGCCTCAAATGAGTTAATAGTAGTTTACAGGGGACCACCGTTTGACAGTACTCAAGCTCATCATATAACATATAACACGTTGAACATACAATATAATTCCCATATCATTATCATTATTTCAAAGAATCATTTCATAAGAGAAAATCACTTTAATTAATCATGCTTTTCACCCCGCAAGTAAAACATATAAAAGAGTTTGAAAGGGGGCTATGACTCACTTGATTAGAGAGTGAAAGGGGCTGATCAAACGCGATTCCTTCTCTTAGATTTGTTGCGCCTCAAGCAAGCCTAAACCATAACGTATATATTCACGGCGTAAG
>CM067172.1:60217217-60285036 GCA_034093135.1 Erigeron breviscapus | reverse complement strand
TTTATGGTATTTGTTAGTGTTTCAGGAAAATAACAGGTACTTGAGCGTATTTCTGGAAGAAACGACATTTTTGAGGCAAAAGAAGCAATTACGGAAGTTTTACGGGTCCCGAGGCTGCATGTGGGGCTCGGTCAACAAAAGCCAACTGAAATGAGACTCATTGCGCCGCAATTACAAGTTGCGCCGCAACCAAAATGCAGAGAGTTAAGTTGCGCCACAACGTACCAAGTTGCACCGCAACACCTTCAGATTCCTGCCAGCATTGGGTCAACGAAAGTCAAAAGTCAACAAATTGAAAGTTGCATTGCGCCGCAACATCCTAGTTGCGCCGCAATGGAGGCCGAATCTGGAGCACTTTTTAGGAAACTATAAATAGCTTAAATATTCATTCCAAAACCCTATCTTTACTTTCCCAGCCGTTTTTGGAGCTTTTTGAAGTAGATTTTCATCAGATTTATCATCTTTGAAGATCCTCATTACGATTGGACGATTTCCGTTATTCGCTTCATTTATTTGTATTCGGTAACGATGAATTCTCTATATTTGATTTGTTATTCTTATTTCAATATGAGTAGCTAATCACTTTATCATCCATCTTGATGAAGTGAAACAATATGTAAGGATTGCACTATTTTATTAATTCAAAGTTGATTTCAATTATCATTGTGTCGAGATCTTGATGATTTAATTCTTTATTAATTATCCTTATGATGTTGGTGATATGTATGTTCTTCGTTAGTGGTACTAGTTGAAAATATGTGTGATTTCAATTAATTATCTTTAATAAATTGTCACTAGTTCATGGTATGATAGTGAATGTCATTTTGATAAAAGGAATTATTTTGTCAACGTGTTGAATAACGGTTGGTGGTACCACGTTGTCTTCACATAGATACAATTGTTAATTTGATAGTCAAATAAACTAGTTGGTTAGGGAAATTGTTTTAAGCATTGGTGGTACTGGCTTTTACAAAGGAACTGATTAATTAGGTGATTGAAATGATTTTACAAACGTTGATGATACCAGTTTGTGTCTTTGTTCTGTCACGATTATCTTTGTCAACTTAATTGAATTTGAACTTCATTTATGTGCAATCTGAACATGTTGTTAAGCGGATTCAAGATGGATGCCTTTTAAATTATTGTTTTCAACAACAAAATTCTCTTTTCGATTAATCCTGAGGGATTACTAACTATTTTCTAACTAATTGCAAAGTGACAATTCGGTTACAAAACCCCTTTTTACTTGAACTAGTTTATTTCAACAATTGCTTACTTAGTCCTTGTGATCGACCTCGGATTTACCGAATTTACTATACTGCATGCGATCAGGTTCACTGCCTGTGAGTGTGTTGTAGTCAGTCTTTTGGTAGTTTCGTGTTTATAAATTTTATTACTCGATTTCACACATCAAGTTTTTGGCGCCGCTGCCGGGGACTTTTGTTTAGTAGTTGTTTAATTTTGTAGTTCGATCCTTTCTCACATTATTTGTGAGAAAGTTATTGCTTTATTAATTAGATTTTATTTTATTTTCATTTCTATTTCATTTGTACCAGGTGCGGTTAACGGTTTGCTTGTGGTGATTGTGCAGGTTCTTGCTAGTTGATGAACACAAGAGCTTCTGGCCGACCTTTGCTTAGTCCTTTATCTAATCCAGGGAAAGTCAGACGTCGTTTAGTGTAGAAAAACAACCCAGAACCATCCACATCAGACAAAATAGATCCAGAAACCGCAAACCAAGTCCAACAGGACATTTCCTTAGACGAATTCTATATCAAGAAAAGTTCAACATCAGAAGATCAATTAATTGATAGGTTGAAAGAAGCAGGTAGAGTGTTTGGGACAGGAGAAGATTCTGACACTGAGGAGAAAGTTCAAACACCTGAACCGAGTGCAATTGTATTTCCTCGAACCAACAGGAATATCAATCAACAACCGAGGGTAAACGGAATGGGTGAGGAACAACCAAGAAATGTGAACAACATTCCTTACGGAGAACGAAGAAGAACTATCCCAGCTAACCGGGGCACAGCTATCCGCCCTCCTGCAATTTCGGTAGACTTTTCTTTAAAAGGTAATCATCTCAAGAGTATCGAGGAGGATAACTTTGACGGGATTAGAAGAAATGACCCTTACGCCCATCTTGAGAGGTTTGAAAAGATTTGCCGATTGTATCAGTATGGGCAAGGGCAAGCTGAAGCTGTGAAACTAGAGCTCTTTCCATTGACTCTTGTTGGAGAGGCATCTGCATGGTTTAAGGAGTTACCGGATAATTCATTCTCTACTTGGGCTGAACTCCGGGAAGGATTTATTGATGAGTTTTATTCTGTAAGAACTCAAAGGCAGCTGGAGAATCAAATCAGGGCCTTTACTCAAGACAGTGGTGAGGACGTTGTAGATGCTTGGAAGAGATTCAAGGAGATGCTAAGGAATTGCCCTGGACATAGTATGGGTGTTGAAGTGATTTTTGAGATTTTTTACGATGGATTGGATAGAAGGTCTAAGAGGGAGCTCAGTTATGAATTTGGGGGTAGTTTGAACAACATTTCCCTGAATGAAGGCTACAAGATTCTTGAAGACATGGCCAAGGAGAATTCGACCCGAGATGAGGACCGAACCAAGAGATCCAGTAGAAGCACGGTCGCTCAAATTGAAAGTAGTGAAGACTCTAAGTTAGTTACTGAAGTTAAGGCTCTCTCAAAGAGAATGGATGAGAGGTTTGATGGCCAAGAAAACAGGTTCAAGAGCCTTGAAAGGGATGTGAAAGTTATGGCTAACGGATGTGATACCTGCGGAGATTTGCATTATAACGAGGATTGCCCCCAAAAACCACCTCAAGATGTTAACTATGTTCAAAACCAACAACAGAGAAATTTCAACCAAAACACCGGTTATCAAAACCCGCAGTCAGGTAATTCTTATCCCTCATCATCTTCTTATAATACTAACAATTCTGGTTTTGGTGGTAACAGGTTCAGCAGGTTCAACAATCAACAAGGTTCTAATTCTGAACTAAGAGAGATCATGAAGGAATTCATTAGCACCCAGAAAGCAACTAATGAGCATGTTGCAGAAGAGTCAAAGAAGGTGAGTTCTGTGTTGGATGCTTTGACTACTCGATTGGATGGAATCGGGCACAAGCTGGATCAAGGGGCAAAGAATCATCAAGCTACAATTAAAGACTTGGAAGGAAGGCTTGAAAGGCTAGGAAATTCTAACAGACAACCCGATACTTTACCGAGTAATACTCAACAGAATCCCAAGCCTCAGTCAAGCAACCAAGGGTAGAATAATCAAGGAACAGGGCAGAAATACACCCCTCCTAATGCGAGAAATGAGCATGTGAACGCAGTCACAAAGAGGGCAGGTAAACTGAAGATGATGAAACAGTTGATGATGAGATTGAGTTGGAGCCGAACCCAGCCGTGCAGACACCGGCTGTTCCATCTAAACCAGTTGAGAAACCAACGGTGAAGCCTTATCAACCAAAGATCCCATTTCCTCAACGGTTGAGGAAAGAGAAGATCAAGGAAAATTTCAAGAAGTTTGTTGATTTGATTCAATCGGTTAACATAACGGTTCCTTTAGTTGATCTTATTGCAGGGATGCCGAATTATGCTAAGTTTCTCAAGGAACTCATCAGTGACAAAAGGAAGCTTGAGGAAGCGAAGACTGCTGTGCTTAGCGCCGAGTGTTCAACAATAATCCAGAATCAGATTCCTCCCAAGTTGGAAGATCTAGGGAGTTTTCTAATTGCTTGCTCTTTTGGTGCATTTTTGTGGAGGCATTGGCCGATCTTGGGGCCAGTATTAATTTAATGCCTTATTCTGTTTATAGGAAATTGTCCTTAGGTGAGTTGACTCCTACCCGCATGAGCATTAGGCTCGCGGATCGCTCTTTCCAATATCCCATGGGGATAGCGGAAAACTTGCAAATTAAGGTTGGCCACATGGTATTACCGGTCGACTTTGTCATTCTCGAGATGGAGGCGGACGCTAAAGTCCCTCTCATTCTTGGTCGCCCATTCCTTAACACCGCGGATGCTATCATCCGGGTTAAGGCTAAGGAGATTTCCTTAGGGGTCGGTGAGACCGGATTATTTTTAATGTTGATAGAGCACTAAAGCATCCTTACTCTTCTGATGATACTTGTTTCAGGATAGATGTGATTGAAGAAGAAGATGCTTTGGAGACGGTGTTAATGGACTTTTTGGACATGGAAGAGGGAGAAGCGTTGCTTGCTTGTAGTGGAGAAGAGCAAGAGATGGTTGGAGAGATGGTGAGAGAAATAATGGCATTAAGTGTCGATGAAACTCCACCGGAAGATGAAACATTTGAAAAGATCACGGCTAGTGGAGGCACACGGGTGCTAACATCAGTTGAGAATCCTCCTACCGACTTGGAGCTCAAGCCTTTGCCGGATCATCTTGAATATGCTTATCTCGAAGGTACATCTTTTTTACCTGTTGTGATCTCATCCTTATTGTTGGAGGATGAGAAATCTAGACTTATGACCGTCCTCAAGGCCCATAAAAAGGCCTTTGCTTGGAAAATTTCAGACATACCGGGTATAAGTCCTGAATATTGTAAGCACACCATTAATTTTGTTGATAATGTCAAACCGGTAGTGCAAAGACAACGTAGGCTTAACCCGAACATGAAAGAGGTTGTTAAAAAGGAAGTCATTAAGTTGTTAGATGCGGGAATTATATTCCCGATTTCGGATAGTCAATGGGTGAGTCCGGTGCATTGTGTGCCGAAAAAGGGTGGGATGACCGTTGTTTTGAATGAAAGAAATGAGTTAGTTCCCACTAGAACTGTCACGGGATGGCGGGTGTGTATAGATTATCAGAAGTTAAATGACGCCACCCGTAAAGACCATTTTCCCTTGCCTTTTATTGACCAAATGCCGAACGGCTAGCCGGAAACGAGTACTTTTGCTTCTGGGATGGGTTCTCCGGGTATTTCCAAATACCCATTAACTCGAATGACCAAGAAAAGACCACATTCACTTGTCCCTTTGGTACTTATGCCTATAGGAGAATGCCTTTTGGTCTTTGCAATGCCCCCGGAACCTTTCAAAGATGCATGATTGTAATATTTCAGGACATGATTGAAACTTCCATGGAAGTTTTCATGGATGACTTTTCTGTGTGTGGTAATTCTTTTGAAAGTTGTCTTGATAGTCTTGATAAGATGTTGGAAAGGTGTGAAAGGGCACACTTGGTCTTAAATTGGGAAAAATGTCACTTCATGGTGAAGGAAGGGATTGTGTTGGGACACAAAGTTTCTAAAGCAGGACTTGAGGTAGATAGAGCCAAAATAGATGTCATAGCTAAATTACCTCCTCCCACTAATGTCTAATCGGTTAGAAGCTTTTTGGGTCATGCCGGGTTTTATCGTCGGTTTATAAAGGATTTTTCAAAAATAACCCGGCCAATGACCAAGTTGTTGGAAAAAGATGTCCCATTTAATTTTGATAACGTGTGTCTTCCTGCATTTAACTTACTTAAAGACAAATTGACCAATGCCTCTATTATGTCTCCACCCGATTGGTCATTACCTTTTGAGTTGATGTGTGATGCTAGCGACTTTGCCTTAGGGGCCGTTTTAGGCCAAAGGGAGGATAAACATTTCCGTCCCATTTCATATGCTAGCAAGACCCTCAATCCGGCCCAACAAAACTATACCGTCACTATAAAAGAATTGTTGGCCGTAGTTTATGCTTTTGATAAGTTTTGACCCTACTTGGTTCTTAACAAGACCATTGTTTATACCGACCATTCCGCATTAAGGTACTTGTTCTCAAAACAAGATGCCAAGCCCCGTCTCATCCGTTGGGTCTTGCTTTTGCAAGAGTTCGACATAGAGATCAAGGACAAAAAGGGGGCTGAAAATGTGGCGGCCGATCATTTGAGTAGGCTCGAAAACCCTCACCTTGAGGAGTTGCAAGAGCATGATATTGATGATGCTTTTCCTGATGAGTATTTGATGCAGGTTGATGTTGAGGAAGCACCATGGTATGCAGACATTGCTAATTATCTTTGTGCAGATGTTCTTCCTAAGGAAATGTCATCTCAACAAAAGAAGAAATTTTTTTCTGAGATCAAACATTATTTTTGGGAAGAACCATATTTGTTTAGAATGTGTGTCAGATGGGATGATCAGGAGATGTGTGTCCGGTGCAGAGACCCAGAAGATTTTGGATTCATGTCATTATGGTCCTACCGGTGGTCATTATGGACCGTCTGTAACCGGTAAGAAAGTTTATGATGCAGGTTTCTACTGGCCGACCATTTTCAAGGAAGCTCAAACGTTAGTGGAGACTTGTGGCTCTTGCCAGCGACAAGGTAGTATCACAAAAAGGGATGAAATGCCCCAATAGATGATTCAGGTATGTGAAGTCTTTGATGTTTGGGGAATTGACTTCATGGGACCTTTCCCACCATCCAATAAGTTCCTTTATATCTTAGTTGTTGTTGATTATGTGTCCAAGTGGGCGGAAGCCAAGGCTTTACCCACCAATGATGCTAGAGTAGTCATAGACTTTTTGAAGCAGTTATTTTGTAGGTTTGGTGTTCCTAGAGCCCTTATTAGTGACCGTGGTACCCATTTTGCCAATCATCAATTGGCCAAGGTGCTAAAGAGGTATGGTGTAACGCACCGTTTCTCTACCTCCTACCACCCTCAGACTAGCGTCAAGTCGAGAACACCAACCGTGCCTTAAAACGAATCTTAGAGAAAACCGTAGGAGACAACCCCAAGATTTGGTCTAAAAAGCTAGATGATGCTCTATGGGCATTTCGGACCGCCTATAAGACGCCTATTGGTACTACACCATATCGGCTTCTCTATGGCAAGACTTGTCACCTACCGGTTGAAATCGAACATAAGGCATATTGGGCTTTGAAAAATTGTAACATGGACTTGTTAAAAGCAGGTGAACATAGGTTTTTACAATTGCATGAGCTTGATGAGCTTAGATTAGGGGCCTATGATAGTTCCATGTTGTACAAGGAAAGAACCAAGGTTTGGCATGACAAAAAGCTCCGTAGGAAAGACTTTAAAGTAGGAGATAATGTCTTATTGTTTTTGTCAAAGTTTAAAATTAAGCAACCCAAATTGACCTCTCGTTGGACAGGACCCTATGAAATTAAGCATGTGTATCCGTCTGGGTATATTGAATTGTTTAAAAAGAATGGAGGGTCGTTTATTGTTAATGGTCATAGGTTGAAGCTATATCATGAGGAAGAAGCTGTGGAGGGAGTTGCTATGAGGAGCTCCCATTGTTTGATTGGAATGAGTAAATGATGATCGAGTCCAGCTAAGGACTCGTTAATAAATTATTCGCTTCGCGGGAGGCAACCCGTGTTTCTTGTTTTCAATCATTTTGTTTGTTTTTCATTGGTAATGTGTTTTTAATAAGAATTGCAGTTTGGTACCGCTCTCACTCATTCCGGTAAGTCGTTCAAGAGAAAAAAAGTGTGTGTGTGTGTGTGTGTGTGTGTGTGTGTGTGTGTGTGTGTGTGTGTGTGTGTGTGTGTGTGTGTGTGTGTGTGTGTGTGTGTGTGTGTGTGTGTGTGTGTGTGTGTGGGTGTGGTGGGGGGGGTCCATTGCGTCGCAAGAGGTTGTTGCGCCGCAACGCGTATTGTTTTCGTAAAATCCAGAAAATTTAAAAAAAAAAAAATTAGAATTGCGCCGCAATGCAAGTCTGAACAGGTCAAAATACAGCAAAGGGGATCGGGGGCTAGGGTTTTCACATTCTAATACTTTACAAAATTTTTGCATCCCCCTTCCTCTTACAAAACCACCTACTGATCCAACTTTCTTCCCCTCCCTATTTTCTTCAATTCGTAATCTTTCTCTTTAATCTTCATCCATAATGACAAGACAAGGAAAGGTTAGTATTTCTTCTCCCTCTCTTTTGATTTTAATTCATTAATTTCATAATGTTATTGAATAAATTCGAATCTATATGGATTTATGCTTAATTTTCTTCTTAATATTCGAATTTTTTATTGAATGGGTTTAGAACAATGAGGGTTTGAATGATTTGTTGGAGAAATTGATGATTTGTTTCATGGTTTGTGTTAATGAAAGTGATTTAGGGTTATTTAAGTTTGTCTTGCTTAATTGAAGGATAAACCCTAGAATTAAGTCTGTGTTTGAGTTATGTGGGATTTTTGTGGTCATGCTGCTGCTGCTCGAACCCTGCCCAGAAACCATTGAATTACGCCGCAACTCACCCATTGCACCGCAACTAGTCGAACAGAAAAATAGGTTGCGCCGCAACTAGGGAAGTTGCGCCGCAACATGTCCATTTTCGACCCAGCTTTGTTTTTGCTTATATATATATATGCTTATATCGGAGTTTGATTATTTTGATGGTTTTCTTGTATGTGTAGGAACCTGCCAGAACTAGCCGTGCACCCAGAGGTTCTGCCAGAGCCTCGACTGTTGCTGCACCTGCTGAGGGAGCTGCTAATGCTCCCACTGGTCTTACTCCTGAGGCCGTTGCTATGGGCGTACCACCCCATTCGTGGCTTAGATTTCCTCGAGCTTCTCCAGAATCTAAGGTTGAATATACTAACAGGTTGGCTACTTTGATTCATAAAGATATTATTGAACCAAGATATATGGAGAGGTCTATGCTTGATGTTCTTAATGTTCGTGCGGAAATTACTCAATATATGCAACTCATGGGTAGGGCGATTGATGAAGAAGGTAATCAGGTTGAAACAGAGTATGGTATGTGGTTTGACATCTTTCGCAATAGGGAGTCTGTTTGTAAGGAGTGGTGTCTTGAGGTGTACTCCACTATTTCTGTTCAGGATATTGATAAAGCTACAAGTGTCTTTGATGATAGAGTCATTTTCTTTAGATGTGGGGGTTTGAATAGGCACTTGACGATAGCTGAGTTTGGGTTGTGCACGGGTATGTATACTGAGGCGATGTTGAACAACCCTACTTTTAGGAACCTTTTGACTACTGCTGTTAGAGGTACTCAGGGGTTCCATCGTGATTTGGGTAATCAGAGAGATTACCACTCTCGGATTTCTGGGGGTCAATCTTGGCGTGGAGCTTGTGGGGAGAATACTATTCAGTCGCCCATTTTGAGATTGTTTCATAAGATGTTGGTCTACTTCTTTGTCCAGCGGACTAATCACCCGGACAAAGTTTATTTGGATGATTTGTGGCTTTTGAGACTGTTTGATGAGGGAGACCATTATAGGACTGCTTGTGCCCCCTATGTGCTAGCAAAACACATGGGCCAGAAAGGGGTGCGTGATAGGGGGTTGGTTTGTGGCCATTTCATCACAAAAATGGTCAAGTATTTTCAGCTTGAGGATGATAGGGCGAACACTACGGTGAATTTGAACTGGAAGCCGATGAAGGCTTTTACTTATAATGATTTGCACCGTTTTGGATTGCTTCGCCCTCGTAAGCATAAGAATGATATACCTGAGTTGATTGCTTTTGGTGATGCCGCCTCTGAAGGCGAGGAGGAGGATGCAGGTGATGATGAAGATGAGGAGATGGCTGAAGCACCTGAGCCGCCACCTGAGCCCGCGCGACGTACTAAGCGTCGTGCCACTAGTACTCCTACTGTGGGGGCATCTTCTTCTGCCGCCCCTTCAGGTACTTGGGACTTCTCTTCTTTGGAGACCACTGTTAATAACATGTGGCAATCCCAGCAACAGTTTCAGTCTAGGATGGATAGTGATTTTCGATGGGTGGGCTCAGGTATGGGTCGTGTGATGTTCGATCAGCAGAGATATCAGCCTATGTGGGAGGCTCAGTATCGTGGTGATGAGTTCCATCCACCTCAGCCGATTCCAGACTACCGTCCTCCTAGCATCTTCATACCAGAGCACAGGACTGGTGGTGGTTTCTTTTACCCACCAGAGCGCCAGTACGAGCGGACTCCTTCCCACGATCTCGGGGGACGGGGTCCAGATCATCCTGTCTCCTTTGGTTCTTTTGCAGGTACATCGGCTGGAGATGCAGGTGCTGGAGGATCCGGTTCAGCAGCACCGACCTTTGCTGAGCAAGTAGCTGCATCGCTTTTTGATACACCCGGTGGTATGCTAGGATATCCACCTTCCAGCTGATCATATGTTGAGGATGATGACGAGGAGTGCTGTCTATTGGTTTCTTGATGGCTTGTATCATTACTTGTTTGAACAATTTTCATTTCAGTACTTTATTTTTATTTGATTGGTTTGTATTCACCCCGCGGGGTGATGAGACATCGTATTTTATTTCCATTTCCATTTCGAATAAGTAGGGATAGGAATTTGCATGCTTTATTATAATCTGTTGGCTGTTAATCGTGTGTTCATGTTGAATAGCAAGTTTGTCATATGCATATGCTGGCAGTAAGTTCAGCGCAATATTTTTGTTGGCATCATTCAAGCATGGAACACCCGTCATACCCGGCAAGTTTTTCTTGTTCTTGATTTTTTTTTGTTTACTTTCCCCTATTTCCCATAGTTTGCCTTAGTTCATTGGACATTGAGGGCATTGTCCAACTCAAGTGTGGGGGGGGGGTGGTAAATAGGAAAAAGTCGGGTATTTTAGAGAATTTTTAAACTTTTGCATGCTTGTCCTTGTAGTTAATTGCTTTTGTCACTTAATTATAGATATTAATGAGCAATTTGACTACACCCTTGGTACAAAGTTTAATTGGTGGAATGTGTCTTGACTGATTAATTAGGCAATCCCTTCTGGATTAATAATATGACTAGCACGCTTATAGCACCAAAACACCAAATTTGTGAGATTATTGATTCACTTCTAGATATGCTAGGTGTTTACGGGTTTGGATTTATTGGCCTTGTAAATTTGTCCCTCTCGTAGGCTTTTGGATTTATTCAAGAGTAAGGGTTCTGCTTAGAACTCTGAACTATGATGTGCAAGTTTGAGGTTGGTTTTTCCATTTTCGGATTATTTTCATTTGCTATGAGTGTGCCGGTGATTGCGTTGATTCTAGAACTTGTCCTGGTTAATCGTTCCGTGTTATTTATCAGAAGAGGCAAATTTAGGATAAAACCTTTTGTTCTCTGTATGTTCACCCTTGTTTTGTAAGAATTTATTATGTGCATGTTTTGTTAATGTGCTTAGTAGCTAACTACACTGGTTAGTGAACCACCTGTTAAAACCTTTATGTTGCACTCACTTTTAGTGCAAGAAACAATAGAAAACTTGTTGTCATTAGTCGGTTCTTTGTTATGAAATCCACCTTATATATACACCTTTCCTAGCCGTACCGATAGTCGAAGTCCTGGTGGGTCATTGGTTGCCTATGCTAGTGGATGGTTTGGGGTTGTCCTTTATGTCGGGTTGGGATATTCTCGGTTACTGAGAATAAATTGATTTCGTCATGATTGTCAGGATCAATTTTGGATTATTCATTTTGGCATATTGTTAAATGATTTGTCACTGTTTCAATATTATTAAGAGAATACCAATTAGTCAGAGTAAAAGTAGCTCACAAAAAAAAAGAATAAAAGAATTGAAAAACAGAAAAAGAAAAAAAATATAGAAAAAATGAAAAAAGAGCTTGGGCTGTCAGTTGGTATTTATCACTTTTGGTCAAATCATTTTTGTAAGTTGGTTCATAAATTACACCAACAAAAGTATTATAATGTTATACTTTTCAGTTATCATATTTAGGTTGGCACATTCGTTTAAGCCAACATGGTTAGTCTTGGTTGATTGAGTTGTTGATTGTCATACACCACAATGGTGTCGGTTTTTAATCGTTCTATTGGGGGTATTGTCGGGACAACTTCTCGGGTTTTGGACCGTTGGCAACTAATGACATGGGATTTATGGATTAGACTATTTTGTGAAACTTTGTTAAATGTTGTGTTATTTTCTTTTTAACACCAATTATTATCCCAAAATTTCCACACCCTTTTAAATACCTTGTTTAGCTTCAAAGTTCATTACAACCCATTAAAGACCTCTTATGATAGACGTTGTGTTGCTTGCGCCATGGCGGTGAAGGAACGAACCTAGTACAAGCCTATGGTAAAAGATTATGCATCACGGCTAGGCATTGAGTGATTATTCAATTATTCATATCCAAAAGTAAGTTAGATGGAGTATGATAGATGAGATATCATTGATTCAATTCTTTTGTGCTTAGTCGTGTTATTGAGGCTTGTGTATCAGTCAAGTATTGTCAAACATTCCAGTTTTCATTTAAGATTAAAACTGCCTAACCATCTCTTTTCATTTTCATTTATGGTTGAGCTTCTTTTTGATTACTGAAATGTGGTTTCCATGATGTACCAAGGTAATTTGTGTTTTTCAGCTTGGAATTGCTTGAGGACAAGCAAAACTTAAGTGTGGGGGGATTTGATATGTCGTATTTTATACCCATTTCCCATAATGTATTTAGTCGCTTTTGCATGATTTATAAGTTGTTTTCGTATACATTTGGTGCGTTTACGGTATTTGTTAATGTTTCAGGAAAATAACAGGTACTTGAGCGTATTTCTGGAAGAAACGACATTTTTGAGGCAAAAAAAGCAATTACGGAAGTTTTACGGGTCCCGAGGCTGCATGTAGGGCTCGGTCAACAAAAGTCAACTGAAATGAGACTCATTGCGCCGCAATTACAAGTTGCGCCGCAACCAAAATGCAGAGAGTTAAGTTGCGCCGCAACACCTTCAGATTCCTGCCAGCATTGGGTCAACGAAAGTCAAAAGTCAACAAATTGAAAGTTGCATTGCGCCGCAACATCCTAGTTGCGCCGCAATGGAGGCCGAATCTGGAGCACTTTTTAGGAAACTATAAATAGCTTGCATATTCATTCCAAAACCTTATCTTTACTTTCCCAGCCCTTTTTGGAGCTTTTTGAAGCAGATTTTCATCAGATTTATCATCTTTGAAGATCCTCTTTACGATTGGACGATTTCCGTTATTCGCTTCATTTATTTGTATTCGGTAACGATGAATTCTCTATATTTGATTTGTTATTATTATTTCAATATGAGTAGCTAATCACTTTATCATCCATCTTGATGAAGTGAAACAATATGTAAGGATTGCACTACTTTTATTAATTCAAAGTTGATTTCTATTATCGTTGTGTCGAGATCTTGATGATTTAATTCTTTATTAATTATCCTTATGATGTTGGTGATATGTATGTTCTTCGTTAGTGGTACTAGTTGAACATATGTGTGATTTCAATTAATTATCTTTAATAAATTGTCACTAGTTCATGGTATGATAGTGAACGTCATTTTGATAAATAGAATTATTTTGTCAACGTGTTGAATAACGGTTGGTGGTACCACGTTCTCTTCACATAGATACAATTGTTAAATTGATAGTCAAATAAACTAGTTGGTTAGGGAAATTGTTTTAAGCATTGGTGGTACCGGCTTTTACAAAGGAACTGATTAATTAGGTGATTGAAATGATTTTACAAACGTTGGTGGTACCAGTTTGTGTCTTTGTTCTGTCACTATTATCTTTGTCAACTTAATTGAATTTGAACTTCATTTATGTGAAATCTGAACATGTTGTTAAGCGGATTCAAGATGGATGCCTTTTAAATTATTGTTTTCAACAACAAAATTCTCTTTTCGATTAATCCTGAGGGATTACTAACTATTTTCTAACTAATTGCAAAGTGACAATTCGGTTACAAAACCCCTTTTTACTTGAACTACTTTATTTCAACAATTGCTTACTTAGTCCTTGTGATTGACCTCGGATTTACCGAATTTACTATACTTCATGCGATCAGGTTCACTGCCTGTGAGTGTGTTGTAGTCAGTCTTTTGGTAGTTTCGTGTTTATAAATTTTATTACTCGATTTCACACATCAATGATTAAAAAGGTCAGTGAATATGATGCTGAGACTGACCCTGAACTAAAATTGGACATTGTAGAAGCTCTTAATTCTGACTTAGTTTTTGTTGAAACTGTAATATCCGACAGTTTCAAAGGTCTTGAAACATATTTTACTGAACTCTCTTCATGTCAGTCAAAATTAAAAGAACTGCAAGATATTGAACTGGCTTTTAAAGTACAAGTTTTGGTAACTGAACAACTGGTTCAAGAAAAACATGACCTTGAAATAATTTTAGAAAAAGAAAAACAGGTCATTAAGTCATGGCTAGAAACAAGAAAGCCATATGATGCAGCAGTAAATCAATTTCCTACTCAAAAACGTGCTTATCTGGATGGAAATACCCATGTTGCATCACTTGTCCCAGTTATTGGCCGTTTACCAAAGGAAGTCAGGCCCAAAACCATTTATGATGAGCCTAACGTTTCCATTACTAATGCCTTACCAGTTCAAACCCCCGAGGTCAACACTGGAGCATCACAAATGTCTGCTCCAGTCAAAAAGGTCAATCAGAAGAAACCTTTGCCTCAGTCTGCTTCTAAGGAACCTTCAGTTCCAAAGAAAAAGAATGTCTCCCTTCCTAAGCCTAAAGTCCAGTCAATTGGAAAGGCTCAGGTGTAATCTGAAGAAAGTATTTTGTTAAGGTTGGAGAGCCAGTTTCAACTACTGGCTCGTCAGGTTCAAAGCTGTAATGCAAGATTAAACAACTTTGAGGGTACTTCATCTGACCCTAAACAAAATTCAAAACCTTTTTCATAGAAATCTGTTGTACAAGAAAGTGAACTCAACCAGATACCCCCAGAGACTTATAAGGGAGAGTCCAGAGAACCCATCAGTCGATGGATTCCCAAATCTAACTAATCAATCTGGTGGATGTGCAGGGCGATCGAAAGAAATATATTTGGTATCTTGACAGTGCAGCTAGCAGGACAATGACCGGATGTAAGACCCTGCTGAAGGAGTTCATAATTTCTGATGGACCCTCCATTACTTTTGGAAATGATGGTTGTGGAAAAACTGAGGGATATTGTGTCCTGAACAATGGACAAGTCAAATTCAGACGAGTTGCATATGTGAATGGTTTGAAATATAACCTGATCAATGTTAGTCAACTGTGTGATGATGGCTATCAAGTTCTTTTTAATATAGCTCAGGGCATCGTATTCAACAAGGATTGGAAGGTAGTATTGATTGCTCCCAGAAGAGGAAATGTGTATGTGATGGATATGGAAAGGGGGGGCGGGGGGGGGGTGCGCGTGGGGGGCGGGCGGGGGGGGGGTTGATTGCTCCCAGAAGAGGAAATGTGTATGTGATGGATATGGAAAGCTCTCCTTCAGAGCAATGTTTCTATTCAAAAGCTGATTAAGACACAAACTGGTTATGGCATAAAAGGTTATCCCATTTAAATTTCAAAAATATTAATAAGTTGTCTAGAAAACAATTGGCAGATGGGATACCTTCAGTTTCCTTCAAAAAGGAAAGGCCATGTCCAGGATGTGAGATGGGAAAGCAGAAACGTGCCAGTTTCAAGACCAAGCAGAGTTTCAGCATATCTGAACCACTTCATATGCTTCATATGGATCTTTTTGGTCCAATGAATGTTCAGACTCGTGCTGGTAAAAGATACACCCTGGTGATTGTTGATGAATTTTCCAGATATTGTTGGGTTATCTTTCTCAAGTCAAAAAGTGAAGCTGCTGCTGAAATCATCGCTCTTATCAAGCAAATTGAACTCAAATATAAGCGAAAAGTGTGTCAGTTAAGAAGTGACAATGGAACAGAATTCCAGAATGCTACACTGGAGTCATTCTGTACTGACACTGGCATCTCCCAGAACTTCTCATCAGCACGAACTCCAGAGCAGAATGGGGTGGTTGAAAGAAAGAATCGTATGCTGATAGAAGTTGCCAGGAGTATGCTAGCTGAATCTGGTCTAGCAACCAGTTTTTGGGCTGAAGCTATTGCTACTGCATGTAACATCCCAAAACTTAATCGTTCATGTTGACTAACGTCGTTAGGTCAAATTCTAAGTCCGTGATATGTTATGTGGTAAAATGTGTGTTTATATGTTTATGTGCCCGATATGTGAGATTTAATTATCTTTAATGAGTGACAATAAAGTAGATTTAATGATGTGTAAAAGGCCTTTGTAGTGTGCGAAAGTGCTTTGGTGTGTTATATGTATCCCCGATAGGTGTTTTAAAGTGAAATAAAGTCAATATGAAGTCCAGGGACTAGTTTTGCCAATGGTGAAAAGTTAAAAACGGGATTAGGGCTGGGATTAGCCTAATCTCCTTCCTTTAGCAGCCATAATCACTTCAAGAACAAACCAAAACAACCTTTCAATCCTTCTTGAAATTCTAAAGCATCTCTTCAAGTTTTACGTAGATTGTTGGTGTCTTTTGGGCTTGATTTCGATCGGCCATTGTTAATTAGAGGTAATGATCGGTTTGTTGATCATATTTTCAGATTTAGGGTTGTTTTATTGTGAGTCAAAAACTGATTTCAAAAGGTTTTGTCAAAGGATTAAGGTTAAAGAAGCGTTTTGGTGAGTTAATGTTCTAAACGATGTCAAACGAGTTTGTAATCGATCTTGATGATCAAAATATGTTTATATATGTCAAAAACATGTTTTGGGTGAAGCCCAAGTCGTTCGTTTCTGGAAAAATCGAAGAACAAGTCATTTTATGATTTCTGGACGAAGTTAGGGTATATCTGTAACATCCCAAAACTTAATCGTTCATGTTGACTAACGTCGTTAGGTCAAATTCTAAGTCCGTGATATGTTATGTGGTAAAATGTGTGTTTATATGTTTATGTGCCCGATATGTGAGATTTAATTATCTTTAATGAGTGACAATAAAGTGGACTAAATAATGTGTAAAAGGCTTATGTAGTGTGCGAAAGTGCTTTGGTGTGTTATATGTATCCCCAATAGGTGTTTTCAAGCGAAATAAAGTCAATATGAAGTCCAGGGACTAATTTTGCCAAAGTTGAAAGTTAAAAACGGGTTTGGCATGGGATTAGCCTAATCTAGGTTAATTTTGCAGCCATTAATCATAATTAAAACAAATACAAAAGTTCCTTCAATTCTCTCTTGAATTTTTAAGCATAATCTTCAAGTTTTGGTCAATCAAATCGTGTGTTTTGCATTGAATCGGATTGGCTGTCATTCGTACAGGTAATCAATGATTTGTTGTCGATATTTTCAGATCTAATGATGTTTTATAAAGGATTAAATCTGATTTTATAAAGGAGTTTTAATAAATTAGGGTTCATAATATGTTTAAGCAAATTAATGATCAAAACGACATCAAACGAGTTTATAATCGATCTTGATGATCAAAAGAGGTTTATATATGTCAAAAACATGTTTTGGGTGAAGCCCAAGTCGTTCGTTTCTGGAAAAATCGAAGAACAAGTCATTTTATGATTTCTGGACGAAGTTAGGGTATATCTGTAACATCCCAAAACTTAATCGTTCATGTTGACTAACGTCGTTAGGTCAAATTCTAAGTCCGTGATATGTTATGTGGTAAAATGTGTGTTTATATGTTTATGTGCCCGATATGTGAGATTTAATTATCTTTAATGAGTGACAATAAAGTGGACTAAATAATGTGTAAAAGGCTTATGTAGTGTGCGAAAGTGCTTTAGTGTGTTATATGTATCCCCAATAGGTGTTTTCAAGCGAAATAAAGTCAATATGAAGTCCAGGGACTAATTTTGCCAAAGTTGAAAGTTAAAAACGGGTTTGGCATGGGATTAGCCTAATCTAGGTTAATTTTGCAGCCATTAATCATAATTAAAACAAATACAAAAGTTCCTTCAATTCTCTCTTGAATTTTTAAGCATAATCTTCAAGTTTTGGTCAATCAAATCGTGTGTTTTGCATTGAATCGGATTGGCTGTCATTCGTACAGGTAATCAATGATTTGTTGTCGATATTTTCAGATCTAATGATGTTTTATAAAGGATTAAATCTGATTTTATAAAGGAGTTTTAATAAATTAGGGTTCATAATATGTTTAAGCAAATTAATGATCAAAACGACATCAAACGAGTTTATAATCGATCTTGATGATCAAAAGAGGTTTATATATGTCAAAAACATGTTTTGGGTGAAGCCTAAGTCGATCGATTTCTGGAAAAAATGAAGAACATAGTCGTTTTTGAATTCTGGACGAAGATAGGTTTAAATTCGTTTCCTGAAGCTTAAATTCGTTTTCTGGAAATCTAAGTTCGTTTGAAAAACGAAGTTTAACTTCGTTCAAGCTATTTTCGTTTAAAAGAAGACTAAATTCGTTTGTGGATGATTAAATTCGTTTGGCAAACGAATTTAAAGTTCGTTTGTTATCAGAAAGCAGTTAAGTTCGTTTTCTGGGATTAAGTTCGTAAGAACAAAACTAAGTTCGTTTTCAAGTCCATTTAAGGTCCCAAATGACTTATATTTCATATATTAATGTACGATAGGTGTCGGGGATTACTATTAAGCACTGTTAGCTTTTGTTGCGCGCACATTCTACTACCAGGTAAGATACACTACTTTTGTCACGCTGAGGGTGCAACAAAGATGGTTTCATAAACTATAACCTCCATAACGGTAATGTATAACCTATATTGTGGTTGGGTTGATATGGGAGGTATTCGGGGATTAAAGATGACAATGCCTATGCCTATAATGCTTCCCCGTAAATACGTTTATGATATGATATGTGATGATCTGTTTAACGATATGATATGTTATGATGAATGGTGGTTAATGATATGATGTAATGATGATATGTGCATGTATATGTGGCTTGTTCATCTAGAACACTAGACCTTTTTAGGTTGCCATGACACGTGCACGTTTTAAGGGCCCTAACGTGAAAAGATGATAGATGTGGATTAGTTTAGGATTAATGTGGAAACCTAAACTAAACGTGGTAAATGCTCGAGCTAATTAGACGTTAAGAGTTATGCATAACCCGTGCCTGGCGGTGGTAATAGGTACGTATAAATCGTGCTCGTATGTGGGAGAGTACGTCGTGCTCGCATGTGGGAGAGTACGTAGTGCCCGTATGTGGGAGGGTACGTTAAAATGGTTGCTCGGGTGGCTCCTTGCAACAAGTCATATGTGGCGAGTAGTTCGGGGGGCCTGATGACCCACCTAATGTCGTGAACATAACGTGCTACTCATGGATCGACATTGCCTTTCCTTAACGGTAACTTCGGTTACAACTTAACGGTGACCTAGTCACAACTTAATGAGATGAGATGAAATGACGAAATTGATTAGGCACACTTAGGGTCATGGACTCTATGCTTATATGTGATATGGATACGTTATGTGGTGATATAAATGCCTAAATCAAATGACGTAATGTTTTAAAGTGACGTGTTTAATGGATGAAATGTTTTGCTTAAACCTGGTGTTATCTTACTTAGCTTTATAGATAACACTTGTTTCTTCTTATGTGTTGACACCCCTCAGGTTAAGCAGTGAGATGTCGTGTGAAGCTTTGGCGAGAGATGGGTAGATGATCAAGATGGCTTTAGTTTACCCAATAACTTCGCATAGACTTAATGTTAATGATTTCCTTTATGGAACTATTGTAATGACTATGTTATGATTGCTTTATGTTGGGCAATCTTATGGATTTCTTTTATTACTGATTTGATGCTATTAGTAACACCACTTATGTTCTCAACTGTTTCCATTGGTTGAGGTTTTTAATAAACTGTTTCCGCTTTATTAACGCCGTTAGGCGAAAATTTTTGGGAATCCATATTTTTACAAAACGGGTGTTACAATATCGTCTGGACAAAGCACTTTATGGTCTTAGACAAGCCCCACGTGCCTGGTATGATACTTTGACTAAACATTTGTTGAAAAATGGCTTTAAAAGAGGTGCAATTGACAGTACTTTATTCATTCTTCGTGAAAAAGGTAATCTTTTATTGGTACAAATATATGTTGATGATATTATTTTTGGCTCTACTGATGAAAATATGTGCAAAAGGTTTTCTAAAATCATGTGATCTGAGTATGAAATGAGTTTAATGGGTGAATTAACATACTTCCTAGGTCTTCAGATTAAACAAACTAGTGATGGTATTTTTATCAATCAGGAAAAATATGTTAGAGATCTTTTAAAGAAATTTGATATGAACTCCTCACCATCAAAACCTACTCCAATTTCTGCACCACTTACTTTGGACTCTGATCCAAATGGGAAATCAGTGAATACCACTATCTATAGAGGCATGGTAATTTCACTAATGTATTTAACTGCCAGTAACCAGATATAATGTTTGCAACATGTTTATGTGCCAGATATCGGTATAATCTAAAAGAGTCTCATATGCTTGCTGTAAAGTGCATACTGAAGTACCTTAAAGGTGTCCCCAGTTTGGGCCTTTGGTATCCCAAAGGCTCAGGCATGGATCTAATGGGTTATTCAGATTCAGATCATGCAGGTTGTAAGATAGACAGGAAATCCACTACTGGTGGATGTCATTTTCTTGGTGGCAAACTGGTCAGTTGGACCAGTAAGAAGCAAACTTCAGTTTCATTGTGTCCTGCTGAAGCTGAGTATGTATCTGCAACCAGTTGTTGCGCTCAGATACTCTGGATGAAGAACCAGTTGCTTGATTATGGTATTAAGTATTCAAAGACTCCCATCTTTTGTGATAATACCAGTGCCATTGCTATTTCATACAATCCAGTCATGCACTCTAAGACAAAGCACATTGATATCAGGTATCATTTCATTCGTGATCATATTATGAAAAATGACATAGAACTCCATTTTATCCCCACTTACAAACAACTCGCTGACATTTTTACTAAACCACTGGATGAAAAGACTTTTCAATAATTTGTTGGTGAGTTGGGAATGTTGAACCCTTAAATCTGGAACCTTGTTATGAACGCCCTTGTGACACTGGCGGGGTTCTTTGATTTCCAGATTCATAAATCTTTGACAGCTTTGCTATCGAACGCCTTTGTGATACTAACTTAGCATTATTGATTTATGGATCACCATTCCAGTGGAAGACTCAAAAATATTTTTTTCCTTAAAATGTTTTTAATTTCAGGGGGAATTTATTTTCTCACTGAAAGAATTTTTCTGGAAAATATCACTGGTACGTTACTGGAAGTCCTCCAGTGTACCTTCAATGCTTACTTCACTGGCATAAATCACCAATGATCCTGGAGTGTCCAGTTAACCTCCAGATGCATTGAAATGAGTCATGGTTTCAGTCATAATATATTAAATACTTGGTCTTTATGCGTGCCACGTAAGCACACTTTTTGTATGGATAGTAACTTTTATCCTACGTGGCAAAGTAATTTTTTAACTAAATAATGATGGCCTTTTTACATTGGGAAGACAAAAAGGTGTCAAATTGGTTTTGTGGGCTGTCAAACGTCATGCATTTATGTGTAATGGGGTGAATTTAATGCAGATTTCAAACCCGATCAAAATTACATTGAATAAAATTCAAAAATAACCGTTTGAAATTCCACTTTCTCTCTCCTATATAAATACCCACATTTACTCCTATTTCGCCTCATCTCAAAAATCATTCCCAAATTCCTTCATTTACTTCCTTATATTCAATTTCCAATCATCAATCTCTCTCATATTTACTTCATCAAATCTTCATAAACCCTACATTTTCAATTTCATTTTCATAATCAATCAATGGCTCCTAGACAAGCTTCCACTGACAAAAATCTTCTCACCCACAATTATGCTCCAGCCACTACTGTTACCAAAGAACCATACACCATCATCAATGCTCCTGACATCCGAATCAATATGAACAACTGGATGGCAAAATTGGCCGGAACCCATCAACCCCAATCTATAATAGGGCGACTGAATGCCGTTTTCCTCAGTTGTCCTCTCTATGGGGCTCTAACCCTAAATCTAGGAAAGATGTACCATGAATACCTTTGTGAATTCTGGTACACCGCTCATTTTGTGGTTGGTGATGATGATACCATCCACTACTCATTAAAAAGAGGTAGTCGCAAACTCACAATGACTGTTGACACTCTCAGAGATGCTCTTCAGTTAAACTATTTCTCTGAAAATGAGCTTGCCCTACAACTTCCATCTGGCATAAATCTGAGGGAAGTGTGTAGGCGAATGGGACATTCTGATATCCTGGATGAACATGGGGTTCTGAAAAGAAAGGGCATTATCTACATGAGCAAGTTAACATACTCATGGAGATATTTCTTCACTCACATTGTTGAGTGTCTTGGAAGCTGTTGGAGTCAAGTCACTCATTCATTACAAGATAGATTTGAAGATGACAAACAACTCAAGAAATACTTAAGTCCTTGGTTCTGGAGCTGAGTCAGCTTGGATGGTTCCAAGCTGAGTCAGCCTGAACATCTTCATTAGAAGATGGTATCTCTCAAGCTGCATCAAAAGAAGAACAAGCAGTTGGTCTAAATCAAAGATAAAGAACAAGGATAGAAGACCAAACTGATGGGTGAAAATCAACTTGGATCTTATAGTCAGCTTGGAAGGTACATATTCAGCCTGGAGTCTTGCAAGTGCTCCAAAGTTGTTATAACTTTGTATATATCATCAATCAATTGTATAAGTACTAGAAAGGACATTCTAGAAGTGCCAGTTGTTGATTGTAAACATTCTATGAGGTGTCCACTTTATTGTTGCTGCACGATCAACCTTGGTGAGCAAGTAGGGAACAAAAAGGACAATGTCACTATCACCTAGTACTGATCAAGCAGAAGCCATTAGATCAAGATACGTGGAAAGAAATGGACGACATCCAAGGCCGTGTTGATGCCTATATAAACCAGCCTTTGTGTCTCAAGAATGTGTGCATCCATAACATTAACTCTCACAACGATTAAAGCTTATCAGTTTGGATCCGTGTTGTACTCAGCTTTGGCTAGTAGAGTTGATAAACAAAGTTGTAACTTGCTATTCAGCCAAGTAGTTAGATTTGTAGGCTAATTTGTTCCACACTACTTGTAATTCTTTTTATTCTTCAATAAAAGAATTAGTTGAAAATCAGCTTGCACTTTGTTCTTGGACTGCACTTTACTTTATTGTCTTTATATTCTGTTTATTTACTTACTGTTTCTTTAATATATCAATCTCAAGCTGAATATGGATAAACACTTTAAGACAATTTACATTCCGCATTAAAAAGTGTTTTCAGACTGATTAAGTTTAAAAGTTGTATTCACCCCCCCCCCCCCCCCCCCCCCCCCCCCCCCCCCCCCCCCCCCCCCCCCCCCCCCCCCCCCCCCCCCCCCCCCCCCCCCCCCCCCCCCCCCCCCCCCCCCCCCCCCCCCCCCCCCCCCCCCCCCCCCCCCCCCCCCCCCCCCCCCCCCCCCCCCCCCCCCCCCCCCCCCCCCCCCCCCCCCCCCCCCCCCCCCCCCCCCCCCCCCCCCCCCCCCCCCCCCCCCCCCCCCCCCCCCCCCCCCCCCTCACCCCCCTCTACAACTCTTTGAGACATCTTAAACCATCCTGTTATCTCCTTGGGGACCTATCAGGTGGTATCAGAGCAGGGGTTTTGTAATACACTTAACTTGATCCCTCTCATTTAACTTTTATTTTGGTTTAAAATATGTCTCAACCTATGTACACTGATAATGGTTCTTCAACCAGACCACCCATGTTTGATAAGACTGATTTCAGTGGGTGGAAAGGAAGAATGTCCCTTTTTCTTGAATCTATTGATAATGACATGCCTGACATACTTGTTGATGGACCTTATGGTACAAGGGATACAGTTATCACACCTAGGCCAGCTCCAACTGATGGAACTGAGCCTGGTGCACCTGATGTCAGAGTTGTTATCAAACCCAGAGCAGATTAGGGTGATGAAGATAAAAGAATGGTCAACTTGGATGTAAAGGCCAGGAACTTTATTGTCCATGCTGTACCTAAGGACATCTATAGAGCCATTAGACATTGT
This sequence comes from Erigeron breviscapus, assembly GCA_034093135.1. Classification (NCBI taxonomy): domain Eukaryota; kingdom Viridiplantae; phylum Streptophyta; class Magnoliopsida; order Asterales; family Asteraceae; genus Erigeron; species Erigeron breviscapus. The sequence goes on along the minus strand of CM067172.1, from coordinate 60,261,207 downwards.
CCCAGTGCTAAAAAGATGTGGGATACATTGACTGTTATGTATGAGGGCTGTGCAACTTCTATGGAGTCTACTAAGACTACCTTAACTAGAAGGTATGAAAGATTCTTCGCACATAAGAATGAATCCCTCACTGACACTCATACCCGATTTAATGCACTTGTTAATGACTTGATTGCTATTGACATACATAAAGATGATGATGTACTTAAAAGAAAATTTTTAGATTCATTACCTTTAAAATGGAATAACTATGTTGCTAGTGTCAAGTTGAGTCCTGTGTACAAAGAACTTGACTTACCAGGTCTTTATGGGTTGCTTCACAACCATGAATGCACTGAAGCTGAAAAGCTGATTGCCATGGGTGATGTTATGGGAAACTCTAGCTCTACACTTGTTGCATCTTCAACTGAGCATCCCAGCCCACTGTGTGATGAACCTGTTCCAAGTCAGTTTATGAGTGATATTGTTGAAACTGATAAACCTTGTAGATCTGAGACTGAATATTATTCAAGTGATGAAACTGAGAGTTTAGCCAGTGAGGTTGCCATGTTGGCTGAAAGATTGAGGAAGAAATTTTTTTCAAAGTTTAAAGGAAAAGGAGTTTCTAAAAGTGACAAACCTAGAAAGCTTTTAGATATGTCAAAAATCACTTGTTATAAATGTGGTAAAACTAGTCATATGGCAAATGATTTTAAATCTAAACCCACTCAACAAGCTGATAACTCTAAACCTAAGAATAGTGGAAAAGATGAAAAATACTCTAAACTCAGGCTGAAATATAAGAAACTTAAAGCACATGTTGCTAAGCTGAGTGAAAAGAGTCTTGTTGCTAAAGATTGGGCTGAGAGTGCAACCTCATCTGATGATGAAAGCTATGAGGATGCTCAATGCTTTATGGTCAAGGAGCAGTCAGCCAAGTGTCAAGAAATCAAGGAAAGGTGCTTGATGGCCAAAGATGCTACTGAAAAACTTCTTGATGGCATGACCAAGCTGAGAGAAGAAAGTAATCAGCTTACTCAGTCAGCTCACTCTGCATCCACTATTCAAGAGGGATCTCCTTTTCTTTCTCTATCCAATGAAGAAAAACTTGCTAAATTAAACAAACTCGGTGATGAGGTTCTTTTGCAAAGACATTTCAATAAACAACATAAAATTGAAATTATGACTTAAAGAAAATTTTTAGATTCATTACCTTTAAAATGGAATAACTATGTTGCTAGTGTCAAGTTGAGTCCTGTGTACAAAGAACTTGACTTACCAGGTCTTTATGGGTTGCTTCACAACCATGAATGCACTGAAGCTGAAAAGCTGATTGCCATGGGTGATGTTATGGGAAACTCTAGCTCTACACTTGTTGCATCTTCAACTGAGCATCCCAGCCCACTGTGTGATGAACCTGTTCCAAGTCAGTTTATGAGTGATATTGTTGAAACTGATAAACCTTGTAGATCTGAGACTGAATATTATTCAAGTGATGAAACTGAGAGTTTAGCCAGTGAGGTTGCCATGTTGGCTGAAAGATTGAGGAAGAAATTTTTTTCAAAGTTTAAAGGAAAAGGAGTTTCTAAAAGTGACAAACCTAGAAAGCTTTTAGATATGTCAAAAATCACTTGTTATAAATGTGGTAAAACTAGTCATATGGCAAATGATTTTAAATCTAAACCCACTCAACAAGCTGATAACTCTAAACCTAAGAATAGTGGAAAAGATGAAAAATACTCTAAACTCAGGCTGAAATATAAGAAACTTAAAGCACATGTTGCTAAGCTGAGTGAAAAGAGTCTTGTTGCTAAAGATTGGGCTGAGAGTGCAACCTCATCTGATGATGAAAGCTATGAGGATGCTCAATGCTTTATGGTCAAGGAGCAGTCAGCCAAGTGTCAAGAAATCAAGGAAAGGTGCTTGATGGCCAAAGATGCTACTGAAAAACTTCTTGATGGCATGACCAAGCTGAGAGAAGAAAGTAATCAGCTTACTCAGTCAGCTCACTCTGCATCCACTATTCAAGAGGGATCTCCTTTTCTTTCTCTATCCAATGAAGAAAAACTTGCTAAATTAAACAAACTCGGTGATGAGGTTCTTTTGCAAAGACATTTCAATAAACAACATAAAATTGAAATTATGACTTTAAGAAATGAAATTTCAGTACAAACTCAGCCAATTGAGAAACTTTAGTCAGAAATTAAAGCTTTACAAAGAGTAAATGTTTCTCTTCTGCAAGAAGCTAAACAAGCTGATGAAAAATATTTGAAAATTAAACACATAACTGAGTCTTGGTGTACTGGTGCAAAAAGAACTGCCAAGTGTGTCAATGAGCAAGTACCTCAACAAATTCAGGCCATATTTGATGGTGACTATGACAAAGCTATTGCCATAAGTGAAGTATGTGCAATGGAGCCTTGTTATCAGCCTATACCTCCTACAGTTATTCATACTAAAAGAATTCTCAAAAGACAGTCTGAAAATTCTGGTTTAGGTTTTGTGTATGGTGGAAATTTAGAACCCATGTTTGATGTTGAGTCTACCCCTGTTAAATCGGAAGTCAGTCTGGAATCCTCTAAAGTGACTGACTCTCCATCTGAGTCTAGTACTGAACCTAAGACCAAGGATAACTCTTCTAAGCTGACTAATCAAAAGAGTCAGAAAACCAAAAAGAACAAATCCAGTAAGAAGAGTCAGTCTGATCCAGTCAGCTCAAAGATTAAAACTAAAACACCCAGCTCAGACTCAGATCAACTTATATCTAAGCTGATCAAGTCTAGGCTGAGTGAGATTTCAAAAGAAGTTTCTTTCTTAAATAGTCTTTCAAATGTTGATCAAAAGAAACTCAGAGCTGAGTCAAAGAAAGATGGAATTGGTAAAGGATATTTAAGACAGTCTGAGTCCAAAGTTGTTAAAAACAATTTTCAAGAAAAATCTAAACAACAATGGAAAGTAAAATCAAATGACAAGAGTTCTTCTTCTACTCAAATTGAGTCTGGCACTTCAGTCAGCTCAAGTGAACCCATCCTTGGATGGGTTCCCAAAAAGAACTAACTCTTTTCATAATTGCAGGGCATTCACAATGCATTTATCTGGTACTTGGACAGTGGATGTTCCAAGCATATGACCGGATGTAAGTCCCTGCTATGTGACTTTAGGAACAGACTTGGTCCTAATGTCACCTTTGGTGATGATTCTCAAGGAACTACAGAAGGATATGGTTCTCTTACAAATGGTCCTCTCACATTCAGAAGAGTCTCTTATGTCAGTGGGCTGAAGCATAATCTGATAAGTGTTAGCCAATTGTGTGATGCTGGTTATGAAGTGAGATTTCAAGCTGATAGAGGAATTGTTTGTGATTTAGAAGGAAATGTTGTTCTGATTGTTAAAAGAGATGAATCTCTCTACACCTTTGATATGAGCAAGCCTACAGTGTTGAAAGAAGTGTGTTTCTTGTCTAAAACTCAAGATGAGTTGAATTGGTTATGGCACAAGAGATTATCTCATATGAATTTCAAAGATATAAATTAGTTAAGCAAAAATGAGTTAGTTTCTGGTCTTCCTGCTATCAAGTATGAAAAAGACAAATTGTGCAGTGCTTGTGAGAAAGGGAAGCAACACAAAGCTTCTTTCAAATCTAGAACATGTTCAACTATTGAATCCTGTTTAGATTTATTGCAGATGGATCTGTTTGGTCCAGTTAGTACTCCTTCTTTAAGTGGAAAGAGGTACTCACTGGTTATTGTAGATGAATATTCAAGGTTTACATGGGTTTTCTTTCTCAAAGCTAAGAGTGAAACTGCTGAAGTAATAATCAATTTTATTAAGAATGCTGAAGTCCTTTACAAGAAGCCAGTCAGGCAGCTTAGAAGTGATAATGGGACTGAGTTCAGAAATCAAACTCTGCACTCTTTCTGCATTAGTAAAGGCATCTCTCAATGTTACTCAGCTGCAAGAACTCCACAACAAAATGGAGTTTCTGAGAGAAGAAACAGAACCTTGATAGAAACTGCTAGATCCATGCTAGCTCAAAATGGTGTGAAGGTTCATTTCTGGGCTGAAGCAATTCACACAGCTTGCTTCACCCAGAACAGATCATTGGATGTGAAAAGGCACCAGAAGACATCATATGAAGTTTTGAAGGGCAGAAGACCTGAAATAGGGTTCTTAAGAATGTTTGGAAGCCCTTGCTTCATTCTAAATCAAAGAGACCATCTTGGCAAATTTGATGCCAAAGCTGATGAAGGAATAATTCTTGGTTATTCTACACTCATGAAAGCCTACAGAGTGTATAACAAAAGAACAAGAGTGATTGAAGACACTGTTCATGTAAAAATAGATTAATCAAACTCAGTCAGCCCAGCTCAAGAAGATGGTGATTTTGACTTTGAAGAGCTTGCTGTTCCTGACTGTGATCCTCCTACTGATCCTATTATTGAAGAAGATAATGCACCTGTTGAGGGGGAGATTCCTATTTTTCATGATCTTGATGATGAGCTGAATCAGCTTCATGTTTCTACTCAACCTCAGAAGACAAATGAAATCATTTTACCCATCTGTGAAGAAGCTTAAGCTGATAATTCTATCAACTCAGCCAACTCAGTTGTTCAAGATCTCAACAGTGATCAAGCTGAGTCTGTACCTCAAGCTGACTCTCAATCTGCTGAAGAGGAAACTGATCAAGAAGTACAGAACACTCCAGTTCATGCTACCAATTGGACAAGAAGTCACCCAATCAATAAGATTATTGGTGATCCCACTTCAAAAGTTCAGACAAGAAGAAATGCAACTGGAAATTTCTGCATGTTTGTCAATTTTGTTAGCAAGACTGAACCAACTGAAGTTGAAGAAGCTCTAAGTGATCCATCTTGGGTGAGTGCAATGCAAGAAGAACTCACTCAGTTTGAAAGGAACAAGGTGTGGAAACTGGTTCCAAAACCAGCTGATAAGACTATTATTGGCACAAGATGGGTCTTTAGGAACAAGATGGATAAAAGTGGTATTGTGACAAGAAACAAGGCAAGATTGGTAGCTTAAGGCTACATTCAACAAGATGGAATAGATTATGATGAGACCTTTGCTCCTGTTGCTAGGCTTGAAGCAATTAGAATGTTTCTAGCATACTCAGCCTACAAAGGATTCAAAGTATATCAAATGGATGTGAAAAGTGCCTTTCTGAATGGCAAACTTGATGAAGAAGTTTTTGTACATCAGCCTCCTGGTTTTGAAAGCTCCAAGTATCCAAACCATGTTTACAAGCTGGACAAAGCTCTCTATAGATTGAAGCAAGCTCCAAGAGCATGGTATGATACACTGTATAAATTCTTGATAAAGAATAAGTTTGAAAGAGGTAATGTTGATAAAACTTTGTTTGTGAGAAAGTTAGGAAAAGATATCTTATTAGTACAAATTTATGTGGATGACATTATTTTTGGTTCTACAAATGATAGACTATGCAAAAACGTTTCTGAGCTAATGTCTAAAAATTATGAAATGAGTATCATGGGTGAATTAACCTATTTTCTTGGTCTTCAAATTAAACAATCCAATTCTGGAATTTTTATTAATCAAGGAAAATATGTTAAAGATTTACTCAAGAAATTTGGTTTTGACAACTGCTCTCCAATGAAAACACCTATGGGTGCTGCCACCAAGCTGAGTGAAGACATCAGTGGGAAACCAGTTGATGTCACAGCTTATAGGGGCATGATAGGTTCTTTATTGTACTTAACTGCTAGTAGACCAGATATTATGTTTGCCACATGTCTTTGTGCTAGATATCAAGCATGTCCAAAAGAATCTCATCTTCAAGCTGTGAAACGAATTTTTAGGTATCTAAAAGGTACACCCAAGCTGGGTCTTTGGTATCCCAAAGACTCAGGATTTGATCTAATTGGGTATTCAGATTCAGATTTTGCAGGTTGTAAGATTGTCAGGAAAAGCACAACAGAAAGTTGTCAATTGCTTGGAAATAGGTTAGTCAGCTGGGCTAGCAAGAAGCAGCATTCAGTCTCAACTTCTACAGCTGAAGCTGAATATGTTGTTGCTGGAAGCTGTTGTTCACAAATCCTATGGATGCAACATCAGCTTGCTGACTATGATATTATTATGTCCAAAACTCTTATTTTCTATGACAATACAAGTGCCATTGCAATTACCAACAATCCTGTTAATCATTCAAGGACTAAGCATATTGATGTCAGATATCATTTTATCAGAGACCATGTCATGAAGGAAGATATTGAACTCCATTTTATTTCAACAGACAATCAGCTTGCAGACTTGTTTACCAATCCTCTTAATGAAGCAAGGTTTAATACCTTGTTGAGCAAGCTGGGAATGTTAAATATGGAATAATCTATTAAGGAAAACTCAAGCTGATTGACCTTAGTTTAATCTAAGGATGACCAAGCTGAGTCAGCTCAGCTTGGAGTCAGCTTGGATTTTACTTAGTAAGTTATTTTATATTTTTTGTTCCTTGTTGTTGTAAATAAAATATTGTTTTACTCAGTTTGTCTCTCTTTCCTCTGTACAAACCACAACCGTTACTTCCTTCATGGTAAAAGTGACGGTTAGGGTAAATGTACTTTCTCTCTCCAATCACAAAACGACACACTTTTGGTGGGAAGGCCATATAAAAGCCAACCTGTTTGATCAAATCACTATTCCATTGCTTTCTCATCTCTCTATTATCATTCTCATTTAGTTTTCTCTCAAAAGCTCTCATACTCTGTTTTTCAGTTTCTCGTATATTATTTGTTTTAAGTCTTATTTTTCAATCAGCTTACTAGTTAAATGGCTTCACCTTCTCAAGTTAACTATCCTGAACCAAAACAAGTCGACAAGATCGGTACCTATGTGAAGGGAGATAGGGTTCCAGAAATAGAGGGTGCCAAATAGGTTTCTACTCAGATCAAGGTACGGCCTCCACAATATGCCAATCTCCATCCACCTTCAAACAAGTCTGATTATTCTGACATGGCAAGGTATATCTTTTACCATCCAATGGGTAAGATTTTGCACTTCTCTCTTGGTTTTATTAGTTATAATCAGCTTTGTGAGTTTTGGCTCACATGCAGGGTATCGACCACCACCAAAGGCAAGCAGTGCATTGTTGGCACTTTGGACAATGCGTCTCGTCAACTTATACTTACTCTTGATAGTTTTAAAAGGATTTTTGATTTAGAGTATAAGTCTGACCTTGCCTATGAATCAGTCCCAACCCTAGATGTTGCTAAATCTGTTTTAAATGATATTGTTTATTCAGGGAGGGTTGGTGGTTCGGTCAAAATTTCTCATTTTTCTGGTATTTACAAATATTTGATCTCAACCATTATGAGATCATTGCAAACCAAAGTTGGTGGTTTTGATACACCAAATAAACTTGAAATGCAAATTTTCTACTGCATGGTTCACAATCGGTTGATCGATTTTGGTAAATTGATTTTTGATGATCTTGTGACCAAGATTTCTGCAAAATCTGAACATGTTTATTATGGCAGAATCTTGGGTTACATTATTGAAATTTTTTTAAAAAGAGATTACCAAAGGGCAACAGGGGATTTCATAAAAATCTCACCCCTGGCCTCAAATATTTTTGGACCCATTGAGGTTCACCAGTCACTAACCCCTGCTATGCAGGATTATTTAGATTTTTGTGTGAATAGGGAAATGGAGAACCTTGAGGATCAATCTGATTCTCAAGAGGGAGTTGAGGCTGAACACCCTTCGACGCAAGCTGATCAGTCTCAAGCTGATTCAGACTTAGCCATTCAGGGTGGTGATCAAGGTACAACTTCTAATATCCCTGAAAATCCTTCTCCATCTCACCGTTCTTTATTTTTCGAGGGTAGGGAAGTGGACCCACAAAATTAGCCGATCCCTCACAAAAATCTCCTATTTTACAAAATGAGCCAAAATCACAAATCCCCAAAAAGAGAAGATCTCTAAAGAGAAAGAAAGCATCAGTTGAGGGGGAGCATGCTGCAAAAGCTGCTAAAGTCTCCTCATCTCAAAGGAGACTACCCCTTGAGGCTGAATCTGCAAGGGAACGTTCCCAAGTTGACTCAGCTTCACCTGCTGCTAAGCCGATTCGCCCATCTGCATCCTCTAAAAAGGGTGCAGGTAAGACAAAAGGGAAAACTGTTACTACTGCATCCTGCCAAAAGGATGTAGGCATTGAAAGACAGACCTCAGCCCAAGGTCAGACTGAGTCCATACTTATATCTCCTTCATCACTCTCCAAACAGAGTGATGAAATCATTAAAGGGACACCCCTGGACTCAACCCAAGTCCATAAAGAGTCAAGTCTATCACGTTTTGAAAACCTTGAGCATGTGTATAGAAGATCTCCAAGAAAAGGTACTCAAGCTGATTCTTCTCTCAAACACTCTGGGTCTGCACAGGCTGCCAATGCTTCACCTAGATCACAAGGTGGAGTACAGGCCTCAAAATTCTGTCCCAATGAGGCTGTGGTGCAACAAAACATCATAGAAGATGGACCATCCTTTTCTACCCTTAACATTACACCAACTGCAATCATCTCTGCACTTGTGGAAACACAAGGGACTGCCCTTGGTCAAGAGGGCTTGATTCGTCAAGACCTCAATCTGTCTCTTGCAGGCGAGACACCTACCGATGGTCCTCACGATGTTGGTAGTCAAAGACTCATCACCACCACAAGGGGTGATCAGTCACTTGGTCAGTCTGGTACTCATCCATCCTCAAGGGGTGTTCTGATAACTGCCAATGCTGAAGCTGATCAATCAAATCAGTTTCTTGACGCAGGCAATGTACAGCTTGAATTATAAGTTAATTCTCTTCAAGCTGATGCCAGACTGACAACTTCAGCTCCACCTCTTGAGACTCACTCTCATGAGGAAAATCGCCCAACAACTCCTTTAGCTCCACCATCTCTGAATTTGCCTCATATACCAACCATTAGGGCCCTAGTGAGTCCTCTGAAAGGGTTCAAGCTGAAAAGCAAACTACTGGTTCTCCCATTTCGGCCAGATCTATACTAAAGGATATGGTAGCCATGCTCACTGAGATGAATACTGCCCACAAGGCTGACATTACACAACTTGGTGAACGTATGGATGCTTTACAGGGTAAACAGGTATCATTGCAGGATCAACTTCAAGACATTGTGACAACTCAGTGGATTTTGGCCACCCAACAAGAAGAAATAATGTCTGATATGAATGAAATAATGAAGATGGGTGCCAGGCTGAGTGGCAAAATCAGGGGTTGGAGTCAAGGAATGGCTGAGGTAAATAAAGAAAATAGAAGGTATTTAGACCTCCTTGCCACTTCCCAAGATAGAATGAAGAAGTCAATGAGAACCAGATTCAAGGCCAATAGGCTCAGACTGAACAAGAAAAACAAAAGGGTTCTCAACGACATCAAAGATATCAAGACTCAACTTGAAAAAGTTGTGAATGTGCCTACCAAAGTGGAGGAGTCTAAAGCTGAGCTGAGAAACAAAGTTGCATCAATCAGCTCGACAGTTGATGAACTGAAGGCTTCAAGCTCATCTCACACTACAATATTGACTGAGCTAGACACTTACTTAAGAAATGATCTCACTCAGCTCATAAAGTCAATCAGCTCCACCTCCCCTGCCCCCATTGATGATGAAAAAAAGGGGGAGAAGGAAGAAGAAGGGGATAAAGTAGATGGAGGAGATGCTGCTGCCACTATGGAAGATGATATTGAGGTAAATGCAGAAGAAGTTGAAGCTGCTGAACTTATAATGAACATTGGAGCTGATCAGTCTGAAACTCAAGCTGATATTCAAATTCAGACTGAGCCAGCTTCAACACAAGAAGAGGAAGTAGTTGTGGTAGAATCTGATGATGAAGAGGAAGAAGGAGCAGAAGTGAAAGTTTTCTTAGCTCTTCAAGCTGATGCAGATCTTATAGAATTTGAAGATGAATCCACCTCAGATGACAGTGACAAGATTCCCATTGGGACTTATTTTACAGAAAGGAGAGGATCTGGATCAGCCTCAGCTGTCATTCAGCCATTACAAGATCAAGTTGACCAAGACACTCAGACTGGAGGCACTCAGACTGAAGGTACCTCAAGACAAAGAAGTCTGCTTGAACTTGAAGAAGAAGCTGTCAGAAAGAATGAAGCTGTATTGAAGAATAGACAAGAAGCAAAGAGTACCAGATTGGCAAGGAAGCTGATTCTTGAAGAAAAAGAAAAGGAAAATTTTTTAAGACTTCAGGATCAGCTCAATGAAGAGGAAAAGAGGCAGAGAATAAGAGAAGAAGAAGAGAAAACACAAAGGGCTCTCCAAGAACTATAAAAAGAACACCTTGATGACTCTCCAAAGGAAAAGCAGTCAGCTCAAGTGAAGAAGAAGCCAGTAGTCATCTCCAGAAAGCAATCACTGTCAGAAAAAGAAAAACTGGAGAGATTCAAGCTGACTAGGGCTATTCAAGAAGAGATTGTTGGGGTCAAGCTCACAAAGTCCAAAACAAGTAAATACCCCATAATCCACTTGAGAAGAGAAGGTGATTCAGCTACAAGTGATGTGTTGGAGATTTCTGAGCTGTTTACTCTTGGATATGTTGAATGTGTGGAATTGTATAATCTTCTAATGCTGAACAAGCCAAGAAATTATGGAGTGGTGACTGGTGACTTGTCCAGAAGGTTTGACAAAATGAAAAGCTATAATATTGACACCTCTGGACTTGCCACAACCACTTGCTCCTGAAGATCATTCTGAAGCTGATGAAGATGAGACTGTGCCTGGTCTCAAAAGAAGAAAGAAGAAGAAAGTAACCATTGAAGACTTAATCAATAGAAGAGAATTGCATGTCAAAATTCAAAAGTCTGGATATGGTGAAAAGATTGGCAAGCTCAATTTCAGACTGCCTCCTGAAATTGAAAACCTAATGGAAGGCCAAGTCATTGAAACCTTTGAACTTGGTTTGATAATAAGAACCCACAAAGAAGAAATTGGGCTACAAAGAGCTTCTGAGCTGACAGTGGTTCCAAATGTACATCTATATGCTCTTAAGCTGGTCTGCAATCAAGTTGGTGACAACAAAAGCAGATTTCATCAAGCCTTAATGATTGAAGGATCAAGAAGGGGTTATGATTTGAATAAGCCTACTCCAGATCACATAAAGGAAGAGTATTATGAAAGCTTTCTTGATTAAAACTCAAACTCTGTCCTTTATGTAACAAAAGTTTGTAAATACTCTATGTTATGCTTTAATGTACAAATTTATCAAGTAAATAGAGTTCATGTTATCTTTTTCATTTAGTTTTGTAAGTATATATTGTATAAGATGAAAAAGATCAAAAGAACCCAAGGAAAAGATTGAAAAGGGTCAAATATATAATGTTATCAACTTGATAACCCTTTCAATCTGTTTTAAGTATTTCCAGTCTGATCAGAAGAAGCTGCAAAGGTTTTGTCATCATCAAATAGGGGGAGATTATTGGAGTCAAGTCACTCATTCATTACAAGATAGATTTGAAGATGACAAACAACTCAAGAAATACTTAAGTCCTTGGTTCTGGAGTTGAGTCAGCTTGGATGGTTCCAAGCTGAGTCAGCCTGAACATCTTCATTAGAAGATGGTATCTCTCAAGCTGCATCAAAAGAAGAACAAGCACTTGGTCTAAATCAAAGATAAAGAACAAGGATAGAAGACTAAGCTGATGGATGGAAATCAGCTTGGATCTTATAGTCAGCTTGGAAGGTACATATTCAGCCTGGAGTCTTGCAAGTGCTCCAAAGTTGTTATAACTTTGTATATATCATCAATCAACTGGATAAGTATCGGAAAGGACATTCTAGAAGTGCCAGTTTTTGATTGCAAACATTCTATGAGGTGTCCATTTTATTGTTGCTGCACGATCAACCTTGGTGAGCAAGTAAGGAACAAAAAGGACAATGTCATTATCACCTAGTACTGATCAAGAAGAAGCCATTAGATCAAGACACGTGGAAAGAAATGGACGGCATCCAAGGCAGTGTTGATTCCTATATAAACCAGCCTTTGTGTCTCAAGAATGTGTGCATCCATAACATTAACTCTCACAACGATTAAAGCTTATCAGCTTGGTTCCATGTTGTACTCAGCTTAGGCTAGTAGAGTTAATAAACAAAGTTGTAACTTGCTATTCAGCCAAGTAGTTAGATTTGTAGGCTAATCTGTTCCACAACTACTTGTAATTCTTTTTATTATTCGATAAAAGAATTAGTTGAAAATCAGCTTGCACTTTGTTCTTGGACTGCACTTTACTTTATTGTCTTTATATTTTGTTTATTTACATACTGTTTCTTTAATATATCAATCTCAAGCTTAATATGGATAAACACTTTAAGACAATTTACATTCCACATTAAAAAGTGTTTTCAGACTAATTAAGTTTAAAAGTTGTATTCACCCCCCCCCCCTCTATAACTCCTTGAGACATCTTAAACCATCTTGTTATCTCCTTGGGGACCTATTAGAAGCAGTTCTGGAGGGCTTGACCAGATTAATCAAACACAACTCCAGATAGCATACTGCTTATGGTTTGGTCTAAGGGTAGATTTTGCCCAGATCTTCTTCAACGACCTTGCCGAGAGACTGAAAGGTAACAAAAGAAAACCTCATGTGCCTTTTATCAGATTTCTCTCTTTAGTGTTTAAACGTGCACTTGGTGCCGACTATGATTATACCTCACAACACTTCTCTGTCTGTGAGTATGTGAGAGACCTTGTCCAGTTAGTCTCTCGAACTGGTGAGGTTGATATCCCTCATGAAATGGTGAATAGTTTTTGTATGTAAATAACCGATGCAACAGCCCAAGTTGATTCGGAAGAAACTACAGGCGGGCCTCAAAACAATGAGGGACCCATTGGAGTTCTCATTGCTGAAATGGGGTCACCAGAAACCAAGGTGACCTCTGACCAATAGCAAGATTTAGTTTTTCCAATAAACACCTCCAAAAGACCAAGAAATAACACCAGACGTCTTAGGAGAGTGGGAGACTTGGTCCCTCCCAGTAGTACCTTAGCCAGCCATCCAGATTCCTCCCAACAGGAATATGGAGATGTCATAAGGAAAACTTGCAAGCAACCACCCTCGAAACTGTTGTAGGTGAGGGTGGTGAAGAAAATATAGGGTCAGTCCAACCCTTAATAGAGTTCGTGTCAGCACAAGCACAATTTACTAGCCAAATTTTTGACACCTCTATTGCACGAACCAGTGAAGTCACAGGTGAGTTACCATTTGTGATGAGGTTCAAAACTCTATGGAAGGTGATGTTATGGATGCTGATGGCACAGTCATAACTGATGCACCCCTTGTAACTGCTATTGGGAATGATGTTTTAGCAGAGCCCATTACTGGCGATGATACAACAGTTGAGCCAGCTTCTTCTCAGATTGATCTGAACAGAGACATACCTGATCAGAATGTGGAGCAATCCTGTAAGTCCCAACTCAATAGATGGTACTAACTAAAGACACCTTTATGTCGATGGTGAGTTTCCTTTGTAATATATTCACTGAACTGGAGACGACCAGTTGCAGTGAATGTATACCAAGTAACTGGATAGATTACTTATTAAGGTGACAATAAGTAAATAACGATGCAATAAGTAAATACAATAAAGTAAATCTGGTGAGACCAAGTTGTAATTTTTCAAGTGTAATTTATTTATTAATGTTAAATAAATTACAAGGTTGTTGCGGAACCAAGATAATACAAAGATGTAAATATCCTAACAACCTATGAAATACAATTGATCTAATACTTGGAAATCCTCTTGTCAATCGAAACACTTAAAGTTGTGAAATGTTCCTTTTTGCGATTGAGAGAATATTGCACAAGTTCATCAAGAATATTGCAAAGCAGATTTATGCAAAGGTTTATTCTTGGTTGTGCAAAGACCTCTATTTATAGGCAAAGGTTGACATTGGGATGTCAACCTTGCCGTACAAATATGGTTGAGAGCATTTAAGGAATTGCATTTAATTCCTTGAACATGCTTGATAAAGTAAGACATAAAGTCACTTTATCCAACATGCTTTATGTACTTTTATACTTTAAACATAGAAAATTGCTATTGTTCGGTTAATAGTACATAAAGCAAAAAGGTCTTCCTCATAATCAGTGTAAAGCTTTGTAAGTACTTTACACTGATGGTTCGCCAGTCTTGATCTGAGTAAAACATCCACTGGGCTACACTGCCATGTATGTTTTTTATCTTCCATTTGTTGTCTTCGACTTCAACTGGAATGACTTCACTTCTTGATCAGATCTCAACTAGAGTGAAGCTCCAGTGGCATCAACTGTACACTGGCCACTGGACTTCATATATTTCTAGACAAATCAACTTATCTCCAGATGCAACTGGAGACGCTCCAGTTTCATCAGTAAAACTGGACCTAACAAATTCCCCCTATTTGTCCTGAAATATTACCAAGTCTTTTCAAGTTGTCTAACTATACAAGTATAAACTTGAAAGACTTGTTTTGATTAAATCTATCTAATTTTCCAAGGCATTTTTATAGATCATCAAATGCCTTGGTTTTTTTTTTTATGCTTGTTAGATTTAATCACTTATCTATCTTGTTGGTTACAAACTGGAAATTTGTATATACATGATATGGAAATTTACATCAAGTTACAAGAGTGCAAATAAAAATAAAACTAGATAAACAAGAAGTAGAACTTAATCAGATGACCCTTCACCAGTTCTCCTTCTTTTGTTTAGTGAACCAATAGGTTGAGAGTCTTCAGGGTCAATATCACTACTACAAGCATCAAAATATGGCCCGGTTAAAATGTATATTAGAACCCGCTTAAGAGCCGAATCCTATGTCGGGGAGTACTATTGTGTTGATAATAAGACCCGCTTCTAACAACCAGGCCCTATTATTCAAACAACCGGGCCTTATAAAACACATTAGAACCCGCCTTTTTCTTGCCAGCCGGATTCTATATTAGTTCTGGAGCCACTGCTTGTGCTTATACCATCAAATGTAAAGTTTACAATAAGCCAAATCTTTTATGAGCAACTTAAACCACAACACAATAAAACTACACCAAATATATAGAAAAAAAACCAATGAAGCATCCCTATTATGTGAAAGTTAAACACCCTAAATTATCGTACTTTTTATTTGAACAACCCCTAAATTTTCATACTAAATACGAGTCTAATAAACCTTGGTGTTTCACTGAACACGATACATCCTTTCCTGAACTCTTCAGAGTCGTCGATAGTCTTTGTACTTCAATAATGCACTTTTGTTCATTCCAAAGTCAAGGGAGCCGAGGTACCTAATTTAAGGCATCAAATTTGTTAACCCACGTATCAACAGCCTTTTCCAAATCATCCCGTGAAATGTAGGAACAGTCCTTTTAAAAAATCTATATGCAAATACATGAAATATGGTATTAGACAGAGAGATGGTTTTGTGAAATTAACAAATAGAATAATGAATTAATGATTAAATAATGTACTCACACTGGGATCTCGAAGCACAATCGTAAATAACCATTACAAGATGTAATAACCGCATTTGCAAACACCATTGTGTCGGGTAAACTAATTAAATAGTAGTAACAGACAGTATACCTTAGATGAAAAACTATTGATATTAATAGCAATACATATAATATACACACATATAATTTGGATGATGTACCTCAATCAATGTTAAAACCATATATGCGTCCATCTTAGCTGACACCATCGGTATACCTTGATATAGTCCTAGAAAGTAAACCAAAGTGGTGTATTACATGTTATAGAAACAAATTCCACTCGTATAAATATAATCAATATATCTATTGTTGTAAGTTGTGAATTCTTAAAACCAGGTTTTTGTACCTTTCCTTTAACTTTGAATTGGAAACCAAAGCAATCCCACAAAAGAACCCTCTTGCAGTTTTGTAAACATACTAAAATCAAACTACATTGGAAAGAACACTTAATAGACTTTTCACATCTGGAAATTTCAACCTAGCCCTCCAACAGCCAAGCTGTTGCGAGTTTCTAGCAAGCAAGAAGAGTCTTACAATTAATTTTTTTGAGTTATTACTTTTATAAAATCAAAGAGGTATTACCTGGTACGCTTCTACGATAAAATCAGTTCCATTAGCAAGCATGATAAAAGAGTCCATATAAAGGAAGTAGGCTGCACCAGGATGTTGAAAAACAACATGATGAATCCAAGACTATTCATTCTGCAATGCTGGTCTACATTCCTATCATTTTTTAGCAATAAACATGTAACAATGAACAAATAGCCTACGAAGAACATCATAATGTTATATGTACCCGTGAGTTATAGATTGCTTTAGACTTACTATGAACACCCTATGAAGGAGCTAATAAAGCCTTATGTCTTGCCTTGTTTCCTGGCTAGACAGTGTACTAGTAGTACATTCTTTGCAGAAAGTAGTTTGTACGTAGTTTTCTTACTGGTAAGAGGTTATCTTTGTTTTTACAGAATGTTCATTACATCAAATATCTCAACTAGTTTCATATGATCAAACAGAACATTTGGAAAATAAGAGTTACCTTTCTATAAGTTTGGTTACTATGTAGTCGGATTTGGTCTTCCTGCTGACTTGCGACCATGAATAAGAATGTAACCCTTGCAATGATAATGATCAATCACAAAGTATACCTAATCCTTTTGGAAAGTCAAAAAATGGAGTAACTATTACCTGAGATGAAATATAATTAAGATCAGTATTAGTACTCTCCATCATCAAAATCAATACATTATCAATTTTAACTGATCAAGTAAAACTTGATCATACAGATACCTGTGAGAAAAACGCATGATATTAACAACATTTTCAAGCCCTTAGCTATGACCTGATTAGAAAGCTTCCTTTTTGTCTGATACACACAATCAAACTGTCATCTTGATTTTTAACTCTACAAGCCTTTTAATATTCGAATAACAAAGAAACATTAAAGATCTTTTATCATTTTAATTCGACTAAGACAAAAAAAAAAAAAAACTTCACCAGCTTTAATTAGTTCACTATGATAGAAACCAAAACACCCTGTTTGAAATCAATAAAAGAAAGACTCCTTATAGCCTTATGACATTAATTACAAGAACCCACACAACCTTCGATGATAATGAATAGAGAAAAACAAAAAGAAACAGAAGAGGGATATGACTGAATAAACCTTTTATTGCACCTGAAACAGATCACTTACAACATCCAACTAACTAATCACAAACGAGCATTCTGCACTACAATAGACTGAGTATACAACCGTAAAACAAAGCGGGTTCTAAGGGGGGTTCTTATTTAGGTGGCTTTAATATAACAGATTATAAGTAAAGTGGGTTTTATTTTGGGGGTTTTATTTAGGTGGCTTTAATATGACTCGGTTTATAAACAAAGCGGGTTCTATTAGGGGGGTTCTATTTAGGTGGCTTTAATATGAAAGGGTTTAATATAGATTTAAGTAAAGTGGGTTTTATTTTGGGGGTTTTATTTAGGTGGCTTTAATATGACTCAGGTTTATAAGAAAAGCGGGTTTTATTTTGGGGGTTTTATTTAGGTGGCTTTAATATGACTCGGTTTATAAGAAAAGCGGGTTTTATTTTGGGGGTTTTATTTAGGTGGCTTTAATATGACTCGGTTTATAAGAAAAGCGGGTTTTATTTTGGGGGTTTTATTTAGGTGGCTTTAATATGACTCAGGTTTATAAGAAAAGCGGGTTCTATTGGGGTTTTATTTTGGGGGTTTTATTTAGGTGGCTTTAATATGACTCGGTTTATAAGAAAAGCGGGTTTTATTTTGGGGGTTTTATTTAGGTGGCTTTAATATGACTCGGTTTATAAGAAAAGCGGGTTTTATTTTGGGGGTTTTATTTAGGTGGCTTTAATATAACTCAGATTATAAGTAAAGTGGGTTTTATTTTGGGGGTTTTATTTAGGTGGCTTTAATATGACTCGGTTTATAAACAAAGCGGGTTCTATTAGGGGGTTTATATTTAGGTGGCTTTAATAGGGTTTTAATGTGAAAGGGATTTAATATAACTCAGATTATAAGTAAAGTGGGTTTTATTTTGGGGGTTTTATTTAGGTGGCTTTAATATGACTCGGTTTATAAACAAAGCGGGTTCTATTATGGGGGTTTTATTTAGGTGGCTTTAATATGACTCAGGTTTATAAGAAAAGCGGGTTTTATTTTGGGGGTTTTATTTAGGTGGCTTTAATATGACTCAGGTTTATAAGAAAAGCGGGTTTTATTTTGGGGGTTTTATTTAGGTGGCTTTAATATGACTCGGTTTATAAGAAAAGCGGGTTATGGGGTTTTATTTTGGGGGTTTTATTTAGGTGGCTTTAATATGACTCGGTTTATAAGAAAAGCGGGTTTTATTTTGGGGGTTTTATTTAGGTGGCTTTAATATGACTCGGTTTATAAGAAAAGCGGGTTTTATTTAGGGGGTTTATATTTAGGTGGCTTTAATATGACCCAGTTTATAAGAAAAGCGGGTTTTATTTTTGGAGTCCTATTTAGATTTGTGTAGTACATGGTGGTTTCAGGTGGTCGTCAATGGTGGTGTTGGTTATGAGGAAGAGAAAACTGATGTGAATGTGTTACACAGGAGGAGATGTAGAAGACTAAAGTGGCTGTGTATTTTCAATTTTGTTTTGAAAAATAAAAGGCCCGCGCAAAACTAGTAAATCCCGCTTGGCAAATAACCCAAAAAAATGGGGTTTTAATGTGAAAGGGATTTAATATAACTCAGATTATAAGTAAAGTGGGTTTTATTTTGGGGGTTTTATTTAGGTGGCTTTAATATGACTCGGTTTATAAACAAAGCGGGTTTTATTTTGGGGGTTTTATTTAGGTGGCTTTAATATGACTCGGTTTATAAACAAAGCGGGTTCTATTAGGGGGGTTCTATTGAGGCTTTAATATGAAAGGTTTAATATAGATAGTAAAGTGGGTTTTATTTAGGGGGTTTATATTTAGGTGGCTTTAATATGACCCAGTTTATAAGAAAAGCGGGTTTTATTTTTGGAGTCCTATTTAGATTTGTGTAGTAGTGTATTCAGTCTGTTCTCCAGATTTTCTTTGTGTTGAATCTTGCCCTTTAACAAATTGATCCAAGCCTTCTGAAACCTATTCTTGGTTTCCTTTGCTTCCAAAAAGTTGACCATCTCTACCCATTCGCTGAAACCATATTGCAAAACTGATGGGTCTCCAGTTGTCACTAGTGGCCCTCTAGTGTAACTGACTTGCACTCTGAACACTTTTGTGCCTGGTTTAACCACAACACTTACACCATTTATAGTGCCATTGTGCTTTCTTTTTGCCATGATCGAAGAGTAATAGGCTCTGGCTTCAGATTCATTGGCAATCTTACAGATCCAGATAACGCAGAATGCACAGCAGCCTTGATATCCTCATTCGACACCTCACCAGTTGGTTCAATGAAGGTTCTTAAATTTGCATCTCTGGGCAGAGGTTTTCTCTTTGGTTGTGCCCTGGGCTTTGGTGGATTCAACACCCTTTTGACAATCTTTTGAACATTTTCTATTCTTCTTGGTTTCCTTTGCTTCCAAAAAGTTGACCATCTCTACCCATTCGCTGAAACCATATTGCAAAACTGATGGGTCTCCAGTTGTCACTAGTGGCCCTCTAGTGTAACTGACTTGCACTCTGAACACTTTTGTGCCTGGTTTAACCACAACACTTACACCATTTATAGTGCCATTGTGCTTTCTTTTTGCCATGATCGAAGAGTAATAGGCTCTGGCTTCAGATTCATTGGCAATCTTGACAGATCCAGATAACGCAGAATGCACAGCAGCCTTGATATCCTCATTCGACACCTCACCAGTTGGTTCAATGAAGGTTCTTAAATTTGCATCTCTGGGCAGAGGTTTTCTCTTTGGTTGTGCCCTGGGCTTTGGTGGATTCAACACCCTTTTGACAATCTTTTGAACATTTTCTATTCTTCTTTGAATCCCACCAGCCCTCATTTCCCTTGCCTTCTCCACTGATACATTAATGGTCTTGGCATCAAATTCGACTTCATCATCAGGATAATCTTTATCAAGCTCAATATCGAGCATTTCCATAACAGCACCCATTATCCTTTGATCATGTTTTACTCTTGCATACTGCTCCAGTGTGATGCCTAACAGACCAGCATCACTGGCATCTAGGGCACCCAAATCCAAGATTTGAGCCATGGCAACCCTTTGATCTTCTTTTCTTTACTTTCTCTTTTCTTTAAAGAAGTTGCCAATTGCTGCCAGTCTTCTACTTTCACTTTCTGACACTGGAGGAAGTCGATCAACATTGCCAGTTTCAAGCAAATCAGTTTGTGCATCAGCGGCCAGCTTTAGGGCAGTTTCATCAGTTGCCTTGCCCTTGCCCTTATCATTATTCCCCCTATCAACAATATCATTAAACTTTTCAATCACTTGCTGACCAGCATCAGTACTGGCAGCTACCACTATTGCCTTCTCACTTGAACTTGTTGGTGCAAGGACTGCACTTCTTTCCCCCTTGGCAGCATCTAGACCTGCCCTAATTGCTTCCCAATATGCATTGCTAGAGGGCAACCGGTCAAGACTCTGCCACGATTGCATGTCCTTGCATTCTTTGAAGATTGTGCACATCATGCGAAATGATCTCCAAAGATGGTTGGTTTCTCTTGACTGGGTCAGCACATTAGCAGCAACTTGTGCTTGACCAGTCTTCAGTTCATCTAGCAATTTGGCATCATCTGGAGAGAGAACAACATTCACAACTTCTTTCTCTTTCACCACTTCCTTTTCTTTCTGTTTTGCAACTTCAGTGACCAGGTTATCAATGGACTTGGAGTGTGCAGATACTTGGGTGTTCAGAGCATTAATGCTACCCCTCAACTCGTTGATCTCATTAGTGAGTGGGGCCAAATCAACCCGAGGAAGAGCAATCTTGGTGATCTCAGACATCACCTTTTTAACCAATTCTTCTTCTCTGGCAGCCAAGGTATCTTCTAACTTTTGACCAACTGAAGTTGCCAACTGCTGCCCAAGATCTATCACATTAAGAGCAAGTCTTTCAACTAATTCCTTGACCTATCTTTCTATCTCCTTCAACTCAACTTCTGATGATCTGACAGTGGTACCCAGTAAGTTGGAGATGGATGTTGTAAATTGTGACTGAGTGAGGTCAAAGGCTTCCTTAAGAGAACTGGACAGATTGTTACAGCCAGTGACCAACTCATTGAGCTTCTTAAATACCAAGTCTTCATTAGTTGCAAACTTGTTAATCCCCAGGTCTACCACTTTTTGATTGGTCAGACTATCTTTGTTGTAGCTGGAGATTGACTTGGCATTTTTCTCAATTGTCTTGTGAACATCTTCCACCCTTTTAATAAGGTTTTGGATGTCGGTTGTAAAGGAGACAAATTGAGTGTCCAGTGACTGAGGGGAAGGCGTCACTGGACCAGCAGCAGGTGCCACTGGAGCCACTGGAGGGGGTACATCAAGTGTAATAACTTCAGTGAGTGGCTCAGTAGCAGAAGAAATAGAAAAAGAAGATGGGAAAGTAGAAGGACGTATAGTGAGATCAATGTGTTGGACATGCTGAAAATGCTCAGGTGTGTCCAACGACGGCGGTGGTGGTAGCATGTGTCTATTTCTAGACACAAATAAAGATGATAGTGATTGTGGAGATGTATGTGGAATTCTTTGTAGAGATGGTGAAACTAAAACTGAAGCATCTAGAAGCGAGATAAGAGATGAAGGGTCTTGATCTTGTATAGAAGAATCAAGAATCTCATTATCTGAGGCAGTTCCTTCAGAGTCCGAAGACTCTATCTAGATTTCACATTCATTAACATCCATGACCAGATCCATGAATGTCTCAAGTGGCTGAACCAGTTGTTCAGGCTCCTGATGAACTTCTCCAGTTTCCTGGATGGTTGCATCAGTTGTTGGCTCAGTCGTGGTGACATCATCGCCAGGAATAGAGGTCACTGGGGTTGGCTCAGTTACAACTGCTCTATCCTCAGTTATAACTTCATCAGCCAAAGAGTTTGGAACCTCAGTCGCCAGTTGTAACTGTCCAGCGACATCATCAATTCGTGCGACAGTAGTGTTAGAAGTTTGGCCATCGACACTTAATTGTGCAGATTCTAACTCTACTCTGGGTTGGGCTGACCAGTAATCTCTTCACCACTTCCTCCTACAGAAATTTCGGAAGTGGTTGCTTGTTGTGTATCCCTTTGACTTTCTCCAGTAACCTGTTGGGAGGCTACTGAAGGGTTGGCTGGGGTACTAGTGTCAGTGGCTCGTACTGACCGATAACTAGGACGTTTGGTTCTTGGAGCCTTTGGGGAAACTGAAGGACCTGTTTGGAGGTCTTCAGTTGTCTCTGTAGGAACTAACCTGCTGGAACTGGCGGGGATAGACTTCTGTTCAGGCCCAACAACTGTCATAGTGCCAGAGGATGAACCGGTGGGTCCCTCATTGTTTTGAGGCCCGCCCAGTTGCCTTTCCGACTCACCTGGTATTGGTGCATCAGTTTTAGAGAATGCCAGCAACATTCTCGGAGGAATCTTAACCTCTCTAGGTTCAGATGCAAGAGAGTCAAGATTCCTCAACAAATCTGGTACAGTGAATAAAGATGTTGTGTTTTTATATTCTTCACTGCCCAAGATGAGTTTAAAACAGAGAGAGAGATACCTGGAGAAGGGAATACAAAGTCCCCTTGTACCTTTCAGTTTCTGCACAAGAATTCTGAACAAGATTTCAGCAAAGTCTACTCTCAATCCGTTCCACAAGCAGTATGCCATCTCTGCTTGTGAGAAGTTTATCTGGTCCAGTCCACCAGAACTCCCACCCATACTCTCAACAAGATGTATAAAGAAGTACCACCAGGATGGTGTGAGGCCCTTCATTGTCATGACTCCCTATGTTTTTAGGATACCATTTTCCATACACTCAGTGTGTCCCATTTCAAGGAGTGTTTGGCGGAAATTGAAATTTTGAGAGATGACCACTGGAGATTCTCCAGGTCTCTAGTAGTTGAGGTTCAGGGCATCCCTCAATGTTTCTGCAGTGATGGTACACTCGACTGTTCCATTCTTGAGTGTAAAGTTGATGGCTGAACAGTCTTCATTTAACTTGGCAGTGTACCAAAATTCACACAAGTAGTCGTGAAACATCTTGCGTGGATTTGCAGAGAATGTGGTGCCGATGGGAGAATTCTTTAAGAATTTTTGGATTCTACCAATAAGGGTATCGGCGCCTTGTTTTCCCATCAAACTTGCCGTCGGATTGTTTAGATTTAATTTGATTAGATTAGGGTTTGATGGGGCACCAGATGCTTGCTTGACATCTAGTGACGGAGCATATGGGACAGTAAGTAGATTTACATCTCTACTTCTGGATGATTTTGGTGCCATTTTTCTACAAGATGAAAGTGAAATTGAATAGAATTTGGGAATTAGGGTTTGAGCTTTATTGAGCAGAGAGAAAAAGGAAGCGAGTTTGATGATTGGGAGTAAATGAAGGAATGTGAAAAGAAAAGTAAATGAAAAAATGAGTTAATGTGGGGGTATTTATAGGGTAGTAAATATCCCAAAATAAATATGAAAATATTTTATCCCCAAATTTTCTAAATTGATTTGATGTTTTTCTCAAAAGAAAATTTGAAATTTGAAAATATTTAATAACCGGTGCCAAGCATTAAATGCTACGACGGCTGGTATACCCACGCGCCCACTAACTTTCCACGATCCCAATAAAAAATGCATCTTTTTACAAAAATGTCTTTGACACGTCAGCTGAAGGTTCCAAGTGGGAAAAAAGCACTTGAGTACCATCACGTGTCACAATTATTGACCAAGTATTTTATAACGTTATGAAATCTGGTTGACCACCAGTTTTAAGACAAGACCAAACATGTACACTGGAGGGTTAATCCAGTGCCAGTTTCAACTGGAGGGTTCTCCAGTTACAATTTTCAGATAAAATAAGTTTTAGTCAGAAAAATGTTTTTAGTCTTTCCCCCTAGAATGATGATCCAGAAATCAATAATGCCAAGATAGTATCACAAAGGCGTTCGATAGCAAGGCAGGAAAAGATTATCTGGACCTCCTCAACTGGGGAGCTTCATCAGTGTCATTGACGCGTTCATGACAAAGTCTCCAGTTTTAAGGATTTAGGATTCCCAACTCGCTGATGAGATGTTTAAAAGTTTTCTCATCAAGAGGTTTTGTAAAAACATCAGCAAGTTGTTTGTCAGTGGGGATGAAATGAATTTCAATGTCTCTTTTCATAACATGATCACGAATGAAATGATACCTGATGTCAATATGCTTTGTCTTAGAGTGCATCACTGGGTTGTGAGATATAGCAATTGCACTGGTGTTGTCACAAAAGATTGGTGTTCTTTTGTATTTTAGATCGTAATCTAATAACTGGTTCTTGATCCAGAGAATCTGGACACAATAACTGGTCGCAGAAATGTACTCTGCCTCAGCAGTGGACATAGAGACTGATGTCTGCTTCTTACTGGTCCAACTTACCAGTTTTCCTCCAAGGAAATGACAACCTCCAGTTGTTGACTTTTTATCTATCTTACAACCTGCATGATCTGAATCTGAATAACCCATTAGATCTAACCCTGAGCCTTTGAGATACCAAAGACCAAGGCTAGGACACCCTTTTAGGTATCTGAAGATGCGCTTAACAGCATGCAAATGTGATTCTTTTGGGTTAGCCTGAAATCTGGCACATAGACATGTTGCAAACATTATATCTGGTCGACTGGCAGTTAAGTACATTAGTGAACCAACCATACCACGATATTCAGTGGTGTTCACTGGTTTGCCAGTTGGGTCAGAGTCCAAGTTTAAAGGTGCTGCAATTGGTGTGGTTTTTGATGGGATTGAATCATATTTGTATTTTCTTAACAAATCTCTGACATATTTCTCTTGGTTTATAAAAATTCCACTTTCAGTTTGCTTTTTGAAGACCCAAGAAAAATGTTAATTCACCCATTAAACTCATTTCATACTCAGATGACATGATTTTAGAAAACCTTTTACACATTGCATCATCAGTTGACCCAAATATAATGTCATCAACATAAATTTGTACAGTAAGATACTACCTTTTTCTTTTAAAATAAACAAGGTATTATCTATTGCACCTCTTTTAAAGCCATTTTTTAGAAGATGTTTGGTTAAAGTGTCATACCAGGCTCTCGGGGCTTGTCTTAGACCATACAAAGCTTTGTTCAGTCTATATACCCAGTGAGGATGCTTCTCATCAATGAAGCTTGGTGTCTGTTTAACATACACTTCTTCTTCCAGTGTTCCATTCAGGAACGCACTTTTGACATCCATCTGGTAGACCTTGAACTGCAGATGGGCTGCATAAGCCAAGAAAATTCTGATGGCTTCAAGTCTAGCAACTGGAGCAAAAGTATCATCAAAGTCAACGCCCTCTGCCTGACAATAACCCTAGGCAACCAATCTGGCTTTGTTTCTTACAACATTGCCATCTTCATCCATCTTGTTTAGGTAGACCCATCTTGTACCAATGGGTTCTTTCTTCAACCCTGGTGGACAAGGAACAAGTTCCCATACATTGTTCCTTTCGAACTGGATAAGCTCTTCTTGCATTGCTTCTACCCAGCTTGGATCTGCCATAGCCTCGTCAATCTTCTTCGGTTCAATCAATGATAAGAAGGTGACATTTAAGCATTGTTCGCTAGTGTCTCTTCTGGTTTGAACCCCTCTACTGGACTCTCCAATGATTTGATCGATTGGATGTGCTTTTGTCCATTTAGAGTATTGACCAGGATTTCTTACAACAATATTAGTGCAAGTCACCTGAGGAACCTCTTCAGTTGATGTATCTGGAAGAGGATCAGTCCAAACTACTTCAACATCCTCATCATAATCAATGAGGTCACGATTTGCATCATGAAATTCTTTAGTTGAAGGCATTTCTTGAAGAACTGGAGTTGTTGGAGTGGTTTGAACTGGTGCTGATATTGGAGTGACACGTACATCTGATCCAATAACCAGTTTCTGTGGTAAATTAAAACTGATGGAGGGATAAAATGGAATGTCACTAGATGATTTCTTCATTTGTACTGGTTCCAGTTCAGTGTAACTGGAAACATCTTCTGGTGAAATAACTGACTGATGAACTTGGTCAGTTTCACCAAAACTTAATGGAACGACTGGAGAGATATCAAGACTTGGTCTTTTATTGATTACATCATTTGATTCATTAAATGTGACATGAATTGTCTCATGAACCTTTTGGAGTCTATAATTATAAACTCTAAAGGCCTTTCGAATATCTGAATAGCCTAGAAACACACCTTCATTAGCTTTTGCATCAAACTTTCCAAGCTGACTGGAATCATTTAAAATAAAAACTGGACAACTAAATACATGGAAGTATCCAATATTTGGTTTACGATTCCTGAGCACTTCATAGGCAGTCTTCCTATGTCTCTTGACATAAACTGACCGGTTTTGGGTGTGGCATGCAGTTGCCACTGCTTCAGCCCAAAAACTGATGGGAAGACCTGATTCAGATAACATACATCTGGAAACTTCTATCAGTGTACGATTCTTTCTTTCCACAACTCCATTTTGCACTGGAGAGTGTGCTGATGAGAAGTTTTGAGATGAGTGATAAATATATAGACTTTTCACTCAATCTTAGTAATACTTGATCTCACTTAGTTCTTAAACATAGTCCCTGCGAACGAACCTGGTCTTACCTATTAGCTATATTACAAACGAACGGATCCACTGTCCGTGAGTGTGTGTTTAGTTTGTATTTCCTTGATTTTATAAATTTAAAACTTGACTGCTTTTCATTATACACAAACAACACATCAAGTTTTTGGCGCCGCTGCCGGGGACTATTGATCTAGGAATTTTGTGAGATTTTGTAACTCGACCCTTTTTCGTGTTTGCTCACGAGAAAGTTACTTTTCTGTCTTTTATTTTCCGTCTAGTTTAATTTAGTTTAGACTTTGTTTTCTTAAATCTTAAAAACCCAAAAAAATTGAAAAATTTTAAAAACACAAAAATATTTTCTTTTATTTGTCTAGATTAATTTTAGTTTTTGTCTTTTCTTTTTATTATCAATAAGTTGTGCTTTTCACGGGTATAGCTAGTGTTTGTTTTACAGGCTAGGTACTACCTATGGGAACCTCAACTCGAGTCTACTTTCATGTTATGTACTGTGATATGAGTCGGTTCAAGCAGTATGAATGGGAATCGTGGGAAGAAGCTTGGAAGAGAATGAAGCAGTTGGTTGAAGACTATCAATATGACAGACCTCAAATATATGAATACATTCCTTAGTATTATGATGGGTTGAATCACGACACTCAGAAGGTCTTGGATAACGCTTGTGGTCACTACTTTCTCGAGTACTCACCAAGAAAAGCTTTCGCTTTCTTGGAAGGAAGTTCACAAGTTGAGAGCATGATTCAAGAAGATCATGGAACGAAAGAAGGAGTCGGATAAACATGATATGAATATCGAAGTGGAGGAATGCGAGGAAAGGAGCCAAGATGATTTACAACCCAAGCCGGGTTATTTAGGGAGCTTTCTAACCTTTTATGCTTTAAAAAGTTTTCAAATGCATTGAATTGGTTAATCTTAGAGCTAGTAGTAATTTTATGCATTATTGTTTATTCTTTAAACTAGCCCCGGACCCCTTAGATCCCGACCTTTTAGAATGGACGGACATAATCCTTAACATGAAATACTTGAAGGTTCCATGTGGTAAGGGTATTCTTGAAATTATATATGTTAGGATGAAAGGTTGGATTTTTAAGATGAGTTTTGTAAAGAAAAATAATGATTTCAACATCTTAAAAATGAGTTTTGATAAGGTGAAATACATCGGTTGGGTAATGGTTAAGATAACATTTACATTCTATTCACCTTATTCACGTAAACCGCCAGACACTTTAACTGTGGGGGCGTTTAAGACCCCGCCATGGTAAATTTGGGGAATGAGTCCGGCTGAAGACTCGGTAAATTTAGCGCTTCTCGGGAGGCAACCCAAGCTTTATTTTATTTTTCATTTTTTAGTTTATCCATGTGTTAAAATAATATTGATTCTTGTTCTATTTCGGTTGAACAAGTAAGTAATCGTGTTTTTCATTTTTGTTTTGTCTTTTCAGTTTTGATATTTTGATTTAGATATGCCGCAGGGCCCATTTACCAGCGCCGCTCCTTTACCAGCGCCGCTCGCCTTCCAGCGCCGCTCAGCCTTTACCAGCGCCGCTCAGCCTTTACCAGCGCCGCTCAGCCTTTACCAGCGCCGCTCAGCCTTTACCAGCGCCGCTCAGCCTTTACCAGCGCCGCTCAGCCTTTACCAGCGCCGCTCAGCCTTTACCAGCGCCGCTCAGCCTTTACCAGCGCCGCTCAGCCTTTACCAGCGCCGCTCAGCCTTTACCAGCGCCGCTCAGCCTTTACCAGCGCCGCTCAGCCTTTACCAGCGCCGCTCAGCCTTTACCAGCGCCGCTCAGCCTTTACCAGCGCCGCTCAGCCTTTACCAGCGCCGCTCAGCCTTTACCAGCGCCGCTCAGCCTTTACCAGCGCCGCTCAGCCTTTACCAGCGCCGCTCAGCCTTTACCAGCGCCGCTCAGCCTTTACCAGCGCCGCTCAGCCTTTACCAGCGCCGCTCAGCCTTTACCAGCGCCGCTCAGCCTTTACCAGCGCCGCTCAGCCTTTACCAGCGCCGCTCAGCCTTTACCAGCGCCGCTCAGCCTTTACCAGCGCCGCTCAGCCTTTACCAGCGCCGCTCAGCCTTTACCAGCGCCGCTCAGCCTTTACCAGCGCCGCTCAGCCTTTACCAGCGCCGCTCAGCCTTTACCAGCGCCGCTCAGCCTTTACCAGCGCCGCTCAGCCTTTACCAGCGCCGCTCAGCCTTTACCAGCGCCGCTCAGCCTTTACCAGCGCCGCTCAGCCTTTACCAGCGCCGCTCAGCCTTTACCAGCGCCGCTCAGCCTTTACCAGCGCCGCTCAGCCTTTACCAGCGCCGCTCAGCCTTTACCAGCGCCGCTCAGCCTTTACCAGCGCCGCTCAGCCTTTACCAGCGCCGCTCAGCCTTTACCAGCGCCGCTCAGCCTTTACCAGCGCCGCTCAGCCTTTACCAGCGCCGCTCAGCCTTTACCAGCGCCGCTCAGCCTTTACCAGCGCCGCTCAGCCTTTACCAGCGCCGCTCAGCCTTTACCAGCGCCGCTCAGCCTTTACCAGCGCCGCTCAGCCTTTACCAGCGCCGCTCAGCCTTTACCAGCGCCGCTCAGCCTTTACCAGCGCCGCTCAGCCTTTACCAGCGCCGCTCAGCCTTTACCAGCGCCGCTCAGCCTTTACCAGCGCCGCTCAGCCTTTACCAGCGCCGCTCAGCCTTTACCAGCGCCGCTCAGCCTTTACCAGCGCCGCTCAGCCTTTACCAGCGCCGCTCAGCCTTTACCAGCGCCGCTCAGCCTTTACCAGCGCCGCTCAGCCTTTACCAGCGCCGCTCAGCCTTTACCAGCGCCGCTCAGCCTTTACCAGCGCCGCTCAGCCTTTACCAGCGCCGCTCAGCCTTTACCAGCGCCGCTCAGCCTTTACCAGCGCCGCTCAGCCTTTACCAGCGCCGCTCAGCCTTTACCAGCGCCGCTCAGCCTTTACCAGCGCCGCTCAGCCTTTACCAGCGCCGCTCAGCCTTTACCAGCGCCGCTCAGCCTTTACCAGCGCCGCTCAGCCTTTACCAGCGCCGCTCAGCCTTTACCAGCGCCGCTCAGCCTTTACCAGCGCCGCTCAGCCTTTACCAGCGCCGCTCAGCCTTTACCAGCGCCGCTCAGCCTTTACCAGCGCCGCTCAGCCTTTACCAGCGCCGCTCAGCCTTTACCAGCGCCGCTCAGCCTTTACCAGCGCCGCTCAGCCTTTACCAGCGCCGCTCAGCCTTTACCAGCGCCGCTCAGCCTTTACCAGCGCCGCTCAGCCTTTACCAGCGCCGCTCAGCCTTTACCAGCGCCGCTCAGCCTTTACCAGCGCCGCTCAGCCTTTACCAGCGCCGCTCAGCCTTTACCAGCGCCGCTCAGCCTTTACCAGCGCCGCTCAGCCTTTACCAGCGCCGCTCAGCCTTTACCAGCGCCGCTCAGCCTTTACCAGCGCCGCTCAGCCTTTACCAGCGCCGCTCAGCCTTTACCAGCGCCGCTCAGCCTTTACCAGCGCCGCTCAGCCTTTACCAGCGCCGCTCAGCCTTTACCAGCGCCGCTCAGCCTTTCCAGCGCCGCTCAAGCCTTCCAGCGCCGCTCAAGCCTACCAGTGCCGCTGGGCCCAATTTACCAGCGCCGCTCCTATGTTCAGCAGCTACAGAAGCACTCCCAGCGCCGCTCAAGCCTTTACCAGCGCCGCTCAGAGGTCCAGTGGCCGTTCGAACTTCATTTTAAACCTTGTTAACACATCCCTAAGCCCTCTCAAATACCCAACACTTATCAAGAGCTGCTCAACTCTCCGTTAGCACATCTAGATCACCGAAAAAAACAAAAAAAAAATCAGAAAAACCCAAAACTTCAAAAAGAAATCAGAAAATCAGAAAATACCAAAAAGATAAGAAGATGGAGAAGCATCAATGGATCGCCATCAAATGGAGTCGACTCAAGCTTTGAAGATTATTACTCGCAGTCGCTTCACACATGCCATCTTCAACAACTTCATGAATTAAACCCGGGAAGTTTCGTTATTACTTATCTTTTCATTTATGTTTTCCTATTTCCCCTTTAGTTTTTAATGTATAGTACAACGAGGGCGTTGTACAATTTAAGTGTGGGGGGATAGAACAGGAAAACTTGACGTTTTGTTGTTTGAAATTTCAAATTTTCTACTACTTATTTCATGCAAAAAATTTCAAATTTTTAATTTTTCTTGTGTCGAAAATCATTTTTGAGATATAAGCTTTGCTAGTAGACAAAAGATGACGATATATAAGCGATGTTAACTTTGGTAAGATGAACTGTCAGCTAGAGTTGTTAATTTAATCATAGATTTGTGGCTGTTCATTTTTCCAAATGTATTATAGCTTAAGCTGAAACGGTATGCGATTTAGTTTACTATAGCACATTTAACTGGACTTTAATATGCCTAGCAATTGGAACTATCTAGTTATTGGTATAGGTATATTAATTGAACCTTAATGCTTTAAGTGCTTGTGTAAGAACTATTCTAGATGTATGGCTTTACCTTAATTCTTACACTATTAATTGCTGAATAGCTTGCATATACTGAGTAAGTGTATGAGTCATCTGGGGTATCTGATAATGTCTATGCATGAATAATGTAGTAAATCTTAAGAAAGACAATCGTTAGACTAATAAAAGAGTTCATTAAGCTATTAAACGAGTAAAATTATACACGTCAAGTTATGTCGCTTTGCGCCACCGACCTGTCACCGTTGTCTCAACTATTAAAGATGATAATTATTGTACAATTTAAGTGTGGGGGCATGAATAGGAAAACTACTTTTGTTGTTTGAACTTTCAAATTTTTAATTTTTCTTGTGTCGAAAATCATTTTTGAGATATAAGCTTTGCTAGTAGACAAAAGATGACGATATATAAGCGATGTTAACTTTGGTAAGATGAACTGTCAGCTAGAGTTGTTAATTTAATCATAGATTTGTGGCTGTTCATTTTTCCAAATGTATTATAGCTTAAGCTGAAACGGTATGCGATTTAGTTTACTATAGCACATTTAACTGGACTTTAATATGCCTAGCAATTGGAACTATCTAGTTATTGGTATAGGTATATTAATTGAACCTTAATGCTTTAAGTGCTTGTGTAAGAACTATTCTAGATGTATGGCTTTACCTTAATTCTTACACTATTAATTGCTGAATAGCTTGCATATACTGAGTAAGTGTATGAGTCATCTGGGGTATCTGATAATGTCTATGCATGAATAATGTAGTAAATCTTAAGAAAGACAATCGTTAGACTAATAAAAGAGTTCATTAAGCTATTAAACGAGTAAAATTATACACGTCAAGTTATGTCGCTTTGCGCCACCGACCTGTCACCGTTGTCTCAACTATTAAAGATGATAATTATTGTACAATTACTTTAGTGTCTAGCTAGGAGGCATGACTGTAGCGTGAGAGTATATCTAAGTAGTGATGCACAAGTACAACTAATAATAAGATAAATGCCTTGCTAGTAGCTAGTGGAACTAATTGCTATACAAACTTGAATTAAGTGCTTAACTAGTCTGCATGAAGAAGTAAGATTGAGCTGTAAGATAGTTGGAATTATAGAACGGTTTTAGAGGTATTAACACAAATAAAAGGTTAACTTTTAGCTTTGACCGACTGATTATCTTTGCCTCATAAGTTATAGCTTTCTGATTTTGTCTTAAGCTTTCTCAAAAACAATTCGCATAACTAGCCTTTGAATGTTTCGAAAAGTAGAAAAGTTGTGTCACTTAAGTTGTCCGCTCATCTTTAAATGTTTTAAAATTTTCTTTTGGACACTTTGCTTGAGGACAAGCAAAAGCTTAAGTGTGGGGTATATGATGAGTGATAAATATATAGACTTTTCACTCATCATATTTGATCATTTTAGATGTTAATTATTGTTTTTATTTATTTTCATATGAGTAGCTAGATAATTAATCATCTACTAAGATGATGTGACATGATTATGTGATGGTTGCATGCTAGATACAATTAACGTTTGTCGTGATCTTAATATATTTAATCCATGTTATTTATTGTTGAGTTGTTAGTTATGTATGCATGCTTGTAATGGTATTATTTGTATGTCTACATGATTTTAATTGTCTAAGGTTTAGATAATTGACTTTATGTCATGGACTGGTAAAGAATAATTCAATAGTAATAGGATTAAGTGTGTTAACGGATTGGTAATTCGGTAGACAAGATTGTTATTTAAATAGTTAAACAAACTAATCGGTTACGCAACTATAGGTGGACAGGGTGGTACTCACACTTGTAGCTAAACGGTTAGGGGATTTGAGTAGGAGACACGGATTTGTTAGCGGATAGGGTGGTACCCACGTGACCGAGTCTAGTGACTTATTTAGATTCCAACTATTGTATTGACTAGTGCAACCTGAAACATGTTATGGATCTGATTCGAGGTATATGACTTTTAATCTTTCTGTTTAAAACAAAAACTCTTTTCGATTAATTCCTCGGAATTACTAACTTGATTTATTTCTGCTAACTAACTTTCAAAAGCAACGTGACAACTCGGTCACGAAACCCCCAAACCAATCTTAGTATTACTTGATCTCACTTAGTTCTTAAACATAGTCCCTGCGAACGAACCTGGTCTTACCTATTAGCTATATTACAAACGAACGGATCCACTGTCCGTGAGTGTGTGTTTAGTTTGGTATTTCCTTGATTTTATAAATTTAAAACTTGACTGCTTTTCATTATACACAAACAACACATCAACCACCCAACAGTATGTGGTGAATTCATCAACCACAACTAGAGTATACTTCTTACCATCTCTAGTTTGAACATTCACTGGACCAAAAAGATCCATATGAAGCATGTGAAGAGGTTCAGTGATGCTAAAGTTTTGCCTTGTCTTGAAACTGGCCCTTTTCTGCTTACCCATCTCACACCCTGGACATGGCTTTTCTTTCTTAAAAGAAATTGGAGGTATCCCATCAGCCAGTTGTTTGCGAGACAACTTGTTGATATTTTTGAAATTGAGATGGGATAGCCTTTTGTGCCATAACTAGTTGGTGTCCTCATCAGCCTTGGTATAGAAACATTGCTCTTTTGGAGCAGATTCCATATCCATGATGTACACATTTCCCTTTCTTGGTGCAATCATCACCACTTTCCAATCCTTGTTAAATATGGTGCCTTGAGCAATATCGAACAATACCTTGTATCCATCATCACAAAGTTGACTTACACTGATCAGGTTATATTTCAAACCATTCACAAAAGCAACTCTGGTGAACTGGACTTGTCCATTATTAATTACACCATATCCTTCAGTCTTTCCATTCTCATCATTACCAAACGTCACTGCCGGTCCATCTTGGACAGTGAACTTTTCCAGAAGGGGCTTACATCCGGTCATAGTCTGGCCACCTACGCTGTCCAGATACCAGGTGTTCTTCTTTCGATCGCCCTGCACAACCACAAAAATCATTAGTTCTTTTTGTGAACCCATCTTTTCTTGATGGGTTCACTGGACTCTCCCTGAGAAGTCACAGTTGATTCTGGTGGTGTTGAACTGGAGACTGGAACTGGAGCATTTTTATCAGCTCCAGGACCAGGAGTAAAAACGATTGGTTTGAGAGGTTTCTTCCCCTTTTTCTTTTCAGATTTGGTTCCAGATGGAACATTTTGTTTTTGTTTTGAAGGGGTTTTGATATTTTGTTTTTCAACTAAAGAAGACGAAGCTTCTTCCAGATTTTTGATTCTGGCAGTACAACTTTGAACTTGCCTTGACAACTGTTGGAGTTGACTCTCCAGTTTTGATAAAATATCATTTTCAACAGGCGGCTGAACCTTGGACTTAGGTTCAGCAGGGATCTTGGTCTTAGAATTCTTGGGCTCCTTTGACTTTTGAGGTAAAGGTTTATCACCAGCTACCTTTTTAACTGGAGCTTTAGCCTGGTCAGCTCCAGTTTTAACCTCAACAGGGGTGGTCTCAAAGGGTTCAGTTTTAACTGTCTTAGGCTGGTCATATTCAGTTTCTGGCCTAAGATCTGGAGGCAAACTGTGGATATCAGAAATGATGCCTGCCATGTGCACATCTCCAGATTTGTAAGCAGTTTGTTGTGCATCAATGGTTTTTGAAAAAGCATCATAATTTAAACCAGATGACCTAATCCAAGATTTGATCACCTTTTGTTCCTTTTCCAGATCAGTTTTTAACTTTTGATTTTCAAGTTCAAGAGCCTCATTTTTAAAAACTAACTCTTTGAGAGCCAACTGGACACTTTGCAGATTTGAAAGTTGAGGTTTTAAATTGTTTAATTCAGTTAGAACTGTTTCCAAATATCTTTCACTGTCAGTTCTAACAGTTTCAACAAAAATCAAATCACTGTTAAGTGATTCAGCAAGGTCCAGTTTCAGTTCTGTGTCAATTTGATTGTCATAATCACACACCTTTTTCAAAATGATGTCCACCCATCTTCCAGTGATAACATCATCCTTCACCACATGCTGTTGTTCTTCCAAGGCCATGAAGCACATGTCCCTTTCCTCTTCATCATCAACTGATGAGTCATCAGAGTACTCCCATTTGTCACTAGTTTTTGCAATCATGCATTCATTTTGTTTCTTTTCAAGAGACAAAAGGGCAATCTGGGCCTTAAGCTTTTTGTATTTAGCTTTGTAGCTATCATCAGGCCGATTGTTAGTAGGGACAGGGGGACCAGTTTGATTGTTCAACTGACTAGATCTACATTCCTTCATAAAATGACCTTTCTTACCACACTTATAGCATGTAAGATTGGCCTTGTCCAGAGAGTTGGAGCTGGAAGCATTGTTGGGTCCACCATATCTATTAGATTTGTGTTTAAACCTATTAAAGGTTTTAGCAATCATGGCGACCAGATCATCATTGTCAGTTTCATCACAATCATCACTGATTTCAGTGGTCAGGCCAGAGTTCAGAAAACTGTTTAACATCTCCTTCATAGAGTGTGACTGGACACTCTCAGCATACATTAAGGCAGCACAAGGTTTCTCAGTTAGACTAGCAACCTTGGAACTCTGAGCATGGTTTAGAGCATCCTGCTCAGCCACCGGTCTCTGTGCATTATTATCTTCAGTAAATCTGAAGGCTCCATAAAGAGATGCAAGAGTGTGAGTTGTGCAGGGTCTTACCTTGTCTTAGGACAAGAACCATGTTAGCCCATTTGGAAGGAAGAATATCACAAAACTTCTCAAGAAGAATATCCTTATCCTTCTCTACACCCAGCCCTCTCAGTTGATTAATCACACTGGTAAATCTGGTATAAGTACTAGTCAGGCTCTCATTGGGTAAAGCAAAGAAGGATTCATACTTCTTGTTTAAGGCAACCTTTCTGGTGACAATGGTGTCATCACCTCCTTCAAACTGAAGGACCAATTCATCCCACATTGCCTTGGCACTGGGGAACAACACAAGTGTTGGAATAAGGTCTTCTGGAACAGCCCCAAGGATCATATTCTTGAGCCTAGTGTCCAGGTCAACAAGTCTACGATCCTCATCAGACCAATGGTCTTCAGGCTTTTCACGAGTACCCCTTCTAGATCCAGTTGGATCAAGAAAAGGACTTACCCCATGAGACATGGGTATATGTGGTCCATCCTTAAGGATTTTTAACATATACCTCTCTATCCCAGCAAAATGCAAAAGCATTCTGGCCTTCCATGTCAGGCCTCACTGTTTCCATCGAACTTGGGAACAAGAGTGTTAGAATAATGGACATGGACATGGCTAGGGGCACTGGGAGGAGTAGGAGGAGGATTGGTATTAACATTTTGATTAGGTTGTGTATTATTAACATTTTCATCTTGACTAGAACCATTCTCACCTTCAGTAGTAGACATCTAAGCAGATCTAGACAATAAGTTAGTCTTTCTGCTCAGATACCACTTGTAAGTCCCAACTCAACTTTGGCCGTACAAATATGGTTGAGAGCATTTAAGGAATATCATTTAATTACTTAAAATGTTGTGTAAAGTTATGACATAAAACAACTTTACTCAACCTGCTTTATGTACCTTTTGTACTTTATACATAGATAAATCCTTTTATCCGTGTAATAGCACATAAAGCATAAAGGTCTTTTCCTCGTAATCAGTGTAAAGCTTTGTAAGTGCTTTACACTGATGTTCTCCAGTTTATATCTGAGTAGAATGTCAACTGGGCTTCGCTGCCATTGTCATTCTTTATCTTCCACTTGTTGTCTTCGACTTCAACTGGAATGATTCTTCATCTGGTCAGATCTCAACTGGAGGAAGTCTTCAGTTGCGTTAACTGTACGTTGCAACTGGACTTCAATATATTTCTGGACAAATCTTCTTAGTCTCCAGATGCAACTGGAGACTGGCCAGTTTTCAGCAAAACTGGTCCTAACAAAACTCCAGTGGCATCAACTGTACACTGGCCACTGGACTTCATATATTTATGGACAAATCAACTGGTCTCCAGATGCAACTGGAGACGCTCCAGTTTCATTAGTAAAACTGGACCTAACAAATCCACTTTCTGGGAAGAAGGTGAGTCATCCCTGGATTGATCCAATTCTGGACAAGTTCCAGATATTTTTGGTGAGGAAGTACAATCAATGGAAGTGTAACCTTCTGTTCCTCCGCCAGCTTCCAGTGCTGCCACCTCAGTTATCATTCCAACTAAACCACAACAATCACACCCTTTATTTCAAAATGCTCCACCTCCACCTCCACCAACTTCAGTTTCACTACCACCAGACACCACATATATCAATCTTCTTCCTTCATCAATTCAAATATCACCAAATCAACCTCCAGCACTTGAGGCACCAATGAACTTTCCACCAGTTCAAAATGTTTCCGACTCTACTACTACTACATCTGCTCCAATAACTGAAAGAGTCGAGGCATTAATTTCATTGGTTTCCAGAAATACATCTGGACCTTCCTCAACACCAGTGGGTATCTCCCCATCTTCTTCTACTGAAGTCCAAGGCCTTCTTAGTAAGGTGGCAGACTTGGAGAAATCC
Organism: Erigeron breviscapus; assembly: GCA_034093135.1. NCBI lineage: Eukaryota > Viridiplantae > Streptophyta > Magnoliopsida > Asterales > Asteraceae > Erigeron > Erigeron breviscapus. The sequence continues at coordinate 60,223,488 of CM067172.1, read as the reverse complement.
CTTCAGTCTTCTTCCCAGGTTCTTTCTGACTTTAAATCTGCCATGAACTCCTCCATTCAGTCAGACTTGAACATATTCTCTGGGAATGAAAAACTGGTGTTTGATAAGTTGAATGAACTGGTACTGGCCACAAACAACTTTCAAGAATCTTTTCAGTCCAGGAAAGGCAAAAGAACTAGTTTCAGTTTCTTCAGTACAATCTGCAGTAAAGGCAGCAGTTGATACTTGTTAGGACCAGTTCACCTGGTAAACTGACCAGTCTCCATTGATGTTTTTTGTAACACCCCGACTATAGCGGAAACACGAGATGCCACAGAACGACATGGTACAAAAGATTTAAGTATAAAACATCAACATAAAGTTTCAAATGCCATTCAAATTCAAAAGGTTACAAGTTCAAGTTGACGTTTAATAAACATTACATAACCAAATTCATAATCAAAAGATCAAATGTTTGCGTTACTAGTCCAACACGCAACAAATAGACACATCATTCGTGAGGCGGTCCAAAATGCTAACTTACTGCCCTAGACCTGAAAAGCATGAAGAAAAAGTGTCAAATACGAGAGTTGAGTGAGTTAATAGGTTTATGCTAACAACACATATAGATTTAATCCAATTCAAGAAATAATATGTCATAAAATTTCCAAGCATTCCATCATACTGTCCAAACCCAAACCAAATTTACTTTAATTAGCTAAATGAGTAGATTGTTGGACCTTCGTAAGGATTTTTGATGGTTATCTCAACTTGTGAGACTTACGTTTTTATTTAGATAATTTGATTGATTAACAACAAAATTTTGTTCAATGCTATTTTATTAAATCAAATTTAGAATTGAACAATAGCTTTAGATTGCTAATTTAGGGGCATTTTCTACTAGCTTCAAGTATAACTATGGCTTGCGAGATCATAGGCAACATAACTAGCACATATATAATATTTAAAAAGTAGGGTTGTTACATCCTTACCCCCTTAGGAGAATTCCGTCTCGGAATTTGAATTTGCTTAGGGAGTAAGTGCGGATATTTCTCGCGTATAAAGTCCTCGCGTTCCCACGTAAACTCGGGTCCGCGTTTCGTATCCCATCTAACTTTTACAATAGGGATCTTGCTTCTCTTTAGGCGTTTCTCATCGCGATCGAGAACTTCTATTGGCTCCTCACGAAATTGGAGCTTATCCTCCACACGTAGTTCTTCAAGTGGGACCACCTTCGAATCATCCGCCACACATTTCTCAAGTTCGACACATGGAATGTGTCATGAACCAATAGATCTGAGTTTTATACTTTTATTTCAACTTATTTCCAGTAGGTTTATCATATTTCCTTGGTCATAAGATTATGGTGCATGTGTGTGCTCAAAATGCATTTTTGCGTGTTTTCGGTTTATGATTTCTAGCTTATTTTACCATGTTTTGATTCAAGCTTTATATCCTTGATATTTTATCAATTTTTCCAGAATATTAACATTAATATTAACATATTTTTCACTTATAACAAGTCCATATCCATCTCATAATCCAACAAAAGATCCAACTTTCTTAAATCTAGCATACATGCATTCAAACCAACACTTTTTACTATCAACTTTTATAGATCTAACTTTCAACAACATAAAAACATCTTTTATATGAAAAATCTCAGAATATACTCTTCAAAAATATACAAAAACATATAGATCTATCAAAAGGAAAATCACTTTAAAAGCTACTAATCTATAACCACACTTTTGGGTCTTAAACTTGTTGAATCCTTGGATCTTTCTTCTTAGATTCGACATGCATGAGCATGGAAAGAAAGATCCTATCAACTTTGACCTCATTAAGTGTATATTACAAAGAAAACAAGAAGAAAGTATGAGTTTTTGATAAAACCTTTGAATATAAACAAAAACAAGATTAGATCTAGTAAAAAGGATGAAGATTATACCCTCTTGAACTTGGTTTTGGATGAAGAAAGTGGGCAGAATTTTCGTGGCCTTTGAAGCCTCCAACAACCCTTAATCTAACCCAAAAACAATCCTTAAACCCTTGCTTGATATAACCCTTTAGTAATCTAACTTAATCCTTTATTATTAATATTAGTTTAGATGAGTTTTTGCCTTGTTCTTGCCTTATTTTCTTGCTTGGCCGATTTGAAGAAGAGAAGGAGGAAGAGATGGAGAGTTTTTCTTGAGAGAAAAGAAGTGTGTGAAGAGTGTGAAAGGGTTGGGAGTTTCAAGAATGAATGTGGAGTGTAAGGTTTGAAAAGGGTGGATGTGTGTGTGTGTCTTGATGGGGGACGGCCAAAAGGAAGGGGGTGGGGGATATTGAAGAGTTTTTCTTTTTATTTTGTTGTAATAAGGTGTATAATATGTGTATGTATGTTAGATGTAGGTGTATGTATATATTTTGTAAGGTTAAATGGTATTTATTTGTAGTATAAGTTGATTTTTATTCTAGCATGTGTATGTATATATATTTATATATATGTCGTGTATATGTATATGTATGTATATATTTTTGTATTCTTGATTTGTTACATAAGCCTTTATTTATAAACTCGTATTTATTTTAAGCATATATATATAATTATGATTTAAACGCTTTTGTGCGCATATGAACTTATAAACCTATTTTGAAATAGAAATTTTATTCTCGTGACCAAATTTACTTTAATTAGCTAAATGAGTAGATTGTTGGACCTTCGTAAGGATTTTTGATGGTTATCTCAACTTGTGAGACTTACGTTTTTATTTAGATAATTTGATTGATTAACAACAAAATTTTGTTCAATGCTATTTTATTAAATCAAATTTAGAATTGAACAATAGCTTTAGATTGCTAATTTAGGGGCATTTTCTACTAGCTTCAAGTATAACTATGGCTTGCGAGATCATAGGCAACATAACTAGCACATATATAATATTTAAAAAGTAGGGTTGTTACATCCTTACCCCCTTAGGAGAATTCCGTCTCGGAATTTGAATTTGCTTAGGGAGTAAGTGCGGATATTTCTCGCGTATAAAGTCCTCGCGTTCCCACGTAAACTCGGGTCCGCATTTCGTATCCCATCTAACTTTTACAATAGGGATCTTGCTTCTCTTTAGGCGTTTCTCATCGCGATCGAGAACTTCTATTGGCTCCTCACGAAATTGGAGCTTATCCTCCACACGTAGTTCTTCAAGTGGGACCACCTTCGAATCATCCGCCACACATTTCTCAAGTTCGACACATGGAATGTGTCATGAACCAATAGATCTGAGTTTTATACTTTTATTTCAACTTATTTCCAGTAGGTTTATCATATTTCCTTGGTCATAAGATTATGGTGCATGTGTGTGCTCAAAATGCATTTTTGCGTGTTTTCGGTTTATGATTTCTAGCTTATTTTAACATGTTTTGATTCAAGCTTTATATCCTTGATATTTTATCAATTTTTCCAGAATATTAACATTAATATTAACATATTTTTCACTTATAACAAGTCCATATCCATCTCATAATCCAACAAAAGATCCAACTTTCTTAAATCTAGCATACATGCATTCAAACCAACACTTTTTACTATCAACTTTTATAGATCTAACTTTCAACAACATAAAAACATCTTTTATATGAAAAATCTCAGAATATACTCTTCAAAAATATACAAAAACATATAGATCTATCAAAAGGAAAATCACTTTAAAAGCTACTAATCTATAACCACACTTTTGGGTCTTAAACTTGTTGAATCCTTAGATCTTTCTTCTTAGATTCGACATGCATGAGCATGGAAAGAAAGATCCTATCAACTTTGCCCTCATTAAGTGTATATTACAAAGAAAACAAGAAGAAAGTATGAGTTTTTTGATAAAACCTTTGAATATAAACAAAAACAAGATTAGATCTAGTAAAAAGGATGAAGATTATACCCTCTTGAACTTGGTTTTGGATGAAGAAAGTGGGCAGAATTTTCGTGGCATACATGCATTCAAACCAACACTTTTTACTATCAACTTTTATAGATCTAACTTTCAACAACATAAAAACATCTTTTATATGAAAAATCTCAGAATATACTCTTCAAAAATATACAAAAACATATAGATCTATCAAAAGGAAAATCACTTTAAAAGCTACTAATCTATAACCACACTTTTGGGTCTTAAACTTGTTGAATCCTTAGATCTTTCTTCTTAGATTCGACATGCATGAGCATGGAAAGAAAGATCCTATCAACTTTGCCCTCATTAAGTGTATATTACAAAGAAAACAAGAAGAAAGTATGAGTTTTTGATAAAACCTTTGAATATAAACAAAAACAAGATTAGATCTAGTAAAAAGGATGAAGATTATACCCTCTTGAACTTGGTTTTGGATGAAGAAAGTGGGCAGAATTTTCGTGGCCTTTGAAGCCTCCAACAACCCTTAATCTAACCCAAAAACAATCCTTAAACCCTTGCTTGATATAACCCTTTAGTAATCTAACTTAATCCTTTATTATTAATATTAGTTTAGATGAGTTTTTGCCTTGTTCTTGCCTTATTTTCTTGCTTGGCCGATTTGAAGAAGAGAAGGAGGAAGAGATGGAGAGTTTTTCTTGAGAGAAAAGAAGTGTGTGAAGAGTGTGAAAGGGTTGGGAGTTTCAAGAATGAATGTGGAGTGTAAGGTTTGAAAAGGGTGGATGTGTGTGTGTGTCTTGATGGGGGACGGCCAAAAGGAAGGGGGTGGGGGATATTGAAGAGTTTTTCTTTTTATTTTGTTGTAATAAGGTGTATAATATGTGTATGTATGTTAGATGTAGGTGTATGTATATATTTTGTAAGGTTAAATGGTATTTATTTGTAGTATAAGTTGATTTTTATTCTAGCATGTGTATGTATATATATTTATATATATGTCGTGTATATGTATATGTATGTATATATTTTTGTATTCTTGATTTGTTACATAAGCCTTTATTTATAAACTCGTATTTATTTTAAGCATATATATATAATTATGATTTAAACGCTTTTGTGCGCATATGAACTTATAAACCTATTTTGAAATAGAAATTTTATTCTCGTGACCAAATTTACTTTAATTAGCTAAATGAGTAGATTGTTGGACCTTCGTAAGGATTTTTGATGGTTATCTCAACTTGTGAGACTTACATTTTTATTTAGATAATTTGATTGATTAACAACAAAATTTTGTTCAATGCTATTTTATTAAATCAAATTTAGAATTGAACAATAGCTTTAGATTGCTAATTTAGGGGCATTTTCTACTAGCTTCAAGTATAACTATGGCTTGCGAGATCATAGGCAACATAACTAGCACATATATAATATTTAAAAAGTAGGGTTGTTACATCCTTACCCCCTTAGGAGAATTCCGTCTCGGAATTTGAATTTGCTTAGGGAGTAAGTGCGGATATTTCTCGCGTTCCCACGTAAACTCGGGTCCGCGTTTCGTATCCCATCTAACTTTTACAATAGGGATCTTGCTTCTCTTTAGGCGTTTCTCATCGCGATCGAGAACTTCTATTGGCTCCTCACGAAATTGGAGCTTATCCTCCACACGTAGTTCTTCAAGTGGGACCACCTTCGAATCATCCGCCACACATTTCTTCAAGTTCGACACATGGAATGTGTCATGAACCAATAGATCTGAGTTTTATACTTTTATTTCAACTTATTTCCAGTAGGTTTATCATATTTCCTTGGTCATAAGATTATGGTGCATGTGTGTGCTCAAAATGCATTTTTGCGTGTTTTCGGTTTATGATTTCTAGCTTATTTTAACATGTTTTGATTCAAGCTTTATATCCTTGATATTTTATCAATTTTTCCAGAATATTAACATTAATATTAACATATTTTCACTTATAACAAGTCCATATCCATCTCATAATCCAACAAAAGATCCAACTTTCTTAAATCTAGCATACATGCATTCAAACCAACACTTTTTACTATCAACTTTTATAGATCTAACTTTCAACAACATAAAAACATCTTTTATATGAAAAATCTCAGAATATACTCTTCAAAAATATACAAAAACATATAGATCTATCAAAAGGAAAATCACTTTAAAAGCTACTAATCTATAACCACACTTTTGGGTCTTAAACTTGTTGAATCCTTGGATCTTTCTTCTTAGATTCGACATGCATGAGCATGGAAAGAAAGATCCTATCAACCTTGCCCTCATTAAGTGTATATTACAAAGAAAACAAGAAGAAAGTATGAGTTTTTGATAAAACCTTTGAATATAAACAAAAACAAGATTAGATCTAGTAAAAAGGATGAAGATTATA
>CM067172.1:60128517-60216217 GCA_034093135.1 Erigeron breviscapus | reverse complement strand
AAATCTGGACCTAACAGTTGCAATCATGCATTTATTGATATCTTTTTCAGTCGACATAAGAGCAATTTGAGCCTTAAGCTTTTTGTATTTTGACTTGTAGCTATCATCAGGCTTTTGATAAGAAACAGAAGGACCAGTATGGGATACAAACTGGCTGGTCTTGCATTCCTTCATGAAATGGCCTCTTCTGCCACACTTAAATCATGTCAAATTAGCCCTATCAGTTGAAGTACTTGAAGCATGTTGTCCACTGAACCTATTTGCTTTTGCTTTGAAACGGTTAAACGTTTTAGCAATCATTGCAACAAGGTCATCATTGTCAGTTTCATCACAGTCTGAAGAAATACCAGTTGTTACTCCAGATTCCATTAATTCATACATCATCTTCTTCATAGAAAATACATTCTCAGAAGATATTAATGCTGCACAAGGTGGTTCAGTATGACTGACCACTATGGAACTACTGAAAGCATGGTTTAAGGCATCTTGCTCTGCCACAACTCTCTGAGCATGATTCTCTTCAGTATACCTGAAGGCTCCATATAAGGATGCTAGAGGATGGGAGTGCAAAGTTATACCCTGCCATAAAACCAGGATCATATGAGACCATTTTGTGGGTAAAATATCACAAAATTTTACATGAAGTATATCCTTGTCTTTCTCAACCCCCAGTCCTCTCAACTGGTTGATAATGCTCATAAATCTGGTGTAAGTACCAATGAGAGACTCATTGGGAATAGCAAAAAATGACTCATACTTCTTATTTAAAGAGACTTTCTGGTGACAATAGTGTTATCACCTCCTTCAAACTGGGTAACTAGTTCATCCCACATGGTTTTAGCACTGGGGAAAAAAACTAGTGTGGGGATTAGGGTTTCTGAAACGGCAGCAAGGATCATGTTTTTGAGCTTGGTATCTAAATCAACCAATCTCCTCTCCTCATCTGACCAGTGTTCCTCCCTTTTATCCCTTCCTCTTCTAGATCCAGTTGCATCAAGTAGAGGGTTGAGAGGTACAGTTGGTACATAGGGTCCTTGATGTGTCTCAATATATACATATTTCTCACATCTTATTTGGACGTTTTAGACACGTTTGTTAGCCGTTTATACATGTTTTGTGGTGCTTTATGGTATTTGCTAGTGATTTCAGGTCTACAGCAGGTACATCGCTCATAATTGGTAGAAAATAGCTTAAGAATGGTCCATATGCACTAACGATGAAGAACGAAGCTGAAATTCCAAAACCTGACAGAAATCGCGGCGCGACCAGGGAGTATCGCGGCGCGATACAGCACAAAAGTTCAATCGCGGCGCGATTATGGTGGCTCACGACGTGACAAAAAGTTCTGGATTGAAACGTTCCAGTTTTTACACCATTCGCGGCGCGGCCCAGGGACTCGCGGCGCGAGTTATGTCTGGTTTGACAGTTTTCTCTCTCCTAGGGTATAAATACCAACCCTCACTCAACCCTAAACCTAATCTTGGACACTCCAGCCTCCATACTTTCTCTCTAGCCGATTTTGAAGGTTTTTCAAGGGTTTTTCATCATCCAAACTATTTTGAAGACTTGAAGATTAATTTTGGCTATTGATTAGTGATTGTAGCTCGGTTGTAACCTCGATTTGGATTATTACTTCACATTTGGTACACTATGTTCTCCTTTTTATTTGAATCTTTAGCTCTTTTCATTATGAGTAGCTAAATCTCTATACATCTATGAAGATGAAGTGAAACAATTAGTTATGGTTGCATAATATTTTGAATTCAAGTTGGTTTTACTTAACATTTTGTCAAGATCTTAATGAAGTGATTTCTTTTACTTAAACTTGTGTTCTTGGTGATATTTGTGTTCTTCGATAGTGGTACTAGTTGAATGCAAGTATTATTTTAGTTGTTTGTCTATGAATAACTCTAGCTAGGTCATGGTATGATAGTAAAGAATACAAGTCTAATAGAAATTGCTTTGTTAAGTGGATTTAACGGTTGGTGGTACCACGTTTCTTTCACAAAGATAAAATTGTTACTTAAATAATCAAACAAACTAGTTAGTTCAAGGAATTGTAATAGGGTTGGTGGTACCACTTGTTGCAAGAAATTGGATTGAATAGGTGATCGAGTCGATTTTGCAAAAAGAGTGCACCCGGTTGTGCTTTTGTCTTATTATCACCAACATATATGAATTTTGAGCTTAACCCATATGCAACCTAGACTTTTTGTGTAGCGGATTCGACATAGATGGCTTTTTAATTATTTGTGTACAACTCAAACTCTTTTCGCGTGCTCTCGATTAATACCGGTTGAGTACTTTATTTTACTTGTTGATTACATAGTTTTCAGAATCGCAAAGTGACAATTCGGTCACACCAAACTTTTTACTTGTTTCACATTTTTACAACCTTTAGTACAACAATCAGTCCTTGTGTTCGATCCTGGTCTTGCCAGTTATCTATATTACATACGAACGGGTACACTACCCGTAAGTGTGTTGTAGTCAGTTAGCGGTAGATCTTGTTATAAATTATAAACTAGATTTCACACATCAAGTTGCCCGGTTGGGCAGGCCCGAGTTTGAGCGCAGCAGGCACTAGTGGGACCACAGGGGGCGCTCAGGATATGCCCCAATTTGGGACATATAGACATACCACTGGAGAGCGCTATTCGGGGCCTGGTTTTGATTTCTACCGAGGCATATTTGGTGAGCCAGCAGGGTACTTCATTTAAAATTTTCATCATGTACCTCTCAATACCAGTTATGTGAAGAATCATCCTAGCTTTCCACATCCCAAACTCATCACTGTTCCCACTGAATCTAGGAACAGGTGTGTTTGAGTAGTGCACATGCACATATGAAGGAGCAGGAGGAGTAGGAGATGGGGGATTAGTATTGATAACAGGTGGTGGGTCATTTTGTTCATTAAGATTATGGTCAGGACCAGGACCTCCTTGAGTATTTTCTGGGTTGGCCATCAAGAAGCAGATCTAGGCAAGTATGTTAGCCTTCTGCTCTGATACCAATTGTGAAGTCCCTCACTTGATGGTTTAACCCACTAGTGTAAAATACTTCAAGAACAATCTCTAAATAAGTCTTACTTATTTAGAGATACAATACTAGAAATGGACTAGTATTACTTAAATATAAATGCAAGAATATAAATAAAGTAATACAAGACTTAAAGCAATAAAGTAAATAAATTGGTGGAACACAATGTAATTTTCAAGTGTATTTTATTTATTGATGTTAAATAAAATATAAGATTGTTGCGGAACCAAGATAATACACAAGTGTAAATATCCTAACAATCTATGAATTACAAATGATCTATACTTGTTAAATATTCTCCTTAGATCGAAATACTTAAAGTTGTGAAGTATTCCTTTTAGCGATCGAGAGTATTTAAGCAAGTTCACCAAATTGCAAAAAGTAATTTGTACGAGGAAATTGACTTGGTATTTATAGGCAAATAAATTCACCAGTGAAATTATTATGTCGTACAAATATGGTTGCATGCATTTAAGGAAACAACTTTAATTCCTTAAATGCATTGGTTAAAGTACAAGGATAAAGTCATGTTGATGTGACTTGTCTTACTTTAACCAACCACCTTTACACGCGCTTTGTACTTTTATCAATAGACAAATGGATTGTCCGGATAATAGCATGTAAAGGCAAAAGTCAATTCCTCGTAATCAGTGTTCAGATTTGTAAAGTCTAGAACACTGACAAAGCTCCAGTCGTCGATCAGTTAAGACTGCCAGTGGGCCCCGCCATTTATCAGTCTTCTTTCTTCAGACTTCAGTCTTTGACTTCAGTGAGAATGTCTTCAGTGGAATAGATCTTGACTGGAGAGAAGTCAAGTGAACTAAAATCTGGTGCCTTCCAGATTTCCTGTACAAGTAAGGCAATCACTGGTCTTCTATTATTTCTGGACAAATCTTCAGTGGAGCACCAGTCTTTACTACTGGAGCAAGGCCAGCGAAACTTAGAGTAAACATGTTTAAAGAGTAGTGTGAGTCTAGGAAAAGCACTAGTTACTTAGGCAAAGTGAATCTAACGAGAATCTGAGCCGTGATTAAGTTTCCAACAGTCTAGCAAGTAGGTAGAATAATATCCGGTCGTATCATGAGATCTGAGATGCCAAACAAGTATTTTAATTTAATTACTGTTATTTGCTTTTTCAAATCTTTTTCAGACTAAGCCTCTCGCTGAATAAGCGGTTGCGGCTTCTATTTACTTTTCGGTTTTTATTAGTTTAATAGGAAATCGTGACAACCCCCAACCGCTAGAATTACACACATTACTAGATTAGGTAGTGCAAGCGTCCCTGCGAACGATCCTGTACTTATCACTTACTGTACTACATCTGATCGGGTCCCCTGCCCGTAAGGTGTGTTTGGTTTGAGATAATTACTTGTACAACATTTTTATAAATTTAAACACTAAATAAAAACCACCCATCAAGTGTTTTGGCGCCGCTGTCGGGGACACGACGCATTCTTAGTTTAGTAGTGTAGTTCGATCCTGCTTTGTGTTTCGGCACGAAGTAGTTACTTTTCAGTTTTTAGGTTAAGTCATTTTAGGGTTTAGTAGTTAAGTCTAGTTTAGGTTAGTTAAGTAGTATTTTTATTTTCTTTAAAATTTTCAAAAATCCAAAAATATTTTCTTTTTCATTTTTAGTTTAAGTAGTGTAGCTTAGTTTTCATTTTATTTTTATATTGGTGCGTTTGACGTTTTTGTTGAAGTTTTCCAGGTTTACTTAGGTAATCAAGCTGGAGAACAACTTGAAGAACAAGAACACTAGGGTTCCATCACCACCGAAAATTAGGATACACCAATTAGAAGGAGCTTCATCAAACCCACCTAAAGCACCAACCGAACCGAATTCACCTAGATCAGAAATGGACGCCTTTGATCGACCGATGATGGAAAGGACGAGAGCCGGCGCCCCTACACCGGGATCGGCTATTATACCACCAAACCTAGGAGACTCGTTCTCAGTCAAAGGACACCACCTTAAGTTAATCCAAGACAACCAATATGACAGCCGAGCTAAATCCGACCCACATAAGCATGTAAGCAGGTTCACAAGTTTATGCAAAATGTTCAAATATGGAGGAAACGTCACTGATGACGATGTGAAACTTAGCTTATTCCCCTTATCTCTCACGGGAGAGGCATGTGCTTGGTTCGATGAGCTCGATGAAGGTACCATCACTACATGGAATCAACTTCGCGAACAGTTCGTCTCGCGATTCTTTCCCCGAGTTTAGCAAGGAAAATGCTTCGAGACATCAAGGCTTTCAGGCAAGACGAGGGTGAATCACTAGTTGATGCATGGAAAAGGCTTAGGGAAATGATCAGAAACTGCCATGGGAATGGACTAGAAAAGGACGAGATCATGGAGATTTTCTTCTATGGTTTAACCAAGAGTTCCCAAAAGGATTTAGACCTAGCCGACGGTGGTAACTTTTTGTACAAGTCTACCAATGACGCGTACAAAATGATGGAGGATATGGTGCAAGCTAGCTTAGCTCGAGATATGGATGACAAGGATCGAGAAAGGAGGACGCGTAGGACCGTGGCTAGCATTGAGAGCAGCTCCGACAATGAGGTAATTCATGAACTTAAAGCTTTATCTAACTGTTTTTCTACTTTTGAAGATAGGTTGGAAATTATGGACAAGGACCTCAAGGTGATTGCACACGGGTGCAACAATTGCGGAGGAATGCACTATACCGAGGATTGTGAAGAGGAGGCTACCGAGCAAGTCAATTTTGTCCAGAACCAATACCGAGGAAGCTATCAACGAGGACTGTTCCAAAGAAACCCCGGTAATTCTAACTTTAATTCTAGTTATGCTAGAAATAACTTTGGTTCTTTTCAAAATAGGTGGCAAAGGAACAATGGTCAACCCGAGCAACCAAGAGCCGAGAATGAAGTCAAGGAGGATCCGATTGCTAAGCTCACCACCATGATACAGAAGTACATGGAAATGAACGACCAGAGGCACGACTCCATAGACAAGTACACGAGGTTCCTTAATGAGAAAATTGCTAACCTTGACCATAAACTGGATGCCGTGGTAAGAGATCAACAATCCCGATCAAGGGTTTGGAGAGAAAGTTGGAAAAATGGATGGAGCAGGGTGCTAAGAAGGAAAATGGTCTTCTTGCAAGCAATGCACAAGCCAATCCAAAGTCGAACCCTCAAGGAGGCTCAAGCACGAGTCAAAAGTACCAACCACCAATGGGGCGAAACGAGAATGTGAACATTGTATTCACTGAAGGCAATGACTCTACTGAGCTTTCTAATGATTTTTGTGAAGTGTCCAATCAGGTACAGGTCATACGAGAGCCAAACGAAGAAGAAACGAGCAAAAACGCAAAACTGGAATCTGTCCAGACACTCCCAGCACCGCTGGCTGCACAGCCCAGCGCCGCTGGAGAGGCCCAGCGTCGCTGGCCACCCAGGTCTAGCGCCGCTGGAAGCTCCGGCAGTCCAGAATCGCGCTGTTTTTCAAGGAGATGTCGAGACCCAATTCGATTCAAAATGCAAAATCAAAGATGGGGACGACTCGGACAGTAGGGATGAAGTTCAAGACCTCGAGGCACCGGATGACGGGACACAGCTACCGCAAGCATCAGAAGATCCAGGAAGTTTTCTTATTCCTTGCACTATTAATAATGAGTATTTTTCATGTGCATTAGCTGATTTAGGGTCAAGTATTAATGTTATGCCTACTGTGATTTATGAGAAACTTACCCTTTGTTTGCTAAAACCCGTTAACATGAGCATTCGGTTAGCCGATCAGACTTACCGACATCCCAAGGGGATTGTCGAACGAGTCCATGTCAGGGTTAAGGAATTAGAATTTTGGACTGAGTTTGTTGTGCTTGATTCGGTAAATGAGATAGTGACACCCCTAATTCTAGGCCGACCATTTTTGCATGCTGCGGATGCTATCATCCACGTCCTTAAACGTGAAATTTCTTTGTCAAATGGTCAAAATAGGATTAGAGTGTCTAAATTAGAAGAAGATAGTGACTTAGTTAAAGGAGAATGTCTTAGAATGGAAGTAATAGATAATGACCAAAACCCTAATGAACAATTAGATATATCACTAGGAGAGGAAACCATAGAAACCCAACCTAAGAGGAAAATCTGTTATGAAAGTTTCATGGAATTAAAAGAATTAAAGGAGAAAGTAGAAGAACAACTAAGAAATGGTAGAGAAGTAGCAAATAGGGTTAGGAGAATCCTAGGAAACATTAAGTGGGAAGAGCGTGTAGCCGACCTAGAAAGAGATAAGATGAATGAGATAATAGTTAGAGAACCAAATGGTAAGTTCTACGGTGACCCTAGCATTTTCAGATTCCTTGCTACATTCGCTCTAACTATTTTGCGGATACCTACATAGACCTTAGAGCCACATCTAATATCCTGCCCATAGGTATTTACCGCCATAATTTGAGGAAAAATAGAAATGAAGTAAAATGGGAGGATTTAGAGATTAGGTTAGTAGGAGGAGCCAAGGTTTTAACTAAAGGCTTCATAAGAAACTTAGTCGTTAGGATAGAGGGATTGGACATCCCCACTGATTTCTTTATAGTTGAAGAAGATTTAATTACTAGAGATCACGTGATTTTAGGTCAACTATTCTTGCTTTCAGTAGGTTCATCAGTTAATGTGAAATCAAAGAAGATAACTTTAACCATGGGGTTCAATCAAGTAGTTTTAACTAAGGAAGACATTAGTAAGACAAACCCCTTCGGGACTAGATGCAAAGCTAGGAGTTTTGCATGGGAGGTTAAGAAAAGGAGAGTCGAATCGCACTTAAAGGACACATAAGACATTTATATTCGATACAACCCAACGAGAACCGGCCCCCGGCCGACCCCGTTTTCTTCCTCAACCTAGTTCCTAGGCCGAGTCCGGCTGAAGACTCGTTAAACTTAGCGCTTCTTGGGAGGCAACCCAAGCCGTATTTTTATTTTTATTTTTATTTTTATCTTTTTAGGAATATGTGACTAATTGCAATTAAGTGAATTGTTTTGAATATTATCATTTGTGATCTGTTTTATATGAGATATATCTTTAGATTCACAGATGCAAGCTTTCAATGAATCAAGGAAACAAGTAACTTATTGCAATCGTATTTCGTTTTTATTTTATTTTTATGTTTTATTGTTATTTTTATTTTTATTTTTATTTTTATTTTTATTTTTATTTTTATTTTTATTTTTTTTTTTTTTTATTTTTATTTTTATTTTTATTTTTATCTTTATTTTTATTTTTATTTTCTTTTAGTTTTTGTTTTATTTTTATTGTTTATTTTTATTTTTTTTTTATTTTTATTTTTATTTTTATTTTTATTTTTTATTTTTTTTTTTATTTTATTTAACTTATTTTTATTTTTATTTTTATTTTTATTTTTATTTTTATTTTTATTTTTATTTTTATTTTTATTTTTATTTTTATTTTTATTTTTATTTTTATTTTTATTTTTATTTTTATTTTTATTTTTATTTTTATTTTTATTTTTATTTTTATTTTTATTTTTATTTTTATTTTTATTTTTATTTTTATTTTTATTTTTATTTTTATTTTTATTTTTATTTTTATTTTTATTTTTATTTTTATTTTTATTTTTATTTTTATTTTTATTTTTATTTTTATTTTTATTTTTATTTTTATTTTTATTTTTATTTTTATTTTTATTTTTATTTTTATTTATTATTCTGTATTTTTATTTTTATTTTTATTTTTATTTTTATTTTTATTTTTATTTTTATTTTTATTTTTATTTTTATCTTTTAGTGTTTTTCCTATTACCCTTTCTGTTATGTCATGTTTAGTACAACGAGGACGTTGTACAATTTAAGTGTGGGGGGATGGAATAGGAAAAACCCGTGGTTTAATTGTTTGATTAATCATAAGTTTTCTACTACTTAATTCATGCAAAATTAAAATTTTTCTTGTGTCTGAAAAACATTTTGAGAAATAAGCTTTGCAAGTAGACAAAAGATGACGATAACTAAGCAACATTAGCTTTGGTAGATGAACGGTTAGTTAGGACTTTTAGTTTAACTATAGATTTGTGGCTGTTAATTTTTCCAAATGGATTAGAGCTTAGACTGAAACTGCATGCGATTACGTTTGCCATAGCACACTTAACCGGACTTTAATATGCCTAGCAATTAGAACCGTCTAGTTATTAGTATAGGTGTATTAATTGAACTTAAATGATATAAGTGCTTGTGTAAGAACTAGTTTAGACGTATGGTTCGCCTTAATTCTTACACTATTAATTGTAAACTAGTTGCATACTGAGTAAGTGTATGAGTCATCTGGGTCTCTGATAATGTCTATGCATGAATAATGTAGTAATCTTAAGAAAAGGCAATCAGTAGATTAATTAAAGAGTTCAAAGAACTATTAACGAGTAAAATTTATACACATCAAGTTATGTCGCTTTGCGCGTGGGGAACCACCGACCTGTCACCGCTGTCTTGATGTAAGGTATAAACTTTAACCATTAGTTGAGTTATGTCGCTCTGATAGTGGGGAACCACCGACCTGTCACCGCTGTCTCAACTATTAAAGATGATAATATCGTATAACTGCTTTAGTGTTTAGCTAGCGAGCATGACTTTAGTGTGAGAGTATGTCTAAGTAGTGAATCACAAGTACGACAAATAATAAGATATAAATGCCTTACTAGTAGCTAGTAGATCTGATTGCTATACAAACTTTAATTAAGTGTTTAACTAGTCAGCAGCAGGAAGTAAGATTGAGCTGTAGGACATGTGGAATTATAGAACGGTTTTAGAGGTATTAACACGAATATAAGGTTAACTTTTAGTTTTGATTGACTGATTATCTTTACCTCTAGCTATAGCTTACTGATTTTGTCTTAAAGCTTTCTCAAACCATTTTGCATGACTAATCTTTCAAATGTTTTAAAAAGTAGAATAACTTGTACACTTAAGTTGTCCGCTCATCAATGTTTTTATTTTCTTGGACTATTTGCTTGAGGACAAGCAAAGACTTAAGTGTGGGGGTATATGATGAGCGTTCATTTTGTGATAAATTCCCCTATCAAAAGGCCACATTTCAATGTCTAAAATGAGTTAATATTCCGGAACTATTGGTACTTAATGGATTCGATATATACACAGGTTCACAGAAGATGCGAGTGAGGGTAAATGGCATCAAGCAACTCAACATGGAGGCCTATGAAGTTACAAGACACAAGGAGGTGATTCGGGAGTCGAACGAAGCAAATCGGAGAGCAGCAGGAGCTGCCAGCGCCGCTGGCCCATCAGCAGGAGTGCCCAGCGCCGCTGGAGCCCATGCCCTCAAAACTCTAAGAGAGAGCCAATTCAGCAGCCCTAGCCGCCACCTACAAACCCTAGGTCGACTTTGCAGATTCCAAGGAGGTTTTGGAGCTTCTAACACCTTCCGATCTTCATCTTCTACCTAGATCTATCTCTTTTGTTTACTTTCAGTTGGTAAACAATGTCTTTCATCTTTTCAGACTTTGTTATTCCTTTAATAATGGTAGGCTAATAGGCTGAATACTTGTTTGGATCGATGTGATCATGTAGACGTTTATCTATTTTACTTTATTTGTTAGATCTGTTGGAGTGTGTTTTATTATTTGTCGTAGATCCATGTTTTACTAGTTCTTCATATTATTATCGGTTCTATATCTGCATGTATTGATTTAATTCTGATGATCTGTCTATAATCATACACTAGGATTAATACATAAAGATGGAAAACACTAGTCGGTCGATAACTAGATGTAAAAGGTGATTCACTTATAATTGAGGGATCCAGAACCATAGTAATTAGGATGAATTGAACATGATGCTTAACAATGCCAGACGCGATCTAGTGACATAGAAACGTGCACTGTGGTCACCGGAGGGAATTATTATCTGGTCATGGCTTAAGAGCCGGGTAACACAAACTTAGGTGATCAAAGCTTAAACAATGAATCTATCGAGAATTTGTTTAAAGAGTAGTGTGAGTATAGGGACAGCACTAGTTACTTAGACAAAGTGAATCTAAGGAGAATCTGAGCCGTGATTAAGTTTCCAACAGTTTATCAAGTAGGTAGAATAATATCCGGTCGTATCATGAGATCTGAGATGCTAAACAAGTATTTTAATTTAATTACTGTCATTTGCTTTTTCAAATCTTTTTCAGACTTTGTTATTCCTTTAATAATGGTAGGCTAATAGGCTGAATACTTGTTTGGATCGATGTGATCATGTAGACGTTTATCTATTTTACTTTATTTGTTAGATCTGTTGGAGTGTGTTTTATTATTTGTCGTAGATCCATGTTTTACTAGTTCTTCATATTATTATCGGTTCTATATCTGCATGTATTGATTTAATTCTGATGATCGGTCTATAATCATACACTAGGATTAATACATAAAGATGGAAAACACTAGTCGGTCGATAACTAGATGTAAAAGGTGATTCACTTATAATTGAGGGATCCAGAACCATAGTAATTAGGATGAATTGAACATGATGCTTAACAATGCCAGACGCGATCTAGTGACATAGAAACGTGCACTGTGGTCACCGGAGGGAATTATTATCTGGTCATGGCTTAAGAGCCGGGTAACACAAACTTAGGTGATCAAAGCTTAAACAATGAATCTATCGAGAATTTGTTTAAAGAGTAGTGTGAGTATAGGGACAGCACTAGTTACTTAGACAAAGTGAATCTAAGGAGAATCTGAGCCGTGATTAAGTTTCCAACAGTTTATCAAGTAGGTAGAATAATATCCGGTCGTATCATGAGATCTGAGATGCTAAACAAGTATTTTAATTTAATTACTGTCATTTGCTTTTTCAAATCTTTTTCAGACTAAGCCTCTCGCTGAATAAGCGGTTGCGGCTTCTATTTACTTTTCAGTTTTTATTAGTTTAATAGGAAATCGTGACAACCCCCAACCGCTAGAATTACACACATTACTAGATTAGGTAGTGCAAGCGTCCCTGCGAACGATCCTGTACTTATCACTTACTGTACTACATCTGATCGGGTCCCCTCCCGTAAGGTGTGTTTGGTTTGAGATAATTACTTGTACAACATTTTTATAAATTTAAACACTAAATAAAAACCACCCATCAGTGCCATAGAGATAATTCCTCCAACACTTCAAAGCAAACACAACCTCCCCCAATTCCAAATCATGTGTTGGGTAGTTTTTCTCATGCACCTTCAATTGACGAGAGACATGAGCAATGACTTTGCCCCTTTGCATGAGTACACATCCCAAACCTTGCCCTGAAGCAACAAAATACACCACAAAGTCTTCAACTCCCTTTGGAAGTGTTAATATAGATGCATCACACAACTTATCTTTAAGTGTTTGGAAGGCTTGTTCTTGTTTCTCGACCCATTCGAATCTTCTCTCCTTTTGAGTCAAGAGAGTAAGAGGTTGTGCAATACGGGAGAAATGTTCGATGAATCTTCGATAATAACCCGCCAATCCAAGGAATTGACGGATCTCGGGCGGTGTTTCAGGTCTTCTTCAATTCTTGACCGCTTCAATCTTGCTTGGGTCCACATGAATGTCATCCTTGCTCACCACATGACCAAGGAAATGGACCTCCTCCAACCAAAACTCGCACTTGGAGAATTTAGCATACAACTTCTCCTCCCTAGGTAGCTCAAGCACTTTGTGCAAGTACTCAACATGATCTTCCTTCGTCTTCGAGTATACAAGTATGTCATCAATAAAGACAATGACAAACTTGTCCAAGTATGGTCGACACACCCGGTTCATTAAGTCCATGAACACCGTCGGTTCATTAGCATATGATAATGGGATAAGTGCGTCAAAATGTAGATAACTAAGATCGAAAAGTTATAGTGTGCACGAACTTTTAGAAACCTCTATTGTATGCACGAACTTTGTAAAAATGTTCAAATCATGTAACTAACTATGACCGACCAATTAAAAACTTGCACGTGCCAGCTCATATGAGGTGCCACGTATACCATGTTACATGATTTGAACATTTTTACAAAGTTCGTGCATACAATAGAGGTTTCTAAAAGTTCGTACACACTATAACTTTTCGGTCTTAGTTACATACATTTCGATGCACTTATCCCTATGATAATAATAACACAAAACCATCTTTGTCTTCCCCCTTTCATTATTCACCGGAATCCCAACTTCCAAAATCTCAAAATCATTTTGGTTTCCCCCTTTCAATCTTCGCATAACCTTAAAATGTGGTCCATTTTTAAAAGATTAATTCAACCAAAAATCAAAAAACATCTTTATCAATTTCACAAAGATAGAAATTGATTCGTTTACTGAACTACCAGCACACACATTTTGTATGTCATCCCATGGAAATGGATAATCTTCATTTCTAGGTTTATACCTTTAATGCCTTTTTGCACAGTTATTAGATCTCTAAAGAAGGTGAAAACTGGTTATTCAAACATGATGATCTCGGGTAGATTTGATGCAACCAATAACAGCTTCCTTGTTCTTCATTTGGGAAGATTTATGGTGTGATTTCTTGAATCATTTCATAAATAATTTGGATCAAGTTGTTCGTGGGCTCTCCAGGGTGATCAAGATAAATTGAAGTCTGGAAACAACCCTCATTTCAGCCGCAAAACTTTATCACTGAATTTTCATGGATTTGAAACAAGTTGATTCACTTTTTCTGTTGGTTTATAAGGCTTGCAAAAAAAGTTGCTTATTGGTACAATGTAACCAAAATATTGAAGATCGTCTGTCTGGGAATTGTGGTAACATACTCCCTAGTCACATTTCAGTTATTCTGCCAACAAAAACCCGAATGGGAAATGATAATCGCATATATATGTGGCTATCATTTTCCATTCGGGTTTTTGTTGGGCGAATAACTGTTATCCGACGAGGGAACATGTCGTCACAATCCCCAAACAAATGATCGCATGTATTTTGGTTACATTGTACCAATATTTCGCTTTCTCGCAAGCCTTATAAAAGAGCGAAAGTGAATCAACCTATTATAAGATCGCTAAACTTTCAACGATAAAGCTCCAAGGCTGCGGCAAGGGTTGTTGCCTGAACCCAGTCATCTTGATCACTAGAGGACACCCCAAGAACAACTTGGTTCAAATTATTGATGAAAACATATGATAACTTTTAAATAGACTAAAAATCTTCTCAAACTAAAAACCAAGGAAGATGTTGTCAGTTGGATTTAATCCACCAAAGATCGTCCATCATGCTTGAATAATCAATTTCCGCTTCTTTAGAGCTTCTGTTTGTGTGTTGTGCTGGTAAATGCAGTAAACGGGTCAATTACTACCGTGATATATATATACAAGATGTTTTTTGGTTTTTGTTTCAATAAAACTTATAAATCTTTTAAAAATGAACAACATTCTTGGAGAATGATATGCGGTAATATGTTGTAACAACTGTCGGGATTTTAGTAGCCGTCTGGTGGGCAAGAAGGTGTGTCTATGTGTGTTTTAGGTAATTGAATGGTGAAGATGAGATGAGAAGAGAAGATACATGTGTAAAGGGTATGATGATTGTTTGATTGCGGCGACGGTCTAATGGTGTTTGTTGAACATTTCCAACCACATGTCTGATGATGATTCTATGTTGAAAATATAGATCTACAAAGTGTAGATTTACAATGGTAGAGATATATACACATATTATTTGGGTTGGTGCACACATTTACTCGGTTGGGTTGGTAGTTGGTACACATATTTAATATGTAACTATGTGCGAAGTACACATATCTGAGTTTAATAAAAGTTTTTTATTTAAGAAAAGGACTTTGAGAATGATTGATAACATTAGTTAGGTTAAATAGCAACTTTTTAATTAAAAGTTTTCTCTCATTATACACACAATGAATAAACTTTCATTAAAGTAGATTCGATTTTTGAACACCTATCTTTGATATTATAATTAAGGGCTAATTACTTGGAAAGTCATCCAACTTATCACAAATACCTTTTCCGGGGTCCCAACAAAAAAAAGTTTTAATGTGGGGTAAAAACCCGGCTAAAAAACGTATTAAGGGGTATTTTGTAAGTTGCAGGTAACAAGTGAATTTTCAAACACATTTTTATTTAAATTTAATCCTTTTTTTCATACATGGAATATCCATGTCATTTTCCTAAAATAAAAAACCATCCACCTAGATATACCACTTACTGGTTTATATGTATACATATACTCTTACCAAACACGAACAAAACACACAGTCCCACCAAATCAAAATTGGTCCCCCTTTTGTATTCTCCAAACCCTAAATACGAACGCTGTGATTGAACTCGAATCGTCTAAATCAACTGTATTTTTCATCAAGTTTCAAGCTTGTTCATCCATTTCATTGATGCGGGTGAGTATTTCTCAGTTTTTCCATCACAAATCTAAGGTTTTATTTCTAGGGTTTCTATTATATGTCATACACTTGCATGGATTTTTTTGAAAAGATAGTTTTTTATTTTTTAATTAATATAATATGGGAATATTATCACTTATTTCGCATAAAATAATAATTAATTTTGATGCGTTGATTTTCAGGATGGGTGAACGGTTATTTGAGTTTGATGTTCACTATGATGGATCGTTTGCTTGGCCACCTCTAAGGTATGAACGTGATATAGTATTGAATAGTATGACAGCCCAACTGGGATATTATGATTTTCTTGAATATATAGAAAAGCTAACTGGGCAAAGTTTCAATGCTATTTATTTCGTACTTCCACAACAACCACTTGCTGGTCATTTGGTTAAGATTGATGGACAAAGGGAAATTGATATTCTTTTTGACGTAGCATATACTTATGGTAAACTGCATATCTATTTGGACCATTTTATGGATGACCTTTCTGAATTTCTGGTGTTACCCTCTAAACCTAATGATGGTGATGTAGAAGATGCATTTGATGTGGCTGACTACCTTATAAGCCAAAGTCAGCCTGCTACTAGCCTAGGTGTTCAAAGTCAAGTTGTAGTTCAAAATGAGAATGTAGGAGTTGAAAATGATAGTGTAGGAGTTGAAAATGATAATGTAGGAGTTGAAAATGATAATGTAGGAGTTGAAAATGATAATGTAGGAGTTGAAAATGATAATGTAGGAGTTGAAAATGATAATGTAGGAGTTGAAAATGATAATGTAGGAGTTGAAAATGATAATGTAGGAGTTGAAAATGATAATGTAGGAGTTGAAAATGATAATGTAGGAGTTGAAAATGATAATGTAGGAGTTGAAAATGATAATGTAGGAGTTGAAAATGATAATGTAGGAGTTGAAAATGATAATGTAGGAGTTGAAAATGATAATGTAGGAGTTGAAAATGATAATGTAGGAGTTGAAAATGATAATGTAGGAGTTGAAAATGATAATGTAGGAGTTGAAAATGATAATGTAGGAGTTGAAAATGATAATGTAGGAGTTGAAAATGATAATGTAGGAGTTGAAAATGATAATGTAGGAGTTGAAAATGATAATGTAGGAGTTGAAAATGATAATGTAGGAGTTGAAAATGATAATGTAGGAGTTGAAAATGATAATGTAGGAGTTGAAAATGATAATGTAGGAGTTGAAAATGATAATGTAGGAGTTGAAAATGATAATGTAGGAGTTGAAAATGATAATGTAGGAGTTGAAAATGATAATGTAGGAGTTGAAAATGATAATGTAGGAGTTGAAAATGATAATGTAGGAGTTGAAAATGATAATGTAGGAGTTGAAAATGATAATGTAGGAGTTGAAAATGATAATGTAGGAGTTGAAAATGATAATGTAGGAGTTGAAAATGATAATGTAGGAGTTGAAAATGATAATGTAGGAGTTGAAAATGATAATGTAGGAGTTGAAAATGATAATGTAGGAGTTGAAAATGATAATGTAGGAGTTGAAAATGATAATGTAGGAGTTGAAAATGATAATGTAGGAGTTGAAAATGATAATGTAGGAGTTGAAAATGATAATGTAGGAGTTGAAAATGATAATGTAGGAGTTGAAAATGATAATGTAGGAGTTGAAAATGATAATGTAGGAGTTGAAAATGATAATGTAGGAGTTGAAAATGATAATGTAGGAGTTGAAAATGATAATGTAGGAGTTGAAAATGATAATGTAGGAGTTGAAAATGATAATGTAGAGTTGAAAATGATTATGAAGGAGTTGTTAGACAAGCTGAAAGGGAGTGAATTTGAGGATGAGGATCCATTTAAAGCCATACATAAAGTTGAGAAATGGCCAATCCATGAACCTAGTATTCACTGGAGGAATAAACAACCCATTGTTGGTGAAAGGTACATTGACCATCACCAATTTAGAGAAATGATGACATATTTTGCTCTTGCAAATGGTTTCTCTATTTGGTTTGAAAAATCAACCCAAAAGAAGTGTGTGGCAAGGTGTGGGCAGAGGCCTCCATCACTAAAGAAGCCTGAAGAGGGTAAACTAAGGAAACAAAATAGGTATCCTGCAGTAGAAAGAGGTGAGGAACCAAAGTGTCCTTGGAGATGCTATGCAAAAAAAATGGATGGTGAGGATTCATTTCTGATTGTGTCATTAAATGATGTACACACTTGTGTGAGAAATTTCAGGTTTGGATCTTTGGTTAATTATAAGTGGATAGGGAAGAGGTTTGGTGATAGGATAAGGGCAAACCGTGAAATTAAGTTAGTTACCATAGCTGACATGGTGATGAGAAAGTACAAGTGCCAAGTTACCTCAGTTCAGTGTAGGAATGCAAAACTGTATGCACTAAATGAGTATGAAAAGTCACTAGAGGAACACTATGGAATGCTTAGATCATATGCAGGTGAGTTATTGAAGTCTAATCCTGGATCAACTGTTAAGATAGCAGTTACAAGGGATCCAGATGAAAAGGTTTACTTTGACAAGATGTATGTATGTTTTGATGCACTGAAGAGAGGTTGGAAGTATGGTTGTAGAAGAGTAATTGCCCTTGATGGTTGTTTTTTGAAAAAGCCTAACCAAGGTGAGCTTCTGAGTGCCATAGGGAGGGATGGTAACAACCACATCTATCCCATAGCTTGGGCAGTTGTCAATGTTGAGAATAAGGAAAACTGGAAATGGTTTATGGAGTTATTGGCTGATGATCTTGAACTTGGAGAAGGAACTGGTATTACCCTCATATCTGACCAACACAAAGTAAGTATCTTTTTCCACTGTCATTTGGTTTATTTCTGTACACCCTGTCATCTGGTTTATGTATTTACACTGTAAATTTATTGTTCACTAGGGCTTAATTGAAGCAGTTAAGGATGTGTTGCCTATGTCTGAACATAGACAGTGTGCAAGACATATATATGAAGGTTTTAGGAAACATTTTACTGGTGCTTATTTGCAAGGATTGTTTTGGGCTGCTTCTAAAGCATCATATCCTCAACTTTTTGAAAGAGTCATGAAACAAATCAGAGATGCTAACCCCAATGCAGCCCAGTATTTGATCAACAAGAACCCCAGAACTTGGTCAAGAGCGTTTTTTGAACTGAACAGGGGTTGTGAAAATGTAGAAAATGGTTTTTCTGAATGCTTTAACTATGTAATTGTACTGGTAAGAAACAAGCCAATAATTACAATGTTAGAAGCTATTAGAACCATTGTTTTGGAGAGGATGAATACACTAAGGAGATTGGCTGCAAGGTGGCAGACTGAGATATGTCCATCAATAATCAAAAGACTTGACTGGTGCAAGGATCAACAAAGGTACATTTATTTATTATTTTAATTTTTTCTTTTTGTACCCTTATTTCATGTCTTTATTGAAGGTTTTGGAAGCCTTTCCACTGTGGGTTGGATGAATGGGAAGTCAGGCAGGGAAATGAAGGTTTCAAAGTAAATGAAGCAAGAAGAACATGCAGCTGTAGAATGTGGGAGCTTACTGGCTTACCATGTCCTCATGCAGTATCTGTGATATTCAAGATGTCAAAGAATGTGGAAGACTATGTCCCTAATTGGTTCACAAAAACATTGTACACCCAAACTTATGACTTTCACATGCATGCAGTTGGTGGCATGACAACTTGGGAAGAGAACATGGGTAACAAACCTCTACCACCCAGACCAAGGGTCATGCCAGGAAGGCCAAAGAAGAAGCGAATTAGGGCAGCTCATGAGAGCCATGTAACAACCAATGGAACTAGGAGGTATGTAACTAAACATGGAGTCAAGATGACTTGTCAGAGATGCTTGCAAACTGGTCATAACAAGAAGGGATGTACAAATGAACCAGTGGAGAAACCAAAGGAAAAGGTTTATGCAAAGATGGGTAGACCACCAAAGAAGAATGTGGGTCAAGGCAGTGAAAATGTGGGTCAAAGCAGTCAGAGACAAACCAATGTGGGTCAAAGCAGTCAGAGACAAGCCAATGTGGGTCAAGGCAGTCAGGGACAAACCAATGTGGGTCAAGGCAGTCAGAGACAAGCCAATGTGGGTCAAGGCAGTCAGGGACAAACCAATGTGGGTCAAGGCAGTCAGAGACAAACCAATGTGGGTCAAGGCAGTCAGGGACAAACCAATGTGGGTGAAGGCAGTCAGAGACAAACCAATGTGGGTGAAGGCAGTCAGAGACAAGCCAATGTGGGTCAAGGCAGTCAGGGACAAACCAATGTGGGTCAAGGCAGTCAGAGACAAACCAATGTGGGTCAAAGCAGTCAGAGACAAACCAATGTGGGTCAAAGCAGTCAGAGACAAGCCAATGTGGGTCAAGGCAGTCAGAGACAAACCAATGTGGGTCAAAGCAGTCAGAGACAAGCCAATGTGGGTCAAGGCAGTCAGGGACAAACCAATGTGGGTCAAGGCAGTCAGAGACAAACCAATGTGGGTCAAGGCAGTCAGAGACAAACCAATGTGGGTGAAGGCAGTCAGGACAACCAATGTGGGTCAAAGCAGTCAGAGACAAACCAATGTGGGTCAAAGTAGTCAGAGACAAGCCAATGTGGGTCAAGGCAGTCAGGGACAAACCAATGTGGGTCAAGGCAGTCAGGACAAACCAATGTGGGTCAAGGCAGTCAGAGACAAACCAATGTGGGTCAAGGCAGTCAGAGACAAACCAATGTGGGTCAAGGCAGTCAGAGACAAACCAATGTGGGTCAAAGCAGTCAGAGACAAACCAATGTGGGTCAAAGCAGTCAGAGACAAGCCAATGTGGGTCAAGGCAGTCAGGGACAAACCAATGTGGGTCAAGGCAGTCAGGGACAAACCAATGTGGGTCAAGGCAGTCAGAGACAAACCAATGTGGGTCAAGGCAGTCAGAGACAAACCAATGTGGGTCAAGGCAGTCAGAGACAAACCAATGTGGGTCAAGGCAGTGAAAATGTGGGTCAAAGCAGTCAGAGACAAACCAATGTGGGTCAAAGCAGTCAGAGACAAGCCAATGTGGGTCAAGGCAGTCAGGGACAAACCAATGTGGGTCAAGGCAGTCAGAGACAAACCAATGTGGGTCAAGGCAGTCAGGGACAAACCAATGTGGGTCAAGGCAGTCAGAGACAAACCAATGTGGGTCAAGGCAGTGACAAAATGTGGGTCAAAGCAGTCAGAGACAAACCAATGTGGGTCAAAGCAGTCAGAGACAAGCCAATGTGGGTCAAGGCAGTCAGAGACAAACCAATGTGGGTCAAAGCAGTCAGAGACAAGCCAATGTGGGTCAAGGCAGTCAGGGACAAACCAATGTGGGTCAAGGCAGTCAGGGACAAACCAATGTGGGTCAAGGCAGTCAGGGACAAACCAATGTGGGTCAAGGCAGTCAGAGACAAACCAATGTGGGTCAAGGCAGTCAGGGACAAACCAATGTGGGTCAAGGCAGTCAGAGACAAACCAATGTGGGTCAAGGCAGTCAGGGACAAACCAATGTGGGTCAAGGCAGTCAGGGACAAACCAATGTGGGTCAAGGCAGTCAGGGACAAACCAATGTGGGTCAAGGCAGTCAGAGACAAACCAATGTGGGTCAAGGCAGTCAGGGACAAACCAATGTGGGTCAAGGCAGTCAGGGACAAACCAATGTGGGTCAAGGCAGTCAGGGACAAACCAATGTGGGTCAAGGCAGTCAGAGACAAGCCAATGTGGGTCAAGGCAGTCAGGGACAAACCAATGTGGGTCAAGGCAGTCAGAGACAAACCAATGTGGGTCAAGGCAGTCAGAGACAAACCAATGTGGGTCAAGGCAGTCAGAGACAAACCAATGTGGGTCAAGGCAGTCAGGGACAAACCAATGTGGGTCAAGGCAGTCAGAGACAAACCAATGTGGGTCAAGGCAGTGAAAATGTGGGTCAAAGCAGTCAGAGACAAACCAATGTGGGTCAAAGCAGTCAGAGACAAGCCAATGTGGGTCAAGGCAGTCAGGGACAAACCAATGTGGGTCAAGGCAGTCAGAGACAAGCCAATGTGGGTCAAGGCAGTCAGGGACAAACCAATGTGGGTCAAGGCAGTCAGAGACAAACCAATGTGGGTCAAGGCAGTCAGAGACAAACCAATGTGGGTCAAGGCAGTCAGAGACAAGCCAATGTGGGTCAAGGCAGTCAGAGACAAACCAATGTGGGTCAAAGCAGTCAGAGACAAGCCAATGTGGGTCAAGGCAGTCAGGGACAAACCAATGTGGGTCAAGGCAGTCAGAGACAAACCAATGTGGGTCAAGGCAGTCAGAGACAAGCCAATGTGGGTCAAGGCAGTCAGAGACAAACCAATGTGGGTCAAGGCAGTCAGAGACAAACCAATGTGGGTCAAGGCAGTCAGAGACAAACCAATGTGGGTCAAGGCAGTCAGGGACAAACCAATGTGGGTCAAGGCAGTCAGAGACAAACCAATGTGGGTCAAGGCAGTCAGGGACAAACCAATGTGGGTCAAGGCAGTCAGAGACAAACCAATGTGGGTCAAGGCAGTCAGAGACAAACCAATGTGGGTCAAAGCAGTCAGAGACAAGCCAATGTGGGTCAAGGCAGTCAGGGACAAACCAATGTGGGTCAAGGCAGTCAGAGACAAACCAATGTGGGTCAAGGCAGTCAGGGACAAACCAATGTGGGTCAAGGCAGTCAGAGACAAACCAATGTGGGTCAAGGCAGTCAGGGACAAACCAATGTGGGTGAAGGTCCAGGAGAGTCAAAGGAAAATGCCATGGCATTGGAATAATTTCATGTCTTTTGTCATTTGGAACTAATTAAGTCAGATTGTATGTCTTTTGTGTGTTTTGGAACTACTTATGTGACTTTGTAGATTATGTAATTTGGAACAACTCATGTAAATATTTAGGTTGTGTATGTAACTTATGGTCAAACTCATGTACACAATCATGCCCAGTTTTTGTGAAGTTAAAAGGGAATTATCATTTGGGCATTAATTCTTGCATGCTTTCATTATTTTTGGTTTTGTGTACTGAATATGAAATACAGATGACAAATACATTGACAACAAATATTACACCGATTACCATGACAAATACATTGACAACAATATTACAGATGAAAATCATTTCATTACACATAATAGTTCAAGAGTACAACAAATACATTGACAACCACAACCCAACTAGAACCCTAACATTCATACAAACCTAATTAGAACACCAACTAGAATGAATGCATGACCAACACACCGATTACCAAACACAACCCAACTAGAACACCTAACATCCATATAAACACCCTTTCATAGACTTGCAATTTCGCATTCGAAACTTTCAAATCTGCCTTGAGAGCGATTCGTTCTTCAAACATATCAGTTTCGATTTCGCTTTCTTCTTTCAGACTTTTTAACTCGGTGTGAAGTTGAAATACGAGATCTTTGTAGTATTGGGTGGGGAGTTCTTCATCCAAAAATTGATACAACTGGCATTTCCTTCTGTCATCCTGATGACAGAATACACATCAAATACTAAAAACGTACAACAAATACAAATGTTTTGAAGATTTTGAATACTTACAACAATTGGACATGAGAGGAATCTCCTTCCAGGGTTCTTTCTTGTCCAGGAGGTGCGTGGATTTATACGATAACCACAATAACATAAAACCTCACCGTCACGCAAATACCCCTTAATACGTTTTTTAGCCGGGTTTTTACCCCACATTAAAACTTTTTTTTGTTGGGACCCCGGAAAAGGTATTTGTGACAAGTTGGATGACTTTCCAAGTAATTAGCCCTATAATTAATAACAATAAAATCTCGATGATGGACAGGAAAAGGTTCGGACTACGCTTTTTCTGTTCACAACAATACTTATTTAGTAACAAACAGTAAAAACAAGTAAAAATAGCCCTGAGGATTGAAAACTGAATTCACTTGCGTAACAACCCTATGGATTGGTTCGTAATCATCGCTAGAGGATGATGAACTCGACATTTTTGTGGTGGGGTGTGATTGAAATGCTTTGAAAATGATATAAATAGGTATATTAGATTGTTCTGATATGAAATGGTAATGTAAAAGTGGTATAAATAGGAGTAGGAAATTAAAAATAATAATAAAAAAAAATACCAACTAGCCGTTGGTTTTGAAAAAAATGTTTAAAATGTTTTTTTTTTAATTTCCCAACTGTTCACACAAATTCGGGCCCCACATGTAACCTTGAACACGCGTCTGAAAATAGAACAAACTCCTCCGCCGCCGCCTTGGACGCTCCCCATGTTACTAGCGTCTTCCCCTTTTTTGGCGTCAGACGCCGTCGGACGCGAGGGGAAGAATACTATAAGAAAGGGCCTAAGAATAAAAGGTTTGTTTGGTCGTCCTCATTCTCACGTTACTCAATATCTGATTTGTCTGCATTCCACCATTAAGAAACAAAACCGAAGCTTCATTTTTTTGAAAACAATAATGTTGGAATATAAGCATATTAAACATGTAATAATCACGAGTAAATGTAGCAGAAAAGTAGATCACGTATAGCATACAATTAATTAACATAAATAATAAATAGATAAATAAGATTGATTACCTTTTATTGTTGTGACTTGATCAAGAAGATACTTTTGAACAAGACTAACGAATAAGGTTTTAAAGTTAAAACCCTCTATAGTCTCACATACAACACGTTAAATAATACAAAAAGATTGCTAGATCTTGAATCACCAAAAGCCACAAGCTCTAAGCTTCCTTTTTATTTTGGTCGAACAAAACAAATCAACTTATTGTTCTTCTGTTTCGACGACTCACAAACCAATGAAAGTTATTCTTATTCTTTAATTGTTATTGAATGAAACCAAAAGATTTGGTTTCTTAGTTTTTGTGAATTGCCGATCGAAAAACGGAAGGAGAGATATATATTTTCTAGTTGTTTCTTTAGGTGTAGATCATTAAGGTATATATAAGGTATATATAAGGTATAAATATATCCCTAATAATTTAACCTTCAAAAATATATAATGACTTTGGACTGGGATTTAATTAATAATTACATTAAATATTAATTAATATTTAATAATTAATAATTCATATTTATTAACTAATAAATAATTCCAATTAACATATCTAGTTAATAATGTCCAATTCATTTCTCTCAATTTGGTGATTATAAATATGTAGATACAATATATACATATAACCGGATATCTAAGTGTTATCGTGTGTGACCCCATAGGCTCACGTATATTCC
Organism: Erigeron breviscapus; assembly: GCA_034093135.1. Taxonomy (NCBI): domain Eukaryota; kingdom Viridiplantae; phylum Streptophyta; class Magnoliopsida; order Asterales; family Asteraceae; genus Erigeron; species Erigeron breviscapus. The sequence goes on along the minus strand of CM067172.1, from coordinate 60,191,591 downwards.
GGACATATCCCAACAAATAAAACTTCAATCCAATAGTTAGTAAACATAAAAGAATGGGTTTTAATTTCACAGCTAAACACAAAATATATTTTATATATATATATATAAATAATAATAATAAAAAATACATAAATATATATACATATAATTTATATATATATATATATAACAATCCAAATTTTAACTGCTACAGTACCGGTTCAGTTTGTACTGTAGGCGGTTCAGTTACAAGACCCGGTTCAGTTTGAACAATGACCGGTTTAGTTACAATAATACTTTACAATTTCTAATGCACAAGGTACAACTTCTAAAGCATAAAATATACCCACAACGTATACACAAATACGTGAAGAAATCTTCCGTAACCACCGCCGATAACAACCACCGCCAGCAACAGCCACCGCACCGAATAACGGCGGCGGCGGATCTGATGAACCACTAAAGATAATATGTCCAACATCTCACACCACTGGTAACGACCGTCGGCCGCTGGTCACCACCGCCAGTAACAACCATCGGATGAGCCGGTCTCCATCCAAACTTTCAGAAACATATCAAATGAGATCTGGTATTAAAATATACAAAAAAATTCGTATTAAAATAAAAAAAACTGTAAATAAATAAAAAACAAGATATAATATAAGGAAAAATACTATTACAAAACACCAAAAACCTTTTGTAATATAGAGAGGTTAAATATCAGATCTGGTATTAAAAAAAACGAGGTTGATTTGTATTAAATAACAAAAACATCGTTACATTAGGATATGTCTCGATCATGCTCCAGCACCATGCCGCCATCCCGTTGCATTTTCGTCACCCACCGCCGTGTTGTGCCAAAATCCACCATCTGTTTGGAAAAACCATTGAATACCAAGACTTGAAGAATTCGGTTATTTTTTTTAGTGTAGATCAATGATAATCAAAAGTGTATGCAAGATAAAACCTTTTTGTTTTATGGAAGAAGAAAAAAAGAATGAATACGGTGAGGGAGGGGATTCCCTTAGGTGATCTAAAAAGGAGAGATAGTGGAAAGGCCAAAAGTGAACCAAAACTATGTTGATTTTGTCATATTATATGTCGTTCGGGTTTATACTATAAGTTATTTCTTGGTTTCTTACGTAACTTTTTTTTTCCAGGCTTTCAACTAATATTGAAGGATTACGATTGGTCGATATACCCTCCACACCATTCAGATTGACATATTGTAACCATTTTCAACACCATAATTGAGGTCCCGCAACGCGAGACACAAACTTTGCTAGTTAATAATAAAAGCAACGTTGTGTTCGGCAACCAAATGCCTCACCAAGAACTGAGTTGTGCAGTGCTGGATTGCCATGTAGGATTCGGGGTCGGGGTCACCCTCCCATACGCCATGCTCTTATAATTCAGTATGGTGCCGGTATGTAGTATTTTGCCGGTCATAATCCCTTTGGGTGCCGATACGAATTAAAACCAACAACCAAAACCAATTCTGGTCCTGTCTGTGTTCGGTCGGTACAGTACGAGTACTTGGTAAAAACACTCATACCTAACCTAGTGTCAATACGTATGTGAAAGACCACAAATACAAGATTAACTGGAGATGGTAATTGGTGCAATGTGAGGCTTAGTTGTTTTGCACGTGTAGTCATAACAAAGCTGGATGCATTATATATACAGTTATATATAAACTCCTAACATTGCCGGTCTGAATAGGGTTACAAATGCATATAGAATATGCAATATGCAAATGATGTGGGGTTTCAGGTTCTTTTGGGTACGAGTTATGACTAGATTTTGGGTTTTGAAAGACTCGAGCCCAGTTTTGATCAAAAGCTTTACTTGCATCATAAAAACTAGAGTAAAGATTTTTTACTAAGCATGAAAATGAGATAAATTGACGTCAAAAAACAGATTGATGTCAAAAAACATTAGAGCATCCCTTACAAGCAGGTCCTCATGAGCAGCCCGCCCCCTTCAAGGCTCAAGAGATTCATATTGTAAGCGAAATGATAGTCAAATTTAAAGGTTAGATTAGCCGCACACTAGAGTGAAGAAAAGGTATATGAAAATAATGACAGGACAAGTCCGAGAGGGCTTATTACATATGAACATTACCGAGGGTTCACGGATTAAGAGTCGCCAAGACATATGTGATAAACAGTAAAAATGGCACGCGTTCAGGCTTTTGAGCTCAAAAACATTCGGCTCAAAACCCGGATCACAAAAGTAACATCGAGAATCAAATAACTTTTATTCACACAAAGCTCGGCTTTCATGTAATGTAACCTCGTCTAAATACCGAGACTGTATCATGAATCATAAAACAATAACCAAGCTAGATCTAAAGATTCGACAGGGATTAAGTAATTAAGCATTGCAAACACAAGTGATTTAAAACGATTAGTTCAACTCAAAATGTTAAAACCCCAAGACAGTAGTAATATTCGGGTAAAGCATACGAAAAACAGAAATTAAAGATAGCAAAGCATGTAGAAACTAACTAGACAATATAATAAAGCTTCAACCCAAAGATCCATCTTTTACATACAAACTCCAAAGAGACGATGTGCATGAAGAAAGATTGGAAGAAGCCATCCGACACAGCCTAATCGTCTACTTGGATCTTTGCCTCATCTTTCGGCGCTTCCTCTTTAGTCTCCTCATTCTCTTCTTCTTCCACTACAATTAGCAAACGATTCGATAATTAGTTAAACTCAATATAATCACAAAAAAATGCCATTGACAAAACAATTATGCTACATAGAGGTGAGATCAATCCAATCTTTTAACAAGCTACGAGTCTGAGCTAGTTTAAGTCGATAGCTTTTGTATTCGACTCAAATTCAAACACAAACTTACTACACAATTAGTTTCACCAGTCGAGCTTAATAAACTTAATTCATCTCAGCTCGTTCTGAAGTTCATTTGGTGATTAAAGTCAAGCGAGCTATTCGTGCTACACGACTCACATCGAGCTTAATAAACTTAATTCATCTCAGCTCGTTCTGAAGTTCATTTGGTGATTAAAGTCAAGCGAGCTATTCGTGCTACACGACTCACATGAGCCCAATAAACTTAATTAAAGTGACTTTGATGAGTTTTTATACTATAACTCTATAAGGTTAGTTTATTAATAGTCAAAAATAAGATTATTTCGAGCTTGAGTTCAAGTAACTAAACTCAATTAGGTCCTGAAATACAGTAAAAAAAAGATTCAAAAAACAGAAACAAGTATCGAGCTCAAACTCAAATAATAACTACATCTTCGACCTCAAGCTAGAACACCAATTTTTAAAAGTTATCCAGTGCTGAGTCGACTCGGGCCGAGTTATTATTAAACGAGCCGAGCCTAAAAATCCTAATTCTCGACTCTGATTGTTAATTTCTAAGAATTTTATGATTTTATCTTTCGAATTTATAAAAGGTTACATGAAAAAGTTGTTTCTTCAAGGAAATAAAATTCACAAAAATAAACACAAATACAAAAAATCATAAATAAACTGATACCAACAAAATAAATACAAAATCCAGAAATTATAAATAAAGTGATACCAACAGATCAAAACACAGATGGACTTGAACAACATATGAAATTAAAACTCAAGCGAAAAACGCAATTCTAATAATAATGTTTATATAAAAAGCGGTATCTATGTTATAGTTAATTAAAGTGACTTTGATGAGTTTTTATACTATAACTCTATAAGGTTAGTTTATTAATAGTCAAAAATAAGATTATTTCGAGCTTGAGTTCAAGTAACTAAACTCAATTAGGTCCTGAAATACAGTAAAAAAAAGATTCAAAAAACAGAAACAAGTATCGAGCTCAAACTCAAATAATAACTACATCTTCGACCTCAAGCTAGAACACCAATTTTTAAAAGTTATCCAGTGCTGAGTCGACTCGGGCCGAGTTATTATTAAACGAGCCGAGCCTAAAAATCCTAATTCTCGACTCTGATTGTTAATTTCTAAGAATTTTATGATTTTATCTTTCGAATTTATAAAAGGTTACATGAAAAAGTTGTTTCTTCAAGGAAATAAAATTCACAAAAATAAACACAAATACAAAAAATCATAAATAAACTGATACCAACAAAATAAATACAAAATCCAGAAATTATAAATAAAGTGATACCAACAGATCAAAACACAGATGGACTTGAACAACATATGAAATTAAAACTCAAGCGAAAAACGCAATTCTAATAATAATGTTTATATAAAAAGCGGTATCTATGTGTTAGTTAATTAAAAGTGATTACCTTTGGAAAAAAACGTAACTATATACAAAACAAAACAAACATAATTATAGATACAGATATATATAGATATAAATAATAATGTTTATATAAAAAGCGGCATCTATGTGTTAGTTAATTAAAAGTGATTACCTTTGGAAAAAAACGTAACTATATACAAAACAAAACAAACATAATTATAGATACAGATATAATATAAATATAAATAAATAATTTTACCTTAGCACGCATCTTGATTCAAGTTGTTTTTTGTGAGATCTTCAGTGTTGATATTGGTTTTGGTTTGTTAGAGGAGAACGGCGAATTGAATTGTGAGTGTGATAGAATAGAAATGATTTATATTTAATTTAAAGCTAGGGCAACCCTACTTGTTTTATTTTGGGCCTTCAACTAAAACTAAAGTCATTCTTGACATTTTCTTTTTGGGCTAGACTTTTCATCATACTTGTTGTGACTAATGGGCTAATAGCTAAATGGATTAATTTTGATAGGACATTATTTTTATATTTAGGGAGTGATATTTATACCATTACCTTTTGATTTATTTACCACAAGCATGTTTTACTGACTTGTAAAGTATGCTTTAGTAATTATATTGTGTGGTAAACAATTCAAGTTTTGTGGTACAAATATCAATTCTCTTTTATATATCTTTAATGGGTTTAATAAATAAAAATAAATTGTGTTTAGCAAAAATGTAAATGGTCGTTGAGTAGTTGAAATAGAGAGCCACGTATGCTTTTAGCCATACGGCAATCTTTTTTTTTAGGTATCTACCAATAAACTAAAACAGGATTGATATGCCACGTGTCTTTTTAATTTATTTATTTTATTAAATTAGCTTTTTTAATTGTATACAGATTCAATTTCCTTATTAGACTTAGGATTAAACTCTAACTCTTGGTTTATAGATATAAAACACATTATAACCTTATTTGATTAATCGTTTTTCTCATTAATAAAACTGTCTTTTTTTCTTTCTCAATTCTTCAACTCCTATTACTTATATTCTTATAATAAGTTATTAACATGAAGACTTCAAAAACTTGAGTTTAAGATCCGAAATCACAAGACTATTTGTCGTCGTCCACTATGCTTACAAGTTCCGATTTTGATGTGATTGTAAAAATTTAAGGTAAATCTAAAATTCTAACCAAACATATATTATATTTATCATTACTGTTTATTATAATTTAGTTTCGATCATCGGTTTACTTTAATCATAATTTATTTCATACGCACGAATCATGTATGAGACATATTTGAATTTCTTTATGATAGAATTTATATAGCTACCGTACATCATACGGGTATTAGGACTAGTATACACTATAACACTACCAAAAGATATTTTAAAGGATTATTATACAATACAAACCTTAAAGCATATCTAACAATGTACACCCATATGTTTATCATGATTTCAAATCATCAAGTACTTTCTTTATATATTTGTAAAGATACGACTGTGTACATATTACATCTTTCATATTTAAGCTTTTGACTACACATTATTTTAAAAGTTAGACGTATATCTTAATATATATTAAAAGAGAACTGAACTAACCTCAATTGACCAATCACAACTCTTAATTTCTCTAATTTAATTAAATTAACACATGTCTTAATATAATTTACATTTTTTTGTTTTCCATCATCAATTTACACATTTAAACCCTTTTCTTAAAATAATATTTACATTTTTTTTGTTTTCCATCATCAATTTACACATTTAAACCCTTTTCTTAAAATAATAATTTTATTGAAATAAAATACATAAAATATAAAACTCATGTTTATCCCAAATAACCAACTAATTAAATAATTAAAAAAAATCTTTTTAGTAAATAAAAAACAACTTTGATTACAATTAGTATTCATCCAACTATAATTATAACTTATTCAAATTATTTTTAATTATAACTTATCCAATTATCAATATTATATATATATAAATATATATATATATAAAATAATATATTTAAGTGATAACACCTATATAATTCACAACTTTCATGAAAAACAAATACCATAACAAAAACTACAATAAGTTTTTTTAATTGTAATGTTAAGAAAACAATTACAACAACAAACCTTGACATGATATTGATAAATGAACAAGTTAAATGTTTTCGTCAATGTTCCAGTATTACATTCTGTTACTTTGATTTTCATTACATTACTTATAATTGAATTTATCGGATATATCATAAACAGTCCGTGTATTTGACCCGGGTCTAAATCTAGTAAATAAATAAAAAGTGCATAGTTTATTATTTTTTAAATTTAGAGCATAACTTTATTTTACCTTTTTCTTATTTTCACTTCAAAAGTAAAATCGACAATCAAATAACTTTTATTCACACAAAGCTCATCTCAGCTTTATCTAACTACCGAGACTATATCCTGAATCATAAAACAAGAACCAAGCTAGGTCTAAATATTCAACAGGGATTGAGTAATTATAAGCATTGCAAACACAAAAGTATCGAGCTCAAACTCAAACAATAACTAAATATTCGACCTTAAGCTAGAACGCTAATTTTTTAAGGTTATCCAGAGCACGAGTCGACTCAGGCCGAGTTATTATTTTAAGAGCCGAGTCTAAAAATCCTAATTCACTACTCTGATTGTTAATTTCTAAGAATTTAATGATTTTATCTTTCGGATTTATAAAAAGTTACATGAAAAAGATTTTTCCTCAAGCAGATAAAGTTCACAAAAATAGAAAAACAAATACCATAACAAAAACTACAATAAGTTTTTTTAATTGTAATGTTAAGAAAACAATTACAACAACAAACCTTGACATGATATTGATAAATGAACAAGTTAAATGTTTTCGTCAATGTTCCAGTATTACATTCTGTTACTTTGATTTTCATTACATTACTTATAATTGAATTTATCGGATATATCATAAACAGTCCGTGTATTTGACCCGGGTCTAAATCTAGTAAATAAATAAAAAGTGCATAGTTTATTATTTTTTAAATTTAGAGCATAACTTTATTTTACCTTTTTCTTATTTTCACTTCAAAAGTAAAATCGACAATCAAATAACTTTTATTCACACAAAGCTCATCTCAGCTTTATCTAACTACCGAGACTATATCCTGAATCATAAAACAAGAACCAAGCTAGGTCTAAATATTCAACAGGGATTGAGTAATTATAAGCATTGCAAACACAAAAGTATCGAGCTCAAACTCAAACAATAACTAAATATTCGACCTTAAGCTAGAACGCTAATTTTTTAAGGTTATCCAGAGCACGAGTCGACTCAGGCCGAGTTATTATTTTAAGAGCCGAGTCTAAAAATCCTAATTCACTACTCTGATTGTTAATTTCTAAGAATTTAAGATAGCAAGCATGCAGAAACTAACTAGACTATATATTAAAGCTTCAACCCAAAGATCCATCTTTTACATACAAACTCCAAAGAGACGATGTGCATGAAGAAAGATTGGAAGAAGCCATCCTCTACACAGCCTAATCGTCTACTTGGATCTTTGCCTCATCTTTCGGCGCTTCCTCTTTAGCCTCCTCATTCTCTTCTTCTTCCACTGCAAATACCAATGATTTGATAATCAGTTAAACTTGATAAATTCACTACAAAAATGCCAATTATAAAACAATTGTGTTGCATAGAGGCGAGATCAATCCGATCTTGTAAAGAGAGCTACTCAAATTTGCGCTACTTTTAGTCAATTTCGAACAATATTGGCTTTCAAATTCAAACACAAACTTACTACTCAATTAGTTTCACGGGTCGGACTTAATAAACTACTATTCATCTCAGTTTGTTTTGAAGTTTGTTTGATGATTGAAGTCAAGCAACCTATTCAAGCTTCACAACTCGCGCGAGCCCAGTGAGCTTAGTTAAAGCAAGTTTTATTAGTTTTTATACTGAAAGATTAGTTTATTCATAGTCAAAAGTGAGATTATTTGATCTTCAGTTCAAATAACTATAACTGTTTACGAACTGAAATACAGTTAAATAAAATTCGAAATCACAATAGTTATATAGAGATTCAAAAAAACACAAAAGTATCGAGCTCAAACTCAAACAATAACTAAATATTCGACCTTAAGCTAGAACGCTAATTTTTTAAGGTTATCCAGAGCACGAGTCGACTCAGGCCGAGTTATTATTAAACGAGCCGAGTTATATAGAGATTCAAAAAAACACAATAAAGTATCGAGCTCAAACTCAAACAATAACTAAATATTCGACCTTAAGCTAGAACGCTAATTTTTTAAGGTTATCCAGAGCACGAGTCGACTCAGGCCGAGTTATTATTTTAAGAGCCGAGTCTAAAAATCCTAATTCACTACTCTGATTGTTAATTTCTAAGAATTTAATGATTTTATCTTTCGGATTTATAAAAAGTTACATGAAAAAGATTTTTCCTCAAGCAGATAAAGTTCACAAAAATAGAAACAAATACATAAATTATAAATACGTTGATACCGACAAAATAAACACACAATCCATAATTTATAAATAAAGTGATACCAACAGATCAAAACACAGATGGACTTGAACAACATATGAAATTAAAACTCAAGCGAAAAACGCAATTCTAATAATAATGTTTATATAAAAAGCGGTATCTATGTTATAGTTAATTAAAAGTGATTACCTTTCATAAAAAAATGTAATATACAAAACAAAACAAGCATATCTATACTCCTTTATAATCGAGGAACCCCTTCCAATTTCTCAATTACAATATTGAACTACCCAAAATACCCTCTTCTTTATTCAATAATTTAAATATTTCTACCTAATATACCTATAATACCCTTAAATCTCAGACACTTATTTTCCTCTCCCTCTTCAAATCTCAACCACTCATTTTTTCTCTCTCCTCCATAAATCATTTTATTCCCCTAATTCATTCAAAATCTTTTATCTCAAAAACCGTACCTTGATAAATTATAAAAATTATATAGGTGTTCTTAAAATTTCATGCTCTTTCATCATAGATGTCATTCGATATACTTTCGACAAATTTTTAAATCCGAAGACGGAGCCCGTACGGCTAAGGCATTTGGCTATAACACTCTATGACTTATCACCTCCTATGACCTATCACCCCACCATCTCACCGCCGCGACACGCGGGTACTTTCTCTCGTTATAGATTACAGATACAGATATATACAGATATAGATATAAATATAAATAAATAATTTTACCTTAGCACGCATCTTGATTCAAGTTATTTTTTGTGAGATCTTCAGTATTGATATTGGCTTTGGGTGTTAGAGGAGAGCGGCGAATGGAATTATGGGTGTGATGGAATAGATATGAAAAGCAAGGGCAACCCTACAGCCCTACTTGTTCTTTTTGGGCCTTCAACTAGAGCTAAAGTTATTCTTGATTTTTTCTATTTGGGCTAGACTTTTCATCATACTTGTTGTGACTGATGGGCTAATGGCTAAATGAATCAATTTTGATAGGAATTTTTTTTCCCGGGGTTGAAATAAATTAAACTAAATTGTATTCCGTAAATAAATATGATTAAATGTGACTAATATGTAGGCTAAATATATATGTCTAATAAAAAGGAATTGATACATGACAAATTCAATGTTAAAGATTATGAAAGAAAAAATGTGAAATCTATTTATCAAAAATTGAATAGATTAGACATATTTATCATCATCCTTCGGAGAAATGTAAATGGTAGTTTAAGTAATAAGTTGAGTAGAGAGCTACACATATGCTTTATGGTACAAACCTTAAAACATATATATAGTGGTGTACGGATTATCACCCATATGTTTATCATGATATCATTCTCAAAATAATTTCTTTATCAATTTATGGATTAGTTATTGATGTTAAAGATTTTTTTTTATAAAAAGTACGCTATTACAAAAGGTAGCTTACTTTTCAATATTTTTTACGTATATTTTTGAGACGTCATTTATACGTGCAGCCATCTAAATTGCGTTATAGGTTGTCATATATTATAACTTAAGAAAAATGTTAGTATTATTTTGAAATAAACTTTCGTTTTCAAAATACATTTATAATAACTATATTTTCATTCCCCGTGTAACAAATGTTTTAAATATCAAATAACTTGATGAACTTATTGACAATCCTAATGGCAACTCATACCATATCGTATGAATCACATTATCCACACTTCGCCCGTAACTTGCAAGTTGCAACAATATGGCAAAATGTCACTGCTTACAAACAGTGAACCGACCGGATGAGTTTATCAAATAGAACAGAACAGAAAAGAACCCCTGATCTTAAATCCTAATACCTCAGTGTGGTACCGGTATGTGGTAATTTACCGGTCATCATGATCCTGGTAGCCAATAATCAAAACCAACCCAAGTCGGCAGGTCCCGTTCGTGTTCCATCGATACGGTACTAGCAATTAGTGGTTAGTTCTAGAGTCTTTTAGAGCAACTTTGTAGATATTACTAACAAAGTTACAAACGTTGATGCCTCTTTACAGTAAAGCAAATTAGTGGTTAGTTCTAGAGTCTTTTAGAGCAACTTTGTAGATATTACTAACAAAGTTACAAACGTTGATGCCTCTTTACAGTAAAGCAAATTAGTGGTTAGTTCTAGACTTTTAGAGCAACTTTGTAGATATTACTAACAAAGTTACAAACGTTGATGCCTCTTTACAGTAAAGCAAATTAGTGGTTAGTTCTAGAGTCTTTTAGAGCAACTTTGTAGATATTACTAACAAAGTTACAAACGTTGATGCCTCTTTACAGTAAAGCAAATTAGTGGTTAGTTCTAGAGTCTTTTAGAGCAACTTTGTAGATATTACTAACAAAGTTACAAACGTTGATGCCTCTTTACAGTAAAGCAAATTAGTGGTTAGTTCTAGAGTCTTTTAGAGCAACTTTGTAGATATTACTAACAAAGTTACAAACGTTGATGCCTCTTTACAGTAAAGCAAATTAGTGGTTAGTTCTAGAGTCTTTTAGAGCAACTTTGTAGATATTACTAACAAAGTTACAAACGTTGATGCCTCTTTACAGTAAAGCAAATTAGTGGTTAGTTCTAGAGTCTTTTAGAGCAACTTTGTAGATATTACTAACAAAGTTACAAACGTTGATGCCTCTTTACAGTAAAGCAAATTAGTGGTTAGTTCTAGAGTCTTTTAGAGCAACTTTGTAGATATTACTAACAAAGTTACAAACGTTGATGCCTCTTTACAGTAAAGCAAATTAGTGGTTAGTTCTAGAGTCTTTTAGAGCAACTTTGTAGATATTACTAACAAAGTTACAAACGTTGATGCCTCTTTACAGTAAAGCAAATTAGTGGTTAGTTCTAGAGTCTTTTAGAGCAACTTTGTAGATATTACTAACAAAGTTACAAACGTTGATGCCTCTTTACAGTAAAGCAAATTAGTGGTTAGTTCTAGAGTCTTTTAGAGCAACTTTGTAGATATTACTAACAAAGTTACAAACGTTGATGCCTCTTTACAGTAAAGCAAATATAATGTAAATTGATTAAGTTCATCATCAATAACTCACTCCAGAACAATGGAGGCAGATATATAGAAGTGAATATCAATAGCTCCGCATTTTTGGTTGAGGTTCTCATTGCTAACCCATCATCCATCATGTATCGAACAAAGCGATCGTAAGCCTTTCCATAACTGAATCCACCCAAAAAAAAAAGAAAAAGAAATATAATATGGAGTACAAAATATAACGTTCAATAAAAAACTGAAATGGATAAACTTTCCTTGATATCCTGAAAAACATTTGATATTAGTACAGTAAACAAATATAATGTAAATTGATTAAGTTCATCATCAATAACTCACTCCAGAACAATGGAGGCAGATATATAGAAGTGAATATCAATAGCTCCGCATTTTTGGTTGAGGTTCTCATTGCTAACCCATCATCCATCATGTATCGAACAAAGCGATCGTAAGCCTTTCCATAACTGAATCCACCCAAAAAAAAAAGAAAAAGAAATATAATATGGAGTACAAAATATAACGTTCAATAAAAAACTGAAATGGATAAATTTCCTTGATATCCTGAAAAACATTTGATATTAGTACAGTAAACAAATATAATGTAAATTGATTAAGTTCATCATCAATAACTCACTCCAGAACAATGGAGGCAGATATATAGAAGTGAATATCAATAGCTCCGCATTTTTGGTTGAGGTTCTCATTGCTAACCCATCATCCATCATGTATCGAACAAAGCGATCGTAAGCCTTTCCATAACTGAATCCACCCAAAAAAAAAAGAAAAAGAAATATAATATGGAGTACAAAATATAACGTTCAATAAAAAACTGAAATGGATAAATCATTACACTGGATCTCCTGAAAAAAAGTAGAGGCCTATCTTGTCATCAGATGGCGGAGACTCCTTGAAACTTTTTGGCCAGAGATCACTTTTGGGGAGCATTTCTAGGTGAAGTAATGCTGGTAGCATTTTTGCTTCTTGAATGACCCGATGACAAGCTTTGTTCGAAGCATGGGCAGCAAATCCTTTAGAAATATCATTACTTGTACCAAGAATAGTGATGTCCCCCCTAATCAAGGTTGAGAGAATAAGTAGTATAAAAAGAAATAAGACGGTTTTGGCATAATTCATATTACATAAAAATCATCAAAAGAGTAACACGCCTATACAAACATGAACGAGTCTTCCAATTCAGATGTAGAGAAAGTTTAATAATCTGGCATTAAGTATTCAGACTTGCATGAAGTATAAAAAGGGTGTTCAGGTATGCATTCGGCTTGGGTAGTTCATTCGGTTTTGACGAATTGGTGAACACCCCGGATCCCATTGTGTAGAATTGAAATTAAATATGTCGACTAGGTAAAAAGTTAGGGAATCGACGCATGAATATGCATAACCAAGCATTCCTAGCAGGTTATATAAACGTTAACTAAAAATAGGTCAAAGTGAAATTGTATAAATATAAAAATGTCAAACATTAACATACTCATATACACAAATACGTCACATATACCCATACATATGTAGATGGGTCCCAACAGGTATAGCATACATGTAATTAAATGGGACATGGCCGTAAGTTAAGTGGTCAAAAACTTGAACCTAAACATAAAAGCATAAAGTACACTTATGAGATGTGAGTCCTAATGATGATATCTATTTAAAGTAATTGTATTCATAGCAGGTTGTATAAATGTTAAACTAAAAAAGGTCAAAGTGAGATGGTAGAAATATAAAAATGTCAAACATTAACATACTCATATACATATATACGTCACATATACGCATACATATGTAGATGGGTCTCAACAGGCATAACATACATGTAATTAAATGGGACATGGCCTTAAGTTAAGTGGTCAAAAACTTGAACCTAAACATAAAACCATAAAGTACACTTATGAGATGTGAGTCCTAATGATGATATCTATTTAAAGTAATTATTAAATCCCAACTAGAGCTTATAATATCATTAAAACTTTTTAAAACCGATCAAACCAATCAAACCAAGCCTGTTTCGGACGCGTTGTTTGGTCTGGTTAATCAAAGTAAAGTGGATGATTAGGATTAAACTTTTTTAAGACCTAGTAAACTGGTTTGGTGTATTTGTTGATCAAAACAAACCAAACCGGACCATTTAAATCCCTGTAAGTGGTTAATACATCTCTCTAATATAGTTATTCTGTATACACGGCATATTAACTAGTAACAATAATAAAGGCTTGCACATAAATAGATCGGAATTCTTACCTCCAAATAGGATCCATATCTGGTTGTGCAAGTGCATATCTATAAAAGTCGCCGTCGATAGAATCCACTGACTGACAAATATTAGTGGTTGTTCCATCGTTGCATTCATCAAGAATAGCTTTATCCGACTCTTTTTCCATGTGTGGAGGATCAGAATTCAACTTTTCATGCTTACAAGATGGCTTAGATGGCTGAGACCCATCTATTTGATCCTTTGTAGCATAAATTTGGACATTGTAATCTTCCTTTTTCTTAGAAATCAGGACATTTTCAAACTTTTTCCTGTTTGTACGTTGTTTCTTTGGTATATGGGAAGGAAATACCCATTTTGTTCCGTTATTATAATTATCCTCACCTTCTGTAATATACTCCTTACAAATTAGCTCTTCTGTCTGTGCTATTAAGGAAGATATTTTTTTTTCTTTCTTTTCTTTCTTTTCTTTCTTTTTAGGATGGGTCGGTTTTACTTGTAATGAATTTGCAGCGACCACTTTCTTGGATTGCAAAAATTCAACTTTGCAGTCTTCACAATGCCAAATCACACATTCATCAAGTGTCTTTGGCATAACAAGTAAACAGTATCTGAATAACAACAGCCAAAAAAATACTTAGAATTTAGAGCTATATACTTCACACATATCAGTATGTCTATTCTGGAAAAAAGTTTTTCTTAGTAAAAAATCTATAAAAAAAAACACAATGTTGAATTATATACTATTATAGATTACAAAAATATATCATGTTAAGCCTAAATTGAGCACGACCTTTTTTTCCTTGGAAAAAATATGTTTTAATAAACTTGACACTATCTTGGGCATATGACCCCTACATTCTTCCAAGACATAATATACGGCAGAACAGGCACTTCGAGAATCTAGAAAGTTTTTTAGTATTCCAATAAATTATAAATAAACAAAGACCTGCAGATCACAAATAACCAACTATAAACAGAACACAAATCTATCAATTTATCTACACAGAGAATCAATTATTCACGATGATAACTTATATTTACTTAATAATGTTTCTTCTTTGCAGGATACTTTTGGTAGTAGCCCAGCACCCAAAAATAAAAAACTTAACAATGAGCATGAAGGTATGAAGGAGTGTATTTGAGTAACTCATTAGTTACAATTTCCAATATACTTCATTTCATGTCAAAGCAATTGATTAGACGAATATAGCTGAATGACCACATTATTAATGAAAAAGATACTAGAGCTTCAAAAGGTCAATACAAGTTGTAAGATTCCATCAATCCGACCGCATTATGAACAACTTAAAACAGAAAAAAAAAACAGCAGTAAGGACACAAAGCATACCTGTGAATGACAGCCTGAAGACACTTACCACAATACACAAAAGCATTGGTGATGCCTTTATCGCCACATGTCTGGCATACAACATCCTAAACCAATAGAGAAAAGAAGAAAAATGATAACTTTTAGCATTAATCATTTGAAATAAAAATATAAAATAGAAGATACAAACTCTTTGAAGGATCACACATTAGAAAAGATCAAATAAAATAACAATAATAAACCTACAACAACTGTACCCACTCCTGGCATAAACGGGGTATGGGGAAAAGTAAATGTGTGTGGTAAGTAACCGTACAGAAGAATATTACATGAATAAAATAAAAATAGAGAGAATAACTAAAAAGCATCCTAAATATACCAAAATATCCAAGCTTTTTTTAATTTTTAGTAAATATCCACAAGATCGCCATGGATAATCACAAAAGGAGCTAAAATCGCAAATCTAGTTTGCAATTCACAAATCTAGTTTGCGATTGTGACTTTTTGGATAAGATTTTTGACATTTTTGCAAAAATCTTGTCCAAAAAGTCAAAATCGCAAACCAAATTTGCGAATCGCAAACAAGTGTTGCGATTATCGCCACCTTTGCAATTCTCCAATCTGGTTTGCGATTTTCTAGGTATTGTGAAAACTTGAAAAAACTTAGATATTTTGGTATATTTAAATTGGTTATTGGTTATCATGCGGGTGACCCGGATTCATTCCCGGGCGACAATGTTTGAGTATAAAATGACAAGCTCGGTGACGATACAGGTTTAAACATGACAACCTAACCTAACAAGTTGTTTACAAGCCTAAGGTGATGATGGTTGTCTTAGAATAGAAAAATGGTGTTATTCATATTCTAAAATGACAGGGAATCGGTGAGAACATGGCTCATTTATCTTGTGTGTAAATTTTGTGATGAAGTGAAACTACTTCACTTTTCTTGAATATCACTGAGATGTTATGCGTGGTTGGAACTTAAGGCACATAGCATACAAAAGCACTTGTTCTTTGGCTTAAGCGCTAGGCACAAGCCTTAGAGCTTTTACATAACATGATTTTTATCATTAGTAAGTAATTTATTTCCCCTAAAATTTTCTTTCTCAACAAGATTGATCTATTCTTTCTTCCACAATGGGACCAACAAGGGTTTCTTTTCAAACACCAAATTTGATCAAATCCGAACTTAAACAAGACTCTTAATGATGATGTTTTGGTATTTTATGTGTTACAAATACTATAAAAATAATTCATAATTTTTTTTATAAATGTGCGCCTTGCGTACGAAAAGCTCGCCGCTTTGGCGCATCCAAAAGGGACCCTTCTCTTTTGTACGCCTAATCCTAGTTCTCCAAGTATAAAAATTATAGTTCAT
This sequence comes from Erigeron breviscapus, assembly GCA_034093135.1. Lineage (NCBI taxonomy): Eukaryota > Viridiplantae > Streptophyta > Magnoliopsida > Asterales > Asteraceae > Erigeron > Erigeron breviscapus. Next base: position 60,174,926 of record CM067172.1, on the reverse strand, counting down.
GTCTTTCGACAATCAAAGATCCTTTAGGTAATTCGTTATTCTATCCTCCCACCTCAGTTTAGGCATACCCCTTCTCCCCACACCGTCTATTTAGATCGATTCCGGCCTCTAAAGAAGGGGGGCCTAGTCTCCCCTCTTGACATGGGCATAGGATCTCTCGCTTCATTCCTTGAGCTTGTTAACGATGAATCCATTCGGGATCTTGTCTAGCAAGGTTTTCCCACATATTCACCTTCGCATCCTATCTCAGACCTCAATCTAATATGCTTGGGCTTTCGTCACATTCAAACCTGTATAGCATAGCCGGTTGAATAGCCCCTATGTAGAACTTGCCTTTCAACTTTAAGGGGACATTTTTACTCTCTTATCAATAATACCTTATAAAAGAGGAACCCAGCCCCCAAAAATCTCAATTAAGAAATTGAACTACCTAAAATACCCCTTTCCTTTATTCATTAATTCAAATATCTCCACCTAATATACCTATAATAGCCTTAATGAAATAATTTACAACATAAATCCCTCAATCCATAAAATAACTATACTACATCCTTTAACATCAATTACTTTTACATCCCCCCCCCAACACCCGTCACCTCCACCCGTTGCCACTACGCGCCACTAATACCATCGTCGCCGCATTGCGCAGGCATATGACTCGTAAAACAAACTACCCCTCCCCCTTTTCAATTTTCTATCTTTAAAACCCTAAAATACCCTTAACTTTCAACGTATTTTCACCCACACACCACATCTACCCAAAATATCCTTCAAATATTTTCAACCCTATCTATCCAAACTAACTCTCTCATTTATTCACTAATTTCAATATTTTCACCTAATATAGGTATAAATATTTTAATTAAATTATTTACAACATACAATCCTCAACCCTTAAATTAACTACAATAACCATTTTATCAATTACTTTTACATTAATAACCACACTATTACCGCCACCACCACCACCACCACCTGTCGCCGCCACATTGCACGGGTGCCCTTCTCGTATGCATCTAACTTGTATCCGATGAGTCACTTCTTCATCTATATCTATATTACCCCATTTATGTAACACCGATCCCAAGTACCTAAAAGACTCAACTAAGTGCAAAATGAGCCCTCGAATATGGATGTTATCACACCCGTTCTGCCGAATCTCATCCTTGTAGAAGTCGCATCGCAGGTATTCGATATTTTCTCGGCTGACATGCAAGTCATTGTGTTTTAGAGTTCCCATCCATTGTTCTAATATAAGATTTAGATCCTCCGTCATATTATTGTAATTCCTCTTGTACACTCGATAAATCATCCAAAATCAACGTAAAATGATATGGACTAAGTGATAAGCCTTGGAGCAAGCCCACTTCTAAAGGGGAAAGCTCAATGTTCCCCAATGGGGTACGAACACCGATCATCCTCGATATATCGTACATATCCATGATAACACTAATGTAACACTAACATATCCCCACATCCCCCAGACATTCTCATGCCTCGATAAGAATTTGGCCTGGCCTTATTGCTTTGTTCCTTTGCATCTTCTTTAGAGCTAACTTGTTGATCCTCGTATCGTCATAGTCGTACAGGCATTTACTGCGTTTACCTCCCTCCTTCACTTCGCAGTGTATTATTCTTCCCATCTTTTTCCTGGCATCACTTGCCTTCACTATGCTCCATCCACATTCGTCTTTGATATAGATTGTATTTCCTTGATCTCTTTGTCGTCTCTCCCTAGCTTTAGAAGTCACGAAGATATCATTTTCTCCCTCGTAAGACTATAGTTTCCTATACAATTATTCTTATGCGCTATATTTTGCTTTAGCTACACCTTCCTTTAATCTCTTTTGGCTTCACTATCTCTCCCTTGCCGACGACCAATCTCCTAGTATCCCATTCCGACTCCTGATAGGCTCCCTAAAGCAACTTTTTTTTTATGCATTTTTTATTTGGACCTCTTTGCTAATACACCAAGATTCCCTACACACTTTATGTTGCTTTACGGTTTCGTGACCTCCCATGGAACCTCTTTAGCCGTCTCCCTAATGAACTACTTGAGTGTTCATTGTATATAATGAACTTATGTGGCAACCATATATGTTGCCACGTCGAATTCCATGTGGTTAGCTTGCAAGTTTTCATTGGTCGAATAAATCCAAATAAATCCAATATACAAGATTTAAAAGTTCGTTACATACAATGAACACCAGAGTAATTTATTACACAACATAATTATTCATGTATTGTTCATTACATTATGAAACCCTTAACCCAAAAATTTATATTTATTAAGTCGATCCTTTCCAATTTATTTTCTTAAAATATATAGATCCCTAAATTTTTTAATCTGAAAGTTTAATCTATTTGATACTTTAATAAGTTTAAAAGTCTATCAACAATTACTTATATTAATATTAAATTTTATAAACGAAATAAAAATTAAAGATAACTCGATCCAAACGGGATGACTCGAGTATAATACCCAAAACATAGCAATCGGAAAAAAAATTAGGCCCCCTCTACCAAAACTTAAAATACGCCATTGCTAGTATTGAGAGTAACAATACTCTCTAGACCTTGCAGTCTTTGCATGCCCTAAAGTCCCCTTCTCACACAAAAAAATATTGAGAACCCATAAATCTTGATTTAACGAACCAAATCAATACAATTAATTAGTAAATTAGTTAAAAAGAAAGATATATATTATACAAAAATATAAAACAACTGTAAACATAAGATTAAAAAAGATCATCATTTATCTTCCTCTTTTTTAATCTTTTTCTATGATAGTTATATTTTATAATAATTATGATTTTATAGTTTTAAAGAGCTGTTTATTATAAAACAAGTATTAAAGCAGAACAAATATGAAAAAATCTTAACCATTAAATCATAATAAAACTAATATATGAAGAATTCATTCATTGAGCACAAATTTTACATTGATGCATAAAGATTTTCATGATGTACAAAAAGATTGTTTTAATTGTTTTATTTGAACTAGATCCCAATTAAATACAATAATCATAGAGAATAAAATAAAAGTTGCAGCTACTTTGTCAATATGTCAAAATTAAACAGATACCATATCAAGATAAAAAAAATTAATTAAAAAATACAGTAATAGGTAAAAAAAAACAATACAAACAAACCTCTTGTGGGGATGCTTCCATATTATCTGAATTAAATTTAAAATAAATTAAATTCGAGGGGGTTTTGATGAAGGAAATCAATCAAGCACGCATCATCTTGATTCAAGCTTTTTTGTGAGATCTGGTGTATTACTGGTAATATTGTTAAGAGCGGCGGCGATATATATGGGAATGGGAATTTTTTGTGTGGATATAAACATGATTTGGGCCGGACTTTGCATCATAATTGTTGTGAGTCATGGACAGATGGACTAGTGATTTTACTTTTTTTCTTCAAAAGAAAAAGATGCATAGCCATCTCATGGGCTAATATGAGTATTTATATTGTTTGGTCCATTCGTATCGAAGAATGCAAAGAATGTTTGGTTCGATAAAAAAATTTTTATCTATTCAAGAGGTCAAAAATCATACTCCATCCGTCCCATTAGAAATGTCTTACTTTGAATATTCAAAGTCTTAATCTTTAAATTTTGACCTTAGATATATTTTGTTGTGTTATATAAAACTTGATGAAAATTATATCATTGAAAACACTACAATTAATTCATATAACTTTCACTATGTATTATCTAACACAAAGAAAATTATTTACGGTCAAAGTTACAAAAGTTAGACTTTGAAATTTCAAAACGTAACACTTCTAGTGGGACGGAGAGAGTAATAGACAAGTAGTTTAATATCTTAAACCGAAAATAAAAAATAGAATTAGGATCTTATGTAGAAAAGTCTCCTCACAATCTATAGACATGTGTCAATTAATCCGTGTCTTTTTCGATCAAAGCATTCCAATTAAACTAGGGCGCAGTCAAGTATTAAAGTGCCAACCCTAATATTAGATAATTCAAAATTACACATCTAAATGTGACCTAGTTTAATTAGAACGATTTGACCAAGACATGTTCTCTTTTCTATTTGTTACATTGGCAATAAAGTAAATGTATGCTTCAAACTGAAAATTGTTAAAAAATATTTACTTTCTTTTAAATATATACTTATTACAACAAAAGGAAGAAAAATCTTTAAATAATGTTTATTTGAAATAGGCATTTGTATTTCCACTTCGATAGAGCTCTTTACCGCAGACCCGGTTAAGACAACGTATGCTAGACTTCTCGCTGTCGAATCACGACACGAAGTTTTAAACGAAATTCACCTTTAAAAAAAAGCATACTTACATGATCATGTTTACATTCTCTAAAAAATCATCTACATTTATTTACTTCCAAACATCATAAACGATCGTCTTTTAGGATCAAATGGAAATCCAATTAAGAGATTATTCTACCATTAATGAAGTTTACAAACAAACTATAATTCATGGGACTAGTATTCTGCCATTCTCTTAAATCTAGTTATTCTTTTAAAAATCTAATTTTTGTGTCAAAAGAAAACTTCTACTGATTAAATTCATTAGTCCATCACTCCATTATAAGAGGGTCTAGGGACTCATCCTTCCGGGACTAGACCCAGTCAGCGCCACATCAGCAAAAAAACACTCCAATGACTAATCTCCCCAAAACATACTCAATACACTCATCCCTCAATGATTAGTCTTAGTCAGCTTTGGACCCACCAATTATTTACTTCTACTCTTTTATCTAAACTTTACACTTTCAACCCTCTAAAATATAAATAAAACACATTTTATTCCATTAACACAAATTTTAAATAAAACACGTAACTTCATTAAAAATTAAAAAAAAATACATTAGAACATAAAAAAAAAAAAGTACAATTAAAAAAAAACACACAACCTAAAAAATGACATTTTTATTTTAAAAAACTAAACTAAGCTAAACTAATTGTCGTTGTCTCCGAAAAGGAAGCCTTTGTACTCGGCCATTAGTTTCTTCTTGGCTTCCTTGATGAACCTCTTTTCCTCCTCATCACACTGTGTTTGGCCCATGAACGAAAGAGCCGTATACATGGCGCGCTTCCTTTCTTCCTCACGAATGGCCACCAAAGATTGTTGTTGTTCTTCCAAAATTGCTTCCTTTCTACACCCAAGTCTGTCGAGCCGGGCGGCTAGGTCGGAAGCTGAAGAATGAGTAGACCCCGCATTAGAAGACGCAGAGGTTCGCGAAGCCTTTGACTTAGTAGGGGTGCGTATACGTATCCGGACCGAAAAGGTCGTTGTCTCCAAGGTCTACGGGCTCGAATTGGGTCTCCTCCTCCTCTTCACTATCAACAACATTAACAATGTTTTTCCTTTTATGCATGCTTCGCCCCAGAACATCATGAGCGGATGCAGCGAAGAACTTTGGCCTATCTTTCACAAGCAACCAACACTCGTACATGCTAAACTGAGTGCAGGTTTGAGAAAAGTACTCTGAACGCGCTTCTTCCATGACTTGGGCATCGTTCTCCCCACTACACCGGTTCCCATCATAACCTGCCCAAATTGCATTGAACTTTGCAACATTTGCTTTGATCTTTCTCCATTTGCTAGTAATCTGATTGGCTCTTCTTTGGTTGTTGGGGAATCTTGCACTGTAGTTATCTATGATTCTCCCCCAAAAAGAATCGCTCGATTGGTCTTTGCCGTATACTGGATCCTCTGAAGCATCGACCCAACACTCTGTGAGAACTTTCATTTCCAACTCGGTCCAATGTGACGAGTTTGCAGCAGGTTCTTTTGGTTGTTTGTCTTTCTTCGTGCGTTTGGCCATGGTTTTGACCTTTCTACCCTTTGGTTGTGTTTCGGGAATGGATTGGGGTGTGGGAACATATTCGGGTGTGGGGATAGATGGTGGTGTGGAAAAGGATTGGGGTGTTTGTTGATCGGGTTGTTGATAAGCTCCTGCCGACGATGACCCCCCATGGTAGAAATTAGGGGGTTGTTGAGAGGAAAGTTGAGCGTAATAAGCTGCCATGAATTGTTGAAAACGGGGGTCATTTGGATGTGGAATTATAGGTTGGAGTGGTGGTTGGTTCAGGTACGATTGATTGTAATCGTTCAAAGCGTTAAAGAATTCATTGGATCTTTGATTGTTGAAGTTTGACATGATTTGTTGTTAAAATGGATTGGTATGTGTAAATATAACTTGTAAGTGCACGTCTATGTCAATAGCAGTCTAGATTGTTTGGGCTTATATTGTTATATGTCTTTGTAATGTGATTGTTATTAATGAACTTAGTATTATGCATAAAATACTATATTAAGTTTAAGTATTGAATGTGTAATAAATCTGCTAAGTGTGAAATGCGACCTCGCATTTCACATAGGGAATACGACTCCATATTTGCAGGGTCAAATACGAGGCCAATCACAGAATGCGACCTCGCATTAGTGACAGGCTGGGCTGGATTTGCGAGGCCGACTCGCTAAAGCCCATGTCGGGTGTTTCCTATATAAACCGAACCCTAACAGAGTTTAGGGTTGAACATTTGTCGAAATATCAAGAATACTTGTGCAGGTTAAGTCGTCAAAGGTTGTTCCGCTAGCCCGAAGAAGATCTGCGAGGCAGCAGATGATCTAGGGGCTTTTTGTTGATCACCAAGTTATTGTGAGGGATTCCGCACCTCAAGATAACTGGAGCAAGCTATTGACGATCCGTTCCAGGGGACTTACAATTGGTATCAGAGCCTCTTGGTTTAATACCGGAAGGTTATAGCTTGTTGGTGATAGACAATATTGATTTAGGGTCGTTTAGACGTGATTCTTTCACGAGTTTACGATCGGAAATCTTGTTTGTGACCTCTATTTGTATTTGCAGCAGTCGAATGTGTTATTGTTGGTGTTTAGGGTTTCGAATTCAAGAGATCTAAGGATTCCAGCATCGTTTGCAACCTCGCGGGCTCGTATTACCTCATCCAGCTCGTATTGCGATCTGGGTAGCTAATTACGACCTCGCCAGTTCAATTGCGACCTCGTGTTTCGTTTGCGACCTCGTGAGCTCTTTAAGACCTCGCAGTTCAATTACGACCTCGAGTTAATTGCGACCTCGTTTTTCTTTACGACCTCGTTTTTATAAACAGTTCGTGAATTTTGCTAGCTCGGAGAAAATGACATCTCAATTACCCGCAAATTATCAATCTTTGCTGAATCAACTAATTTTGATGGATCACGAAACCGGAAAGGCCAACTCACCGCCCAAGTTAATAAGCCTTTATAGATATTTCAGTTGGAAGGGCAGATTCGAGTCATATTGCAGGTTAATGGATGTGAGGATGTGGATATGTATTGTTAATGGTTATGTTCATCCTACTGTGCAAAATGACAAAGAACCTACTGGTTCAGGTGGTGGAAAAGCGGATTCGTATGAGCAAATGACTGTCGATCAAAAGAAAGATTACGAAGCAGAAAGTAAAGCTTTAGGATCACTCCGAATGGCTCTTCAAGGGGAATTCTTGCACTTGTTTGAAATGTATGACAGTGCAAAAGGCTTATGGGATGCACTCAAAGAGCATTGTGAAGGTGATGATGATCTCAAGAAGAGAAGGAAGGATTTGCTAAAGAAGCAGTATTATGTCTTTACTAGCTTCAAAGATGAACCTCTTGATGAGATTTTGATTCGTTACAGTCATCTGCTGGTTGAGCTTGCATACTTTGGGTACAAACCTGATCCAGAAGATGTCATCGAGAAGTTGTTGGAAGCTCTTCCAGTTAAGTGGGAAGGGTTTGTAACTTCAATCCAACAAAATCCCGAATTTAGCTCATGGACTCTGGATCAGATCATTCGAAAGCTGAGAGGTCAAGATATGAAACGAAAGTTGAAGGAAGCAGGTAGCAGTGATTTTGTTCAGCGTCCTGAACTTTATCATAGCAAATCAAGCGTTCCTTCTGCAAAATCTTCAAGTGGAGGGATTACTACCTTCTATAGTGGAGATGATGACAAGATGAAGATGTCAACGGATTCTGATAGCAACTTGATGTATGTAACTTCTCCAGAATCGGCCATGATAGTGCATAATGGGGTTCAGAGTAGTAGTTCTCCAAGCTCGGGTTACACAGGGATGCCGATGAGCATAAGATCTGCTGAGGGACATTTGGGCATGCTCGCTTCATTTGTGTCTGCTCATGAAAAGTTAATTAGAGGAAAACTAACTGATCCTGATTTGATTAGGGAGGATTACAAGCAAGTTGATCCAGATGACTTGGAAGAAATTGATCTGAACTGGCAATTAGCTATGTTAACATTGAGAGTTCAGCGTTTCACAGATAGATCCGGAAGGAAGGTTGTGAATGGCAAAGTAGGGTTTGACAAGACCAAGGTGAAGTGTTATAACTGTGATGGTTTTGGACATTTTGCAAGAGAGTGTCAGAGGCCAAGACGGGACAATAATTCAGCTACAGGCCGTCAGAACTTTAATCAGAGTGGTTCTATAGTGAGTCAGAATTCCGGACATCAGTATGCTAATACTGGGAACCGAAGCTCAGGAGAAACGGACAACTCGAGAGCTTTAGTTGTTCAATCTGATGGTACATATAATTGGGGTTCAACTAGTACCGATAATCAGAATCATGCATTCTTGGCAGAAATTCAAGATATTGATGGAGGAATGAATGATCATGTTGATAATTCATTTGACTATACACTGTATGCCAGCACGGATGATCATGATAGTTTTCATCAGAAGGTAGAAGAGGAATCTGAACCGTCAGAACCAGTAAGAGCTGAGAATGAAGAAGTTTTCACTGAAGCAAATGAAAATGTGAAAACTGAGAAAAAGGATAAGGATGTAAAGATAGAGATACCTGATGATCCGAGTACAGAAGGGCTCGTGAATTTCGTGGCCAATCTTGAGGCACCAGAACAACAGGTAAGTCTTTCTCTACATTCACTTATTTCTGTTTGTAAAAGTAGCATAGGTTTGTCTAGCGAAGTAACTGTCCTTAGAAAGGAACTCGACTCTACCAAGACCCTTTTAAATGATGCCACTAGTGATAGAAGTAAGTTATCTACTGATGTCATGGTATTTAAAGGTCATGCCAAAGAATATCTTAATCGGATTAAATCTGAAGAAGATAGGTTTGAGTCACTTAGGGTAGAATATGCACAGGTACAAGGCAGAAAACAAATGCTAGATGAGGATTTAGAAAGGGTAGTGAAAGAAAGTGCTAAAAAGGACAAAGAATTAGCAGATTCTAGGGTACAGATTGTTGAACTAAGTGGCAAACTAAACAAAATGAGAGACATAGGAACTATGATGGGTCACCTTAGAGATGCAAAAGTTAAAGGTGAACAACCTAGTTTTGTCCTGAAATATAATGCCGTTCCGCCACCTTTTAGTCACAATTATGACAGTTTTCAGAAGCTAACTTTAGAAGAATCTGAAAAATCAAGTCCTGAAAATGTACCCAAGACTACCCTCCGAAGACCAAAACTAGTGATGTTCTTATCCCTGAGATGTCTAAGTCAGAGGGATCTGGGAACAAGACTAGTGAATCTACGGCTCACTCAGACCCAAGTGAAGCCAAAAGGACAGTGGATAATAAACTAAAAGAAATTGAAAAAGAAGTTGAAATGGAAACAATTGTCTACTTTACTTTGAAAGGTAATGATGAAGTGTTTTCAGCAAAGGAGTCAGATTTAAACGGTAAATATCCTGAAAATATTGATCAAATATGGAGTCTTGATGAACCCGTAAAATCTGAACATTTGCCAAAACCTATTAAAAGCAAGAACTTTAAAGATACAGTTTTCAAGAAAGGTTTTGTTCAAACTTCTACAATTAATGCAGAAGGTTTGAGTGTTCAATCTGAAACACCTGAACAATTTGCTGAAAGGAAAATTAAAGAAATGTTATCCATTGATCCAAAGATTCAAACTGTGAAACGGTTTGCACCTCCCATACAAGCACCGACTTCTTGGGAAGAGGCTTATGCAGCTCTTGAATATATAGATGAATTAAGAGGTCATGGGGTTCAAGTGCCTGAGATTATTCATGGTGATTTATCAAAGAAGGCTTCTAAAAGGTCATGTTTTAAGTGTCGTGAGATAGGTCATGTATCAAGTTGTTGTCCTTATAAGAAGAATAAATCTAGGATGTCACCTGATAAGTCTAAGGATAGTGTTGGGTCTTCTGGAAGTAATGGGAAGGGTAAATTAGTTGATCAAGTAAGTTCACCACAGTTCATGAGTGCTTATAGAAATAAATATTATGAGGATTATGCAAAAAGACATCTAGATGATGTAAATGCACAGAACTATGTGAAACTAATTAGGTCAAAAGTTGTCAATGGACATCGAAAACCATCCCAAACTCTAAGGAACACATCACCTCAATCTAGAAGTATTTCACCTAAAGACAGATCTGAGAAGTCTAGAAGTGTCTCATCTCGAGAAGGTTCTAGTAGTTCGAATCAGTCTAGTAAATTAAGAGATAAACCCAACAGTGCTTACTATGAAAGGTTAATAGCTGAAGCTAAATCGAATTCTAATCCATTATTTCAGCGACATAGTCCTAGGAGAATGTCTTCATCATCTCCTGAGAAAATGTCAAGATTTCAAAAGAATTCTAAGGGTTTTAACCAAAGGCTACCTACTGAAAGGAGCCTAGTGGTTCCCCCAGTCGTAGGCTTAGTGCTGGAAGAAATTCACGAATTTCACCCAGCAGAAGGCCTGTTAACAGCTCAACTGTTAAACCAACTAAGGTTTGGGTGCCTACTGGTGAATCTTGGGCTGACATAGTTTCTGATGAAGAGAATGATAGACCCAAAGCCAACAGGGCTAGGGGTCCTTTGAAAAACTAATTGTTTTTGAATGTGCAGGAGCTGCTAAGGAAGACCGCAGGTTTATGGTATGTCAATAGCGGAAGCTCCGGACACATTATGGAAGACAAGGGATTATTAAACAGAGTTTACTTCTGTTAAAGGATCCTATGTCTGTTTTGTAAATTTATTTTGTAATAAACAAAGTACTAGGGAAGATCATGTTTAGATGATTATCTATAGTACACATTCTCATATTTTATGATTTGTTATTTTTGTTGTTGGTTATGTTATATGTCAGTTCCAGAAGTGCACTAGTTTAATCACAGGGATGAAGAAATTGGTGTTCTTGAGGAAGTAGACATCAGTGGATGTTTGTCTTAGGGGAGAGATCGGATTACATAACAGCAAGTGAATACTCATTCACCGGCTCTGGCTATCACGGTTAGGTTTTCCTTTGTACTCTCATAAAGACAGATTGTAAATCCACCATATCCATAACCAATAATCCTGTTAAGCACAGTAGGACTAAGCACATAGACATAAGGTTTCATTTTATACGTGATTGTGCTGAAAAGAAATTAATAGTCCTAGAAAAGGTGCCGAGTGACTTTAATTTAGCTGATCTGTTCACTAAGGCTTTCGACCGAACTCGTTTCGAGTTGTTAGTCCAATTGATTGGAATGAGAAATCTATAGTGACAGTATCTCTCAAAAGGAACTTTGTAAAATGAGTCAGTGTTTGTGTCGTAATGTATGTGTGTCATATAGTGTCAGAAAAACAAAATAAAAAAATGAGAAAAATCAGAAAAGAAAAAGAAATATAATAAAAGGAGTAAGGTCACTGCATCAAGACGATTAGACGTGACGATACTTTAGCTTTTAAGCCTACCGAATTGTACTTTAAATTGCTTAGTTCAGTGATACCATTATATGATGTATCGATAGGCACAAAGTACCAAAGTTTCCTTATAATCTGAACTTAAATGTATACAATGTTCTTATGGGAAACGTATTCAGATATATGGCTGAGAATGCTTGTTCTTAAAATAGACAAGTCCTTTAAATCTTATGAAAGATCTTGCATTGTAATTATGTATATTTGGTCTTTATATAGAAGGTCTCGGGTACATATATGTGTATGTATTGCTTTTTCGGATGTATATTTGTGACAAGATATGCAAATATCTAATAAAACTATAAATCTGTTGAAAATATGAAGCTAATGTGGCCTTTGAGATTCGAACAAGTAAGTCCTTGGGGTGTCTTTGTATACCTGTAACACCCATCATTTAAAAATATGGATTTCCAAAAACTTTTCACCTAACGGTGTTAAAGAATGCGGAATAACGTTTTAAAAGTCCAAACCATAAAATCCAGTTTGGTTTGTTCATAAAATAGAAGGTGTTACTCGTCACATCATCAAAATAGTATAAATGGAAATCCTATGGTTGCCCAACATAAAACAACCGTATACAAGTCATATCAAAACATAATAGTCATAACGAAATCAAATGTCTAAAAGGAGCAGCAACTATGGGTAACTAATAGCATCTTCAAGTATTCTACCCATGTCTCGCTCACTATCCATCAGCACACTTCTAGCTTGCTAAACCTGAGGGGACAACACATTTCAAGAAACAAGTGTTAGCTAACGAATTAGCTAAGTAAGATAACACTAAGTTAAATAAACGTTTGTCCAATTAAAACTTGGTAAAGCAGCTTTTCATATTAAAGACACATTTCGCATATCATCACAAACATATCATAGCATCAACATCTTTCATGGTAGGATTAACCATCCTAAATGTGCCTAATCATCATTTCATCATCACATATCATCACATTAGGTGTGACATAAGTCACGCATATCATATAAGGTGTAAGTTTGTGTGTAGGCGGTCATAAGACCTAACGGGAACCTCACACCCGACTAGATGGATGAGCCATACGGCGGTCCATCAAGTGTCGTTAAGGAATGGCAAGCCACTCCAGGAGTAGTCCGTATGTTCAAGACATTGGTGGGTAATCACTCCACCCGGAGATACTCTAACCACGTAATTACGTTGCAAGGAGCCACCCAAGCAACAACATATACGCACCCACCTGGCTAAGGTGAATACGGGTTAAGCTTAACACTTCATCATATATACGAGCTCGATTTCATCACATATAGTTTAGGTGACAAAGTTACCTAAACATAACATATAATCATCTTTTATGTTTGGGCCCTTAAACGTGCACGTGACATGGCAACCTATAAAGTCTAGTGAACTAGATGACCAAGCCACACATACATGCACATCATAACCAACATATACTTGCATCACATTTCATTACATTGCGTATCATTCATAACATAACTTTGCATTGCATATAAAGGGAAATGCATTTCAGGTCTCATAAGTCAAATACATATCCCATATAACCTCCCATACAACCCGAATACCCTTAAGTATACAATATGAGATTAGAGAAGTTATATTCTGAAAACCATGCTTTTGTTGAATCCCTCAGCGTGTCAAAGTAGCGTATCTTACCTCGAAGTAGCACGCAATAAAGGATAGCTAAGTTACCGAACAAAGCAACAACTCTCGTCTACCTATGATTAGTAAACGGCCATCAATACACTAGTCATTTAGACCATAAGCTGGAATTACATATCTAAGGACACACTCTAGGTTTCAGGAGTAAGCTATGTGTCAAAACGAGGTTACGGTTCAAAACTATAATATTTGCTGAAAACAGATGAGTTGCGCCGCAGCTCGAGCAGTTCGTTGCGCCGCAATGCCTGCCGAAACTGCACTTTCAAAATCGATTATGCCTTCAATTCGAACCCAACCCTCTCCAGATCGAAAACTCAGTTTCAAATCATCAAAATCCTTCATATTAAGGCCTTAACAAAGCATTTCAACCTTTAGGAAAATCATACATGCCTTATTTCATCAAAACCATCACTAATTACACATTAATTGATTCCCTAATGCCCAATTATAATTCCTAATGACTCTTATAATCAAAAGGATCAGAAATCAATAAAATTATACCTTCTATACCTGCAACTCACAATGGGAACGAGAAAGGCTAGATTATACACTTTCGGATCGCACGTTTGATGATCTTTTTACTCAAGAATTGATTAGGGACAAAAGGGGGTGGTTAGGGTTTGAGAGGAAGTTAACAAATCTGCTAATGACACTTAAATGACTCCTCATGTGACCCTAAACCCGTTTTTGAGTTTCACCGTATGTAAAATTTGGTCCCTAGGCTTCCATATAGCTCATTACTAGTCAAAAACTCTTCTAAGGACCATATACTACCTAAATACTTCGTTAATCACTCCTAATAGGCATATAATTACTTCATAAACATATTTTCATATCATGCATTAAGACTTTCAAGTCTCACATCTATAACACATAAATCGCAAATAAGCATTAAATCTAGCAATAGACTTAACGGACACATATTATTGACTTAACGACTTTAGTCAAACGTTAATAAAAGTTTGGGATGTTACAATACCTAGCCTACCTAAAGCTTCCAACTTGGGATAGGTTGTCAGAAAGTTCGCTACACGGGTCTCATCGAAAGTCATGGGTTTTCATAAGTGCTTAAAATAATGTCACAAATATGCAAGTACTTGGCATTATGCAATGTTGAGTATATTTCCGTACGTGAGTCAAGTTAAGTCGCTTTGCACGTGAGGAATCACCGACCTGTCACCGCTGACTTGATTCTTAAAGACTTTCAAGTCTCACATCTATAACACATAAATCGCATATAAGCATTAAATCTAGCAATAGACTTAACGGACACATATTATTGACTTAACGACTTTAGTCAAACGTTAATAAAAGTTTGGGATGTTACAATACCTAGCCTACCTAAAGCTTCCAACTTGGGATAGGTTGTCAGAAAGTTCGCTACACGGGTCTCATCGAAAGTCATGGGTTTTCATAAGTGCTTAAAATAATGTCACAAATATGCAAGTACTTGGCATTATGCAATGTTGAGTATATTTCCGTACGTGAGTCAAGTTAAGTCGCTTTGCACGTGAGGAATCACCGACCTGTCACTGCTGACTTGATTCTTAAAGACTTTCTCACTTTACTCACCAAATGTCTTAATTTTAGTGCTTGTGTCGATTGTGAGAGTGTATCTGAATATGGGGCACATAAGTTCGCAAACATGATTAAGTGACATATTAGGCTACTCGGGTTGCATGGTGACTGTCCTTGGCCAGGGTATATCGAAAGTGTCACAAACCAAAAAGGAGACTGAAAGTACCGAGTGTTTAAGAGGACAAACATATTGGTAATCGTTTTTGGATCACTATTCATAACTAATAATAAGAGAATTATTTCTCGCTAGTAGGCTTATGTAACATGCTAATCTGATCTAATCAGCAATAACTTTAGCTCTTGTAACTATGTTATTTGTTTATGTTTAGTGTTTGTGTGTGTGTGAGTTATGTTTTTCGTAAAGTGTTTAATTTTTATTTTTATTGTATTGTTTATGTTTAGTGTTTGTGTGTGTGTGAGTTATGTTTTTCGTAAAGTGTTTAATTTTTATTTTTATTGTATTGTTTAAATAAAAGTTCCTATTGCACGAGAGATATAGTCAGAATAGAATCTAGTTTCCAAGAGGACTCAACTACGTTCTTATGGAACAGTGAATAAACGAGTAGGGTAGTTAAGCAATAGTGTTGTGATCAAAAGCTAAAAGAAAGTATGTCACATTAACAGAATATGGGTTTAAGGAAAAGGACACAGAGTTGTTAATTTCAATAAACAGATATTGAGTTAATGCTTTTACATTGATTCTTAGAAAGAAGATTTTCTTAAGAATGAACACAGAGATGTTCATAGTTTTGAATGTTATCTTTAAAAGAATCATTTTATATCTTAGAAAGAAGATTTTCTTAAGAATGAACACAGAGATGTTCATAGTTTTGAATTTAATCTTTGAAAGATTTTTTTGAATCAAAAAGATTTGGAACAGAGATTCTAAATAATTTTGATAAACTATGTGCATAATTTGAAAGTGCTTGCAGTGAATTATTAGCCTAAATCACTCTAATAATAGATTGCTAAGTATATTCATTTTTATCTTGCTACTTTATTCAATTCTTCAGATTGTATGATTTTACTTTGAGAAGATTTGATGTGTATGTGTTGAGATGTGCAGGACAGCGGACAAATATTCGTTTTTGTAGGTTGTCAAGCAAGATCTCACCATGGAAGCAAGATATGGATCATGCAAATATATCCGGAACAAAGATAAATACTAGTTTGATAAGGCAATCATAGGAGTATTTATAATTGTTAACCAAGATGAATATTAGTTTGATGAGGCAATCATAGGAGTATTTATAATTGTTAACCAAGATGAATATTAGTTTGATGAGGCAATCATAGAAGTATTTCATATGGTTTTGGGATTTTGCATTATCAAATCTCATTTGCAAAAGTATAAGAGATTAGGTTTCAGTTAGATGTTTTTACAGAGTTAAAGACAAGTGACATTAGAAACGGAATCTATATAAGTTTGCGTTGGAAGACCTTAGTTTAGGTTATCCATAGAATGATAAGACAGGGATCTTAAGATTCTTACTTTTGAACCTTAAAATCTCGATTATAAGGGTTTAGTTTGGTTCAAGTTCGTGAAGATTTGTAGTTCTAGACTAAGATAATGTCATATGTTTATGACTTATGATAGTGAAGAATAACAAATTTGGAGAAGAAAATGAAGAATGTAGTTCTAGATTAAGTCGTTACTATCAAATGTATATAATGAAGAATAACATTATCATTTTTATCTCGTTTTTGTGTTTTGTTTTAAGCTTGTATGTGCAGGTATTAGCACAAGGAAGCACATTGAGACTTCGAGACATAATTTAGATTGCTTTTGAAACAGGATCCATGTTCCTGAAGTTTGTGATTCAAGTTTCAAAGTTTCTGGTTTTCATGAGAGTTAACTAGTTCAGGATTGATTGTTGGAAATTCTACCTCTCTATTACATGCCGGTTATGCAAGGCGAGCAGGGACTCGAGCAATATATCCAAGAAGGAAGATTGCATATGCTTAATTCGGAGGGATTTATCGTTGAGAGGGAGAACTACAACAAGCTATGGTGCATTAGTTGATTATTATGACGATACAGAGAGTTTGAAGTTTGTCTTTCAAATCTGAAGTTTCGGAAGATCGAATTTCGGGTATAGCAATTAAAATTTTGTTGTCTCGAAATTCTTTTTCGGTGTATTTGCAGAGAAGTCAATCCAAAGGAAGGGTTTCTAAGCAAAAGACTGAAGTATTCAAGACAATGCTAATAACATCAGGTTTTTATAATATATTATTTATATAGTAATTACAGATGTTGATAGCAAGGTCATTATTAGTTGAAGATCTTAGATATAGAAATAATTTTATTTTAATGTGAAATCTTATTAAAATCTTAGACATAGACATAATGTAAATGTAGAAGGTTATGTGAAACCTTAGACATAGACATTAAGTGAATGTAGAAGATTATTAAAATCTTAGACATAGACATTAAGTGAATGTAGAAGATTATTGAATACCTTAGACATAGAAATGTCATGTTTGAATGTGAAAGGCTACATAGTTAATATTTTATGCCTTAGACATAGACATTAAGTGAATGTAGAAGATTATTAAAATCTTATACATAGACATTAAGTGAATGTAGAAGATTATTAAAATCTTAGACATAGAAATGTCATGTTTGAATGTGAAAGGCTACATAGTTAATATTTTATGCCTTAGACATAGAATATATGTGAATGTAGAAGGTTATGTGAAACCTTAGACATAGACATTAAGTGAATGTAGAAGGTTAAATAGATCTTAGATATAGAAATAATTTTATTTTAATATGAAAGATTATCAACTTCATATATGTAAAACCTTAGACATAGACATTAAGTGAATGTAGAAGGTTATGTGAAACCTTAGACATAGACATTAAGTGAATGTAGAAGATTATTAAAATCTTAGACATAGACATAATGTGAATGTAGAAGGTTAAATAAATCCTTAGATATAGACTTAATATGAATGAAGAAGATTAAGAAAATCTTAGTCATAGACGTTAAGTGAATATGAAAGGTTATTGACTATATTGTGCCTTAGACATAGAAATGTCATGTTTGAATGTGAAAGGCTACATAGTTAATATTTTATGCCTTAGACATAGATATATTGTTTTAATATGAAAGGTCTTTGCTACCTTAGATATAGAAACATATATGAATGTGAAAGGCTTAAGGATTGATTATTTAGATCATATAGTTATGAAAACATTTCTTAAATTGAGGAGTACCTAGTCAATTGTGTTTTCATAAGAATATGAAGTATTTAATCAATATTTTTCTATCATAGTTATGTATCCCAGTCATAAATTGAGGGGGAGTACATAAGAATGATGGTTGTTATAATGATTAGTCATCGTTATACTTCCTAGTCATAAAATTGAGGAGGAGGTATAAGAATGAAGAATCAATTTTATAACTGGTTAGAAATATGGATTGTTGCAAGTGGTACAGATTCGGGAAAGCTAAATTCGAGAAAGTTTTGGAAAGATTGATCGTTGAAAAGTTAAAGAATTTTGTGTAAGTTTATTAACTTTTCAGGTTTAAGACGAAGATCAGGGAAAAGATGAAAATTTGATGCCTACAGGTTTGATCTTTTAAATTTTCATATTTCCAGGAAGTTCGTGGTAATCGTTGATCAATTATTCAGAAACTTTGACGAAATTTTGATTTAAAGTGTGCAGGAGGTAATTACGACCTCGTAATTGCAAGAAGCAGAATACGACCTCGTAATTGGTCTAATTGGGCTTTAGGCAAATACGACCTCGTAATTGGGCCGGGTTGACCCAGATCCATTCGGGTCAAGTGGATATATAAACCCATTTTAGCCAAACACGACCTCACATTTTATTTTATCAAAATTGAGCTTTACGACCCCGAAAATACTACTTTGCTACCCCGTTTGAGTTTTGATATATACAATTAGATCGAGTATTTTTTAGTGATATATTTGTGATCCTCGTGAAATACTGAATCTAGGTATACTATCTAATCGACTTATAGTTGACCATGCAACAAGAAAATCAAGAAAATAGAGTTCGAAATTTTCGAACTAGGTTTTTAAATTTTCATTTGATTTTGATGTTTTTGGTTAAAAATAAGGGTTGAGGTATCTTTATCGTTTGAATACGAGTATAAAGAAACAATTTTTACCAGTTTTGGTTGGGTAAATCGCAAAATCGCGTTGGGGAAGATGAACAGTGCGACGGACTCGCATTTGGGGTTTGCTAGCCCAGATTTGCGACCTCGTAAATATCAATTTATTTTGACTGGTTTGACTTTCGGAATACGATGCCGATTTACGACCTGATTAATACGTGGCCAAATTGGGAAATACGACTTCGTATTTTAGAGTTTGGTTGACCGTATTTTGACCTTGAAATACGACCTCGTACAGGGATACGACCTCGTATTTTTGACTTAACAGATTTTCAAAAGTTTATTCTTATAAAAATTTGAAAATAAGTTAATTATTTATCCTTAACTTAATTACAGAGATAATTTAAGTTAATTTAACAGATTTTCAAAAGTTTATTTTAATAAAGATTTGAAAATGAGTTAATGTATCTTTAACTAAATTACAGGGATAATTTATGTGAAACTATCTATAACTAAATTACCGAGATAATTTATGTTGTGTTAACTTTATTACAGGGATAATCAAAGTTAATTGTATGACTGCATATGAATTTTTATGTCTATTTGAGTAATTAATTATTTGTTATTGATTACAGAAATGACAAGAGAATTTGTATCAGGTCATAACTTTCTGATTAATTTGGACGAGAATCAAGATGGAACAGAATATTATCATGATATTTTCAGGTTTTTGAAGCAGTCAAGAATTCACCATATTCTTACTCATTCACCTGTGTTATATGAGTCATACCTGGTAGAGTTCTGGGAAAATGCAAAACATAAAAAGACTGCTACTCAGGAGTTGATAGAGACAGTGGTTGCGGGCAAGACCATTAAGTTCTCAGCTTCCGATCTTATTGATATCTTGAAGTTAGGTACAGTAGATCAAGAAGGAGGAGAGAATGGACCTACTACTTTTAGTAGAGAGGTTATTGTTGGAGGATTTACTAGGATGGGATATGCTGATGACTTGAATGTGGGAACATTGAAGAAGCATGGATTCTTTGGAAGGTGGAGATACTTAGCGCACGTATTGTTGGTTAGTTTGTGTAGTAGAAGAACCGGATGGGATACGCTTAATCAAGAATCTCAAGCTCAGATGGTTGGTCTGGTATACAACAAACCATATAGTTTTTCTAAGTATTTCTTCAACGAATTGAGGAAACAAACAACTGCCAGATTAGGGCATAGGTTTATGGTTTATCCTAGATTCGTTATGATGATCATTAATTATCATATTCCTAATCTGCCTGTTACTAAGTCGGTCCTGAAAGTGACATCTATTGTAAAAAGGGCATATGATGAGCTTAAGAGTCGCTTTGATGGTGATCCAGGTGCTCAAGATATTCCTTTGTTTGGAGCTCTAGTGGATATTAATTTCAATCCACCTACAGCTGAAGAGTTTGCCAGATTCAGGACTAAGATTGTTCCACATGAGCCAGTAGCTAATCCAGTTCCTCTACAGATGGTGATGCCAGATGTGCCAATGGGCAACATAGCACAACCACAGGTTCAAGGCACAGAAGAGGTGATAGTTGAGATAGATGTGGTTCTTGAAAAAGAAGTAGAAGCACATGAAGATATCGTTGATCATGTTGCTAGTACTTCTGAAGGTGCTTCAAAGAAAGTTTCATCTGATTCAGGTCTGAAAAGGAAACGAGCAGAGTCTTCTAGGGAATCTGAGGTGCCAGAAGTTGAAGAGGTACCTGCTCCAAAGAAGAAAACTGTTATCAAATTGAAAGTCAAGGAGAAAACTGCTGCTAGTGGAGTAGATGAGACGATCAAGGCTCCAGTAGTATCAAGCAGAGTTCCTGAACAGAGGTCTAGGAGATCAGTTGAATCACATGCAGAGACAGTGATACCAAGGAGATCTCAGAAGACAACTGTAAATCTTGAAAGGCCGTCTGCAACACATAGAATGAAGGATTCAGTGCCTAATCCTGAACCAAGAACTGAAGCAACTACACGTCAAGTTCCTATATTACCACCAGTGTTTGGTATGGCTGACATGAAAGGAAAGATGACGGTGTTAGAGGCTAGAGTTAATGGTTTGTTTGATGAGTTGGAGAAACAAAAGAAGAACCATGAGAAAGAGATGCAGAGAAAGCAAAAGGAAGTTGAGACGTTAAAGAAAGCTCTTAATGATGAAAGAAAGAATCATCAAGACTTTATTAACACTCTCATGTCCAACTTTGACATGGTTCGTTGTGAAGCTACTAAGGCAGAAAGCTCGGCTACTAGAGCGAATAAAGGAGTAGTTAGAGTAGCTGAACAGATGACTAAGATTGCTGATGTCATGCTGGATTGTGTGA
This sequence comes from Erigeron breviscapus, assembly GCA_034093135.1. NCBI lineage: Eukaryota > Viridiplantae > Streptophyta > Magnoliopsida > Asterales > Asteraceae > Erigeron > Erigeron breviscapus. The sequence goes on along the minus strand of CM067172.1, from coordinate 60,153,558 downwards.
CGCAATCTGATTTGAATAAGTTGATTGAGAAATTTTTAATTGAGAAGAAATTGTTGCCAAATCTAGGCTGTAAGGGTGATGAGCTTTCGAAAAAGAAAGATGATGATTCAAATCAAGACCCGGATGCAGCAAAAGATAAAGGCAATAAGCATCAAGAGGATCTGACCAAGGCAATAGAGTCTCTGAATGAGATTGCAACTGGTATGGTAGGGTCTTCTAAGACAACTGATGATGTGAGGGAAGAAGGTGAGATAATCTATGGTGATGAGAGCTGGATGGATATCGCAGAAGTCGATATGCTTCTTTTTTTTTTTTTTTTTTTTTTTTTTTTTTTTTTTTTTTTTTTTTTTTTTTTTTTTTTTTTTTTTTTTTTTTTTTTTTTTTTTTTTTTTTTTTTTTTTTTTTTTTTTTTTTTTTTTTTTTTTTTTTTTTTTTTTTTTTTTTTTTTTTTTTTTTTTTTTTTTTTTTTTTTTTTTTTTTTTTTTTTTTTTTTTTTTTTTTTTTTTTTTTTTTTTTTTTTTTTTTTTTTTTTTTTTTTTTTTTTTTTTTTTTTTTTTTTTTTTTTTTTTTTTTTTTTTTTTTTTTTTTTTTTTTTTTTTTTTTTTTTTTTTTTTTTTTTTTTTTTTTTTTTTTTTTTTTTTTTTTTTTTTTTTTTTTTTTTTTTTTTTTTTTTTTTTTTTTTTTTTTTTTTTTTTTTTTTTTTTTTTTTTTTTTTTTTTTTTTTTTTTTTTTTTTTTTTTTTTTTTTTTTTTTTTTTTTTTTTTTTTTTTTTTTTTTTTTTTTTTTTTTTTTTTTTTTTTTTTTTTTTTTTTTTTTTTTTTTTTTTTTTTTTTTTTTTTTTTTTTTTTTTTTTTTTTTTTTTTTTTTTTTTTTTTTTTTTTTTTTTTTTTTTTTTTTTTTTTTTTTTTTTTTTTTTTTTTTTTTTTTTTTTTTTTTTTTTTTTTTTTTTTTTTTTTTTTTTTTTTTTTTTTTTTTTTTTTTTTTTTTTTTTTTTTTTTTTTTTTTTTTTTTTTTTTTTTTTTTTTTTTTTTTTTTTTTTTTTTTTTTTTTTTTTTTTTTTTTTTTTTTTTTTTTTTTTTTTTTTTTTTTTTTTTTTTTTTTTTTTTTTTTTTTTTTTTTTTTTTTTTTTTTTTTTTTTTTTTTTTTTTTTTTTTTTTTTTTTTTTTTTTTTTTTTTTTTTTTTTTTTTTTTTTTTTTTTTTTTTTTTTTTTTTTTTTTTTTTTTTTTTTTTTTTTTTTTTTTTTTTTTTTTTTTTTTTTTTTTTTTTTTTTTTTTTTTTTTTTTTTTTTTTTTTTTTTTTTTTTTTTTTTTTTTTTTTTTTTTTTTTTTTTTTTTTTTTTTTTTTTTTTTTTTTTTTTTTTTTTTTTTTTTTTTTTTTTTTTTTTTTTTTTTTTTTTTTTTTTTTTTTTTTTTTTTTTTTTTTTTTTTTTTTTTTTTTTTTTTTTTTTTTTTTTTTTTTTTTTTTTTTTTTTTTTTTTTTTTTTTTTTTTTTTTTTTTTTTTTTTTTTTTTTTTTTTTTTTTTTTTTTTTTTTTTTTTTTTTTTTTTTTTTTTTTTTTTTTTTTTTTTTTTTTTTTTTTTTTTTTTTTTTTTTTTTTTTTTTTTTTTTTTTTTTTTTTTTTTTTTTTTTTTTTTTTTTTTTTTTTTTTTTTTTTTTTTTTTCTCATTATCAGGAGAACAGACGGAGTGCAGTATTTGGACTATAACGAAGAAGCCATCAACTCACTTACTGATGTTGATTTTTGGTGCTTAGCTAGGCTAGAACTAATCAATCCTAGTGGGTCTGAGTTTGGAAATTATATTGCTAGGTCTATAGCGAAAGACATGAAGATCAAGGATCCATCTCAGAGAAAGTATCATCCACAGGAAGGCAAGATGGTCAAGGATAAATCTAAGATAGATCCGAAGACAAAGAAGCCTGTTGTTACTTTGAAGTATGAGCCGACCAAGTTTGCCAAAGAAGTGCCTTTGAAGAAATTCAAGAAGGACTTATTGGATAATATGATAGGCTGGTACTTTGATAGTAAGACGTATGAAGCTGTGATGTATGGTGATCATTACTATGAGATTGTGAGGATTTATGAGCCTTTGCATCTAGTGAACTTCTGCAAGAAAGATCTGCTGAAGCTGAACAGTGTTAATATTTGGTTTCCAAAAGATTTTCAGGGTCCAGCGTTGCGATATAGAAATACAGTGAGTTTGTGCTTGAAGATCGGCTTACATTCAGACTGTGATTTTTATAAGGCTGCAGATGATTCAGAGGAAGTTCAGAAGAAGAAGAAGGCTGATAAGAAGAAGCAGAAGAAGTAGATTAATGACAAAGACAAGACAAAGACATAGGTATGTTAACGTCTAGAAGCTATTGCCAAGGGGGAGTCTGTAAGTGCACGTCTATGTCAATAGGAGTCTAGATTGTTTGGGCTTATATTGTTATATGTCTTTGTAATGTGATTGTTATTAATGAACTTAGTATTATGCATAGAATACTAGATTAAGTTTAAGTATTGAATGTGTAATAAATCTGCTAAGTGTGAAATGCGGCCTCGCATTTCACATAGGGAATACGACTCCGTATTTGCAGGGTCAAATACGAGGCCAATCACAGAATGCGACCTCGCATTAGTGACGGGCTGGGCTGGATTTGCGAGGCCGACTCGCTGAAGCCCATGTCGGGTGTTTCCTATATAAACCGAACCCTAACAGAGTTTAGGGTTGAACATTTGTCGAAATATCAAGTATACTTGTGCAGGTTAAGTCGTCAAAGGTTGTTCCGCTAGCCCGAAGAAGATCTGCGAGGCAGCAGATGATCTAGGGGCTTTTTGTATATCACCAAGTTATTGTGAGGGATTCCGCACCTCAAGATAACTGGAGCAAGCTATTGACGATCCGTGCCAGGGGACTTACATAACTGAATAATGAAAGAGTGGTGTGATCTAGTGCTTCAATGGAGGTGTATATATATGACTTTTGAAAAACTAGCCGTTAAGGACTAAAAATGTCACTTTTTTGAACTTGTTTTGTTCAAATCTGCCGTTACAGGGACCTGTTTTGCCAAGTTCAGAAAGTTTTTTTTTTGTCTTCTTCCTTCCTTTCTAGCCGTTAGTTCAAAAAAAAAAAAAACAACAAACACTCACTCTCGTCCCTGGAGGAACGAACAAAGGGGACGAGTGTGTCGTATGAACCATGGACGAGTCCCACCCAATGGTGTGGACTCGTCCCTCCAAGGCGAACGAACCGGGAACGAACGGTATTGGGTATGCTCTAATTGCTTTTCTCATCAATTTCTTTTTCCGTTATTTTTGCTCTTTCATATAATAATTTATTTGACATCATCAAGATTTGGGTTGTTTTGAAATTTTTGTGTCATGGGAATAGTATTCTGACATTCTTACTTTTGTTTTCGTCGACTTGCGACCCGTAAGCCTCATGGAGCTTAGGTACATTTATTGGATCGATGCATAAACCTTGTTAAGAAGTTTGAGTTTAGAATATTTAGATCTTGGATCACAATATTTAACACACATATACGTTTGTTTTAGTTAATCAGTAATCATCTTAGTTGAAAACCCGAATATGGATGTTTGTAGCTATGTATGCGACACTTGTGTGTTAACTACAAAGGTCGTGGCGTTGCGGGTTAGAGTCTGCTGTTTAATGTTATCAAAACAATGTTTTATATTTAACAAAATGTGAATAAACCACATACACATATATATCTATACTATATTATAAAGCAATCTATTTTTCAACTTTCAACATTAAACATTTCAACATTTAACAATATACATCATATCATAACCTACACTACTACTCGGCGCCACCGCCACCAATCGCCACCCCCACCGGCCACCGCCACCACCGCCATTGTCATTACACCGCCGCATTACGCGGACATATAATCACCACCACCATCGCCACCAATCTCCGCCGCCACCCCCACCCGTCACTGCCATCACCGCCGCCGCCATTATATCACCACCGCCACCGCCACCTCCATCACCGCCGCAATGCGCGGGTACATTTCTCCCGTATACATATAAAATAATTAGTTAAATTTCATAGTTTGGAAAACATGTGTTCTTGATGAAAATGGAAAACCTGAAAATTCAATTTTAGTCATACCAAACAAGCTTAACTCAAATGCTACCTACCCGGCTACCCCTGCTTGCAATATCGTCCATTGAAAGGACATTTCAGAATAATTAGGTTTTGAATTCTAAGTTTTAAATTCAGTAAAATGTAACTAATATTAGTGATTTAATAGTTAATTAACATCTTGATCTCTATAAGAGATCTCAGAGTCGAACGTACTATAAACAAGAGAAAATTACATTTTTCGTCCCTGAACTTGGTACGTTTTGCACTTTTCGTCTTTAAAGTTAAAAAATAGCAAAAAAAACCTTAAACTTGACACTTTTTTCACTTTTCGTTCCCGCGATAACGGTGTTAGTTTTTCTCCGTTAAGGTTGCCAAAATTCGTTAGTTTTTTTCTTCACTTTTCGTCCTTCCCAATTTTTTTCACTTTTTTTCATTTTGATAATTTCAAAACTACCCAATGGTGTATAAATTGTATTTGAAAGTAGAGTAAGAGACGTGTTACATTTTTTTTATATTTATACTTATCAAAATATCTTTATTGAAATTTAGATAACACAATATACTTACAAAAGTATTATCGTATAATGATTTGTAAAGTTCAATAATCGAAAAATGGTAGAAAAATAATTTACGTATATATGTTTAATTAGATATGATCATAATAAATATAATACTAATTTTAATAATACTAAAAGTATGAATATTTATTGTTTATTAATGCTATCTTAAAGAATTTTTTTTTTAATTAAGTATATTTTTTTTTTTTTTTTTTTTTTTTTTTTTTTTTTTTTTTTTTTTTTTTTTTTTTTTTTTTTTTTTTTTTTTTTTTTTTTTTTTTTTTTTTTTTTTTTTTTTTTTTTTTTTTTTTTTTTTTTTTTTTTTTTTTTTTTTTTTTTTTTTTTTTTTTTTTTTTTTTTTTTTTTTTTTTTTTTTTTTTTTTTTTTTTTTTTTTTTTTTTTTTTTTTTTTTTTTTTTTTTTTTTTTTTTTTTTTTTTTTTTTTTTTTTTTTTTTTTTTTTTTTTTTTTTTTTTTTTTTTTTTTTTTTTTTTTTTTTTTTTTTTTTTTTTTTTTTTTTTTTTTTTTTTTTTTTTTTTTTTTTTTTTTTTTTTTTTTTTTTTTTTTTTTTTTTTTTTTTTTTTTTTTTTTTTTTTTTTTTTTTTTTTTTTTTTTTTTTTTTTTTTTTTTTTTTTTTTTTTTTTTTTTTTTTTTTTTTTTTTTTTTTTTTTTTTTTTTTTTTTTTTTTTTTTTTTTTTTTTTTTTTTTTTTTTTTTTTTTTTTTTTTTTTTTTTTTTTTTTTTTTTTTTTTTTTTTTTTTTTTTTTTTTTTTTTTTTTTTTTTTTTTTTTTTTTTTTTTTTTTTTTTTTTTTTTTTTTTTTTTTTTTTTTTTTTTTTTTTTTTTTTTTTTTTTTTTTTTTTTTTTTTTTTTTTTTTTTTTTTTTTTTTTTTTTTTTTTTTTTTTTTTTTTTTTTTTTTTTTTTTTTTTTTTTTTTTTTTTTTTTTTTTTTTTTTTTTTTTTTTTTTTTTTTTTTTTTTTTTTTTTTTTTTTTTTTTTTTTTTTTTTTTTTTTTTTTTTTTTTTTTTTTTTTTTTTTTTTTTTTTTTTTTTTTTTTTTTTTTTTTTTTTTTTTTTTTTTTTTTTTTTTTTTTTTTTTTTTTTTTTTTTTTTTTTTTTTTTTTTTTTTTTTTTTTTTTTTTTTTTTTTTTTTTTTTTTTTTTTTTTTTTTTTTTTTTTTTTTTTTTTTTTTTTTTTTTTTTTTTTTTTTTTTTTTTTTTTTTTTTTTTTTTTTTTTTTTTTTTTTTTTTTTTTTTTTTTTTTTTTTTTTTTTTTTTTTTTTTTTTTTTTTTTTTTTTTTTTTTTTTTTTTTTTTTTTTTTTTTTTTTTTTTTTTTTTTTTTTTTTTTTTTTTTTTTTTTTTTTTTTTTTTTTTTTTTTTTTTTTTTTTTTTTTTTTTTTTTTTTTTTTTTTTTTTTTTTTTTTTTTTTTTTTTTTTTTTTTTTTTTTTTTTTTTTTTTTTTTTTTTTTTTTTTTTTTTTTTTTTTTTTTTTTTTTTTTTTTTTTTTTTTTTTTTTTTTTTTTTTTTTTTTTTTTTTTTTTTTTTTTTTTTTTTTTTTTTTTTTTTTTTTTTTTTTTTTTTTTTTTTTTTTTTTTTTTTTTTTTTTTTTTTTTTTTTTTTTTTTTTTTTTTTTTTTTTTTTTTTTTTTTTTTTTTTTTTTTTTTTTTTTTTTTTTTTTTTTTTTTTTTTTTTTTTTTTTTTTTTTTTTTTTTTTTTTTTTTTTTTTTTTTTTTTTTTTTTTTTTTTTTTTTTTTTTTTTTTTTTTTTTTTTTTTTTTTTTTTTTTTTTTTTTTTTTTTTTTTTTTTTTTTTTTTTTTTTTTTTTTTTTTTTTTTTTTTTTTTTTTTTTTTTTTTTTTTTTTTTTTTTTTTTTTTTTTTTTTTTTTTTTTTTTTTTTTTTTTTTTTTTTTTTTTTTTTTTTTTTTTTTTTTTTTTTTTTTTTTATAAATATAAGAAAGGTTGAATACAATTGTCTTACATAATTGTTCACATAAGAATGATCTAAAGAGAGATTAGCCTTCCATGTTCATCAATGAATCTTCAATTTGGATTGTCATCTCCTTAGATTTGTGATTGAATGATGATTTGATGATGATTTTGGGGCTTGGGAATGGTGTATTGCTGCTCTAAAACTCAGAGATTAGGGCTTGTGTGTGTGTTAATTCGTGCCTGATTAATTCCCTAAGTTACAATTAAAACCCTTAAAAATTCGACTTCTGATCAGTGGCTGGCGTAACCTACGCCCCATCTGGGCGTAAGGTACGCCCTTTGTAAATCTTCCCAGCGTAACCTACGCCCCATCTGGGCGTAAGGTACGCCTGTTGTTGCTTCTGGATTTTACTGGCGTAAGCTACGCTCGATCTGGGCGTAAGCTACGCCTACTTCATTTTTGCCTGGCGTAACCTACGGTCATGGGCAGCGTAAGTTACGCCCGTTGTAACACCAGATTTCCAGAATTTCCAGATTTGACTTTCTTCTTGATCCACTTAGTCCAAATAAGCACTTAGAACCTGAAACACTTAAACAACCATAAAAACGCCCTAATCGTCTATTAACATGCACAAGACAATCCGATTTTATCCATTAACATCATGTCTTTTAGGCGTTTATCAATATTCGTGCTTTCTTTGTATTATTTGATACTGACTCTACTTATTCAATAGTTCCTTTTAAGATTCGTTGCCTACTCCTTTACGATTTCTACATCGCTGGACAGTTTTGACATTTTCAAAAATAAATAAAAAAGTGAAAAAAGGAAAGGACGAAAAGTGAACAAAAAAACTAACAAATGTTGGCAACCTTAACGGAGAAAAACTAACACCGTTATCGCGGGGACGAAAAGTGAAAAAAGTGCCAAGTTTAAGGGTTTTTTTGCTATTTTTTCACTTTAGGAACGAAAAGTGCAAAACGTGCCAAGTTGAAGGACGAAAAATGTAATTTTCTCTATAAACAATTTTGAGATTGTCATGATGGAAAATAATCATTCTAACTAATTACACAAATAAAGAAATTAAACCTCATCCTTAATTAATTAGCCATTCTAACATTACTTAATATGACTGGGAGAAAGTCAACAAACAAAAATCATCAACTTAGAGATCTTGTTTTACTTCTAACTTAGAAAAACATACTAATGTGTTTATATGTTATGTGTCATCCATGTTCTTCATTTGCTTATCTACTAGACCTTAAATTCTTTCCTTGTAGTTGCCAATACTTAAGGTTAATGAACTGCTCACAACCATCTTGACATTCCAAAAAACCAATTATAAAAGTCTTAATTTACATGAGCACACGAGTCATGACCAGAGGAGGCTCAATATAATCGGGGGCCTAAATCGAGTTCGTATTACAGGGCTTTTTGGATTAATAATATTGTTGTTACTCCGTGTTAAGTTTATTTTTCTAGTTTTAATAGATGCAAAATTCTTAATTGAAATTTTAAAGGGTTTAGTATCTGAAAGCGTAAAGAACTTTTACACATTTCTTATTGTATGAATGTAACTTACATTTGGTGCATTGTAGGAAGAAACTTTGTAAAACTGTTCAAATAATGTAACATTTTTATATGCACCAATCAGAAACTTACACGTGACATCTCATATGTTTTGCCACGTATACAATTTTACATTATTTGAACAATTTTAGAAGGTTTCTTCCTACAATGCACCAAATGTAAGTTAAATTCATACAATAGTAAAAGTATAAAAGTTTCTTTCACTCCTAGATATTAAACCCAATTTTAAAACTAGTATATATGAAATGATCACTCACTTTAAATCGATAGATAAGTCAGTTCATGTGATTATCGTTTGTACTAGATCTAATGTATAACTTTATAAATACGAGTCTTTAAAATTTTTGGGGCTTAAAGCCGTTTGTTTTACTTGCTTTACTCTTAAGCCACTACTGTTTATCATGAAGCCTTGTTTTTTATTTTTTTTTTTTTTTTTTTTTTTTTTTTTTTTTTTTTTTTTTTTTTTTTTTTTTTTTTTTTTTTTTTTTTTTTTTTTTTTTTTTTTTTTTTTTTTTTTTTTTTTTTTTTTTTTTTTTTTTTTTTTTTTTTTTTTTTTTTTTTTTTTTTTTTTTTTTTTTTTTTTTTTTTTTTTTTTTTTTTTTTTTTTTTTTTTTTTTTTTTTTTTTTTTTTTTTTTTTTTTTTTTTTTTTTTTTTTTTTTTTTTTTTTTTTTTTTTTTTTTTTTTTTTTTTTTTTTTTTTTTTTTTTTTTTTTTTTTTTTTTTTTTTTTTTTTTTTTTTTTTTTTTTTTTTTTTTTTTTTTTTTTTTTTTTTTTTTTTTTTTTTTTTTTTTTTTTTTTTTTTTTTTTTTTTTTTTTTTTTTTTTTTTTTTTTTTTTTTTTTTTTTTTTTTTTTTTTTTTTTTTTTTTTTTTTTTTTTTTTTTTTTTTTTTTTTTTTTTTTTTTTTTTTTTTTTTTTTTTTTTTTTTTTTTTTTTTTTTTTTTTTTTTTTTTTTTTTTTTTTTTTTTTTTTTTTTTTTTTTTTTTTTTTTTTTTTTTTTTTTTTTTTTTTTTTTTTTTTTTTTTTTTTTTTTTTTTTTTTTTTTTTTTTTTTTTTTTTTTTTTTTTTTTTTTTTTTTTTTTTTTTTTTTTTTTTTTTTTTTTTTTTTTTTTTTTTTTTTTTTTTTTTTTTTTTTTTTTTTTTTTTTTTTTTTTTTTTTTTTTTTTTTTTTTTTTTTTTTTTTTTTTTTTTTTTTTTTTTTTTTTTTTTTTTTTTTTTTTTTTTTTTTTTTTTTTTTTTTTTTTTTTTTTTTTTTTTTTTTTTTTTTTTTTTTTTTTTTTTTTTTTTTTTTTTTTTTTTTTTTTTTTTTTTTTTTTTTTTTTTTTTTTTTTTTTTTTTTTTTTTTTTTTTTTTTTTTTTTTTTTTTTTTTTTTTTTTTTTTTTTTTTTTTTTTTTTTTTTTTTTTTTGTTTTTTATTTTTTTTAATTAACTTGTGGCAAGATTGGAGAATGATGGTGAACTTTGACTGCATTTCACGATGCGTAAATGTCAAACATTGTACATCTGAAATATTGCTGTTTTTTCCTTTCTATTGGTGTTTGGCAAAACATACTTCTTTTTTCTTGTGTCTTTTATTATTGGTAGAAAAATAGCAAAAATATCAGGGGTTATATTCTTATTCATGTTTGTTAAACCAATGAAAACATTATGGTAAAGTCTGTGCTCTATATTCTTTTGATGAATTTCCTAGTTTTGAAAGATTAATTATTATAGTTGGACGAAAATCAACGAATGAATTATGTTGTTCAACTACATCTAACCTAGACAACTATTTTGTATATTTATGCCACGTGTCACTTTTGTTGTACATCTGCATATATCTACTAGACCTTCTTCCTCTTGTAGATGCCACTACTTAGGTTGGTAAACTGCTCACAACCATCTTCACATTCCAAACAACCAACAAAATGCCTTAATTCACTTAAGCATATGACTTTTGTATGTTTAATAGTATTTAATTAATAGTATAATCATGAGCCTCTCCAATCAATCCCTATATATAGTTCTGATCTTTTGTGCATTCACTTCATAGTCAAATCAAATTCATTTGTCTCTCCATCTCTTGAGTATTCTTTAGCTAATCACCACAATCCTATCATGGCTTCCACGAGCTACGTTCATCTTCTACTAGTCCTTGCGGTATTCTTTGTTTTGAACAACGAGATGTGTTATGCTTCACGTAACTTGCTGCAAGGAACTCCAACATTGCCACAACCACAAATTCCGAATCTACCAACAATGCCACAGCCACAAATGCCCACAATTCCAACACTCCCGCAACCACAAATGCCCACAATTCCAACACTCCCACAACCACAGATGCCGACCCTTCCCGCCCTCCCAAACATGCCCAAGGTTTCCTTGCCTCCATTGCCTTCTATGACAACGACAATGCCTACACTCCCAAACTTTCCAACAACTCTTCCTAATATTCCTAACTTCTTTGCTCCACCACCTTCCAAGAAATAGACTCGGACAATCCATTAGCTGCTATATAAGAAGAAAGGCTAGTACACATACGTTCCCATTGCTTGGATATCCGGAGCATTGTTTTTTATGTCGTTGATCAGGGTCTTTGATCCATTTGTTTTACATTTATAGTTTACTATTATGGGGCTTCATCATACGGGAACTTTGTTATTTATGTAACTTAGGGTCTTATAGTATGCGTGTTGCTTTTTCTACGAGTACTTTGAGTGGTTTGATATGATTTTCTGTGTTATATTCTTATTTTAAAGTTGAATGAATCGGTTTCTTTAATTCGATCATAACTACCAGCACCGTCTGAAATTTACATCCTCTTGCTGATACTAATGAAGTAGGAGTGTTGTTTGAGTTGGCACCTCCAACTATTAAAGCTATGGATGAACTATGATAAGTGTTACCCGATTCCCATAATTTAGCACTGATCCAATAGATTAATATTCAGATAAATAAAAGTCTGAAGCAAAACAACATAATCATCGTTCTGCACAAAAATATGTGCGCTTGCATTAAGAACATTTTGAAATATGTTTAAATTCTCTGTTGTTGATTTGGGGAACAAGTGAATGCGAAACAATTCTATAATCATGTTCCTGGTGCCAGTACAAAGGATACCAGCAGAATATAAAATCGTATTGAAACAGAAATTAAGTTTATGGAATTTTTAGACTCTTTAGATTATGTGTGGATCTGAAAGAGGGTTTAAGCCGAATATATATGTACTATATAGAGTTGCAGCGTTTTTGTAAATTGTATGCTGTCTTCAGCAGGAACTGTACGTGTGAACTAAATTCCTTTCGCGTCTTTTGTTAGCAGCCACATTCCAATTCTGCCTCTCTGATTAAATTTGGTCACCTGAGCTAGGAAGAAAGTTAACAAACAAAATGTGCCGTCAAGTCCAAAGATTGTTCAACTACTGCAAAGTCCAAACCTTGAAAGTCTAATATTGTTATGCCAAGTGTCAATATTTTCTGCATTTGCTTATCTACTAGTTCTTCTTCCTTACAAACTTCTCTATATATTTCTAATCCTCTGTGCATTCTTTTCATAGTTAAATCAAGCTCATTTGTATTTACCTCTTAAACACTCTTGGGCTTCTCCTTAAGTTAATTTTTCCATAAATCCTAGTATGGCTTCCACGAGCTATAGTTATCTCCTTGTCTTTGCAGTATTCTTTGTTGTTATGAGCAACGAGAAGTGTGATGCTTCACGTAATTTGCTCCAAGCAACTCCGACATTGCCACAACCACAGATACCGACACTCCCACAACCACAAATGCCCACCATACCGACACTCCCACAACCACAAATGCCCACCATACCGACACTCCCACAACCACAAATGCCCACCATACCGACACTCCCACAACCACAAATGCCCACCATACCGACTCTCCCACAACATGCCCAAAGTTTCATTTCCTCCGATGCCTTCCATGCCTACGATCCCAAACCTTCCAACAACTCTACCCAAAATTCCTTTCTTTGCGCCACCACCTTCCAAGTAATAGACCATGGATGCTGTAAGATAAGAAGAAACACTAGCTAGTATAGATTCATGTACATTGTTTGATGATGATCTTTGTTCTGTTTTCGAGGGTCTTTGTTCTGTTTTATATTTATCTTTTCTTATTAGAGGCGTTGTATATATAATTAAGGAGTGCCTCATTCTGTGTTGTTTTTTCTTTGTGTACTCTGAGTGGATTGATATGATATGTGATATATTCTTACATTCTAATCACATACATGAACTACTTATCTTTTTTATCATAATTACATTCATGATCTGATCCCTATATCATCTCTTTGATACTACTAAAAGAGGTGCAGTGTTGTTTACAACCAGATCTCAATTTTTTTTTATTGACAGTAAAAAGATTAAATGACGCCTAACATTTCTATTGAAAGGTTGTTGTATCGGTTTGAGTCACCTTTTACTCTTTGATACATAATTACCCATTTCTTGATCAAAACTTGAACCTGTGTGGAGTCGTAATTTTCTGTGTTTATGTCGCTCAGTTCAATCCAATACGCAAGGATGATAGACTTGAGATTACACCTCTCCAAAAAAATATAGATATAGCATGAAACTGAGTCTGTGTAAGTCAGTCATGATTCGAATGATAATTCTCGTGAATATATACAAGAAGCGGGTCATCTTAGTGTTTGTTAATTAGAAAAACTAAGAGCGGACACAGTCAATCGATTTGATTATTGACTAAAGCAATTGAGTTAACTACATATAACTCTACCTTTTTTTAAACTGTAGTGGTGATTGGACTCAGCGACATAAAGTGGCGGAGCCAAGAATTTTGTTCTGGGGTCGCCGAACAGTTTTCTTGATATTAATAAGTGTAAAACTAAACTACAAAATTCAATTACACATGAGGTTACCAATTACCTTAAAACCGAATAAATACTTAAAAATAGTACTAAAATTATAGAGAATTACAGAAATTGTGGGGTTGCCATGGCCACCCTTGGCCACCACATAGCTCCTCCACTGCCGGCATTGCTCTTCATCATCCGGTAGAGATCGACCACGTCACCAGCACTATGACATAATTTGCTTTTGCTTACTGAAGATAAGAATAAAATATCAAATATGTCGCAGTGTTAAATACACGGTTATTTATGACATTTTCAAGATAAGATGAATTGTTAAATACGTGTAAAAAATGTATGTAAAATCAAATTAGAATGATATATAATTCTAAAACATCAAACGCATATATATTGTATGGGTGGAGATCCCTCAAGTTAAGAGTCAAGTTAAAATAATCTAGCCCTTTGTATTAAAATCAAAAGTCAAGATTCGTTATTAGTTTTTGAATCTTGACCCTTAATTTTAATTCAAGGGTCAAGATTTCTCAACTTGACAAGTTGGGAAACTTGAGGGAACCCCCATCCATTGTATTTCATCTTTTGTGAAAGTTTCTGTTTGACACCAGTTCACTAAAAAAATCATAACTAATTAACCGTAAGGAGTTGGAAGCTGAAATCTTTACAGTAGATGCTTGACTCATAGGGCTACAACTTTTATGTTTTGTGCTAAGCCCAGTTCGGCCTTCTTAAGGGCCAGATTTGGTCGTGAAGCTGCTGGATTTTCCAGATCAGCATCCTGTTTTATGGTAGATAAATTTGTTATAAATATTTTGGCTTACGCAATCAAGGCAACTTGATGTATGTGGTCTCTTTCCATGTGAAAGAGGAGCCAATCTTATACCATAGTGACCAAATTAGGTTGATTACCTTAATTGTTAAGTTGTAAATTTAGTAAGTTTAATTTTGCCTTTTTATGAAAATTGTATGCAAAATTGTTTTTGGAAAAATAAACTTTAAATAAGAAACAAATAATATCTATATTATTAATATATATATGTTCGAAATTTTCCAGAAAATAAAAAAAAAAAAAAAAAAAAAAAAAAAAAAAAAAAAAAAAAAAAAAAAAAAAAAAAAAAAAAAAAAAAAAAAAAAAAAAAAAAAAAAAAAAAAAAAAAAAAAAAAAAAAAAAAAAAAAAAAAAAAAAAAAAAAAAAAAAAAAAAAAAAAAAAAAAAAAAAAAAAAAAAAAAAAAAAAAAAAAAAAAAAAAAAAAAAAAAAAAAAAAAAAAAAAAAAAAAAAAAAAAAAACTATGACATAATTTGCTTTTGCTTACTGAAGATAAGAATAAAATATCAAATATGTCGCAGTGTTAAATACACGGTTATTTATGACATTTTCAAGATAAGATGAATTGTTAAATACGTGTAAAAAATGTATGTAAAATCAAATTAGAATGATATATAATTCTAAAACATCAAACGCATATATATTGTATGGGTGGAGATCCCTCAAGTTAAGAGTCAAGTTAAAATAATCTAGCCCTTTGTATTAAAATCAAAAGTCAAGATTCGTTATTAGTTTTTGAATCTTGATCCTTAATTTTAATTCAAGGGTCAAGATTTCTCAACTTGACAAGTTGGGAAACTTGAGGGAACCCCCATCCATTGTATTTCATCTTTTGTAAAACTTTTTTGTACACAATATTTGTTTATATTTTTATATATGACATTTGTTGTTTATCATCACCGAAAGATACTTTTAGATTTAACTCAAGATATCCCAACATACAATTTTGCGTACTTAAAAACTAGATGATGTAATTACAACCTAACTTTTGAGAATAAATAGTTAATAACAATTACCTTTTATTTCTTATTCAAAACAATATATCAATGTGAATATCAGTTAATAAAATTAAAACAAAAAGATTACTAATTTAAAAGTTATAGAATTATGTAAAATCATCACTAACTTTTTCTATTCATATTAAATATTGGGTCTAAAAAAAGAATTATTTTGTAAAATCAAAATAATTATATATTAAGTATTTAATTGAGGCTAAAAAGTGTATATATTGATAAAACAAAAAAGTATAATTAATGAGACTTTTTTACAAATACTAATATAATACTATAATATACTAAATATTTGGATAATGATTATTAGAATTTTTAATTTATTATTATATTAATAATGACATCATTAATGATCAATTTTCAAAATTGAAGAGTTATGATTGGCCAAAAATTAGTTGTCTTTTAGTATACATGAAGATACCCAATTATTAAAATAAATTGAAACAAAAAAATTGTAAAGTCCCTCACACGATGGTTTAACCCACGAGTGTAAAATAACAAGACAAGTATGAACTAGAATCGGACTAGTATTACTTCAATATAAATATGCAAGAATATAAACAAAGTATAAATGACTTAAGCAATATTTAAACAAGTAAATAAATGGTGGAACACAAATGTAGTTTTCAAGTGTATTTTCTTTATTGATGTATAAACAAAATACAAAATCGTTGCGGAACCTAGATATTACACGTATGTAAGTATCTAAACAATCTTTGAATTACAAGTGATCTATACTTGCTAAATAAACTCCTTTGATCGATATACTGAGAGTTGTGAAGTATAACTGTTTAGATCGAGAGTATTTAAGCAAGTTCACCAATTTGCTAAAAAGTGATTTTCTCAAAGAAATGACTTTGTATTTATAGGCAACAAAATTCACCAGTGAATTTTGTGCCGTACAAATATGGTTATGCATTTAATGAACCGACAAGAACATTAAATGCATTGGTTAAAGTTACAAGGATAAAGTCACATCAATATGACTTTATTCTTTTAACCAACCACCTTAACACACATATATTCTTTGGTAAAGAACAAGTGGGTTGTTCTTTGGAAAGTGTGTAAAGGCTTAAAGTCAAATCCTTGATATCAGTGTTCAGACTTGTAAGGTCTGGAACACTGACAATCCTCCAGTGTGCAGATCTGGTAAGACTTCCAGTGGACTCCGCCATTTGTCAGTCTTCTTTATTCTTACTTCAGTCTTTGACTTCAGCGAGAACGTCTTCAGTAGTGTAGATCTGGACTGGGGGTGAAGTCCAGTGAGCTCATCTGGAGAAACTCCAGATTTCCTATACAAGTATTTTCTCACTGGTCTTCCATTATTTCTGGACAAATCTTCGGAGGGACTCCAGATTCCAAGTCTGGAGTAGGTCAGTTTCTGGACAGATCTTCAGTAAGGCTCCAGTGGTCGAGTCTGGAGCGAGTCCAGTAAATCTGGACCTAACAAATTCCCCCTATTTGTTTAGAAATAATGCAAGTGTTTTCAGACTTATAGATATACAAATTTGTATGCCTGGAAAACACTTAGTCGATTTAAGTCTAAAAATCTAAGTTACTGGAAAACACTTTATAGATCATGAGTGTTTTCAGTTTCATCTTTTAAGTTCTAACTTTGACTAAATCTGATCATTTACTTATATGAAATTTAAAAATTGCAACTAATATTACTTTCATCAACTGGAAAATAGTTACAACTTTCATCAAACGATTAATTACAATAAGTACATGATAAAAGATTCAGGCCCTTCTTTTTGATGACTGCCCTGGTGCATCTCAGTAGCCTTCCTCTTTGGTGATGGAGATGATGGAACAGACACTGGTGGTCTCAAACCCAACACAGCTTCCATTTGTTGTATTCTTCTCCAGACCTTCTCAATTCTCTTCATAAACGCCTTAACATCTGGAGATAAATCAGTTTTACCTTTAAATGTCAATCCTATCTCCTTCAGTTCAGTCCATCCAAAAGCTTGGACTGTTGTATCTTTCCTTTCATCTGTAAAGTTACCCTCCTGGTCAACTTTATATTAAATCTGGTCATTCCTTGATGATTTTCAGCCAACTTGATTTCAGCATCAACAATTTTTCTAGCATTAGCCCTGAAATTCATCATTTGATCATAAGATGCCTTCTGCTTCGCCATCTGGACCATATATTCAGTTTCCTTGGATACACCACTCTGTTGTCCCTCAGTGGACTGGAGTTGTTGGCGATTAATTCTCAGAGAAGTATCCAGGGGAATGAAAGTTCTCACATCAGCATCCTTTATTGCCTTGATTTGTTTGGCAGTAAGCTTCGGCAGACCAGTCAATCTTTTTCTGTACTCTAACTCCAGAGCACCACTGTTAAGTAGAAATTTGAGCTTGATTTGTGCAAAAATGGAGTTAGTGTGTGAAAAGGTGTAGTGTGTGTTTTGGAGGTTGAAGATGAAGATCAGAGAGAAATGAGGTTGAATTATTGTGATTAATTAAGGAAAATGGGGGAAAAGCTTACAATTTTGGGTATGGAAAGGAGTATTTATACACTTGACTAACTTTCACTAATACTCCTTCCATTATTAAAATAATTACATTTTAACACCATTTTAGATTTCTAACATTCTTCCCCTTGGTGTTGAAATGTAATTCATGCACGATATCATCTATAAATACGAATTTGTTGATGAAGGTCTTCGAAGCTTTCTCATTGTCTTCAAGATCTTCCATCAAACTTGTCTTTATGTCTTTTAATCTTCACACTTACCTTAAAGATGTATCTTTAAGTCTTGAACTTCTCAGAGTTTGAGCATTGCGGAAACTTGATCTTGGCTCTTTAGATTTGAACATGATAGCCTCTTCTTGACAATCTTAACTTTGTCACACTTCCCCTTAATTAATGAATCTTTCTCTTGAAGCATTTGGACAAACATCTTTTTTATCACAAACTTCCCCTCGATCAAACAATCATATTTGCGTACCACCAACGCTTATGTATAGGGTGTACCTGCGGCGTACCCACCACGTTGGCGATAACTATCTTCAAAGAATAATTTGGGGATCACTTTAGTCAACAATTTATCTTTCTTCCCCTCAACTGATGAATTCTTCTTTCTTCCCATCAAAATTCAAGAAAGCACACACACTTGTTTGACTTGTTTGACTTCATTATCCTCTTTCTTCCCCTCATGATGAATGTGTGGCAACATGTTCATCATGTCTCTTTGAAGTCGAAACTGGGGAATCAACCATTATGAAGTAGTAGTCCAATAAACAACATCTTTAGCCCGGGTTATACACTGACATGTGTATAAGCATTTCATCGAATTACTTACAAACAACCTTTGGGACCCATTTTTGTGTAGGCCCAACGGTTTTTGTCTTGACATTCCAAATGTACGTGTCATCGATTCGACGAATAGAATCTGCAGTCCATGGTTAGGTGAAAACTCGAGGTTGTTGAAAAGTTGAGTTTTTGTGGACGCAGTGGAGATGCAAAGACATTCACTTCTTGCACGGTAATTGGTTTTGGTGCAAGTTCATAGAGTTGCCAAAGGGAGTATTTGATTGTCTTTGACTCAGTTGACTTTGGTTTGTAGACAGGTTTCCATTTGATCTTGGTCAACTGAGCTTTTGCTTGAGAGATGAACTTGGTATTGTCTTCAAATGTCAAGAATGGAATGAGAGTCTGTGTTCCATCAATAGTAGGCTTCGAAGAATACTTTCTATCCTTGAATAAGGCATAGTTAGTAAATTGAGAAGCTTTACGTTCAGCAGATGATGAAACTTTGATCTTTGAGTTCTTTGGGATGGACTCAGTGCAAACTTTCTTTGGAGCATCAAGTTCAGTTGGAAATATTGGACTTGCATCATGATAAACTGAGCCATCATCACTTTGAGTGTCACAAGATGTTGATTGTGTTTGCAATTCCATCTCAAGTTCAGAGATTCTCTTTCGTAGAGATGTTTCATTTGATTGATATTGCAAACAATTCTCTTCAAGAGTCTTGATTTTGTTGCAAACATCTTGTCTCTCTTTCTCAACTTTGTTCATCTCATCAATAAACTTACTCTCCATGGTTAAGAATATAGATGTCTCATTTTTCAACTGAGATTGAAAACTTGAAATCTTTTCTTGCAAAATAAGTTCTCTTGATTTGCTTTCCAAGATACTATCATTCAGCTTCTTGTTGGAAGTTTTCAATTCTGTTTGAAGTTCTTTTATCGCAGCTTTCATTTGTGACTTCAACTCATCATTCTTCTTCAAAGTTTGTTTGTCAATTTCATTCCAAACTGCAAGGTCTCCAAATTCAACTTGAAGTTCTTTCATCTTATTTGTAAGTCTCACATTTCCAGCTCGATAGTAGATCATTTGTTTTTTCAGTTTGACATTCTCAGCTTGTAACGTGACTACTTCCTCTTGAAACTTGACATTTTCAGTGGCAATCGAATGAATCAATATCTTCATCACTTGACAAGGAGTTGTTTTAGATCGCAAATGAGTAGTCATACAACATGAGCACAGTCCACCTTTATGAAGTTTCTCTTCAGATGAAGTAGGTGTCTTGGGTGAGGAAGTTAACCACAAATTGAAGACGAAATCATTTTTGACTGAATTTGAGATACTTGGACTTGACATTTTGTTTAGCAAAGGGTGAAATGAAATGAAAAGGTAATTGTGATTGAAATTGAAGTGAAAGAATTAAAATTGAAATTTGGAGATTTTGTACTTCAGGTTTCCCTCCAAATTTTTTCGCCGAAATATGTTCTCACGAAACTTAGAATTTCATGTAAACTTTGGATATCATGATCATAGGAAAAATTTGATAATTTCTAAAATTTTCGCCAAAACCGCGTCGATAACGGATGAAAATTGGCCTGAAATTTTTTTTTAATGCTATCAAATTTTAAATCTTCATGAATTATCCCTTTTTAAGACCCTGGGCAAAAATAATTTTTCCCGCCAAAAGACTTTTTTTTTTTTTTTTTTTTTTTTTGGAATTGGAACGATCTTGTGAAGATCGTCCTAGGTTTCGAAGAAATGAAACGATCTTGGTGAAGATCAGGAAATGAAACGATCTTGAGTTAATCAGGAAATGAAACGATCTTGAGTTAATCAGGAAATGAAACGGTCTTGAAGAACTGGGACGATCTTGATTGAAGATCGTCTTGGAAATTTTGGTGAAATTTGGCTAAGTATGAAAAGTGAAACGATCAGGAAATGAGACGGTCTTGAATTGAAGATCGTCTTAACTTCAAAAGAAATGAGACGATCTTGATTGAAGATCGTCTTGGAAATTTTGGTGAAATTTGGCTAAGTATGAAAAGTGAAACGATCAGGAAATGAGACGGTCTTGAATTGAAGATCGTCTGGTTTCAGAATAATGAGACGATCTTGGTGAAGATCGTCTTGTTTTCTTTTCAAGAATTTGTATTGACCAAACCAATCCTTCTGGATTAGTTAGCCAAAAACAAATACTTCTCAACTCAACAATCCACACAGCACAGGTATTACAATTAACTTTCAAATACCAAAACGATCTTATGAAGATCGTCTTAGTGAAGATCGTTTTAGGTTCATCTTCATCATTTTACCAGTTTTCCATGAAAACTCCATTAATGACTTTAAAAGCTTCAATAACTTTTGAATTAGTGGGAGTTAGATCACGAAATAACTTGCAAACTGTTTGTTTTCACCTCCGCAACAAATCTATGAACAAAATTCAACACCAAACACAACAGATTCAAAACCCAAAAAATCGCGCCAAAATCCAAAAATTCAAACTCGAGATTTAGATCGAATTGGAACTTGAAACTTGACAGGATTATGTTTACAACTATCACGAATCTATTGATGAACAAATAAGTGTGATTTTATGTGATTTGAGAGGTGAAAAATTGAAGAACAGTGAAAAACGGTTTTGAATAAAAATTTGAAAATTGAATGAAAATTGCAACAAATCGAGCTATGGATCGTTCAGATTAACTGATTTTGCTCTGATACCAATTGTTAAGTAGAAATTTGAGCTTGATTTGTGCAAAAATGGAGTTAGTGTGTGAAAAGGTGTAGTGTGTGTTTTGGAGGTTGAAGATGAAGATCAGAGAGAATTGAGGTTGAATTATTGTGATTAATTAAGGAAATGGGGGAAAAGCTTACAATTTTGGGTATGGAAAGGAGTATTTATACACCTGACTAACTTTCACTAATACTCCTTCCATTATTAAAATAATTACATTTTAACACCATTTTTGGATTTCTAACACAGCGTTCTTTCGAATCTTTCTCTGGAGGTTCACCAGTTCCTCCCTTCTTTGTCTTATCAATTCTGGAATGGTAACACCATAAATTAATGAATCATATACCTGTTCTTCTTCAGCGTAGAACGAGCGTATATGAACATCATTCAATGCATCTAGACATTGATGAACTCTGGGATCATCCTTCACCTTCTTGAACACTTCAATGTTAATGCCTAACCTTCCAGCATTGTAAGAGTCCAGAGTTCCCATGGTTGCCATCTCCCTTTGGTGGGCCAGCAGTTCATTTTTTTTGGTTTGTCTTGAAAATTTCAATCATGATGCATTGTTGTTGCAGTTTCTTCGAGGTGTCATCATCAACACTTGGAAAATCTGATGACCCTTCAACATTTTGTTCTTCTTCTTCAGATACCTGTTCTTTTCCTTTTCTCTTAATAGATTTCAAAGTTGTTGGTATATCTGGAAAAGATTCAAACCTGGGCTCACTGGCATCTTCTTCTTCAGTCTGCACAACGACATCAGTACCGAGTGCTCTCTGTGTTAATCGTGCACTGGCATCAGTACCAGTCACTTGTTTTCTTTGCACAACACTTTCAGTGGCAACGGCCCTTACAACTTCCTTCTTCTTTCTTATTAACCCTTCTTGGTTACCAGATGATGGAACAGATGATTTTTCCCCCTTGGAATGATCACCAGTCCTGGACTTGAGATCATTCCATAATTCTTCCATCATATGCCTGTCCAGTGAACCAAAGGTTCTTCCAGTTACTGGATTTGCATCAGTCATAATTTTCTTGAGTGCCTGGACTTCCTTTTTCATATTTTCAACTTCTTTTGGCAAGTCCTTTGGCAACTCAACTTCTATCATTTTCACAACTTCTGGAAACAAACCTTCTTGAATAGATCGAAGGACAGATCCAGAAATCTCTTCAGTGATTTCTTTAAGCATACTGGATCTGAACTTCCTTGTGCATTCATCACTTATTGTGCTTGCAACAGCAGTCTGATCAAGAGTGGGTCTGCCTTCCAGTAAACTGACCCTTGTAACCAGCTTCTCAATCTCTTCTTTCAGACCTGCCAGTGGTTGTACAACCTTACTTTCCACTGTAGTCTGAACATAGAACTAACAACCCTTGTTTCCAAACCCTGGACTGCCACTTTGATGTTTTCAGAATTTCGATTGGTGGCCAGTACCAGCTCATCCAGTTTCTCAAAGACTAACTTCTCATTCCCAGCAAACAAGTTCTTTTCCTTTTCTCTTAACAGATTTCAAAGTTGTTGGTATATCTGGAAAAGATTCAAACCTGGGCTCACTGGCATCTTCTTCTTCAGTCTGCACAACGACATCAGTACCGAGTGCTCTCTGTGTTAATCGTGCACTGGCATCAGTACCAGTCACTTGTTTTCTTTGCACAACACTTTCAGTGGCAACGGCCCTTACAACTTCCTTCTTCTTTCTTATTAACCCTTCTTGGTTACCAGATGATGGAACAGATGATTTTTCCCCCTTGGAATGATCACCAGTCCTGGACTTGAGATCATTCCATAATTCTTCCATCATATGCCTGTCCAGTGAACCAAAGGTTCTTCCAGTTACTGGATTTGCATCAGTCATAATTTTCTTGAGTGCCTGGACTTCCTTTTTCATATTTTCAACTTCTTTTGGCAAGTCCTTTGGCAACTCAACTTCTATCATTTTCACAACTTCTGGAAACAAACCTTCTTGAATAGATCGAAGGACAGATCCAGAAATCTCTTCAGTGATTTCTTTAAGCATACTGGATCTGAACTTCCTTGTGCATTCATCACTTATTGTGCTTGCAACAGCAGTCTGATCAAGAGTGGGTCTGCCTTCCAGTAAACTGACCCTTGTAACCAGCTTCTCAATCTCTTCTTTCAGACCTGCCAGTGGTTGTACAACCTTACTTTCCACTGTAGTCTGAACATAGAACTAACAACCCTTGTTTCCAAACCCTGGACTGCCACTTTGATGTTTTCAGAATTTCGATTGGTGGCCAGTACCAGCTCATCCAGTTTCTCAAAGACTAACTTCTCATTCCCAGCAAACAAGTTCATTTCTGATGCTAAATTATTTGACAATAAGGATTTGAAATCAGAAATAACCTGGGAAGAACTCTGGAGTGATCTCTCCAGGTCCGCCACCTTACTAAGAAGGCCTTGGACCTCGGTTGAAGATGAAGTGGAGAGACCACTGGGCGGTTCAAGATGAGATGTCATTCTTTCCATTACTGGTACTTGTGCCCAGACCTCTTCAGTTTCAACAGTTTCAGCATTTATAACTGTAGAGTCTGGCACACCTTGTTCAGAGAGGTTGACTGGAGATTCAATGGGTGGTGGTTGAGTTTGTGAAATTTGGATTAGTGGAGTGAAGTAAGGAGTTGATTGTGGAAATGAAGGTGGTGGAGGTGGTGGCATGTTTGATTCTGGTGGTGGTTGAGTTTGTGAAATTTGGATTAGTGGAGTGAAGTAAGGAGTTGATTGTGGAATTGAAGGTGGTGGAGGTGTATCTGTTTCTGGAGGAGTAATATTGCTTTCTGGTGGAGGTGGTGGCATTTCTGGTAAACTTTCAACTTGCACATCATCTTCACCCAGAAAGTTCATGTTTACATCAAAATTTTGACCTTCAGAAATGGGAGAATCAGCCTCATCCCAAAACATATCACCAGCAGTTGCATTACCAGCCGATGTACCAGCCTGTTCACCAGCCTGAACATTCAAATCAATCTGAGCCTCTTGCTCATCAGACTGGACAACCTGCTCAACCTGTTCATCAAACTGAGCCATATTTTCCATCTGTTCATCAATCTGCCCAACAACTTGATCATTTTCATCCTGTTCAACATTTTCAATAAGCTCAACATTCTCCTCTTCATAAATTGGAGACCCATCTAAATCCATTACATCACCAGCCTGTCTTGCTGGGTTTACCTGGACTCCACCTCTCATCAGACGCCTACTAGATCTAGGTCGTCTGGAAGACTCAACATTTGGTTGTTGACCTTCTGGAGCCACTTGCCTTAGTGGTTGTACCATCTCTACAACCTGAACATCTTGGTCATCACCAGGTCTTTCAACAACTTGGGCTCTACCTGGTGCCTCTGCTTGTTCCCTTTGAAAAGTTAACATGGCTGGAGGAATATCTACCTCACCAGCCCTTGATTGAAGGTTGGTTAGATCCCGCATAAACTCACTCACAGAAAAGTGAGTAGTATCATAATCATACTGATCTCCTAGAGCACTTCTAAACATAAGGGAAAGAAAACGGATAAATGGAACATGGGGTTTTCTCCCTTTTGCTTTCAGTCGATCTACCAAGTCATTGAACAAGATCTGAGCAAAATCTACTCTTATTCCAAACCACAAACAATAGGCAATCTGGAGCTGCGTTTGATTTATCTGATCAAGTCCTCCAGAACTACCTCCCAGACATTCAACCAAATGTGTGAAGAAAAATCTCCACGAGTCTGTCAGCCTACTCATATATATTGTGCATTTTCTCAACAACTGGCCATGGTCATCAAGAATTTCTGTGTGCCCCATCAACCTGCACACTTCCCTGTAATTTATGCCTGATGGAAGTTCGATGGGTAACTCATTCTGGTCAAGATAATTTAACTGTAGAACAGACCTGAGTAAACTGACTGAGAAACTTAAATATCTGGTACCTCCCCTAAGAGTATAAGAAATTGATGAGGTTTCTTCATTATAAAATGCCGAGTACCAGAATTCACACAAATAGTCATGGTACATTCTCCCTGGATTTAGGGTTAATGCACCATACAGAGGGCATGAGAGAAAGAAAGTATTCAATCTCCCAATAATAGAACGAGCAGGATGAGTACTGGAAAGTTTGGCCATCCAGTTATTCATATTGATTCGAATGGCTTTTGCCTCAAGAGTAATATGTCTCGGTTTAGCAACATTATCAACCGGAGCATATTCGGCAGATAAAAGATTTTT
>CM067172.1:60113517-60126017 GCA_034093135.1 Erigeron breviscapus | reverse complement strand
TAATATAATAATCATAATAATAATAATAATATAATAATAATAATAATAATCATAATAATAATAATCATAATAATAATAATAATAATCATAATAATAATAATAATCATAATAATAATCATAATAATAATAATAATAATAATATAATAATAATAATAAATAATAATAAATAATAATAATATAATAATAATAAATAATAATAATAATAATAATCATAATAATAATAATCATAATAATAATAATAATAATATAATAATAATAAAATAATAATAATAATATAATAATAATAATAATAATAATAATAATAATAATAAAATATAATAATAATAATAATATAATAATAATAATAATAAATTTAAATAATGAATCAAGTTACTTAAAATTAATCTAATAAAATAATATAATAATAATAATAATATAATAATAATAATAATATAATAATAATAAAATAATAATAATATAATAAATATAATAATAATAATAAAATAATAATATAATATAATAATAATAAAAATAATAAAATAATAATATAATAATAATAATAATAAATTTAAATAATGAATAAGTTATAATAAGATTAATAATCAAACATATAATAATAATAATATAATAATAATAATAATAATAATAATAAATAATAATAATATAAATAATAAATAATAATAATATAATAATAATAATATTAATATATTATTTATAATATAATATTATAATAACATTAATAATAATATAATAATAATAATAAAAATAATAAATAATAATAATATAAATAAAATAATAATATTATTATTATATAATAATAATAAATAATAATAATA
Source organism: Erigeron breviscapus (assembly GCA_034093135.1). Lineage (NCBI taxonomy): Eukaryota > Viridiplantae > Streptophyta > Magnoliopsida > Asterales > Asteraceae > Erigeron > Erigeron breviscapus. The sequence goes on along the minus strand of CM067172.1, from coordinate 60,125,202 downwards.
TAAAATAATAAATAATAATAATATATAATAATAATAATAATATAATAATATAATATAATAATATTAATAATAATAATAATATAATAATAATAATATAATAATAATAATAATATATATATATATATATTAAGTTGTTTCATCTGTTATTAGTAATTTTTGATAAAAATTTACTTACTACTTTTTGAAGTATTATTACTTATATTTCCATCTCATGAAATTTTGAGAGTAAAAATCAAGTATGATAGCGAAAAAAAATGTGTAGTTTTCAAATACTGACATTTGTAATTGACTAATTAAACAATGAGAGAAGTTGTCTATGTTGGAAAGAAAGAAGGTGAAGTTGTAATCCATTTTTAACCTGAGTACCTAAATATTTATTAATATATATCATTTTCCTCGTGACTTATATGGAATTGCATAAAAAATAACGCGGATTGAAAATCGGTAGCTCGTCCTTTGTTTGGTGAAAGTTTTTCTTACATCTTGGATTACGATAATTGGTGTAAATTTATTGACTTTTTTTTGCAATCCTCACAGTCACAGAGTATCTAGGATTGTGTTGTCGTGGTGATTCTAGATAGCGTTTTCATATTTGTAATTGTATATGTATCTCACTTGTACTCTTGACATCTAGTGCTTTGCTAGAAGCATGTTTATATATTTATACATATATATAGTTACGTGATAACTTGATAACGAAGTGTGAGAACCACTCAAAAACCATCTCTAAGGGCTACGCCCGTACCGTATCCAACCACCATCATCTCTTGGATCGCCGCCCATCAAATCCATACTCAAGTTTATTTGAAAAATATAAATATCATTTGAAATTCATCCAATACTCAAAAAAATCGAAATATAAAAAGAAAAATCTCAATGAAATAAAAAAGTGCAACAAAAAATGGAAATTTCATTGCATTTCTTTATAATATTATTGCGGTTTTACAATATTTTGCTGTGATTTTTACTATCGTATCGCGAGTTTTAACATATCATTGCAATTTTTTCTTTTTATTATGATTATGTGAAAAGATATATTCTTATAAAAAAAACTTTGTTCAATTGATATATTTTTTTTTGGTAAAAACCTAGTAAGGATAGTGGTGGTAACCATGAGAATCAATGGAGCAACTTGTCTCTAGACATTTAAGATAACTGATAATAAACATAAAGAGGGGTTGAAAAGTAGCATAGTAACCTACATGTCATTGATTCTTTTTCTTTCTATAGTTTGGTAAATTCAATCTGCAACTCACAGAAGACGTATGCGAAGGAATTGAATGTTATTGTGCCAAGTGCGGTTATCTTTACACCTAATTAAAATCAGGTTGACACAGCTGGGATCTCTGGACTCTAATGGGAGAAGCTGACAGTTTTTGCATGATGCAATAGGGAAATGATCTTATTCATTTAATACGCTTGAAAAGATAGACAGGTCATTAAAAGAGTAGGTGGATATGAGAAGCCTAAACAAGCATTTGCACTCGCAGGAGGATTCTCAAAGCGTTATAGATTGTGATGAAGTACGAAATGACCCTACTCACTGATTTCGAGGTCATTGCCTTCAACACAATTTATAGGGCTTTGAGGATATCATCCTCGAGTGAGTCCAAATTCTTGTTTATGCCTCCCAAGTTGTCCACCCAGTTATTTAGTGCCCCGTCTATATTTTCGAATGGACTATCAGAATAAGATCATTTTTTTATTGCATCATCCAAAACCTGCTATACCCGTCTCCCATTAGAATCCAAAAAACATGTTGTGTCAACTGGATTTTAATCCGGTGTAAAGATAACTACACTTGGCACGTAATGTAGAATTCCTTCGCATACATCTTTAGTAGGAGTCGCAAATTGAATTCACCAAATTAAAGAAAGAAAAAGGATTTAATGTTATGTAGGTTATTATGATGATTCCCACGGTGCGACCATTATCTTGGAATACTTTGTCAAAAACTTTAGGAAAAAGCCTCCAAAATCAGTTCTGTCTAGAGCCACTAAAAAGGCTTTGGTGTGGGGAGCAGTTCATGGTTCAACCGGCCTAACCAGTCAGACTGAACCGAAAGACCAGTTTTTATTTTTAACTTTTGTAAAAATAATATGTTGATATTATGATATATACTTTAAAATAAACCATCACATGATGGTCTAATGGAAATCAACTTGCCTCTCTCATAAGGGATGCCTTTTCGACCCTCCCCTAGTGCATTATGTGATTGCCCCTGCCTCCATTTATGGAATGCCCCATGTAGAGTAAACCAAACAAAATAGTGGCACGTGTATGATGCTTACTAATAGAAGCAAGCTTCTTAATTGGATTGAGATACCCCGAAAATAATTATTCACAAAATTGGAAAGAAACTCTACATGTTATAGACTCACCACTTGACAGTTTAGAAGGGCGGAATTCTAATATGCGTTCTTGTTAGAGTTACACAAGAACTAACAATAATAGCTTCGAGAATCACCTTCTACTTACTGCCAATAATTTAGATAGCAATGGAAATAGAATTCTCAAAGAAAATGAAAGTTTTAAACAAGACCGTCTACCTTTTTTTCTTTCAAGCAAGTACATTAATAAGAAATGAAAAATAACTTCGAAAAAACATACTCCCACTTTCTATTAGCGTGGTTTTAAAACATCTTCCACTTAGATCACGAGTACTAATGAATTAAAAAATAAATGAGAAGATAAAAACAAAATACTAAACGTGCAGATCAATTGCTAGTATAGATGAACCCATCCCAAGTTTGAGGACAAACTTTTCCGGAAAGGATGATAGTGACTCTCCAACCTAAGCCCATACAGCAACCCAAGCCCATCTAGCAATAAATCTAATCTCCTGCACGTTTAGTATTTTGTTTTTATTTATTTGTTTGTTATTTTTTTAAATATAATTAGTACTCGTGGTCAAGTGGAACCCGTTTTTTGGGCCACAAAATAGGAACGTGGGAGTATGTTTTGTTTGCAGTTGTTTTCCCTTTCTTAATTATGTACGCGTTTACAAAGAAAAAAATTGGAAACAATTTTGTTTTAAGATTTCATTCTCTTTGAGAATTCTATTTCCATTGCTATCTTAATTATTGTCAGTAATTAGGAGGTGATCTTGGAAGCTAATATTGTTAGTTTTTGTGGTGTAACTATATCAAGCACGCTTATAAGAACTTTGCCCTTCGAAATTCTCAAGTGCTGAGTATGTAACTTGTGGAGTTTCGTTGCAATTTTGTGAACAATTTTCTTTCGGGTATTTCGATGTAATTAAAAAGCTTGCCGCTATCACTTACCTCTATTGATTCCATGTAATGGCACCCCTTAGGAGCAATTACCGATGCTCTTAGCCCTACAAGGTGACAATGACTAGGTATCAATTCGACACAGAATCAAGGGGTTTCTGCCACTGTTTCTAATATATATATATATATTATATATAATATTTCTATATATATATTATATATATATATATATATATAGTAAGATTCATGTGAGAACTATTCACATATGAACATATGTAATTTTAAGTATAACTTGATAGTTCATATGTGAACAAATATGTTCACATATACCATACACATATAAATATCAAGTTATAATTTTAAAGTTCTCATATTTCTTCCACTTCAAATTGTTCTCTCACGAACCTTTTCTTATATATATATATATGGGAAAAGTGAATATATGGCTATTATGTACCCAAGCTTAGGTGTAGACCCCTCACATATATTATTTTTAATATTTTTTTAATGAATAAATGTGGCCCCCATGAATTTTATGGATTGAAAAAACAAATATGTAGTATAACACTAATAATTATTATTTTGTAACATCCCGAACTTTTATTTAACGGTTGACTTGAGTCGTTAAGTCAACACTACGTGTCCGTTAAGTCTCTAGAAGATTTAATGCTTATATGTGTTTAATGTGCTATATGTGTGAGGCTTTAATGCCTTAATGATTGATGTGCTAATGTGTTTAAGGTATATTTTAAATGCCTTTAGAGGTGCTTGAAGTGTTTAATGTGTTGTAAGTATTCCCAATAGGTGATTTTAGCCTAATATGAGCCATAAGGAAGTCTAGGGACTAGTTTTGACATATGTGGAAACTCAAAAACGGGATTAGGGTCTAGGAGCAGGTCATTAGCTTCAAATTACTTGATATTATTCTTCTCTTTGAACCCTAACCGCCCCCCTCCTCTCCATACGATTCTTTTGCAAAATCCTTCAAAACGTGTGATTTCGGGTGTGTTGATCAAGCCTTTTCCGTTTTGTAAACTGGTAATAGAGGTATAACAACATTTATTTTATGTCTTTTCAATCATATAATTCGTTTGATAACTGATCTAGGTCTTTAGAGGGTTGATTGATGTTGAAAACGTGTGTTTTGATCGATTCGGTAACCTAAAACGGTTGTTATTGTATTGCAAATCAATCGGATGTTAAGGGTTGTTTTCATGACATCATTAGAGTCTTAAAATGATGAATTTTGAGTTAAAAGTCGTTCGGGGTTTGAGATCGTGTTCTATTCGTTTGGGTTAAGTTTTGTTTGCAAGGAAACTTGTTTTCAACGAACAACCAAATATGTGGCACATGCATTATTGCATGTGGCGCATAAATGGTTCTGTTTTGATAATCAGTCAAATATGTGGCACATATTTTGTCAATTGTTGGGCAGTAAGCTTTTATGCGACACATGATGTTTTCATGCGGCACATAAGACCCCTATATGTCACTTTAGCCTCGTTAAGCTCATATATGGTTCATATGTTTATACTAGGTTGTCGGGAATACTTGTCAATGATGCGGTTTTTGTTTTAGTGTTTAAATTTATAAAAGTTGTACAAGTAATTATCTCAAAAACACACACACCTTAACGGACAGGGGACCCGATCAGATGTAGTATAGTTAAGTGATAAGTACAGGATCGTTCGCAGGGACGCGTTGCTTTACCTAATCTAATAATATGTGTAATTCTAGCGGTTGTGGGTTGTCACGATTTCCTATTAAACTAATTAAAATACTGAAAAGTAAATAGAAGCCGCAATCGCTTATTCAGCGAGAGGCTTAGTCTGAAAACAGTTTGAAAAAGCAAATAACAGTAATTAAATTAAAATACTTGTTTGGTATCTCCGATCTCATGGTACGACCAAATATCATTCTACCTACTTGTTAGTCTGTTGGAAACTTAATCACGGCTCAGATTCTCGTTAGATTCACTTTGCCTAAATAACTAGTGTTGTCCCTAGACTCACACTACCCTATAAACAAATTCTCGTTAGATTCATTGTTTAAGCATTAATGACTTAAAGTTTGTGTTACTAGTTCATCTTTTAGTTACCCGGCTCTTAAGCCATGACCAGATAGTAATTATCTCCGGTGACCACAGTGCACGTTTCCAAGTCACTGGATCGCGTCTGACATTGTTAAGCATCATGTTCTATTCATCCTAATTACTATGGTTCTGGATCCCTCAGTTATAAGTGAATCACCTTTTACATCTAGTTATAGACCGACCAGTGTTTTCCATCCTTATGTATTAATCCTAGTGTATGATTATAGACCGATCATCAGAATTAAATCAATACATGCAGATATAGAACCGATAATAATATGAAGAACTAGTAAAACATGGATCTACGATAAACAGTAAAACACACTCCAACAGATCCTAACAAATAAGTAAAATAGATAAACGTCTACATGATCACATCGATCCAAACAAGTATTCAGCCTACTAGCCTGACATTATTAAAGGAATAACAAAGTCTGAAAAGATGAAAGACATTGTTTACCAACTGAAAGTAAAATAAAAGAGTAGATCTAGGTTGAGGATGAAGATCGGAAGGTGTTAGAAGCTCCAAAACCTCCTTGGAATCTGCAAAGTCGACCTAGGGTTGAATATGGGCGGCTAGGGCTGCTGAATCGGCTTTGAGGGTTACTTCGACTTAAATAGTTGTTTGAGTCGGTTGCTGATCTGGGCCGCCCAGCGGCGCTGGATGGGCTCCAGCGGCGCTGGCAACTTCTCTTACTTCTTCGTTCGGCTCCCGAATCACCTCCTTGTGTCTTGTAACTTCATAGGCCTTCATCTTGAGTTACTTGATGCCATTTACCCTCACTCGCATCTTCCGTGAACCTGTATAAACATACAACTCATTAAGTACCGATAGTTCCGGAATATTAACTCATTTAAGACATAGAAATAAGGCCTTTTGATAGGGGTTTTTATCACAAAATGGACGCTCATCATATACCCCCACACTTAAGTCTTTGCTTGTCCTCAAGCAAATAGTCCAAGAAAATAAAACAATGATGAGCGGACAGCTTAAGTGTTAAAGTTATTCTACTTCATTAAAAACATTTGAAAGATTAGTCATGCAAAATGATTTGAGAAAGCTTTAGACAAAATCAGTAAGCTATAGCTAAAGGCATGATAATTGTCAATCAAAACTAAAAGCTAAATTTTTATTTGTGTTAATACCTCTAAAACAGTTTTATACTTCCACATGTCTTACAGCTCAATCTTACTTCTTTCTGCTGACTAGTTAAGCACTTAATTAAAGTTTGTATAGCAATTAGAACTACTAGCTACTAGCAAGGCATTCATATTCATTTGTTTGTGTACTTGTGAGTCACTACTTAGACATACTCCCATACTACAGTCATGCTTACTAGCTAGACACTAAAGCAGTTATACGATATTATCATCTTTAATAGTTGAGACAGCGGTGACAGGTCGGTGGTTCCCCGCGCGCAAAGCGACATAACTTGATGCGTATAGATTTTACTCATTATTAGTTCTCTGAACTCTTTTTATTAATCCACTGATTCCCTCTCTTAAGATTACTACTTTATTCATGCAATAGACATTATCAGAGATCCCAGATGACTCATACTCCTACTCGCATGCAACTAGTTCACATTAAATAGTGTAAGAATTAAGGCGAACCATACATCTAAACTAGTTCCTACACAAGCACGTATATCATTAAGTCCAATTAATACACCTATACTAATGACTAGAAAGCTCTAATTGCTAGGAATATTAAAGTCCGGTTAAATGTGTTATGGCAAACATAATCGCATACAGTTTCAGTCTAAGCTCTAATCCAGTTGGAAGAATGAACAACCACAAATCTATAGTTAAGCTAACAGTCGTAACTAACCGTTCATCTACCAAAGCTAATATTGCTTAGTTATCGTCATCTTTTGTCTACTTGCAAAGCTTATATTCTCTAAATGATTTTCCGACACAAGAAAAACTTAAAATTTGCATGAATTAAGTAGTAGAAAACTTATGAATTATCAAGCAATTAAACCACGGGTTTTTCCTATTCCATCCCCCCACACTTAAATTGTACAACGTCCTGTTGTACTAAACATCAGAAATAAAAGGGAAATAGGAAAAACACGAAAAGTAAAAGGATTAACGAAACTTCCCGGGCCTATATTGCATGATTGTTGTTGAAGATGGCATTTGCGGAGCGACTTGAATGATAGACTTCAAAAACTTGATTTGATGTGACCAATTTATACAGATCGCCCACATCATTATTGGCCATTTTCTTAAGTGTTTTAAGTCGATTTTGTGTGCATTTGGCGCGTTTATGGTGTTTGTTAGTGTTTTCAAGCTCTTAGCAGGTTACGCGTTCATTTGGCACATTTTCGGATGATTTTTAGGCCAAGAAGTTGATTCATGAGATCGAGAGTTGTTCAAGTGGAAAAGATAGAAAAATTCAGCAAGTTGTCAAGATTGAAGAAGTGTTGGCTGGTCCAGAAACTTTGGACTGCGCCGCAGTGGGGTTGATCAATGGCCACTGCGCCGCAGTCATTCATGTTCAAGACGCACGGAGATCAGAAGATTCCCACTGCGCCGCAGTCAATGGATGCCAAGGCCACAACTTTCCAGTGGTTTAACACTGCGCCGCAGTGGGAAGTGTACAAGCCCCACTGCGCCGCAGTCGCGGGTCGAGAAAAAAGAAATGTTTTCCAGTGGATTACCACTGCGCCGCAGTGGGGGAGGTCGAAACCCACTGCGCCGCAGTCAGCTGCACGGGGAATCAGGGTTACAGCCTCTTTTGCATCAGATTTGAAGGGGGTATAAATAGAAAACATAACCTATTTCCCAACTTATCAAGCTTTCTTTCTAGGAGCTGTTCTAGGCGAATTCTTCGGAGGATCATCTCAAATTTCATCAATTGATTCATTGAAGATTCAAGAACACCCATCTAGATCGTATCTACTTATCCGTCTTGCAATTTCTATTCAAACAATTTGGTACAATATGTTCTATTTCTATTTCATTTGTTATTTTCAATTTAGCATGAGTGGCTAGATTTCTAATCATCCAATTTGATGAAACTTGACGAATGATATGATTGCAATATTTTAATTCAAGAGTTGATTCAATTATCGTTGTGTCGTGATCTTTATCAATTAATTCCCTTGTGATTTATTCTTTTGATGTTGATGGTTTATGTGCTCATCGTTAGTGGTACTAGGTGAATATGTTTATCGTTTCAATTCGATTGTCTATGGTCATTTGTCACCGGTTCATGGTATGACGGTGAATGTCAAATCTATAATAGGAGTTATCGGTAAACGTGTTTAGAAACGGTTGGTGGTACCACGTTTTCATTCACATAGGCATAATTGGTAATTGGATAATCAAGCAAACTAATTGTTGGGGAGATTTTCTAGGCATTGGTGGTACCGGCTTGGGTAATTTAACTAGCAACTTAGGTGTTTGGGTGATATGCTTGCGGTTGGTGGTACCACGCGAGCATTTCTATCCTTTCACGATTATCTTGTCAACTCTAAATAATTTGATCTTTATCGTGTGCAATCATAACTGAAGTCAAGTGGATTCGAAGTGGATGATCTTTATTTGTATTGTTTGAACTTTCTTTACTTTCAATTGTCTTGTCATTTCAATTTCTTTAATTTAATATTGTCAAAGTGAGGTAGCAATTCGGCTACGGTTCCATCCTTTTCCCCAAATCACTTTAGCAAACAATTATTTCAAACCAATCCCCGTGAACGAATTCGGACTTACCTTTAGCTATACTATATACGAACGGGTCCACTGCCCGCTAGTGTGTAGTAGTCAGTTTTAGGGTAATTCTTGTTTATAAATTTTAAACTCGATTTCACACATCAAGTTTTTGGCGCCGCTGCCGGGGATTGTGTGCCGATTTAGTTGTTAATTTAGTGGTTTGATCCTTCCTCACGCGTGAGGAAGTTATTTGCTTTTCTTTTCTTATCACAGGTGCATTTGACGTGTTTGTGTTAGTTGTGTGTTTGCAGGCATATTTCTTTAGTTGATGAACTTGCGTTCTTCGGGTCTCCCTTTGAATAGTCCTTTGTCTACTCTGAGAAGACCAAGAGGGCGTAGGTTTAACTTCGCTGAACCCACAACACCAATACCGACACCATTTTCACCTATAGCTAAACCCACTCCTGATTCGGACGAGGAAGGGTTCTTTTTAGATGAGTTTTTCTATTTAGAAGTTAAGCAAGAGGAAATGGGTGACGAACAACCAAGGGGTCCAAATGACACTCGCTATGGCGAGAGGGTTCGAACTATCCCAACGGGCCGTGGTTCTGCCATTAGACCCGGCTATTGATCACACTTTCGCTTTGAAAGGAAACCATCTTAAGAGCATAGAAGAGCATCAATTTGATGGAAAAAGGAAATGAGATCCATACCAACACTTGGATAGGTTTGAAAAGTTGGCTCGGCTATATCAATATGGGCAAAACCAAATGAATGCCGTGAAACTTGAGACATTTCCCATGTCAATCACCGGAGAAGCACTTGATTGGTTCAATGATCTTCCAGAAAATTCTATTACTACTTGGAACCAACTTAAGGAGGCTTTCATTGGTGAGTTTTATTCACTCAGAACTCAAAGAAGGTTAGAGAATATGATTAGGTCTTTTGAACAAGATGACGGGAGGATGTAGTAGATGCATGGATTCGTTTCAAGGAAATGTTGAGAAATTGTCCAGGTCACGATTTGACTAGGAAAAAATATGTGGAGCTTTTCTTTGATGGGTTAGATAAGAAGTCTAAACGAGAATTGGGATATGCTTTCGGGGGTAGTTTCAATAACATTACACCCAATGAAGGTTATCAAATCTTGGAAGATATGGCAAAGGATAGCTCAACTTTGGATGATGAAAGGTTCTTGAAGAATGATAGAAAGATGAAGAGAGGTACTAACCAAGGGAGAGTTGCTAAGGTTGAAGCTAGCAATGACCCAGGGGTTATTGGAGAGATTAGGGCGCTATCTGAGCGCATGGAAAAGGGGTTTGCTACTCAAGAGAATAGGTTTGGAGCAATTGAGAGGGATGTTAAGGTAGTAGCCGATGGGTGTGATCATTGTGGTGATATGCACTATTCTGATGAGTGTCCAAATCGGGCACCCAAAGATGTGAGTTATGTTCAGAATCAACCCCAAGGGAGCTACCAACGCAACACCAGTTTCCAGAACCGACCTTCAGGTAATACTTCTTATAACTCTTCTTTTCAGTCTAATAATTCTCGTTTTTCAGGTAATAGGTGGCAAAGAGATAATTATCAGAATCAGCCACAACAACAGACTCAACAAGGACAAGGATCAGGTTCTTCTTCTTCTAATGCCGATCCTAATGCCGAGTTGAGAGAGATGATGAAGCAGTTGGCTAGTAACCAAGTTGAAACAAATACTAGCATTCAAATGATAAGGGAGGATACCAAGACTTTGAGTGAGAGGTTGGATCAGTTAAGTGGAAAGGTGGAGATCAACATGAAAAACCAGGGAGTTATTTCAAGGATCTCGAAAGTAGGATGGCCGCTCTTGCTAGGCCCACGGGGACTCTTCCTAGCAACACGCAGCAGAATCCTAGGCCTCAGTTTAGTCAAGGACAGAATCAAGGACAGAATCAGGGACAGAAATACACTCCACTTCCAGTCCGTAATGAGCAAGCCAAAGCCATCACCACTCGTACTGGTAGGTCTTATGACTCACCTCCTATGCCTAATGTTGTTGTTTCAGATGTGCAGGATAAAGGGAGTGATGATGATGAGGTTGATGAAGAGATTGAAATGGAGGAAGATTCGACCGCGAAGACTCCGGTCACTCCACCAAAACCGGATGTGGTTCCAGAGGTTAAGCCATATAAGCCAAAGGTTCCATTTCCACAGCGGTTCAGGAAAGCAAAGCTAAAGGAGCAATATAATAAGTTTGTGGAGATGATTACAAATGTTCACATTAATGTGCCTTTAGTCGATCTTATTCAGGGGATGCCCCATTATGCCAAGTTCATTAAGGAGCTTGTGACTGACAAAGGAAAGTTGGAAGAGGCAAAGGCTACTTTTCTCAATGCCGAGTGTTCTGCTATCTTGCAGAACCGCATACCACCAAAGCTTGAAGACCCAGGGAGTTTTCTTATCACTTGCTCTATTAGAACCATTATTTGTAAGGCTTTAGCTGATTTAGGAGCTAGCATTAATTTGATGCCTTATTCGGTTTGGAGTAAGTTGGCTTTAGGAATCCTTCGCCTGACTCGCATGAGTATAAGACTAGCTGACCATTCATTTCAGTATCCCATTGGGATTGCTGAGAATATTAGAGTCAAAGTGGGCCATATTGTTTTTTTGTTGACTTCGTTATCCTCGAGATGGAGGAAGTTACGCAAGTCCCTCTTATAT
>CM067172.1:59982403-60112517 GCA_034093135.1 Erigeron breviscapus | reverse complement strand
TAAATTTTAAACTCGATTTCACAATCACTAATTGCAATTAGTCACATATTCCTAAAAAAAAATAAAAATAAAAATAAAAATACGGCTTGGGTTGCCTCCCAAGAAGCGCTAAGTTTAACGAGTTTTCAGCCAGACTCGGCCTAGGAACTTGATGAGCGTCCATTTTGTGATAAAAACCCCTATCGAAAGGACCTCATTTCTATGTCTTAAATGAGTTAATATTCCGAAACTATCGGTACTTAATGAATCGTATGTTTATGCAGGTTCACGGAAGATGCGAGAGAGGGTAAATGGCATCAAGTAACTCAAGATGGGCCTATGAAGTTACAAGACACAAGGAGGTGATTCGGGAGCCGAACGAAGAAGTACGAGAAGAAGCAGCAGCTCCCAGCGTCATTGGCAACCAAGCCAGCGCCGCTGGCCAAGACAAAGCGCCGCTCCTATGCACCCAGCGCCGCTGGGCGGCCCAGATCAGCAACCGACTTAAACACCTATTTAAGTCGAACTAACCCTCAAAACCCTAAGAGAGAGCCGATTCAGCAGCCCTAGCCGCCTACATTCAACCCTAGGTCGTAGTTGCAGATTCCTAGAAGGTTTTGGAGCTTCTAACACCTTTCGATCTTCATCCTCGGTCTAGATTTACTCTTTTATTTTACTTTCTTTTGGTAAACAATGTCTTTCATCTTTTCAGACTTTGTTGTTCCTTTAATAATGTCAGGCTAGTAGGCTGAATACTTGTTTGGATCAATGTGATCATGTAGACGTTTATTGTTTTACTTTATTTGTTAGAATCTGTTGGAGTGTGTTTTACTTTTTATCGTAGATCCATGTTTTACTAGTTCTTCATATTATTATCGGTTCTATATCTGAATATATTAGTTTAATTCTGATGGTTGTCTATGATCATACACTAGAACTAATATGCTAGGATGGAAAACACTAGTTGGTCTATAACTAGTTGTAAAAGGTGATTCACTTGTAACTGAGGGATCCAGAACCGTAATAATTAGGACAAATTGAACATGATGCTTAACAATGTCAGACGCGATCCTTTGACTTGGAAACGAGCACTGTGGTCACCGAGATAATTACTATCTGGTCATGGCTTAAGAGCCGGGTAACTAAAAGATGAATTAGTAACACAAACTTTAGGTCATTAATGCTTAAACAATGAATCTAATGAGAATTTGTTTATAGGTTAGTGTGAGTCTAGCGACAGCACTAGTAATTAGGCAAAGTGAATCTAACGAGAATCTGAGCCGTGATTAAGTTTCCAACAGTCTAGCAAGTAGGTAGAATAGTATTTGGTCGTACCATGAGATCGGAGATGCCAAACAAGTATTTTAATTTAATTACTGTTATTTGCTTTTTCAAACTCTTTTCAGACTAAGCCTCTCGCTGAATAAGCGGTTGCGACTTCTATTTACTTTTCAGTATTTTAATTAGTTTAATAGGAAATCGTGACAACCCCACAACCGCTAGAATTACACATATTATTAGATTAGGTAGTGCAAGCGTCCATGCGAACGATCCTGTAACTTATCACTTAAACTATACTACACTGATCGGGTTCTCTGCTCGTAAGTGTGTGTGTTTTCAGATAATTACTTGTACAACAATTTATAAATTTAAAAGTAAAAATAAAACCACCATCAAAGCTTTTTGGCGCCGCTGCTGGGGACGCGACGCATTCTTAGTTTAGTAGTGTAATTCGATCCTATTTTGTGTTTCGGCACGGAGTAGTTACTTTTCAGATCATGCTTCATACTTTGTAATTGTAAAATCTTATGGAAGCAAGTGTTATTCAAGCTGCATCAACAATGTGTTAGCATTCAGTCCAAGTTGAAGAGGAGGATTGAAGATAGAAGACCAAGCTGTTAAAGGAAGACAGCTTGGGATTAGCAGTCAGCTTGGAAACACTTAGGCAGATTGGTGCTTTGACAAATGGCCCAATCTGTGTCTGACAATCAAGTGAAGATAACAACCTGGATTGAAGATAAAGACAAATGACGTGACTAGGAAGAATCCTAGGATCCAGGTTGGTGGTTGGTTTTACATATGCGTGTCCATACTCTTATTGGTGGATGAAGAATGTGCGTCAGTACGTGGGGGGACCACAAGTACTTTGAAAGGCACGATTGATTATTCCTTTATCATCCACTGAATGAAGAATACGTGGCTGCAACGGACACCAAGTGAAGGAGTACTTTTGCCTATAAAAGCCTCATTCATGGATTGCATATGTGTCGCATTTCCTGAGAATCATTCTTCACACAAGTTTCTCTGCTCTTATACACAGCTTAGTCTATACGAGATCAGCTTGGGCTGATTCTCTTGAGCTAGAACTTATTGATTGTAGTTTGTCATTTCAGAGGTTGTTTAGATATCTATAGGCTATCTTTATTCCGCAACAACCTTGTAATTCTTTGTATAGATTATTTCTTAATAAAGGATTACTTTGAAAACCACAATCTGTGTTCAAGAATGTCTTTGTTTCTTTACTGCTTTATTGTTTTAATGATTCTTGCTCTTTACTTACTTGCTTAATATATATAAACTGAATCTTAAAACGTTTTTATTTAAAAGTTTGTAAAGATTAAGGAAAGTTGTATTTACCCCCCTCTACAACTGTTCTGTGTACAATATACTTTGGTATATTGATACACCTTGGGACGTATCAATTGGTATCAGAGCCAGGTTAAGAATTAACTTGACTTGATCCTTGCATATTTCCCTTAATAGTAAAGCATTATGTCATCCTATATTGATAATGGTTCTTCAACCCGACCACCCATGTTTGATAAAGATGATTTCAGTGGGTGGAAAGGTCGAATGTCTTTGTTCCTTGAATCCATCGATAACAATATGCCTGACATCCTTGCGGATGGTCCTTATGTTCCTACACAAACATTGTGGTAGAAGCTGTGGTCAGGGAAGGTCAACCAACCATTCCTGCCACAGTCAAGTCTATTGTTAAGGACAAGGCAGATTGGGGGGATGAGGATAGGAGGTTGGCAAACTTGGATGTGAAGGCTAGAAATTTCATTGTCCAAGCTGTGCCCAAAGACCTTTACCATTATATTAAAATGTGTTCTACAACTAAGAAAATGTGGGGTACATTGACTGTCATGTTTGAGGGTTGCTCTACTTCCATGGAATCCACAATTACTACATTGACCAGGAGGTATGAGAGATTTTTCTCTTTGAGAAATGAATCCTTGACTGACACTCATACCCGCTTTAATGCTTTGGTAAATGATTTAGCTGCTGTTGGAATTGTTAAGAAAAATGAGGTTTTAAAGAGTAAATTTCTTGATTCATTACCACCTAAATGGAACAACTATATTCTTCTGTTAAATTAAGTTCTGTTTATCATGATCTTGATCTCCCTGGAATTTTTGGTTTGCTTCATAACCAAGAATGTTCAGAGGCTGAAAAGTTAATTGCTATGGGTGATTCTTATAGTCAGCCTGCTTCTGCACTTGTTGCTTCTATGACTGAACACCCTAGTTCAATTAGTAATGAGATCATTCCTTGTGTTAATGATGATATTCCTGATATGTCTAATCCTAACTTTGTTTGTGCTGAATCTGAATGTGATGAATCTGATGGTGATGAACTAGCTAATGAAGTAGCTATGTTGGCTGAAAGGATCAGAAGGAGATCCTTTAATAAGTTTAAAGGAAAGGAAAAGGTGGCCAAGCTGACAAGACCAAGAAGCCATTTGACATGTCCAAAGTCACTTGTTACAAGTGTGGCAAGACTGGACATATGGCTGGAGATTGCAGATCTAAAGAATCTACTCAAGCTGTGCCAGCCAAAGGTGGAAGAGGTGAAAAATACTCAAAGCTCAAGACTAAGTACAAAGCCTTGAAAGCACAAGTAGCTGAGCTGGCTGAGAAGGTGAACAAAAGTGAAAAGAGTCTGGTAGCCAAAGACTGGGCTGAAAGTGCCACATCATCTGATGATGAGCTGTATAAAGATGCCAAGTGTTTCATGGCTAAAGAAGCTACTCAAAGATTTGCTGAAGATCTGGTAAAAATACAACAGCAATCTGAGTCAGCTCACCAGTCATCTACTAGTCAGACTGCTCCACCTGAGGTAACTTCTTTTTCCAATCTATCTGATAATGAGAAACTGTCCAGACTGAATAAACTTGGTGATGAGGTTCTGCTACAAAAACACTTTAATCAAGAACTCAAAAAGGAAATACATGTTTTGAAACTTGATAACAGCTCTAAAAGTCACACCATTGAAAAACTAGAATCTGAAGTTAACGCTAAAAAACAATTAAACTCCATTTTGGTTAAAGAAGCTAAAACTGCAGAAGAAAAGTTTTTAAAGGTTAAACAAATTACTGAAACATGGTGTATAAGTTCCAAAAGAGTTGCTAAGTGTGTGAATGACCAAATACCTCATCAGATCCAAGCTATTTTTGATGGTGATTATGATAGGGCCATAGCCATTGCTGAAGTGTGTATAAGTTCCAAAAGAGTTGCTAAGTGTGTGAATGACCAAATACCTCATCAGATCCAAGCTATTTTTGATGGTGATTATGATAGGGCCATAGCCATTGCTGAAAGATGGTGTATAAGTTCCAAAAGAGTTGCTAAGTGTGTGAATGACCAAATACCTCATCAGATCCAAGCTATTTTTGATGGTGATTATGATAGGGCCATAGCCATTGCTGAACTGTGTCTGAAGCTGATAAGGTTGTTGAGTTAAAACCTGAAGAAAGTCTTGACTTGTCCAAGCTGACCATTACCCAATCTGAATCAGATTCAAAGACTAAAACAAACAAGGGTAGTTTAAAGAAAAATAAAAGAAAGGTTAGAGATCATAGTGTTCCTAAAGAAAAAATAAAGCTTTTAAAGAGTAAGAAGTCTGGTTCTCTAGGAAATGAGTCACAAACAAAATCTGAGTCTGTTTCAAGTAACACCAAGTCTGACTCTGACAAAATGATTTCAAAATATGTTGAGTCCAGAACTGATAAGGTGTCAATGGAAGCAAATTTTCTTAAGAATGTGTCTGATCCAAAAACTGTTGATAAAAGAAAATTGAGAGCTGAATGTAAGAAATCTGGAATAGGCAAAGGTTTTGTTCAAAAGGAAACTCTAAATGTTGCTAGAAAGAACTTTGAATCTGGTAAAGGATAGACCAAGCAACAATGGGTGTCAAAATGTGATAAGAGTCTAAGTTCAGTTACCCAATCTGAGTCAGACCAGAAGGTCAGCTCTGGTGAACCCATCTTTGGATGGGTTCCCAAAAAGAACTAATCTCTTATCATAATTGCAAGGCGGTCATGACGATAATACCTGGCACTTGGATAGTGGATGTTCCAAGCATATGACCGGACGTAAGTCCCTGATATGTAGCTTTAGGATTCGCGCTGGTCCTAATGTTACTTTTGGAGATGACTCTCAAGGAAAGACTGAAGGATTTGGTATACTTTCAAATGGTCCTCTTACTTTCAGAAGGGTCTCATATGTAAATGGTTTGAAGCACAATCTGATCAGTGTGAGTCAGTTGTGTGATGCTGGTTATGAAGTGAGATTCAGGTCTGATAAGGGTATTGTTCTTGATTTAGAAGGCAATGTGGTTCTTATTGCAAAGAGGGATGAGTCTTTGTATTCTTTTGACATGAGAAATCCAACTGTCACAAGAGAAGTCTGTTTCATGTCAAAGACTCAAGATGAGCTGAATTGGTTGTGGCATAAAAGGTTGTCTCATATGAATTTCAAAGACATCAACAAGCTGTGTAAGAAAGAGTTGGTGTCTGGTCTTCCAGTGATAAATTATGAGAAGGACAAGCTATGTGGTGCTTGTGAGAAAGGCAAGCAACACAAAGCCTCTTTTAAGTCTAAAACATGCTCAACCATTGATAATTGTTTGGATCTGCTTCATATGGACTTATTTGGACCAATTAGTACTCCATCATTCACTGGAATGAGGTACTCCTTGGTAATTGTTGATGAGTATTCAAGATACACCTGGGTTTTCTTTCTAAGACACAAGAGTGAAGCTGCTGACAGCATTATTCATTTCATCAAGCAAGTTGAAATTCTCTACAAAAGGCCTGTTAGGCAATTAAGGAGTGATAATGGTACTGAATTTAAGAATATCACTCTTAATTCTTTTTGCAGTGAAAAAGGAATTTCACAAGTCTACTCAGCTGCCAGAACTCCTCAACAAAATGGTGTTGTAGAAAGAAGAAACAGAACTCTTATTGAAGCTGCCAGATCCATGATGGCTCAAAACAATGTCAAGTCTCATTTTTGGGCTGAAGCAGTACACACATCTTGCTTTACCCAGAACAGATCCCTTATTGTGAAAAGACACCAGAAGACTGCATATGAACTTCTTAGGGGGAGAAAACCTGAAATTGGTTTACTAAGAATGTTTGGGAGTCCTTGTTACATTCTGAATCAGAAAGACCATCTTGGAAAGTTTGATGAGAAATCAGATGAAGGTATCCTACTTGGATATGCAACAATGATGAAGGCCTACAGAGTTTACAACAAGAGAACTAAAACAATTGAGAACTCTGTTAATGTAAGCATAGATGAAGGTTGTTCTAAGCCAGATTGCTCTACTCCTGAAGATGAAGATTTCAATTTTGAAGAACTGGCTGTACCTGAGAATGAGCCTCCAACTAATCCTCCAGTTGGAGCTGATAATGCTCAAACTCAGGGGGAGCAACTTATAGAAGAAGAAGAAGAAGGTGTTCCAATCTTTGAAAATGCACAAGCTGATCCTACTCCTACTGAAGAAATTATTCAGAATCCATTAAATGACTCTCAAACTGGTTCAGATTCCCCCATTCCAGTCCAAGCTGATCAGCCTCTTCCTCAAGCTGATCATGCTGGACCATCTAATCTGAATCAGTCCATTGTCCCAGTTACCAGATGGACAAAGAGTCATCCAATAAACCAAATCATTGGTGATCCTCTCTTTGGTGTTAAAACAAGAAGGAAGGCAACAGGCAATTTCTGCATGTTTGTCAATTTTGTAAGCAAGGTGGAACCAACTGAGGTTAATGAAGCACTGGCAGATCCTTCTTGGGTAAATGCAATGCAAGATGAGTTAACACAGTTTGAAAGAAACAAGGTTTGGGAACTTGTTCCAAGACCTCATCACAAGACTGTGATTGGAACCAAGTGGGTCTACAGAAACAAAATGGATGAAAGGGGAGTTGTGACCAGAAACAAAGCAAGATTGGTAGCTCTTGGTTACAGACAAGAGGATGGAATTGATTATGATGAGACTTTTGCACCAGTGGCAAGATTAGAGGCAATCAGAATGTTCTTAGCCTTCTCTGCTCACAAAGGTTTCAAAGTCTATCAAATGGATGTGAAGAGTGCATTTCTTAATGGAAAATTAGAAGAAGAAGTCTATGTTGAACAGCCGCCTGGTTTTGAAAATTCAAAGTTTCCTGACCATGTGTTCAAGCTTGACAAGGCTCTCTATGGGTTGAAGCAAGCTCCAAGGGCATGGTATGACACTTTGTCTAAATTCTTATTGGCTAACAACTTCAAAAGAGGTAATGTTGACAAGACTTTGTTTGTGAGAAAGTATAATGGTGATATCCTGCTTGTACAAATTTATGTAGATGATATAATATTTGGGTCTAGCAGTGAAAGACTTTGCAAAAAGTTTTCTAAATTAATGTCTAAAAAGTATGAAATGAGCATGATGGGAGAACTAAACTATTTTCTGGGTTTACAAGTTAAACAGACTAAAATGGAATTTTTATAAACCAAGGAAAATATGTTAAAGATCTCTTAAACAAATTTGGTTTTAGTGATTGCTCACCTATGAAAACTCCTATGGGAACTGGTGATAATCTGGGTGAAGATAAAAATGGCAAATCTGTTGACACCACAGCTTATAGGGGTATGATAGGATCATTACTTTACTTGACTGCTAGTAGACCAGATATTATGTTTGCTACATGTCTTTGTGCAAGATATCAAGCTAGTCCTAAGGAGTCTCATCTTAAGGCTGTGAAAAGAATCTTTAGATACCTTAAAGGTAGTCCCAATCTGGGTCTTTGGTATCCCAAAGACTCAGGATTTGATCTAATTGGCTATTCAGATTCTGACTTTGCAGGCTGTAAGATTGACAGAAAAAGTACTTCAGGAGCTTGTGAATTGCTTGGCAATAGACTTGTAAGCTGGTCCAACAAGAAGCAGCATTCAGTTTCTATCTCCACTGCAGAAGCTGAATATGTTGCTGCAGGAAGTTGTTGCTCTCAAATTCTTTGGATGCAATATCAGCTTCAAGACTATGGTGTCACTACATCAAAAACTCCAATCTTTTGTGACAGTACCAGTGCCATAGCAATTTCAAACAATCATGTACTTCATTGAAGGACCAAGCACATTGATATAAGATATCATTTCATCAGGGATCATGTAATGAAAGAAGATGTTGAACTCCACTTCATTCCAACAGATAATCAGCTTGCTGACTTGTTCACAAAGCCATTGGATGAATCAAGATTCAACTATCTCATAAGTAAGCTAGGTATGCTTAATTTGTAAAAGGTAGTGAGCTAAGTAATAACAAATCTGACCCCTTAGAGTTATTCTAAATTTTTGAGGGTAAGCTGTGTCTGACCCAGACTACTCTTTCATACTTAGTGCATTTCCAAGTAAAAGGGGTAAGCTGAGTCTGACACAGATTCGTGGTTATTTTTGTTATTAAATATCTCAGTGCGTTTTATTACTTTCATTATTCTATTTAGTTTACTTGTTGATCCTATTGGAGTGTGACACGTGTAGTGGTAACAGTCGGTTACTGAAAAAAGTACCTCCACTACTTGTTGATCCTCCAATCATAATCTTTCTCTCT
Source organism: Erigeron breviscapus (assembly GCA_034093135.1). Lineage (NCBI taxonomy): Eukaryota > Viridiplantae > Streptophyta > Magnoliopsida > Asterales > Asteraceae > Erigeron > Erigeron breviscapus. The sequence continues at coordinate 60,103,664 of CM067172.1, read as the reverse complement.
CCAACTTTTTCAAACGGGATATTTTGAATTATGTATATAATATCGATTTAACCTAAATCCCAAATCACTTGTTCATATTTTTCTTAAATCAATTTTTTTTCCTAGTCTGAATACTGTTTTATTAATTCTTAAATCTCTTCTTATAAAAATTGTTTTCAAATGGCATCATCATTTGTTTCTCTTCATACTAATGATTCTAAATCTAGTTCTTCATCTGAAGCTGAAAGTCTATACCCAGCTCCAATAAGCGCTAATAAGCTTTCACCTTATGTGGTGGGAAGTAATGTAGTAGTGGTTCCGACTGATCTTGATACTGGTAAAATCAAGATTGGCAGTCTGGTTCATGCCAATATTCATCCTCCTTCATGGGCAAAAGGATATGATGAGATTGTGGCTTTCTTATGGTATCATCCATTCGGCAAGGTGATGATTGAGAAGCCAGACTGGGTGTTTCAAGATCTCCTTTGCGAATTTTGGGCGAGCTGTCATGTGGGACAGAACAAGAAAGGAGAGGCTGCAATCTATGGCACAATCCTCAATGGTAAGAAAAAGGTATATATTTCTTATGAGAGGATTAGGTCTGCATTTGAGCTGTCTTATATGCCTGAAGATGATTATGAAAGTGTTGTGTCTCATACTGAAGCCAAAAATATTTTACAAGAAGTTGGATATACTGGTCCATTGGCTTCAGTGGTTAAAATGAAATATTTAACTGGCATTTGGAATTATTTACTGAGCACAATTTCTAAAACTTTACAAGTAAAGGCAGACAGCTTTGATCAACCTAATGTTTTAGAATTGCAGATTTTTCATGCAATGGTCACTATGACCAGAATAGATTTTGCTGGCTTAATTTTTAAGGACTTAGTTGATCGTGTTCATAAGAAGAGCCTTACCATACCTTATGGTAGGATTCTTGCTCTCATCATTGAAGCAATACTTGACAATGATTTCAGTCTGGCAACTGGTCAGACTGTGGAATGCAAGTCTATCAACAATAACATTTTCAATAGTCCCAAGGTATCTGTGCAGGGTCTGACCCGAGCAATGCAGATCTACCTTGATTTTTGCAGGCAAAGAGAAAGGGAACAAGAAGCACTTAAGGAAGTTGTCCCTTCTTCGACGCGATCTGAGTCTGACACTCAATCTGCCAATCAGGGGGACCCAGGTACACATGCTTCTGAACCCTCAAACTCTTCTCAATCTATTCAATCTTCTTCTCCTTCAAAAGAGGGTGAAGGGTTGGCCAAAACATCAGCCACCCTAGCCACACCCTCATCCACTCATTCAAAATCCACATCTAAAAGACCAATTGTTGAGGACTTAGTACCTCACAAGGCTAAAAAGAAAAGAACGCAAAGGAAATCTGAGTCAGCTTCTGGGGTTGATAATGCAACATCCAATTTTGAGATCCCCCAAGGTGCAGTGGAAGCTAAGGAACGTTCCAAAGCTGTCCCTGCCACCCAAGATGACAAGCCGAAAACGCCACGCCCATCTGCACTCTCCCAAAAGAGTGTAGACGAGTTAAAGGGAACACCTACTGCTACCCAACCCTCCAAACAGGGTGAAGGTATTGAAAGAAAGACCTCCCCCAATGTCATACTGTGTCTACACCTAAATCGCCATCATCAGCCTCCCAAAAGGTTGATGATATCATTAAAGGGATAACAGAGGATCTAGCCCAGATCCAAAATGAGTCAGAGTCTTTGCACATCATTTCTGAGGATGGTCAGCCAAAGGAGAGAAGTATCGAACGCATTGGTGACACTGCTTCTCCTCCCCAAGCTGATCAGACTCCTTCTCTCTTACACTCTGAGTCTGCACAGGCTGTCAATGCCCCTTCTAGATCACAAGGAGGGGTACAGGCCTCAATTCTCCCTAAGGATACTTTGGTGCAACAACACACCTCTGTTGAAGGGCAATCAAATTCACAAAACATTACACCTGCAGAGTCTGTGTCTGCATCTGTCCTTGCACAGAGGGATTCTGTAGGTTACATGGCTGTCTTTAAGTCAGTTATGTCAGCCCCTTGTGCAGTAAAGGGAACCATTGATGGTCCTCACGATGTCAATGAGAATATGATCACTATCTCCGGAAGTGATTCTTCATTCGATGATGAGTCTGCCCATCCATCCTCAAGGGATGCTCTGATGGAAGATGCCAGTGGAGGAGTTGATCAAAATCAAGATCAACACATTCCCACTGGCCCTCAGCCTGAATTAAACGTTAATCTTTCTCAGGCTGACCAACTCATCATCATTTCTGAAAAATCCACTCATGAGACTCACTCTCATGAGCAAATTCACCAAAACTCCTTAAGCCTCCACCCCCTTCTATATGAGCCCAATGACCCTGATATTAAGGATTGCAGGCTGCTCTTTCCAGAGTTAGTGGCTTTTAAGCCAACTGCAAGTTCTTCCCAAGCTGCCACTATCTCATTTTCAGATGTGGTGGGTCAGCTCACTTAGTTCATTTCAACCTCTAAGGTTGAGAGCTTAGAGCTGACCAAATGCTTGGAAAAGATCCAAAAGGATCAGGAATTGACGGACAAGAAGGTGGATAAGCTGAGTCATGATCAGACTGCATTGAAAGATAGTGTAATAAAAGCAGTTGATGTGATGCAGCAGAACCAGAGCAAGCTGACAGAGTCTCTTGATGGTCTTACAAAGGCAATCAATGAAGAGAAGGAAAGAAACAAGAGTACTCTGGGTCAGATTGAGACTGTTGCAACCAAGTTTACAAGGGAAGTCACCACAGAACCTCGATCTGCAAACAAGTCACAAGCAGATTTCAAGAATGATCTGATTGAAGTCTCTAAGGGTGTCAAATCTAAAATTGGACTCCTCCATGAGGATTATGTTGAGCTAAGAAAGAGCCTGCTGTCTCACTAATATCAAGATTGACTTGATCAACCAGGATCTCAAAGGACTCTTTGCCACTCCAGTGAGCTCTTTCCCTGCTGATGATGACAAAAATGGGGAGAAGAATGCGAAGAAGAGTGCTATGAGTGATGCTGAAATTGAGCTAGAAAGAGAAAGACAACAAGCTCAGGTTGACAAGGATATTGAAGAATATTTTGCTAAAATGAAAGAAAGACAGAATAAGGCCAGAGCTGAGGAGGCAGCCAATGATAGAAGAATGGTTGTGCATGGTTCTAGGGTGGAAAGTGAGAAGGAAACTGCAGAGGAGATAAAAATACCAGAATCTGAGTCTGGTGGTGAAAATGTTGGAAATCTGAATGAAGAAGCTGAAAAGGAGAGTGATACAACTAAGGGGGAGACTGTTGATGTTGAAATGGGAGATATAAGGAAGGATGTTGGAGTAGAAAAAGTTAAGAAAGTTGAAAGGATTAATGCTCCTGGAGGTGATCATACAGTTTTTCTCAAAAACTTGTCCCCTTCAGAGTTGTTTGCACAATTATCTTCTGATGCTGTTGACAAGATTCTGAATAATCTCAATCTGTCTCTACCTACTGGTGTTGAAAATGCAAGATGTGGAAATGCACATCACTGAACCTGAACATGGTATGTATTTTGTGAATGGAAGAGGGCAACTTGTATTTCAAAGGACTGTTGAGCTAAAAGAGGTACCAACTATGCACCTTTTTACCTTGTACAGATTTTGTACTAATTTTAGTGAACAAGGCAATGGGTATGAGCAGTTCCTTATTGATGAGGGGTCGGATAGAAAAGTAGATGTGAGAATTGCTCCATCATTTGAAGTTAAGCAAGAAACGGTAGAATTGATTGGGGAATAAGTTCTTATTGTAATACTTTGTTTTCTCAATATATGCAAGTATTTGTATAAATTCAGTTGTCTTGTTAGAATTTCATATCAGATTGAAAAGAACCCAAAAGATTCAAAGGGTCACAAGCTGTTAGTCATATTTTCCTTTGATTCTTTGTAAGCTGATAGTTAGAAGTGTAGTTGGGTTTTTTCATCATCAAATAGGGGGAGATTGTTGAGTCCCAATGTTAATTGTAAATTTAATGATGACAAATCTGACCTATAAACACTTAGTAATCTTTTGGTTCTTGTAATCTGATCTGGGTCAGACTAAGCTGACACAGCTTGCGATCTGTAACTGACCCAGATCATGCTTCATACTTTGTAATTGTAAAATCTTATGGAAGCAAGTGTTATTCAAGTTGCATCAACAATGTGTTAGCATTTAGTCCAAGTCGAAGAGGAGGATTGAAGATAGAAGACCAAGTTGTTAGTGGAAGACAGCTTGGGATTAGCAGTCAGCTTGAAAACACTTAGGCAGATTGGTGCTTTGACAAACGGCCCAATCTGTGTCTGACAATCAAGTGAAGATAACAACCTGGATGAAGATAATGGCCCAAGGGAAAGAAAAGAAGAAGGTGGTGGTTCACACTAAACCATCACAGAAGGTTAAAGATGTGAAGAATAGTGGTGAAGCCCATGATTGGTTGGAGGCTCTGGAGAAAAGAAAAGTAACAGAAAAGATCAACTATAGAAGGCATCCAGAGCCAATCATCCAGGTTCAATTGAAAAGGAAAAGAGGAAAGTCTATTCCAAGCATCAGATTCACAAGAAAAGGATATGAGACAAGCTGGGAAACTCATGATCTTGACAATCTGTATGAGTTAGGTTACACAGAGTGGGTTGAATTGCATGATATCATCACTGGTATGCATGGAATTCATAAAGAGACATTCTTGGAAGCCATTGAGAAGAAGTTGGCTGCAATTCTAAAGTACAAGATTGATATCACTAGCCTTCCAAGACTAAAAGCATATGATATGGATGATGAAGATGAGTTAACTGAGCCACTCAAGAAGAAAAGAAGAAGGTGGTGGTTCACACTAAACCATCACAGAAGGTTAAAGATGTGAAGAATAGTGGTGAAGCCCATGATTGGTTGGAGGCTCTGGAGAAAAGAAAAGAAGAAGGTTTGAAAGGATTAATGCTCCTGGAGGTGATCATACAGTTTTTCTCAAAAACTTGTCCCCTTCAGAGTTGTTTGCACAATTATCTTCTGATGCTGTTGACAAGATTCTGAATAATCTCAATCTGTCTCTACCTACTGGTGTTGAAAATGCAAGATGTGGAAATGCACATCACTGAACCTGAACATGGTATGTATTTTGTGAATGGAAGAGGGCAACTTGTATTTCAAAGGACTGTTGAGCTAAAAGAGGTACCAACTATGCACCTTTTTACCTTGTACAGATTTTGTACTAATTTTAGTGAACAAGGCAATGGGTATGAGCAGTTCCTTATTGATGAGGGGTCGGATAGAAAAGTAGATGTGAGAATTGCTCCATCATTTGAAGTTAAGCAAGAAACGGTAGAATTGATTGGGGAATAAGTTCTTATTGTAATACTTTGTTTTCTCAATATATGCAAGTATTTGTATAAATTCAGTTGTCTTGTTAGAATTTCATATCAGATTGAAAAGAACCCAAAAGATTCAAAGGGTCACAAGCTGTTAGTCATATTTTCCTTTGATTCTTTGTAAGCTGATAGTTAGAAGTGTAGTTGGGTTTTTTCATCATCAAATAGGGGGAGATTGTTGAGTCCCAATGTTAATTGTAAATTTAATGATGACAAATCTGACCTATAAACACTTAGTAATCTTTTGGTTCTTGTAATCTGATCTGGGTCAGACTAAGCTGACACAGCTTGCGATCTGTAACTGACCCAGATCATGCTTCATACTTTGTAATTGTAAAATCTTATGGAAGCAAGTGTTATTCAAGTTGCATCAACAATGTGTTAGCATTCAGTCTAAGTCGAAGAGGAGGATTGAAGATAAAGACAAATGACGTGACTAGGAAGAATCCTAGGATCCAGGTTGGTGGTTGGTTTTACATATGCGTGTCCATACTCTTATTGGTGGATGAAGAATGTGCGTCAGTACGTGGGGGACCACAAGTACTATGAAAGGCACGATTGATTATTCCTTTATCATCCACTGAATGAAGAATACGTGGCTGCAACGGACACCAAGTGAAGGAGCGCTTTCGCCTATAAAAGCCTCATTCATGGATTGCATATGTGTGGCATTTCCTGAGAATCATTCTTCACACAAGTTTCTCTGCTCTTATACATAGCTTAGTCTGTACGAGATCAGCTTGGGCTGATTCTCTTGAGCTAGAACTTATTGATTGTAGTTTGTCATTTCAGAGGTTGTTTAGATATCTATAGGCTATCTTTATTCCGCAACAACCTTGTAATTCTTTGTATAGATTATTTCTCAATATATGCAAGTATTTGTACAAATTCAGTTGTCTTGTTAGAATTTCATATCAGATTGAAAAGAACCCAAAAGATTCAAAGGGTCACAAGCTGTTAGTCATATTTTCCTTTGATTCTTTGTAAGCTGATAGTTAGAAGTGTAGTTGGGTTTTTTCATCATCAAATAGGGGGAGATTGTTGAGTCCCAATGTTAATTGTAAATTTAATGATGACAAATCTGACCTATAAACACTTAGTAATCTTTTGGTTCTTGTAATCTGATCTGGGTCAGACTAAGCTGACACAGCTTGCGATCTGTAACTGACCCAGATCATGCTTCATACTTTGTAATTGTAAAATCTTATGGAAGCAAGTGTTATTCAAGTTGCATCAACAATGTGTTAGCATTCAGTCCAAGTCGAAGAGGAGGATTGAAGATAGAAGACCAAGTTGTTAGTGGAAGACAGCTTGGGATTAGCAGTCAGCTTGAAAACACTTAGGCAGATTGGTGCTTTGACAAACGGCCCAATCTGTGTCTGACAATCAAGTGAAGATAACAACCTGGATTGAAGATAAAGACAAATGACGTGACTAGGAAGAATCCTAGGATCCAGGTTGGTGGTTGGTTTTACATATGCGTGTCCATACTCTTATTGGTGGATGAAGAATGTGCGTCAGTACGTGGGGGACCACAAGTACTATGAAAGGCACGATTGATTATTCCTTTATCATCCACTGAATGAAGAATACGTGGCTGCAACGGACACCAAGTGAAGGAGCGCTTTCGCCTATAAAAGCCTCATTCATGGATTGCATATGTGTGGCATTTCCTGAGAATCATTCTTCACACAAGTTTCTCTGCTCTTATACATAGCTTAGTCTGTACGAGATCAGCTTGGGCTGATTCTCTTGAGCTAGAACTTATTGATTGTAGTTTGTCATTTCAGAGGTTGTTTAGATATCTATAGGCTATCTTTATTCCGCAACAACCTTGTAATTCTTTGTATAGATTATTTCTTAATAAATGATTACTTTGAAAACCACAATCTGTGTTCAAGAATGTCTTTGTTTCTTTACTGCTTTATTGTTTTATTGATTCCTGCTCTTTACTTACTTGCTTAATATATATAAACTGAATCTTAAAACGTTTTTATTTAAAAGTTTGTAAAGATTAAGGAAAGTTGTATTCACCCCCCCCCCCCTCTACAACTGTTCTGTGTACAATATACTTTGGTATATTGATACACCTTGGGACGTATCAGAAGTAAAATTATGTCAAATTAGGTTTTTAGGTCAAAATTAGGGTTTAGTTAATTTAGCTAGTATTTTCATTTTCTTTAAATTTCAAAAATCAAAAAATATTTTCTTTTTCATTTTTAGTTTAATTAGTTTAATTTAGTTTTTCATTTCATTTTTATATTGCTGCGTTGATCTTTTCCTTGAGTTTTGCAGATCATTTAGGTAGTTGATGCGTTTAAGATCGGGAACGGTTGTAAGACGTGTTTCCACAAGCCTAAGTAGACTCAGACGTAGGAGAAGACTCAACAGATCAAACTCATCACCCGTAGTTAACTTAGCGAACCTTTTCGACCAAGAAGTCCCTTTAGGATCATCCGACACATCATCCGACACTATGTCTCAACCAAACTCACCTAGAGCCGAAATGGACGAATTCGACCGACCCATGATGGAAAGGACGAGAGCCGTTGCACCGACACCGGGATCGGCTATTGTCTTACCAAACTTAGGAGATTCGTTTTCAGTCAAAGGACACCACCTTAAGTTAATCCAGGACAACCAATATGACGGCCGAGCCAAATCCGACCCCCATAAGCATGTAAGCAAGTTCACTAGTTTATGCAAAATGTTCAAATACGGAGGAGAAGTCAACGATGATGATGTGAAGCTTAGCTTATTTCCGTCGTCTCTCACGGGAGAGGCACGTGCTTGGTTCGATGAGCTCGATGAAGGTACCATCACTACATGGAATCAACTTCGCGAACAGTTTTTCTCGCGATTCTTTCCCCCGAGTTTAGCTAGGAATATGCTTCGAGACATCAAGACTTTCAAGCAAGACGAAGGAGAATCACTAGTTGATGCATGGAAAATACCCTTCGTTTAAAAATACGGGTTTCCAAAAAATTTCGCCTAACGGCGTTAGAATAAAGCGGAAGAAACATTAAAAGTCCAAACCAATTAAAATCTGTTTGGTTTACTTATTCAATGGTGTTACTAATCGCATCATCAAAATAAGTTTAATAGAAACCCGTCGGCTGCCCAACACAAAACAACCGACTACATAATAATCCAACTCCATTAAAGACAAACATAAACAAATGTCTATAAAAGTTCGTGTTAGGTCCAGATTTACTGGACTCGCTCCAGACTCGACTACTGGAGCCTTACTGAAGATCTGTCCAGAAATGTATTTACTGGACCTACTCCAAACTTGGAAACTGGAGTCCTTCTAACGATTTGTCCAGAAATAATGGAAGACCAGTGAGCAATACTTATATAGAAATCTGGAGTATTCCAGATTAGCTCACTGGACTTCACCCAGTCCAGATCTATTCTACTGAAGACATTCTCACTGAAGTCAAAGACTGAAGTCAGAATAACGAAGACTGACAAATGGCGGAGTCCACTAGAAGTCTTACCAGATCTACGACTGGAGGTTTGTCAGTGTTCTAGACCTTACAAGTCTGAACACTGACTACGAGGTTTGACTTTTGCCTTTACACACTTTCCAAAGAACATTCCACTTGTTCTTTACTAAAATACCTATGTGTGTAAAGGTGGTTGGTTAAAAGAATAAAGTCATATTTGATGTGACTTTATCCTTGTACTTAACCAATGCATTTAATGACCTTGTCGGTTCATTAAATGCATGCAACCATATTTGTACGGCACAAATTCACTGGTAAATTTGTTTGCCTATAAATACAAAGTCATTTCCTTGTTAAAATTACTTTTATATATTAAAGGTGAATTTGTCTAAATACTCTCGACCATAACAGGGATACTTCACAACTTTAAGTATCTCGATCCAAAGAGTTTATTTGGCAAATATAGATCATTTGTAATTCATAGGTTGTTAGGATACTTACATATTTGTATTATCTTGATTGCGCACAACCTTGTATTTTATTTAACATCATAAATAAAATACACTTGAAAATATTACATTGTGTTCCACCTTTACTTTAAGTCTTGTATTACTTTGTTTATATACTTGCATTTATATTCAAGTAATACTAGTCCATTCTAGTGCTTATTAGACTTGTTGTATTTTACACTTTGGGTTAAACCATCTAGCTAGGGACTTTACAATTGGTATCAGAACGGAAGGCTAAACAAACTTGCCTAGATCTGCTTCTTTGATGGCCACCCCAGAAAATACACAAGAAAGTTTTAATTTTGGTCCTGATCCTAATGTTAATGTTAATGATCAAAATAATGAACCACCTGTTAACACTAATCCACCACCTCCTCCTCCTACTCATGCTTCTCCACATGTGCATGTGCACTACTCAAATAATCCTGTTCCTAAATTCAGTGGGAATAGCGATGAATTTGGTACATGGAAGGCTAGGATGATATTGCATATCACTGGTATTGAGAGAAATATGATGAAAATTTTAAATGAAGGACCTTATGTCCCATCATCACCTCTCAATGCTCTTCTTGATCCAACTGGATCTAGACGTGGCAGGGAAAAGAGGGAGGAACGTTGGTCTGAAGAGGAAAGGAGATTGGTAAATCTAGATACCCTTCTCAAAAACATGATCCTCGGGGCTGTTCCAGAAACCCTAATTCCTATACTAGTTCTTTTTCCCAGTGCTAAAATCATGTGGGATAAACTATTGAACCAGCATGAAGGAGGAGATGACACCATTGTCACCAGAAAAGTCTCCTTAAACAAGAGGTATGAGTCATTTTTTGCTCAGCCTAATGAGTCTCTCACTGGTACTTACACCAGATTTATGAGTATCATAAACCAGTTGAGAGGTCTTGGGGTTGAGAAGGACAAGGATATAATTCTGGAGAAATTTTGTGATATTCTGCCCACCAAATGGTCTCACATGATCGTGGTCTTACGACAAGGTAAAACTCTGCACACACACACTTTCTCAACTTTATATGGAGCTTTCAGGTACACTGAAGAAAATCAAGCTCAGAGAGTTGTGGCAGAACAAGATGCCTATAACCATGCCTCCAGTAGTCCTACTGTGGTTAGTCATACTGAACCACAAGGTACAGCACTGATATCTTCTGAGAATGTATTTTCTATGAAGAAGATGGTGTCTGAACTCATGGATTCTGGAGAATCTAGTCAAATCTCTCCAGACTGTGATGAATCTGAAAATGATGACCTTGTTGCTATGATTGCTAAAATGTTTAACCGTTTCAAAGCAAGAGCAAATAGGCCATCTGGACAATTTGCATCCAGTTCTTCAACTGATAAGACCAATCTGACATGCTTTAAGTGTGGCAGAAAAGGTCATTTCATGAAAGATTGCAAGTCCAGTCAGTTTGTCTCCCATCCTGGTCCATTTTCTTCAAATAAAAAGCCTGATGATAGCTATAAATCTAAATACAAAAAGCTTAAGGCTCAAATTGCTCTCATGGCACAACAAATGGAAAATAATAATAAGTGCATGATTGCAACAACTGAAGAGAAATGGGTTCCTTCTGATGATTCATCTGCTGATGAAGAAGAAGAAAGAGATTGCTATTACATGGCTCTGGCAGACGAAGAGCACCTGGTGAATGAAGATGTCACATCTGGACGATGGGTGGACATTGTTATAAAAAAGGTTAGTGATTATGACATGGAAACTGACCAAGAATTAAAACTAGACATTGCTGAAGCTCTTAATTCTGATTTAATATTTGTTGAAACTGTTAGATCTGACTGTGTAAATGGTCTAGAAACAGATTTTTCTGAAATAACTGTTTTAAAATCAAAATTAAAGGAACTTCAAGACATTGAACTAGCATTTCAAGCCCAGGTTCTGGTAACTGAACAACTGATTCAAGAAAAACAAGATCTTGAAGTCATTTTAGAAAAGGAAAAACTGGTGATTAAATCATGGCTTGAAACCAGAAAGCCATATGATGCTGGATTGAATCAATTTACCACTCAAAAACGTGCTTATTTAGATGGAAATACTCATGTTGCATCATTAATACCAGTAATTGATCGGTTACCAGAGGGATTCAGGCCCGTTACCATTTATGATGAGCCTGTAACTCCCAAGGTCAATATTTTCCCAGTTCAATCCCCAGAGGTTAAGACTGGAGCATTCCAGATGACTGCTCCAGTTAAAAAGGTTAATCGGAATAAACCTTTGCCTCAGACCAATTCCCTACCTAAGCCTCGAGTCCAGACAACTGGAAAGGCTCAGGTTTCATCTGATGAAAATGTTTTGTCAAGGTTAGAGAGCCAGTTTCAATTACTGACTCGTCAATTTCAAAGTTTTAATGCAAGATTAAACTTTATTGAGGGTATTTCATCTGGCCCTAGACAAAATACCAAACCTTTTTCCAAGAAAGATAAATATATTTCTCCAGTTGAGAAAAAGAAAAAGGTTTCAAAACTATCAACCCCAGTGGTCTTTTCAACTAAGACCACTGTTGAAGAAAGTGAACTTAACCAGATTGCTCCAGGAACCTATAAGGGAGGGTCCAGTGAACCCATCAGTCGATGGGTTCCCAAATCTAACTGATAATATCTGGTGGATGTGCAGGGTGATCGAAAGAAATATATCTGGTATCTTGACAGTGCAGCTGGCAGGACGATGACCGGATGTAAGACCCTGCTGGAGGAGTTCACCATTTCTGATGGACCCTCCATTACTTTTGGAAATGATGGTTGTGGAAAGACTGAGGGATATGGTGTTCTGAACAATGGACAAGTCAAATTCAGACGTGTTGCATTTGTGAATGGTTTGAAATATAACCTGGTCAGTGTAAGTCAACTGTGTGATGATGGCTATCAAGTTCTATTCAATATTGCTCCAAAAGGGAATGTGTACGTAATGGATATGGAAAGCTCTCCTTCAGAGCAGTGTTTCTATACTCAAGCTGATGAAGACACAAACTGGTTATGGCATAAAAGGTTATCCCATTTAAATTTCAAAAATATTAATAAGTTGTCTAGAAAACAACTGGCAGATGGGATACCTTCAGTTTCCTTCAAAAAGGAAAGGCCATGTCCAGGATGTGAGATGGGTAAGCAGAAACGTACCAGTTTCAAGACCAGACAGAATTTTAGCATACCTGAGCCACTTCACATGCTTCATATGGACCTCTTTGGTCCAGTGAATGTTCAGACTCGTGCTGGTAAAAGATACACCCTGGTGATCGTAGATGAATTCTCCAGATATTGTTGGGTTATCTTTCTCAGGTCTAAAAGTGAAGCTGCTGCTGAAATCATCAGTCTTATCAAGTAAATTGAGCTCAAGTACAGTCGAAAGGTGTGTTAGTTAAGAAGTGACAATGGAACAAAATTCCAGAATGCAACTCTGGAGTCATTCTGTACTGACACTCGCATCTCCCAGAATTTCTCATCAGCCCGCTCTCCAGAACAGAATGGAGTGGTGGAAAGGAAGAATCGTACGCTGATAGAAGCTGCCAGGAGTATGCTTGCTGAATCTGGTCTTCCTACTAGTTTCTGGGCTGAAGCAATTGCAACTGCTTGCCACACCCAGAATCGTTCAGTGCATGTGAAGCGACACAAGAAGACATCCTATGAAATATTAAGAAATAGAAAACCAAATATTGGTTATTTTCACGTTTTTGGATGTCCAGTTTACATCCTAAACGACTCCAGTCAGTTAGGCAAATTTGATGCCAAAGCTGATGACGGATATTTCTTAGGATATTCAGCCATTCGCAAGGCCTTCAGAGTCTTCAACAAGAGACTGGAGAAGGTCCATGAGTCAATTCATGTCACATTTGATGAATCAAATGTCGCAATCAATAAACAGCCAACCCTTGATACTCCCCCAGTAACTCCAATTGTCTTCTGTGAATCTGATCCTATCAACTACAATAAAGAAGATTCTCCAGAAGAAGTTTCCAGTCATCCTGATCTGGAACCTGTTCAGAATAAGAAACCCTCCAGTGGTACTCCATTCTATCCTTCAATTATTTTCAAGCTACCCTCTGAAATAATTATTGGATCAGATGTTCGTACTACTCTCCCAGTATCAGTCCCAGTTGAAACTGAACCAGTACTTCAAGAAATGCCTTCAAATGAAGAATTTCATGATGCAAATCGTGATTTAAATGAATCAGATGAAGATGTTGAAGTAGTCTGGGAAGATCCTCCTCCTGAAGTAACACCAGAGGAGACTCAACTGAATTCTTGCACTGATATTGTTGTCAGTAATAATCCTGGTCAGTACTCCAGATGGACAAAAGCTCATCCTATCGATCAGATCATAGGTGACTCCAGTAGAGGAGTTCAGACCAGAAGAGCATCAGTAATCAATGCTTATATGTCAGTTTCTTATCACTGATGGAACCAAAGAAGATTGACGAGGCTATGGAAGATCCAAGCAGGGTGACTGCTATGCAAGAAGAGCTTCACCAGTTTGAAAGGAACAAGGTTTGGTACCTGGTCCCTTTCCCAGTTGGAAAGAAAGAACCAATTGGAACCAGATGGGTCTTCAGGAACAAAGTAGATGAAGATGGCCACGTAATCAGAAACAAGGCCAGACTGGTAGCACAAGGCTACTGCCAGTCAGATGTCGATTTTGATGAATCATTTGCTCCAGTGGCTAGACTTGAAGCGATCAGAATATTTTTAGCATTTGCTGCTCATCATCAGTTCAAGGTCTACCAGATGGACGTGAAAAGTGCATTTTTGAATGGAAAACTTGAAGAAGAAGTTTATGTCAGACAACCACCAGGTTTCGTTGATGAAAAGCATCCACATTGGGTATATCGTCTGGACAAAGCGCTTTATGGTCTCAGACAAGCCCCACGTGCCTGGTATGATACTCTGACTAAACAATTATTGAAAAATGGTTTCAAAAGAGGTGCAATTGACAATACCTTATTTATTCTTCACGAAAAAGGTAATCTTCTGATGGTACAAATTTATGTTGATGATATTATTTTTGGGTCTACTAATGATAAAATGTGCAAGAAATTTTTGAAAATAATGTCTACTGAATATGAAATGAGTTTGATGGGTGAACTAACATTTTTTCTAGGACTCCAGATTAAACAAACCAGAGATGGTATTTTTATTAATCAAGAAAAATATGTTAGAGATCTTTTAAAGAAATATGATATGAACTCTTCACCATCTAAACCCACTCCAATTTCTGCACCATTAACACTGGACTCAGATCCAGATGGTAAACCAGTGAACACCACTGTCTATAGAGGCATGGTTGGTTCACTGATGTATTTAACTGCCAGTAGACCAGATATTATGTTTTCAACATGTTTATGTGCCATATATCAGTCTAATCCAAAAGACTCTCATATGCTTGCTGTAAAGCGCATACTGAAGTACCTTAAGGGTGTCCCCAGTTTGGGTCTTTGGTATCCCAAAGGCTCAGGCATGGATCTAATGGGTTATTCAGATTCAGATCATGCAGGTTGTAAGATAGACAGGAAATCCACTACTGGTGGATGTCATTTCCTTGGTGGCAAACTGGTCAGCTGGACCAGTAAAAAGCAAACTTCAGTTTCATTGTCCACTGCTGAAGCTGAATACGTGTCTGCAGCCAGTTGTTGTGCTCAGATACTCTGGATGAAGAACCAGTTGCTTGATTATGGTATTAAGTATTCAAAGACCCCAATCTTTTGTGATAATACCAATGCCATTGCTATCTCGAACAATCCAGTCATGCACTCCAAGACGAAGCACATTGATCTCAGGTATCATTTCATTCGTGATCATATTATGAAAAATAATATTGAACTCCATTTTATTCCCACTGACAAACAACTCGCTGACATTTTTACTAAACCTCTGGATGTCAAAACTTTTGAATATCTTGTTGGTGAGTTAGGAATGTTAAACCCCTAAATCTGGAACCTTGGTATTGAACAGCCTATGTGTACTATCAGGGATCTTTGATTTAAAGATTTATAAATCTATGACTGCTTAGATATCGAACGCCTTAGTGTACTATCTTTGCATTAATAGATTTCTGGATCAACATTCCAGGGGGAAAGACTTTGAAAGATATATTTTTGTTCTTAAAAATGTTTTAAGTTCAGGGGGAATTTATTAATTTATTTTCTCACTGGACAAAATTTTCCAGAAAATATTACTGGTACCTTGTAAATGTGTCCCTCTCACTGGTAATTAGATAGGTTGAAGTGCATGTTTGAGGTGACTATTGTCTCCTTGTAAATGTGTCCCTCTCATTTGTCTGTATTAGTTGACGTGCATGTTTGAGGTTACCAGTCTCTTTCAAATGGTTTTCACTGGTACTTTACTGGAGTGTCCCTCCAGTGTACCATCAGTACATGCTTCACTGGAATAATCCACCAGTGATACTGGAGTGTCCAGTCAACCTCCAGATGCACTGATATGTCAGTCATAATATTTTTTAAATACTTGGTCATTGTGCGTGCCACGTATGCAAAATCTTTTGAAAAGATATTTATCTTATTATCCTACGTGGCATGTAAATTTTTCAAAGAAATGATGGTATTTTTACCTTGGGAAGACAAAAAGTGCAACTTGATAATGTTTGTGGGCTGTAAACCGTCACACATTTATGTGTGATGTGATGTATTTAATGCGGATCTCAGAACCCGATCAAAATTATATTTGATAAATTCAAATAAACCGTTTGAGTTCCACATTCTCTCTCCTATATAAATACCCACTTTCACTTTCATAAGCATTTACTTCGAACATATTTACTCCCAAATTCTTCAAATTCCTTCATTTACTTTCTTTTACATTCAATTTCCAATCATAAATCTCTCTCATATTTACTTCATCAAATCTTCATAAACCCTAAATTCTTCAATTTCATCTTCATATATCTATCATATTTAATGGCACCAAGACAATCTAATTCACCGAAAAATCTGCTCGCTGCTGAATATGCTCCGGTTCCAAATGTTGTAAGGGCACGTCATATTACCTTAGAAGCAAAAGCCATCAGAATAAACATGAACAATTGGATGGCTAGACTCACAAGCACCACTCATGCTCCCACCTCTCTAATTGGACGACTGAATGCCTTTTTCCTTAGTTGTCCACTCTATGGTGCTCTCACTCTTAATCCTGGTAAAATGTATCATGATTATTTATGTGAATTTTGGTATTCTGCTGTGTATGTTGATAACACTAAAACCATCAACTACACATTGCATCAAGGCACCAGGGCCTTTACTCTCACTGTCGATTCTCTCAGAGATATTCTTCATTTGAATTATCTGGCTGAAAATGAAATGGCAATTACTCTCCCTACTGGTATCAACTACAGGGATGTGTGCAGATTGATGGGGCACACTGATATACTGGATGAACATGGCCAGTTATCAAGGAAAGGCACAATCTACATGAGTAAGCTGTGAGACTCATGGAGATATTTCTTCACTCATATTGTTGAGTGTTTGGGTGGCAGTTCTGGAGGGTTGGACCAGATTAATCAAATGCAACTCCAGATTGCCTAATGTCTTTGGTTTGGATACAGGGTTGATTTCGCTCAGATCTTCTTTGATGATCTGGTGGACCGCCTAAAGGTGAAAGGTAGAAAACCACACATTCCATATATTCGTTTTCTGTCACTTATTTTTCTTAGAGCTCTGGGTGCTGAGTATGATTATGAAACAAATCATTTTTCGGTGTGTGAATATCTGAGGGAGTTGAGTTCCCTAAAATCAAGAGCTGG
Organism: Erigeron breviscapus; assembly: GCA_034093135.1. Lineage (NCBI taxonomy): Eukaryota > Viridiplantae > Streptophyta > Magnoliopsida > Asterales > Asteraceae > Erigeron > Erigeron breviscapus. The sequence goes on along the minus strand of CM067172.1, from coordinate 60,086,580 downwards.
TGAGGTTGAAATCCCTGTAAATATGTTGAATCATTTTGGAAATGATGCACCTGATGAGCCAGAAGAGGCTCCAGGAGGGAACCTAGTTGGTGAAGGACCCTCTGGTGACCTAAATGTTGAAATTGTGCAACCAGTAACCCAAGTGGCCCCTGACCAACAGGAACAAGAAAATGTTGACCCTCCTAGACGACCAAGATCAAATAGACGTCTTATGAGGGCTGGAGTTCAGGTAAATCCAGATAGAGTCGAATCAAGCCATCCTGGTGATATAATGAATATAGATGGGTCTCCTATTTTTGAGCAGGAACAGAATACTGTGCAGATTGATGAGCAAGTGACTGGTGAGCAAGATGCTCAGATAGACTTAAATGTAGAAGTTGGTGATCAGACTGGTGATCAGACAGTTGATGAAACATTTGTTTGGAATGAGGCTGATTCACCCATGTCAGAAGGTAATATTTTTGATACTGACATGAGTTTTCTTGGAGATGATGTAGTAGAAATAGAACAATTACCAGAAATGCCACCACCTCCACCAGAATCAAATGTTCCACCACCAGAATCCACTAGTGCACCACCACCACCACTTTCAATTCCACAATCCACTCCTTATTTCAATCCTCCCACACTTCAAATTTCACAAAATCAACCACCACCACTTGAAACTCCCATTGTTTTATCTGAACAAAGTGTGCTGGACTCAACTGTTGTAACTGCTGAAACTTCCACTGAAGGGGTCCAGGCACAAGTACCGTTGGTAACCAGATTGACTTCTGGTTTGGCACCTCCCAGTGGTCTCTCTACTTCGTCTTCAGCCGAGGTCCAAGGCCTTTTAAGTAAGGTGGCGGACCTGGAGAGATCACTCCAGTCTTCATCCCAGGTTGTTTCCGATTTTAAGTCTTTATTATCAAACAATCTTGCATCTGAAATGAATATTTTTGCTGGGAATGAGAAGTTGGTGTTCGAAAAGATGAATGAGCTGGTACTGGCCACAAATAATAATTCTGAAAATATCAAAGTGGCAGTCCAGGACTTAGAAGCAAGGCTGGTAAATTCTGTTCAGACTGCAGTGAAAGCTGAACTTGTTCAACCACTGGCAGGTCTGACAGATGAAGTTCAGAAATTGACCACCAGGATAAGTAGTTTGGAGAGTAGGCCAACACTTGATCAGAATGCCGTTGTTAGCACTATCAGTGATGAGTGTGCTAAGAAGTTCAGACTTGGTATGTTGAAAGAAATATCTGAAGAAATTTCTGGGTCTGTTCTTAGAACAATTCAAGATGGGTTTATGCCACAGGTGGTGAAAATGATTGAAGTTGAAATGCCAAAGCACTTGCCTCAAGAACTTGAAATTGTTAAGAAGGAAGTGATGGCTCTCAGGAAGACTGTAAATATCACATGTCCAGTGGCTGGAAGAACGTTTGGTGCTACAGACAGGTATATGCTTGAACAATTATGGTCTGCCCACAAGTCTCAGACTGGTGGACATTCCAAGGGGGAAAATTCTGTTGCCACTGAGTCTGTTCAAGAAGGTTTGGTAAGGAAAAAGAAAAGAAGTGGTTGCCAGTGCAGTTGAAAAGGCCTTTAGCACTGAAGCTATTGTGCAACAAGAAGAAGTGACTGGTACTGATGCCAGTGCACAAGAAGCACAGAAGGCACTTGGCACTGAAGCCATTGTGCAGGTTGAAGAGGCTGCTGGTACTGATGCCAGTGAGCCCCAGTTTGAATCTTTCCCAGATATCCCAACAACTCTGAAGTCTTTAAAAGGAAAGGAACAGATGGTATCTGGAGAAGAAAGTGAAACTGCTGGAAAGTCATCAGAAATTCCTACTACTGATGAAGATACTTCGAAGAGACTGGAACAAGAATGCATTATGATAGAAATATTCAAGAAAAATCAAAAAGATGAATTGCTGGCCCACAAAAGGGAGATGGCAACTATGGGGACCCTTAATTCTTACAATGCTGGAAGGTTAGGCATACATATTGATGTGTATAAAAGAATGAAGGAAGACCCCAGAGTTCATCAATGTCTGGATGCATTGGATGATGTGTGGATTCGCTCCAGGTACTCTGAAGAAGAACAAACGTATGATGATGTAACGTATGGAGTCAGTGTAGTTGAACTGATCAGACAGAGAACGGAGGAACTGGTGAACCTCCAGAAGAAGATTAGAAAGAATGTTGCTGCTCTGGAGATAGAGTACAGAAAGAAAATAAAGGGCTTACCCAAACTGACTGCCAAACAGATCAAGGAAATCAAAGATGCTGATCTGAGCACATTCATTCCTTTGGATACTTCACAAAGAATTAATCGTGAAAAACTTCAGTCTGCCATGGAACAGCAGAAAGTATCCAAGGAAACTGAATATATGATCCAGATGGCTAAGCAAAAAGCAAAGTATGAAGAAATGTCGAATTTCAGGGCTGATGCTAGAAAGATCATTGGTGCAGAGATTAAACTTGCTGAAAATCATGAAGGTATGTCCAGGTTTGAAATAAAGTTGACCAGGGAAGGTAACTTTACTGATGAAAGGAAGAGTGCTTCAGTCCAAGCTTTTGGATGGACTGAACTGAAGGAGATCGCCTTAACGTTCAGGGGTAGACAGATTTGTCGACTGATGTTAAAGCATTTTTGAAGAGGATTGAGAAGGTATGGAGGAGAAAGCAACAAATGGAAGTTGCAATAGGCATGAAATCACCAGAGTCTGTACCATCCTCTCCATCTCCAAAGAGGAAGGCTACTGAAGACGCTCCAGGACAGACGTCAAAAAGAAGGGCCTGATTCTTTTTATCATTTACTTGTAATTGTATTTAATATCCCAAAATTGTAACTTATTTTATGTTGATGGCTGTAAATATAGTTACATATTTTGTTTCATAAAGTAAATGATCAGATTTAGTCTAAGTTAGAACTAAAAGATGAAACTGAAAATACTGATGATCTATAAAGTGTTTTCCAGTAACTTAAATTTTTTAGACTAAGTCAAAACAAGTGTTTTTCAAGCATACAAAGTTGTATAGATATAAGCTTGAAAAACCTTGCATTATTTCTAAACAAATAGGGGGAATTTGTTAGGTCCAAATTTACTGGACTCGCTCCAGACTCGACTACTGGAGCCTTACTGAAGATCTGTCCAGAAATGTATTTACTGGACCTACTCCAGACTTGGAAACTGGAGTCCTTCTAAAGATTTGTACAGAAATAATGGAAGACCAGTGAGCAATACTTGTATAGAAATCTGGAGTATTCCAGATTAGCTCACTGGACTTCACCCCAGTCCAGATCTATTCCACTGAAGACATTCTCACTGAAGTCAAAGACTGAAGTCAGAATAAAGAAGACTGACAAATGGCGGAGTCCACTGGAAGTCTTACCAGATCTACGACTGGAGGTTTGTCAGTGTTCTAGACCTTACAAGTCTGAACACTTACTACGAGGTTTGACTTTTGCCTTTACACACTTTCCAAAGAACATTCCACTTGTTCTTTACTAAAGTACCTACGTGTGTAAAGGTGGTTGGTTAAAAGAATAAAGTCATATTTGATGTGACTTTATCCTTGTACTTAACTAATGCATTTAATGACCTTGTCGGTTCATTAAATGCATGCAACCATATTTGTACGGCACAAATTCACTGGTGAATTTGTTTGCCTATAAATACAAAGTCATTTCCTTGTTAAAATTACTTTTAGATATTAAAGGTGAATTTGTCTAAATACTCTCGATCATAATAGGGATACTTCACAACTTTAAGTATCTCGATCCAAAGAGTTTATTTGGCAAATATAGATCATTTGTAATTCATAGGTTGTTAGGATACTTACATATTTGTATTATCTTGATTCCGCACAACCTTGTACTTTATTTAACATTATAAATAAAATACACTTTAAAATATTACATTGTGTTCCACCTTTACTTTAAGTCTTGTATTACTTTGTTTATATACTTGCATTTATATTCAAGTAATACTAGTCCATTCTAGTGCTTATTAGACTTGTTGTATTTTACACTTTGGGTTAAACCATCTAGCTAGGGACTTTACAGTTCGACATCTATGGGTAGCTAAGGACTTCATCAAGCTATCTACCCATTCCTCGCTCTTCTTCATCAACTACCTCAGCTACGCTAAACCTGAGGGAGCAACACATTTCAAAAGACAAGTGTTAGCTAACGAATTAGCTAAGTAAGATAACACTCAAGTTATAAAACAATTGTCCATTTCAAACATTATGGATTTAAACACTTCTTCATCAACAACCTCAGCTACGCTAAACCTGAGGAGCAACACATTTCAAAAGACAAGTGTTAGCTAACGAATTAGCTAAGTAAGATAACACTCAAGTTATAAAACAATTGTCCATTTCAAACATTATGGATTTAAACACTTCATTAAGGCACAACACATATCAAACACACAATACTTCATATTAGGATGAACCACCCTAAATGTGCCTATCCTGCTTTACTTCATTACACACGTAACCACATAACTGCTTTCTACATTAACTGTTTTACTACATTTTAACTTCGTCAATGTGCAACATAAGTTACACCCGACTAGATGACAACCATTCAGTTACACATCAAACGTCGTTAAGGAATGGCAAGCCAATCCCCGAGTAATCCGTATGTACAAGACAAATGAAGGCGGGTCAGACCCCTCGTATTACTCAACTGCATCTCAATGACCATGTTGCAAGGAGCCACCCAAGCAACCTACGTCAACGCACTTAGCCGGGCTAGGGCAAGTACGGGTTAAGCTTAACACTTTCCTGCATCAAAGTTTTACGAGCTCGAAACTGCATTATTTAGTTTAGGTGACTACATTACCTAAACATTTACTACGTTAACTGCTTTTACGTTTTGGGCCCTTAAACGTGCACGTGTCATGGCAACTTAACAAGTCTAGTGAACTAGATGAGCAAGCCATACAAACATGCACAACATCACTCAATAACAACATATACTGCATCTCATAACATCACAAGTTACTACATATCATAACACTACATCATATTTCATACATAGCACTACATCCTACGTCATATCATAACATGCACTACAATACATATCATGAGGGACTACATTTCAGGTCTCAAAGGTCAACTACATAACCCATATTACCTCCTGTGTAACCCACATACCCATAAACAACATATGTTACCAATTGGGAAGTTGTAATTATGAAACCATCGTTTGTTGAACCCTCAGCGTGTCAAAAGTAGTGTATCTTACCTCAAAGAAGCGCACGACAATAGGCAACTATGTTACCGAGTAAAGCAACTAGTCTCGTCTACCTATATATAGTAAACGACCATTAGACACGCTAATACTCATGTTATTAAAGTCATATCTCAGACCTCCACACCTACAAACAAGACTCACGACAACGACATACGCATTGGAGGTTCAAAAGTTAAACTTACATCAAATCTGACACTGTTGCGCCGCAACATACCATGTTGCGCCGCAACTTATTTGTCTGTATTAGAGTTGTGACGCAACCATATGTTTCGCCGCAATTCAAACCTTCAGTTACTATGTTGCACCGCAACTTATCTTTCTGGAAACTGGTTGCGCCGCAACTAGCCCCGATTCTGCACAAGTTCGATCGATTACACCCCAAACCAGATCCAAACGACTCCAAATCAAATACATGACTTACATACATCAAAATCCTTCATTTTCAAACCATTATACTGCAATTAACTCCTTTATTAAACCACACATGATTTGCGTCATTAAAACAAACGTTATTTCGACATCAATTGACCCTCCAATGGTCTAGATCTGATTTCTAATGACTCATATGATCAAAAAGACATAAAATCAAAATCAATATACCTCTATTAACTGAAGATCACAATGGGGATGCAAAATACTCGATCAATCACTCCTAAATCACACGTTTGAAGGATTTTCGGCTTAGAATTTTGATAGGGGATCAAAGGGGTGGCTAGGGCTTGAGAAAAAAGTTATATTTCTGCAAATGATGAACTAATGGCTCCCTCCAAGACCCTAAACCCGTTTTTGACTTTCACACCATTTCAAAATTGGTCCCTAAGCTTCATAAAGTCATATTTCTTGCCCAAAACACCTCTATGGACTATATACAACTCATTAAACACTTTGAACACCTCAAAAGGCATTTAACTACATCTTAACCACATTACTACATCAATCAATAAGACATTCAAGTCCCACACGCATAACACATTAACTACATATAAGCATCAAAATCTATCAAAGACTTAACGGCACGTTATGTTGACTTAACGACTCTAGTCAACCGTTAAATAAAAAGATTGGGATGTTACAATTACCTCCCCCTTAAGAGGATTCCGTCCCCGGAATCTCATCAGAAAGGAACAACTCTGGATACTTCTCTTTCATCACCGACTCGGTTTCCCAAGTGAGACTTTCTCCATGGTTGTGCTTCCACTTGATCAACACAAGGTCAATCATCTTCCTGTGTAGCTTCTTTTGCTTCCTTCCAAGTATCGCTATTGGTTCCTCAATCATCCTTTTACTTGGATCAATGCTCACATCTTCGATAGGAATCACACTTGACTCCTCGGCTAAACATTTCCTCAAATAGGATACATGAAATGTGTTGTGAATTCCATCCGGGGTAATTCCAACTGATATGCCACATTTTTAATACGCTTCAGAACTTTAAATGGTCCAATAAATCTTGGACTCAACTTACCTTTCTTTCCAAAATGAATGACTCCTTTCCATGGGGATACTTTCAGCATCACCATGTCACCAACTTCAAACTCAACCGGCCTTCTTTTCTTGTCGGCATAAGTTTTCTGTCTTTCTCTTGCCACACGAAGAGCTTCTTTTGCAATATTAACTTTCTCCGCTGTGAGCTCTATAATTTCAGGACCTGTAATTTTCTTTTCACCGGGCTCCATCCAACAACTTGGAGTCCTACACTTTCTACCATAAAGCATTTCAAATGGCGGCATTCCAATGCTTGCGTGGTAGCTATTATTATAAGCAAAATCAATCATCTTCAAATGGTCGTCCCAAGCTCCACCATACTCCAATACACAAGCCCTCAACATATCCTCCAATGTTTGTATCGTCCTCTCACTTTGCCCATCAGTTTGAGGATGATAGGCGGTGCTCAAATTCACTCTAGTACCCAATGCTTTTTGGAGACCTTTCCAAAAGCTAGATACAAACCTCATGTCTCGATCTGAAACGATAGATAATGGAACACCATGCATTGAGACAACTTCATCTATATACATCTTTGCCATCTTGGTCAATGGCACATCTTGGCGCGTTGCCAAGAAATGAGCACTCTTCGTCAATCTATCCACAATAACCCAAACCATATCATTACCCTTTGGAGTTCTAGGTAACTTGGTTGAAAAATCCATAGTTATATGATCCCATTTCCATTCGGGAATCTCCAATTGATGCAACATTCCATATGGCTTTTTGTGATATGCTTTAACCCGCGCGCAAGTCAAACATCTTTCCACAAAATGTGCTACCTCTCCTTTAATATTAGGCCACCAATAGATGGGCTTCAAATCTGCATACATCTTTGTAGCACCGGGATGAACTGAATACCTTGACCTATGAGCTTCTTCGAGTATCAGTTCTCGGTTACCTTCAAGTAATGGCACCCAAATTCGACCCTTATAAGTCCGAAATCCACGGCTATTCGTCTCCATCACTAATCTTTTCTTATTTCCAATACTTTATTTGTCGATGTTATCCTTCAATAACGCTTTAACTTGAGCCTCCTTGATACGATCAAGTAATCCCGACTTCGCTTGTACGACCATACTCATCAATCTACATGAAAAATTCTGCACCTTCCTACTTAATGCATCAGCCACTACATTGGCTTTACCGGGATGGTATTTGATTTCACAATCATAGTCTTTCAACAATTCCATCCATCTCCTTTGTCTCACATTCATTTCTTTCTGAGTAAACACATATTGTAGACTCTTATGGTCGGTGTACAAGGTACACTTAGTGCCGTATAGGTAGTGTCTCCATAACTTCAAAGCAAACACCACCGCCGCTAACTCTAGATCATGGGTCGGGTAGTTCTTTTCATGTGGCTTCAATTGGCGTGAAGCATAGGCAATAACCTTATCCCTCTGCATAAAAACACAACCCAAACCCGTAATGGAAGCATCACTATAAACAACAAGATCATCCGTACCTTCGGGTAAGGCAAGGATAGGAGCTTCATATAACTTTGTTTTCAATGTTTGAAAAGCCTTCTCTTGAGCTTCCGACCACACAAACTTCACTCCTTTCTTCGTCAATTCGGTCATCGGCTTAGCTATACGAGAGAAATCTTGTATAAACATTCGATAATAGTGTAACATCCCAAAACTTAATCGTGTATGTTGACTAACGTCGTTAGGTCAAATTCTAAGTCCGTGATATGTTATGTGGTAAAATGTGTGTTTATATGTTTATGTGCCCGATATGTGAGATTTAATTATCTTTAATGAGTGACAATAAAGTGGACTAAATGATGTGTAAAAGGCTTATGTAGTGTGCGAAAGTGCTTTAGTGTGTTATAGGTATCCCCAATAGGTGTTTTTAAGCGAAATAAAGTCAATATGAAGTCCAGGGACCAATTTTGCTAAAGTTGAAAAGTTAAAAACGGGTTTGGCATGGGATTAGCCTAATCTAGGTTAATTTTGTAGCCATTAATCATAATTAAAACAAATACAAAAGTTCCTTCAATTCTCTCTTGAATTCTTAAGCATAATCTTCAAGTTTTGGTCAATCAAATCGTGTGTTTTGCATTGAATCGGATTGGCTGTCATTCGTACAGGTAATCAATGATTTGTCGTCGATATTTTCAGATCTATGATGTTTTATAAAGGATTAAATCTGATTTTATAAAGGAGTTTTAATAAATTAGGGTTCATAATATGTTTAAGCAAATTAATGATCAAAACGACATCAAACGAGTTTATAATCGATCTTGATGATCAAAAGAGGTTTATATATGTCAAAAACATGTTTTGGGTGAAGCCTAAGTCGATTGATTTCTGGAAAAATGAAGATTAAAGCCGTTTTATGAATTCTGGACGAAAATAGAGTTAAATTCGTTTTAAGTGTTAAATTCGTTTCTGGAATGCTAAATTCGTTTGAAAAATGAAGTTTAACTTCGTTCAAGCCATTTTCGTTTAAAAGAAGACTAATTTCGTTTGTTAAATCCGTTGGCTAAATTCGTTTTGGAAACAAAGATTAAGTTCGTTTGAGATGTCTAAATTCGTTTGTGGATGATTAAATTCGTTTGGCAAACGAATTTAAAGTTCGTTTGTTATCAGAAAGCAGTTAAGTTCGTAAGAACAAAACTAAGTTCGTTTTCAAGTCCATTTAAGGTCCCAAATGACTTATATTTCACATATTAATGTACGATAGGTGTCGGGGTGTACTGTTAAGCACTGTTAGCTACTTGGTTGCTCGCATACACTAGTACCAGGTAAGATACACTACTTTTGTCACGCTGAGGGTGCAACATAAATGGTTTATAAACTATAACCTCCATAACGGTAATGTATAACCTATATTGTGGTTGGGTTGATATGGGAGGTATACGGGGATTAAAGATGACGATGCCTATGCCTAAAATGCTTCCCCGTAAATACGTTTATGATATGATATGTGATGATATGTCTTAATGATATGATATGATATGACGAACGGTGGTTAATGATATGATGTAATGATGTTATGTGCATGTATATGTGGCTTGTTCATCTAGAACACTAGACCTTTTTAGGTTGCCATGACACGTGCACGTTTTAAGGGCCCTAACGTGAAATGATGATAGATGATGACTAGTTTAGGATAACATAAGAAACCTAAACTAAATGTGGTAAATGCTCGAGCTAATTAGATGATGAGTGTTATGCATAACCCGTGCCTGACGGTGGATATAGGTACGCTGAGGTGGTTGCTTGGGTTGCTCCTTGCAACAGTCATACGTGGCGAGTAGTTTCGGGTGGTCTGATGACCCACCTAATGTCATGAACATAACGTGCTACTCAGGGATCGACATTGTCTTTCCTTAACGACGCAGATGGACCGTCGAAAGACTTCTCCATCAAGTCGGGTGTGAGGCTTCCTTGAGGTCGTATGACCGCCTGCACGCAAACTCATACCCTATATGATAACGGTAACTTCGGTTACAACTTAACGGTAACTTCGGTTACAACTTAACGGTAACTTCGGTTACAACTTAACGGTAACTTCGGTTACAACTTAACGGTAACTTCGGTTACAACTTAACGGTAACTTCGGTTACAACTTAACGGTAACTTCGGTTACAACTTAACGGTAACTTCGGTTACAACTTAACGGTAACTTCGGTTACAACTTAACGGTAACTTCGGTTACAACTTAACGGTAACTTCGGTTACAACTTAACGGTAACTTCGGTTACAACTTAACGGTAACTTCGGTTACAACTTAACGGTAACTTCGGTTACAACTTAACGGTAACTTCGGTTACAACTTAACGGTAACTTCGGTTACAACTTAACGGTAACTTCGGTTACAACTTAACGGTAACTTCGGTTACAACTTAACGGTAACTTCGGTTACAACTTAACGGTAACTTCGGTTACAACTTAACGGTAACTTCGGTTACAACTTAACGGTAACTTCGGTTACAACTTAACGGTAACTTCGGTTACAACTTAACGGTAACTTCGGTTACAACTTAACGGTAACTTCGGTTACAACTTAACGGTAACTTCGGTTACAACTTAACGGTAACTTCGGTTACAACTTAACGGTAACTTCGGTTACAACTTAACGGTAACTTCGGTTACAACTTAACGGTAACTTCGGTTACAACTTAACGGTAACTTCGGTTACAACTTAACGGTAACTTCGGTTACAACTTAACGGTAACTTCGGTTACAACTTAACGGTAACTTCGGTTACAACTTAACGGTAACTTCGGTTACAACTTAACGGTAACTTCGGTTACAACTTAACGGTAACTTCGGTTACAACTTAACGGTAACTTCGGTTACAACTTAACGGTAACTTCGGTTACAACTTAACGGTAACTTCGGTTACAACTTAACGGTAACTTCGGTTACAACTTAACGGTAACTTCGGTTACAACTTAACGGTAACTTCGGTTACAACTTAACGGTAACTTCGGTTACAACTTAACGGTAACTTCGGTTACAACTTAACGGTAACTTCGGTTACAACTTAACGGTAACTTCGGTTACAACTTAACGGTAACTTCGGTTACAACTTAACGGTAACTTCGGTTACAACTTAACGGTAACTTCGGTTACAACTTAACGGTAACTTCGGTTACAACTTAACGGTAACTTCGGTTACAACTTAACGGTAACTTCGGTTACAACTTAACGGTAACTTCGGTTACAACTTAACGGTAACTTCGGTTACAACTTAACGGTAACTTCGGTTACAACTTAACGGTAACTTCGGTTACAACTTAACGGTAACTTCGGTTACAACTTAACGGTAACTTCGGTTACAACTTAACGGTAACTTCGGTTACAACTTAACGGTAACTTCGGTTACAACTTAACGGTAACTTCGGTTACAACTTAACGGTAACTTCGGTTACAACTTAACGGTAACTTCGGTTACAACTTAACGGTAACTTCGGTTACAACTTAACGGTAACTTCGGTTACAACTTAACGGTAACTTCGGTTACAACTTAACGGTAACTTCGGTTACAACTTAACGGTAACTTCGGTTACAACTTAACGGTAACTTCGGTTACAACTTAACGGTAACTTCGGTTACAACTTAACGGTAACTTCGGTTACAACTTAACGGTAACTTCGGTTACAACTTAACGGTAACTTCGGTTACAACTTAACGGTAACTTCGGTTACAACTTAACGGTAACTTCGGTTACAACTTAACGGTAACTTCGGTTACAACTTAACGGTAACTTCGGTTACAACTTAACGGTAACTTCGGTTACAACTTAACGGTAACTTCGGTTACAACTTAACGGTAACTTCGGTTACAACTTAACGGTAACTTCGGTTACAACTTAACGGTAACTTCGGTTACAACTTAACGGTAACTTCGGTTACAACTTAACGGTAACTTCGGTTACAACTTAACGGTAACTTCGGTTACAACTTAACGGTAACTTCGGTTACAACTTAACGGTAACTTCGGTTACAACTTAACGGTAACTTCGGTTACAACTTAACGGTAACTTCGGTTACAACTTAACGGTAACTTCGGTTACAACTTAACGGTAACTTCGGTTACAACTTAACGGTAACTTCGGTTACAACTTAACGGTAACTTCGGTTACAACTTAACGGTAACTTCGGTTACAACTTAACGGTAACTTCGGTTACAACTTAACGGTAACTTCGGTTACAACTTAACGGTAACTTCGGTTACAACTTAACGGTAACTTCGGTTACAACTTAACGGTAACTTCGGTTACAACTTAACGGTAACTTCGGTTACAACTTAACGGTAACTTCGGTTACAACTTAACGGTAACTTCGGTTACAACTTAACGGTAACTTCGGTTACAACTTAACGGTAACTTCGGTTACAACTTAACGGTAACTTCGGTTACAACTTAACGGTAACTTCGGTTACAACTTAACGGTAACTTCGGTTACAACTTAACGGTAACTTCGGTTACAACTTAACGGTAACTTCGGTTACAACTTAACGGTAACTTCGGTTACAACTTAACGGTAACTTCGGTTACAACTTAAGATGTGCATGCTAGGTACTCGTAGGATGCCTTAGCTAGTGATGACATGTAATGTAGGATGGGTTGGGATGAGTGCGAGTGTGATAGGCTTACGAGATGTTTACGTTACGATGATATGTTTTAGCCTTATCTCAACGAGCTTTTTGTTTTATTTTGCGCTTATCGACTCCACCATTTTATTGAAGGAAAATGGTTAACACTCGCAACCGCAACATCCAACGCGACGGAGCTACTGCTAGCGTTACTCCACCTGTCCATCCGGGTGCAGGTGCTTCTAATGCTGCTAATGCTGCTGCTAATGCTAATGTAAATCGTGTGAACCCCCGCCGTGTTAATCAACCAGGCTCATTGGGTCCGATGCCTCCACCACCTGGCAATCCTCCGAGAGTTAACGATGTAGTGGTGGATCAGATTCCCGATCAGGCGGAGATGTATAATCTTGTGCTAACTCTTCAGGCCCAGTTGGCCCAAACGCAAGAACAGTTGAATCAGGCGTTGGCAGCTAACGCAGAAGGAACTGGTAACAGTCACTCTGTGCCTTCTCACCACACTGAGCCACCGGTCGATGATGTGGTTATTCCCCATGCTAATGTTAATGTGGTTCCTCCTAATGATGTTCACGCCCCTCGATTCAAGTTTGAAAGTTTCCAGAAGTGTGGAGCTCAGAAATTCTATGGAACACTTAATGCAGTAGGTTGCATGGAATGGCTTGATGATACTGAGATGGTTTTTGAAGCTTGTGATTGTCCCGAGGATAAGAAAGTGTTGTGTGCTAGTAGGATGTTGAAAGAAGGTGCTCGGGACTGGTGGAAGAGCATTACCATTTCGATGACTCCAGCTATGGTATCTGCTATTACGTGGGCTAACTTCAGACAGAAATTTATTGAAGAGTATATTGGAGTTCATGAGCAGCGCAAAATGGAAAAAGAGTTTCGTGCCTTGACGGCTGAAGTGGGTAAAATCAATGATTATGCTCGTTCCTTTATGGAGAAGATGAAGTTCGTGGGCCATCTGTTCCGTACTGATGCAGATCAGGTTGCTTGCTATGTTGATGGTTTGCCTCCGAGTTATCGAGGTATTTGTAGGCAGCACAAGACTCTAACTGAAGCTATCAAAGAGTCTAAAAAGCTTGATGATGACTTTGCTACGGATAAGAAAGTGGAAAAGAAAGATGATGAGAAGAAGTCTGGTAATAAGAGGAGATTCGGTGGATCTAACCGTTTTGGTAAGAAATTCAAGGGATCTTCGTCCTCCGACAAGGGAAAGACAGACAAGGACGGAAAATGGTGCTCTAGCTGTAAAGCTATTCATTCTGGTCAGTGTTCTGCTAAGACCCGCAGGTGCAATAGGTGTGGAGCACAGGGTCATACCGTTGATGAATGCACTGACAAAGCAAGATGTTATAAATGTGGAGACACAAAGCACCGTATTGCCGACTGTCCGCAAATGAAGAAGGACGAGGGAAAGAAGACGGAAGCTCCCAAAGCCAAAGCCCGTGCTTATCAGATGACGGCTGAAGAGGCCAAAGATGACGACCAGGTAGTTACTGCTACCCTTATTGTTAACTCCAAACTTGCTAATGTGTTATTTGATTCTGGTGCGAACAAATCTTTTGTGTCTACTCTGTTTGCTCCTAAACTAGACATGATTACGAGTCCCTTAAGGTGTCCTATTGAAGTAGAGGTGGCTAACGGTACAACGTCTATCGTACGTGAGGGTTATTCTGATTGTCCTTTAGAGATAGAGGGTCGGTGTTTTACTGCTAACTTGCTACCTGCTACTATCCATAGTTTTGATGTTATACTCGGTATGGACTGGATGTCTAAAAACGATGCTGTCGTCTTATGTGCAAAGAAAATAGTTCGTATCGCTACCCTTGATGGTAAAGGTGTCTGTGTTTATGGTGACAAGAAGCCGGGAAATGTTAAGGTGATCTCGATGATGAAAGCCCTTCGTTGTATACGGCAAACTAAGTCACATTTTCTAGCTTATGTCATCGATTCTCGTATCGTGAAGCCTACAGTCTCTGATGTCGAAGTTGTTTCCGAGTTTCCTGATGTTTTCCCTGAAGATCTTCCAGGTCTTCCTCCTGATCGTGAGGTTGAATTTTCTATTGACCTCATTCCTGGTGCTACTCCTGTAGCCAAAGCTCCCTATCGATTAGCTCCGACGGAGATGAAGGAGCTGATGACCCAAATTCAGGAACTTTTAGATAAAGGTTTCATTCGTCCGAGTTCCTCTCCATGGGGTGCTCCTATCCTTTTCGTAAAGAAGAAAGACGGATCCATGCGCATGTGTATCGATTATCGCGAGCTGAATAAAAGAACGGTGAAGAATAAATATCCACTCCCTCGCATTGATGATTTGTTCGATCAACTTCAAGGTGCTTCCTATTTTTCGAAGATCGACTTACGATCTGGATATCATCAACTGAAGGTTGAAGAGGAAAGTGTAGCCAAAACAGCGTTCCGAACTCGTTATGGTCATTACGAGTTCCTTGTCATGCCATTCGGTTTGACAAATGCTCCAGCGAAGTTTATGGATTTGATGAACCGTGTCTGTCGACCATTTTTGGATCATTTCGTTATCGTTTTCATCGACGACATCCTTGTGTATTCAAAGTCGGAAGAGGAACATAGAGAGCATTTGAGGGCTGTCCTTCAAGTCCTCCGAGAGAAAAAGCTATATGCTAAGTTCTCCAAGTGCGAGTTCTGGCTAAAGGAAGTTCATTTCCTCGGCCATGTCATCTCCTCTGATGGTATAAAAGTAGATCCTTCGAAGATAGAAGCGGTGTCGAAGTGGGAGCAGCCTAAGTCTCCTACTGAAATTAAGAGTTTTCTCGGTTTGGCTGGCTATTATCGACGTTTTATTCAGGATTTCTCACGCATTGCCAAGCCAATGACTGAATTAACGAAGAAAGGTGTGAAGTTTGTGTGGACCGATGCTCAAGAGAAAGCCTTCACGACGTTGAAAAAGAAGTTGTGTGAAGCTCCAGTCTTAGCTTTACCCGAAGGAACCGATGATTTAGTTGTCTATAGTGACGCATCCATCACGGGGTTAGGGTGTGTATTAATGCAACGAGACAAAGTTATCGCTTACGCCTCTCGACAGCTGAAGCCTCATGAGCGGAACTATCCTACTCATGACCTTGAGCTGGCTGCTGTTGTTTTTGCTCTGAAATTGTGGCGACATTATCTGTATGGTACGAAGTGTACCCTTTATACGGATCATAAAAGCTTACAGTATGTGTTTACTCAGAAGGACATGAATGTTAGACAACGACGGTGGATGGAGTTATTAAAGGATTATGATTGTGAGATTAAATATCACCCAGGCAAAGCTAATGTGGTTGCTGATGCCTTGAGCCGCAAAGGATATGCGAAGAGTAGGTTATGTGCAATGATTACGAAGGTTGAGTCGAACTTAATGGAACCTATTCGATTAGCTCAAATTGAAGCATTGAAGGAGGAGAATGTGAAAGAGGAGTCTATTGGGAAAAAGAAGAAAAATAGACTTGAAATGGAAGAAAATAGTCGCGGTCTTCGAACTTACAAAGGTAGAATATGGGTTCCTCTATATGGAGGCAATCGTGAGTTAGTGATGGACGAAGCTCACAAGACTAAGTATTCTGTACACCCTGGTGCCACAAAGATGCATGCGGACTTGAAGCCGATTTATTGGTGGCCCAGTATTAAAAACGATGTGATGATGTACGTACAGAAGTGTTTGACATGTGCTAAAGTAAAAGCTGAACACCAAAAGCCTTACGGGAAGTTTCAGCAACTCGAGATCCCTGAATGGAAATGGGATCGCATTACAATGGATTTTGTAACCAAACTTCCGAGGACGCCTCGTGGTCACGATATGATATGGGTTATTGTCGATCAATTAACGAAGAGTGCCCATTTCCTCCCAGTTCGTGAGAATGCTCCTATGGAGAATTTCGCTACATTGTATATTAAAGAAGTGGTTACTAAACATGGTGTTCCGATATCGATTGTGTCTGATCGTGATGCTCACTTTGTATCCAAGTTTTGGAAGAGTTTTCAACGGGAATTTGGTACTCAAGTTCGTCTGAGCACAGCCTATCATCCGCAGACCGATGGGCAAAGTGAAAGGACTATTCAAACGCTTGAAGATATGCTCAGAGCTTGTGTGATGGATTATGGTGGTTCATGGGATAAACACCTACCTCTTGTTGAGTTTGCGTATAACAATAGTTATCACGCGAGCATTGGAATGCCACCTTTTGAGATGTTATATGGTAGAAAGTGTCGGACTCCTAGTTGTTGGTTGGAGCCCGGGGAAAAGCAATTTGCTGGACCCGAAGTAGTACAAATTACGGCCGATAAAGTTAATGTTGCAAAGAAAGCCCTGCGTGTTGCCCGCGAAAGGCAAAAGTCATATGCCGATAAGAAAAGGAGGCCGTTTGATTTTAAAGAAGGTGAAATGGTTTTACTCAAGGTGTCGCCTTGGAAAGGTGTATTACGATTTGGCAGACGAGGAAAGCTAAGCCCTAGATTCATTGGACCTTTTAAGATCATTAAAAAGGTTAATGAACAGGCATTTCAACTGGAATTACCTCCAGAACTTCATGGAATTCACAACACATTTCATGTGTGTTATCTACGTAAATGCTATGCAAATGAAGCGGATGTCATTCCACTCGAGGACGTAAGTATTGATCCAAACAAGCAGATTGTTGATGAACCTGTTGCTATAATGGGAAGAAAACAAAAGAAGTTACGACGAAAGACTATCGATCTAGTTCTCATTAAGTGGAAACACAATCACGGCGAAAGTATGACTTGGGAGACCGAGTCCGTAATGCGGGAGACCTATCCCCACCTTTTTGATGCTGAAGTGATTCCGGGGACGGAATCCTCTTAAGGGGGAGGTAATTGTAACATCCCAAAACTTAATCGTGTATGTTGACTAACGTCGTTAGGTCAAATTCTAAGTCCGTGATATGTTATGTGGTAAAATGTGTGTTTATATGTTTATGTGCCCGATATGTGAGATTTAATTATCTTTAATGAGTGACAATAAAGTGGACTAAATGATGTGTAAAAGGCTTATGTAGTGTGCGAAAGTGCTTTAGTGTGTTATATGTATCCCCAATAGGTGTTTTTAAGCGAAATAAAGTCAATATGAAGTCCAGGGACCAATTTTGCTAAAGTTGAAAAGTTAAAAACGGGTTTGGCATGGGATTAGCCTAATCTAGGTTAATTTTGCAGCCATTAATTATAATTAAAACAAATACAAAAGTTCCTTCAATTCTCTCTTGAATTCTTAAGCATAATCTTCAAGTTTTGGTCAATCAAATCGTGTGTTTTGCATTGAATCGGATTGGCTGTCATTCGTACAGGTAATCAATGATTTGTCGTCGATATTTTCAGATCTATGATGTTTTATAAAGGATTAAATCTGATTTTATAAAGGAGTTTTAATAATTAGGGTTCATAATATGTTTAAGCAAATTAATGATCAAAACGACATCAAACGAGTTTATAATCGATCTTGATGATCAAAAGAGGTTTATATATGTCAAAAACATGTTTTGGGTGAAGCCTAAGTCGATTGATTTCTGGAAAAATGAAGATTAAAGCCGTGTTATGAATTCTGGACGAAAATAGAGTTAAATTCGTTTTAAGTGTTAAATTCGTTTCTGGAATGCTAAATTCGTTTGAAAAACGAAGTTTAACTTCGTTCAAGCCATTTTCGTTTAAAAGAAGACTAATTTCGTTTGTTAAATCCGTTGGCTAAATTCGTTTTGGAAACAAAGATTAAGTTCGTTTGAGATGTCTAAATTCGTTTGTGGATGATTAAATTCGTTTGGCAAACGAATTTAAAGTTCGTTTGTTATCAGAAAGCAGTTAAGTTCGTAAGAACAAAACTAAGTTCGTTTTCAAGTCCATTTAAGGTCCCAAATGACTTATATTTCACATATTAATGTACGATAGGTGTCGGGGTGTACTGTTAAGCACTGTTAGCTACTTGGTTGCTCGCATACACTAGTACCAGGTAAGATACACTACTTTTGTCACGCTGAGGGTGCAACATAAATGGTTTATAAACTATAACCTCCATAACGGTAATGTATAACCTATATTGTGGTTGGGTTGATATGGGAGGTATACGGGGATTAAAGATGACGATGCCTATGCCTAAAATGCTTCCCCGTAAATACGTTTATGACATGATATGCGATGTGTGATGATATGCTTAACGATATGATATGATATGATATGACGAACGGTGGTTAATGATATGATGTAATGATGTTATGTGCATGTATATGTGGCTTGTTCATCTAGAACACTAGACCTTTTTAGGTTGCCATGACACGTGCACGTTTTAAGGGCCCTAACGTGAAATGATGATAGATGATGACTAGTTTAGGATAACATAAGAAACCTAAACTAAATGTGGTAAATGCTCGAGCTAATTAGATGATGAGTGTTATGCATAACCCGTGTCTGACGGTGGATATAGGTACGCTGAGGTGGTTGCTTGGGTTGCTCCTTGCAACAGTCATACGTGGCGAGTAGTTTCGGGTGGTCTGATGACCCACCTAATGTCATGAACATAACGTGCTACTCAGGGATCGACATTGTCTTTCCTTAACGACGCAGATGGACCGTCGAAAGACTTCTCCATCAAGTCGGGTGTGAGGCTTCCTTGAGGTCGTATGACCGCCTGCACGCAAACTCATACCCTATATGATAACGGTAACTTCGGTTACAACTTAACGGTAACTTCGGTTACAACTTAACGGTGACCTAGTCACAATTTAACGAGATGAATCAAAGTGACGAAATTGATTAGGCACATTTAGGGTCATGAACTCTATGCTTATATGTGACGTGGATATGTTTATATGATGATATGTATGCCTAATTAAAATGACGTAAAGTTTTAAAAGGACGATTTAAATGGATGAAATGTTTTGCTTAAACCTGGTGTTATCTTACTTAGCTATTTATAGCTAACACTTGTTCTTTTAAATGTGTTGTTCCCCTCAGGTTAAGCAGTGAGATGACGTGTGAAGCTTTGACGAGAGATGGGTAGATGATCAAGATGGCCTTAGTCTACCCAATAGTTTCTCATAGACTTTATGATATTGTTTCCTCTTGGAACCCTATGTAATGACTGCTGATTTGATTGCTTTATGTTGGGCAATCTTATGGATTTTCTTTTATTATTTCTACGATACGTTAGTAACACCACTATTGCTTCTCAACTGTTTTCCTTGTTGAGAGTTTTTAATAAATCGTTTCCGCATAATTGATGCCGTTAGGCAAAAGTTTTTGGAAATCCATATTTTTACGAAACGGGTGTTACAAATAGCCGGCTAAACCAAGAAAACTCTTGATCTCCGTGGGAGTCTTTGGCTGCTCCCACTTAGAAACAGCTTCAATCTTTGAGGGATCAACTTTAATTCCTTCGGAAGAAATGACATGTCCAAGAAACTGAACTTCTCTAAGCTAAAACTCACATTTAGAGAACTTTGCATATAACTTCTTTTCTCTAAGGACTTCAAGGACAGCCCTTAAGTGTTCTCGATGCTCGGCTTCCGACTTAGAATAAATCAGAATATCATCTATGAAAACAATCACAAAATGGTCTAAGAATGGACGACAAACACGATTCATAAGATCCATAAAGGCAGCTGGAGCATTTGTCAAGCCAAAAGGCATGACTAAGAATTCATAATGTCCATATCGTGTACGAAAAGCTATTTTTGCAACATCCTCCTTGTTAACCTTCAATTGGTGATAACCGGACCGCAAATCTATCTTAGAAAAGTATGAAGCACCATGTAGTTGATCAAAAAGATCATCAATACGCGGAAGAGGATACTTGTTCTTAACCGTTCGTTTATTCAACTCACGGTAGTCTATACACATGCGCATTGAACCATCTTTCTTCTTTACAAATAAAACCGGAGCTCCCCAAGGCGAGGAACTAGGTTGTATAAAACCCTTGTCAAGTAACTCTTGAAGTTGCGCCATCAACTCATTCATCTCAGTAGGAGCCAAACGATATGGTGCCTTTGCAACTGGAGTAGCACCGGGAACAAGATCAATCTGAAAAGTAACCTCTCGATCGGGAGGGATACCGGGAAGATCATCCGGAAAGACATCAGAAAATTCCGAAACTACATCAACATTAGAAATAGAAGACTTCTCCTTTCGTGTATCAATCACATAAGCAAGGAAGTGATTCTTATTATGCCGAATGCAATTTAGAGCCTTCATTAAATTAATGATCTTCAAGCCCCCCTTCTTCTTATCTCCATAAACAGAGATGACTACACCATCCGGGGTAGTGAAACGAACTACCTTTTGAGAACATATAATTGTGGCATCATTTTGAGATAACCAATCCATACCTATCACTATATCAAAACCAGCAAGAGTAGTAGGTAATAACTGGACCGGAAAAGAGCAACCTTCAATCTCAATGTCACAATCATCATAGCCCACACGTATGTCACTAATAGTACCATTGGCAATCTCTACCTCTACAGAACAATCTAAGGGAGTAGTGACTCTTTCAAGCTTAGGAGCAAACAAGGTAGACACAAAGGACCTATTTGCACCCGAATCAAAAAGAACAGAAGCAGGTTTTGATTTAACAAGGAAAGTACCGCTTACCACTTCATCGTTGTCCTTAGCAGCTTCCACCGTCATTTGAAGTGCTTGAACTCTTGTCTTTGGAGCGGCTGCCTTCTTTCCATCATTCTTCATCTGTGGACAATCTGCAATGAGATGACCTGTTTCTTGACACTTGTAGCAACGCATCCTATCCCTACAATCAGCTACAATATGCCCCGATGAACCACACTTATGGCACCTTTTGGTCTTGTCTGAACATTGACCATCATGAGTAGTCTTACAAGTTGAACACCACGTGCCATTCTTCTTCTTGTCTTTACCTCCATTCGAGGTTGAACCACCTTTGAACTTCTTATTAGAACCCGAAGACCAATTAGATCTTCTCTTGAATCCCTACTTCTTACCATCGGCTTTCTCTACCACTTTTTCAGTTTTGAAGTCATCATCCAACCTCTTAGACTCCTTAATGGTTGCAGACAAGGTAGTGTGCTGCCTACATAGACCACGATAACTAACCGGGAGACCATCACAATATGCCTCAATCTGGTCCACCTCCCTACGGACCATATGTCCCACAAACTTGAGTTTCTCCATGAACGAATGGGCATACTCCGTTATAGCACCGGGCTTAGCAATCAAAGCCCTAAACTCCTTCTCAATCAACCTCAACTCTCGAGTTCCAACATACTTTCCAAGAACTTCTCCTTAAAAGTACTCCAAGGCATCACATCTAGCACCTCGGGAGCTATGGAAACTGTAGTAGCCCTCCACCAATTACGGGCATTCTTTTTCAACATACGAGTTGCACACAAAACTTTCATGTCATCAGGACAATAACATGAAGCAAAGACCACCTCAATGTCTTCCAACCACTCCATGGCACCTACTGCATTCTGAGTACCATCAAAGTCTTTAGCACCACATTTCTGAAAACTCTCATACTTAAAGTTGTTAACACGAGGGGCAACCACGACTCGAGGTTCCACCACATTTTCTACACCATTCACCTCAGCAACTACATCCCCAGGAGCAACCAATGACCTTACATTCGATGGCTCAGCACGATTTGAGCGGTTCGAATAGTTTCCATCGGTATGCTCATTCCGGTGCAAACTAGCATCCCTTTCTGCCCTCAATTGTGCTAACTCCTCTTCATTTCTCATCAAAAGAGCTTAGATAGCTCTCAACTCTTCATGTAAATCTGCTTGATTGGGAACCTGTTCAATCACCGGGTTTGCCCTATCAATTTCCGACCTTGTGGGCTGTGCACCCGGAAGTGGCCTTCGCGGAGGCCTTTGGTTAACACCATTCCCAGCCCCATTCCCATTAGGCGGAGCACCACTAGCATTAGTTCCATCTCGTTGACTGTTAGCACGAGTGTTAACCATGTTGTCTACAATGTAATGACGGCAGTTAGTAAGAATTAAAGTGAGAACAAGGAGATTAAGGCTACACGATATCTACGTAAGCTGCATATAAAATCACAAACAAGCCTCAACCTACACTCTCACTCAATCCCAACCCGTCCTAATGCACTACATCTCAAAGCTAGGAACACCTACGTAGTCCTAACTTATCCTTCATCGGTTTAAGTCCAAAATCCTACGGTCAAGGTCGAACTTTGGTTCACTTAAACCATTTCTCTGATACCAACTTGTAACACCCTTCGTTTAAAAATACGGGTTTCCAAAAATTTTAGCCTAACGGCGTTAAATAAAGTGGAAGAAACATTAAAAGTCCAAACCAATTAAAATCTGTTTGGTTTACTTATTCAATGGTGTTACTAATCGCATCATCAAAACAAGTTTAATAGAAACCCGTCGACTGCCCAACACAAAACAACCGACTACATAATAATACAACTCCATTAAAGACAAACATAAACAAATGTCTATAAAAGTTCGGCATCTATGGGTAGCTAAGGACTTCATCGAGCTATCTACCCATTCCTCGCTCTTCTTCATCAACTACCTCAGCTACGCTAAACCTGAGGGAGCAACACATTTCAAAAGACAAGTGTTAGCTAACAAATTAGCTAAGTAAGATAACACTCAAGTTATAAAACAATTGTCCATTTCAAACATTATGGATTTAAACACTTCATTAAGGCACAACACATATCAAACACACAATACTTCATATTAGGATGAACCACCCTAAATATGCCTATCCTGCTTTACTTCATTACACACGTAACCACATAACTGCTTTCTACATTAACTGCTTTACTACGTTTTAACTGCTTTAATACATTTTAACTTCGTCAATGTGCAACATAAGTTACACCCGACTAGATGACAACCATTCAGTTGCACATCAAACGTCGTTAAGGAATGGCAAGCCAATCCCGAGTAATCCGTATGTACAAGACAAATGAGGGCGGGTCAGACCCCTCGTATTACTCAACTGCATCTCATAACATCACAAGTTACTGCATATCATAACACTACATCATATTTCATACATAGCACTACATCCTACGTCATATCATAACATGCACTACAATACATATCATGAAGGACTGCATTTCAGGTCTCAAAGGTCAACTACATAACCCATATTACCTCCCGTGTAACCCACATACCCATAAACAACATATGTTACCAATTGGGAAGTTGTAATTATGAAACCATCGTTTGTTGAACCCTCAGCGTGTCAAAAGTAGTGTATCTTACCTCAAAGAAGCGCACGACAATAGGCAACTACGTTACCGAGTAAAGCAACTAGTCTCGTCTACCTATATATAGTAAACGACCATTAGACACGCTAATACTCACGTTATTAAAGTCATATCTCAGACCTCCACACCTACAAACAAGACTCACGACAACGACATACGCATTGGAGGTTCAAAAGTTAAACTTACATCAAATCTGACACTGTTGCGCCGCAACATACCATGTTGCGCCGCAACAACAGTTGCGCCGCAACATACATGTTGCGCCGCAACTTATCTTTCTGGAAACTGGTTGCGCCGCAACTCAGTTGCGCCGCAACTTATCTTTCTGGAAACTGGTTGTGCCGCAACTGCCAGTTGCGCCGCAACTTATCTTTCTGGAAACTGGTTGTGCCGCAACTGCAGTTGCGCCGCAACTTATCTTTCTGGAAACTGGTTGTGCCGCAACTGCCAGTTGCGCCGCAACTAGCCCCATGTTGCGCCGCAACATACCATGTTGCGCCGCAACCATACCGTTGCGCCGCAATTCAAACCTTCAGTTGCGCCGCAACATACCTATGTTGCGCCGCAACAACATGTTGCGCCGCAACATACATGTTGCGCCGCAACTTATCTTTCTGGAAACTGGTTGCGCCGCAACTCAGTTGCGCCGCAACTTATCTTTCTGGAAACTGGTTGTGCCGCAACTGACTGTTGCGCCGCAACATACCATGTTGCGCCGCAACTTATTTGTCTGTATTAGAGTTGCGCCGCAACCATACGTTGCGCCGCAATTCAAACCTTCAGTTGCGCCGCAACTTATCTTTCTGGAAACTGGTTGCGCCGCAACTGCCAGTTGCGCCGCAACTAGCCCCGATTCTGCACAAGTTCGATCGATTACACCCCAAACCAGATCCAAACGACTCCAAATCAAATACATGACTTACATACATCAAAATCCTTCATTTTCAAACCATTATACTGCAATTAACTCCTTTATTAAACCACACATGATTTGCGTCATTAAAACAAACGTTATTTCGACATCAATTGACCCTCCAATGGTCTAGATCTGATTTCTAATGACTCATATGATCAAAAAGACATAAAATCAAAATCAATATACCTCTATTAACTGAAGATCACAATGGGGATGCAAAATACTCGATCAATCACTCCTAAATCACACGTTTGAAGGATTTTCGGCTTAGAATTTTGATAGGGGATCAAAGGGGTGGCTAGGGCTTGAGAAAAAAGTTATATTTCTGCAAATGATGAACTAATGGCTCCCTCCAAGACCCTAAACCCGTTTTTGACTTTCACACCATTTCAAAATTGGTCCCTAAGCTTCATAAAGTCATATTTCTTGCCCAAAACACCTCTATGGACTATATACAACTCATTAAACACTTTGAACACCTCAAAAGGCATTTAACTACATCTTAACCACATTACTACATCAATCAATAAGACATTCAAGTCCCACACGCATAACACATTAACTACATATAAGCATCAAAATCTATCAAAGACTTAACGGCACGTTATGTTGACTTAACGACTCTAGTCAACCGTTGAATAAAAAGATTGGGATGTTACAGAAAAGGCTTAGGGAAATGATCAGAAACTGTCACGGGAATGGACTTAACAAGGACGAGATCCTGGAAATCTTTTTCTATGGTTTAACCAAGAGTTCCCAAAAGGATTTAGACCTAGCCGGCGGTGGTAACTTTTTGTACAAGTCTACCAATGACGCGTACAAAATGATGGAGGATATGGTGCAAGCTAGCTTAGCTCGAGATATGGATGATAAGGATCGAGATAGGAGGCCGAGAAGAACCGTGGCTAGCATCGAGAGCAGCTCCGACAATGAGGTAATTCATGAGCTTAAAGCTTTATCTAACCGTTTTTCTACTTTTGAAGATAGGTTGGACATTATGGACAAAGACCTCAAGGTAATTGCACACGGGTGCAACAATTGCGGAGGAATGCACTATACCGAAGATTGTGAAGAGGAAGCTACCGAGCAAGTCAATTATGTTCAGAACCAATACCGAGGAGGCTACCAACGAGGACTATTTCAAAGAAACCCCGGTAATTCTAACTTTAATTCTAGTTATGCTAGAAATAATTTTGGTTCTTTTCAAAATAGGTGGCAAAGGAGTAATGGTCAACCCAATCAACCAAAAGTGGAGAATGAAGTCAAGGAGGATCCGATTGCCAAGCTTACCAACATGATGGAGAAATATATGGACATGAATGACAAGAGGCATGACTCCTTGGCAAGCTATGCAAAGTCGCTCAATGAGAAAATAAGCAATCTCAATCAAAACGTTGACGAAGGAGCTAGAAATCAACAAGCCGCAATCAAGGAACTGGAGAGAGGATAGATAAATGTATCGAGCAGAATGCAAGGAAGGAGAGCAGCCCCACTCCAAGGAAAATCATCCAAAGCGGTCCAAGCTCAAGCCCTAGCACGAGTCAAAAGTACCAACCACCGATCGGACGGAATGAGAATGTGAACGCCGTGTTCACCGAAGGTAATGACTCTACTGAGGTTTCTAATGATTTTTGTGAAGTGTCCAATCAGGTACAGGTCATACGGGAGCAAAATGAAGATGAAACGGACAAAAACGCAATTCTGGAATCTGTCCAGGAGGCACCAGCGCCGCTGGGTACACTCCCCAGCGCCGCTGGAGACCCTTCAGGTGAAGCCCAGCGCCGCTGGCACCTTGCCAGCACCGCTGGTAGCCCTTCAGGTGCAAACCAGCGCCGCTGGGATCCCCCAGGCTGAGACCCAGTTCCGCTCAGACCCTTCCAACGCCGCTCCAGAGTCCGTCATACCAGATTTGCGCGAAACTTTGTTTTCGGAAGGAGACATAGAGACCCAGTTCGCTTCCAAATGCAAGATCAAATATGGGGACGACTCGGACAGAAGTGAAGAAGTTCAAGACCCCGAAGCACCGGATGACGAGACACCACTACCGCAAGCATCTGAAGATCCAGGAAGTTTTCTTATCCCTTGCACTATTAATAATTAGTATTTTTCGAGTGCATTAGCTGATTTAGGGTAAAGTATTAATGTTATGCCTACTGTGATTTATGAGAAACTTACCCTTTGTCTGCTAAAACCCGTTAACATGAGTATTCGGTTAGCCGATCAGACTTACCGACAACCCAAGGGGATTGTCGAACGAGTCCATGTCAGGGTTAAGGATTTAGAATTTTGGACTGAGTTTGTTGTGCTTGATTCGGTAAGTGAAGTAGTGACACCCCTTATCTTAGGCCGACCATTTCTGCATGCTGCGGATGCTACCATCCATGTCCTTAAACGTGAAATATCATTGTCTGATGGTCAAAATAGGATTAGAGTGTCTGACTTAGAAGAAGAGGATGAATTGATTAAGGGAGAATGTCTTAGGATGGAGATAATAGATGATAATCAAAACCCTAGTGATCAATTAGGAGTGACAATAAGTATGGAAACAATAGAAACCAAGCCTAATAGAAAAATCAGTCATGAGAGCTTCATTGAATTAAAAGATTTAAAGGAGAAGGTAGAGGAACAGTTAAGAAATGGTAGAAAAATGGCAAATAGGATTAGGAGGATCCTAGGAGACATTAAGTGGGAAGAGCGTGTAGCCGACCTAGAAAGAGATAAGATGAATGAGATAATGTCTAGAGAACCGAATGGTAAGTTTTACGATGACCCTAGCATTTTTCAAATTCTCTGCTACATTAACTCTAATTCTTTTGAGAATACCTACATAGACCTTAGAGCCACATCTAATATCTTGCCCATAGGAATTTACAAGAATAATTTAAAGAAGTATAGAGATAGGGTTAGATGGGAAGATTTAGAAATTAGGTTAGTAGGGGGAGTAAAGGTTTTAACCAAAGGCGTCATAAGAGACCTAGTGATTAGGATAGAGGGATTAGATATCCCCACTGATTTCTTTATAGTTGAAGATGATTCGATTACAAGAGATCACGTGATTTTATGTCAACTGTTTCTGCTTTCGGTAGGTTCATCCTGTTAATGTGAAAGCAAAGAAAATAACCTTGACCATGGGATACAACCAAGTAGTTTTGACTAAGGAAGACATTAGTAAGACCAACCCATTCGGAACTAGATGCAAAACTAGGAGCTATGCATGGGAGCTTAAGAAAGAAGGATAGAATCACACCTTTGGGATAAATCCGACCTTTACATTAGATCTCCAACGGGTACCGGCCCCCGGCCGACCCCATATTCTTCTTCAACCTAGTTCCTAGGCCGAGTCCGGCTGAAGACTCGTTAAACTTAGCGCTTCTTGGGAGGCAACCCAAGCCGTATATTTTATTTTTATTTTTATTTTTAGGAATATGTGACTAATTGCAATTAAGTGATTGTTTTAAACTTTATCATTTGTGATCTATTTTATGAGTATGTTTTGAGATTCACAGATGCAAGCTTTCAATGGATCAAGGAAACAAGTAACTTATTGCAATCGTATTTCGTTTTTATTTTTATTTTTTATTTTTATGTTTTAGCTTGTTATTTTCCATTTTGATATTATGATTGAAGTGTGCAGGAGTATATTGCTTTGTAGTCTGAAGGAAACCATGCACTTGGCCAAAAGCTAAGTGTGGGGGAGTTCGAGCATCAAATCGTTGAAGAAATCAGACATCGGAACACGTACAGGAGTCAAAAGCGCCGCTAGGAGACATCCAGCGCCGCTGGGAATGCATCTGGGCATCCCAGCGCCGCTCCCACTACTCCCAGCGCCGCTGGACCTGCACCTGTACCGTCCAGCGCCACTCCCTGCTATCCAGCGCCGCTCAAGCTTCGCCAGCGCTGCTCCCTGATTAGCCAGCGCCGCTCCCAGCTCCATTCTGCGCACCAGATCGCGAAAAATCCAAAAAAATCAGAAAAACCCAAAAATCCAAAAAAAATCAAAAAAATCAGAAAATGCCAAAAAGAAAAGAAGGTGGAGACGCATCAATGGATTGCCATCAAATGGAGACGACTCAAGTATTTAAAGATTCAACATCATTCAAGTCGCTCTGCAAATGCCATCTTCAACAACTATCATGCAATTTAAGACCCGGGAAGTTTCGTTAATCCTTTTACTTTTACTTTTTACGTGTTTTTCCTATTTCCCTTTGTTTCTATGTCTAGTACAACGAGGGCGTTATACAATTTAAGTGTGGGGGGATGGAATAGGAAAAACCCTTGGTCTAATTGTTTGATTTATCAAAAGTTTTCTACTACTTATTTCATGCAAATTAAAAGTTTTTCTTGTGTCTGAAAACCATTTTGAGAATATAAGCTTTGCAAGTAGACAAAAGATGACGATAACTAAGCAATATTAGCCTTGGTAGATGAACGGTTAGTTAGAATTGTTAGCTTAACTATAGATTTGTGGCTTTTCATGCTTCCAACTGGATTAGAGCTTAGACTGAAACTGTATGCGATTATGTTTGCCATAGCACATTTAACCGGACTTTAATATTCCTAGCAATTAGAGCTTTCTAGTCATTAGTAGGTATATTAATTGGACTTAATGCTATACGTGCTTGTGTAGGAACTAGTTTAGATGTATGGTTAGCCTTAATTCTTACACTATTTAATGTGAACTAGTTGCATGCGGAGTAGGAGTATGAGTCATCTGGGATCTCTGATAAATGTCTATTGCATGAATAATGTAGTAATCTTAAGAAAGACAATCAGTAGATTAAAAAGAGTTCAAAGAACTATTAACGAGTAAAATCCAAACGCATCAAGTTATGTCGCTTTGCACGTGGGGAACCACCGACCTGTCACCGCTGTCTTGATGTGAACCTTTAGTTGAGTTATGTCGCTCTGCAAGTGGGGAACCACCGACCTGTCACCGCTGTCTTGATGTGAACCTTTAGTTGAGTTATGTCGCTCTGCAAGTGGGGAACCACCGACCTGTCACCGCTGTCTCAACTATTAAAGATGATAATATCGTATAACTGCTTTAGTGTTTAGCTAGCAAGCATGACTGTAGTGTGGGAGTATATCTAAGTAGTGACTCACAAGTACACAAACGAATGAATATAAATGCCTTGCTAGTAGCTAGTAGTTCTGATTGCTATACAAACCTTAATTAAGTGCTTAACTAGTCAGCAGAAAGTAGTAAGATTGAGCTGTAAGACATGTGGAAGTATAGAACTGTTTTAGAGGTATTAACACGAATAAAAAGTTAGCTTTTAGTTTTGATTGACCGATTATCTTGCCTCTAGCTATAGCTTACTGATTTTGTCTAAAGCTTTCTCAAATCATTTTGCATCACTAATCTTTCAAATGTTTTTAATAAAGTAGAACACTTTAACAATTAAGTTGTCCGCTCATCATTGTTTTATTTTTCTTGGACTGTTTGCTTGAGGACAAGCAAAGACTTAAGTGTGGGGGTATATGATGAGCGTCCATTTTGTGATAAAAACCCCTATCGAAAGGCCTCATTTCTATGTCTAAAGTGAGTTATTATTCCGGAACTATCGGTACTTAATGAATCGTATGTTTATGCAGGTTCACGGAAGATGCGAGAGAGGGTAAATGACATCAAGTAACTCAAGATGAAGGCCTATGAAGTTACAAGACACAAGGAGGTGATTCGGGAGCCAAACGAAGAAGTACGAGAAGAAGCAGCAGCTCCCAGCGCTGCTGGCAACAAAGCCAGCGCCGCTGGCCAAGACAAAGCGCCGCTCCCATGCACCCAGCGCCGCTGGCCTGCACCCAGCGCCGCTGGCCAAGACAAAGCGCCGCTCCCATGCACCCAGCGCCGCTGGCCAAGACAAAGCGCCGCTCCCATGCACCCAGCGCCGCTGGCCAAGACAAAGCGCCGCTCCCATGCACCCAGCGCCGCTGGCCAAGACAAAGCGC
Source organism: Erigeron breviscapus (assembly GCA_034093135.1). Taxonomy (NCBI): domain Eukaryota; kingdom Viridiplantae; phylum Streptophyta; class Magnoliopsida; order Asterales; family Asteraceae; genus Erigeron; species Erigeron breviscapus. The sequence goes on along the minus strand of CM067172.1, from coordinate 60,055,657 downwards.
CGCTCCCATGCACCCAGCGCCGCTGGCCAAGACAAAGCGCCGCTCCCATGCACCCAGCGCCGCTGGCCAAGACAAAGCGCCGCTCCCATGCACCCAGCGCCGCTGGCCAAGACAAAGCGCCGCTCCCATGCACCCAGCGCCGCTGGCCAAGACAAAGCGCCGCTCCCATGCACCCAGCGCCGCTGGCCAAGACAAAGCGCCGCTCCCATGCACCCAGCGCCGCTGGCCAAGACAAAGCGCCGCTCCCATGCACCCAGCGCCGCTGGCCAAGACAAAGCGCCGCTCCCATGCACCCAGCGCCGCTGGCCAAGACAAAGCGCCGCTCCCATGCACCCAGCGCCGCTGGCCAAGACAAAGCGCCGCTCCCATGCACCCAGCGCCGCTGGCCAAGACAAAGCGCCGCTCCCATGCACCCAGCGCCGCTGGCCAAGACAAAGCGCCGCTCCCATGCACCCAGCGCCGCTGGCCAAGACAAAGCGCCGCTCCCATGCACCCAGCGCCGCTGGCCAAGACAAAGCGCCGCTCCCATGCACCCAGCGCCGCTGGCCAAGACAAAGCGCCGCTCCCAGCTCCCAGCGCCGCTGGCCAAGACAAAGCGCCGCTCCCATGCACCCAGCGCCGCTGGCAGTCCCAGCGAGCGCCGCTGGGCGACCCAGCAGCCGCTAGGCTGAATACTTGTTTGGATCAATGTGATCATATAGACGTTTATTGTTTTACTTTATTTGTTAGAATCTATTGGAGTGTGTTTTACTGTTTATCGTAGATCCATGTTTTACTAGTTCTTCATATTATTATCGGTTCTATATCTGAATATATTAGTTTAATTTTGATGGTTGTCTATGATCATACACTAGAACTAATATGCTAGGATGGAAAACACTAGTCGGTCTATAACTAGTTGTAAAAGGTGATTCACTTGTAACCGAGGGATCCAGAACCGTAGTAATTAGGACAAATTGAACATGATGCTTAACAATGTCAGACGCGATCCTTTGACTTGGAAACGAGCACTGTGGTCACCGGAGATAATTACATCTGGTCATGGCTTAAGAGCTGGGTAACTAAAAGATGAATTAGTAACACAAACTTTAGGTCATTAATGCTTAAACAATTAATCTAACGAGAATTTGTTTATAGGTTAGTGTGAGTCTAGCGACAGCACTAGTAATTAGGCAAAGTGAATCTAACGAGAATCTGAGCCATGATTAAGTTTCCAACATTCTAGCAAGTAGGTAGAATAGTATTTGGTCGTACCATGAGATCGGAGATGCCAAACAAGTATTTTAATTTAATTACTGTTATTGCTTTTTCAAACTATTTTCAGACTAAGCCTCTCGCTGAATAAGCGGTTGCGGCTTCTATTTACTTTTCAGTATTTTAATTAGTTTGATAGGAAATCGTGACAACCCCACAACCGCTAGAATTACACATATTATTAGATTAGGTAGTGCAAGCGTCCCTGCGAACGATCCTGTAACTTATCACTTAAACTATACTACACTGATCGGGTTCTCTGCTCGTAAGTGTGTGTGTTTTCAGATAATTACTTATACAACAATTTATAAATTTAAAAGCAAAAATAAAACCACCATCAGAACTAGATTGAGGAAGAATACGGGGTCGGCCGGGGGCCGGTTCCCGTTGGGTTGTATCTTATATAAATGTCAGACCTATCCTCCAAGTAGGACTCGATATTCATTCTTTCTCCTTGTCCTTGGCAAAGCTTAGTCTTACAGTCAAAACCATAGGGATTATCTTTACTTATATCCTTCTTATTAACCTTCAATATATTAATCCCTGACTGTAACATCAATTCTCCTAACTCGACATTTATATCAGCACATGCGATCTTTAAAAATGGTTGACCTAAAATCACATTATTCCTAGTGACCGCATTTTCTTTTACCATAAAGAACTCTGTCGAGAATTTCAGTCCGTCAATATGAATCACTACATCCTTAACAAATCCTCGGACTCTAATCTTCACATTTCTAAAAAGATGGACCATTTTATCTTCCCATTCTACTTTCCCTAGCTCCCTACTAGCATATCTTGTCTGATAATCTAAGGGAAGTATGTTCACTGTTGCCCTAGCATCTATAAAGGCTTCACATCCTAAATTTTCTCGGATTCCACATCGAACCTTAAAGATTGTAGGGTCTCCTAGGGCAGAGGTTGACAGATAAGGGTTATACTTAGTTAAGGCTTGGTCCTTAATGTTATTCCATCCTAAGTTGTCTAGGAATTTGTTTACCCTAATAAGTATCCTATCCCCTTTTTCTATGCCTCTCTCAGTCTCTTCTAGGATCTTTTCTAACTCATCAAGCTTAGTCTTCCTATGTAATTTACTTAAACCTCTCCCATACCTAGTTCTCATGTCTAAGCCCTCACCATACCAAAAACGACTTAAACTTCTAAAGCAATGATAGGCATCTAAAGGTTCCTCATCACACTCATTCTCAATATTAAGGCACATGTTATTATAGTCGACATCCCTAGAGTCTATAACAGGCAATTTGACTCTAACTTGACCATTTGACAATGATATTTCACGTTTAAGAACATGGATGATAGCATCCGCAGCATGAAAAAATGGTCGGCCTAAAATTAAGGGTGTCACTACTTCACTTACCGAATCAAGCACAACAAACTCAGTCCAAAATTCTAAATCCTTAACCCTGACATGGACTCGTTCGACAATCCCCTTGGGTTGTCGGTAAGTCTGATCAGCTAACCGAATACTCATGTTAACGGGTTTTAGCAAACAAAGGGTAAGCTTCTCATAAATCACAGTAGGCATAACATTAATACTTGACCCTAAATCAGCTAATGCACATGAAAAGTATTCATTATTAATAGTGCAAGGAATAAGAAAACTTCCTGGAAGCCGCATGGTAATAGTGAAAAGGAAGAACGAAAAACGGAAGGGATAAGAAGGGTCAACTTCTCCGATGCTTGCGGTAGCTGTGTCCCGTCATCCGGTGCCTCAGGATCTTGAATTTCATCCCTTCTGTCCGAGTCGTCCCCATCTTTGATTTTGCATTTAGAAGAGAATTGGGTCTCGACATCTCCTTGAAAAATAGTTGAAAACGAAGTTTCACGCGAATCTGGGCTGACGGAGCTGCCAGCGGCGCTGGCAATGCCTGAACGGCGCTGGGGCTCACCTGGGTGGATGCCAGCGGTGCTGGCAATGTCTGAACGGCGCTGGGGCTCACCTGGGTGGATGCCAGCGGCGCTGGCATGTGCTGAGCGGCGTTGGGGCTCACCTGGAGTGGAGCCAGCGGCGCTGGTGCTCTGGACAGTTTCTAGTTTTGCGTTTTTGCTTGTTCCTTCTCCGTTTTGCTCCCATATGACCTGTACCTGATTGGACACTTCACAAAAATCATAAGAAAGCTCAGTAGAGTCATTACCTTCGGTGAACACGGCGTTCACATTCTCGTTTCTTTTGATTGGTGGTTGGTACTTTTGACCCGTGCTAGGGCTTGAGCTTGGACCGCCTCCTTCCTTGCATTCTGCTCAATCCATCTATCTATCCTCCTCTCCAGGTCCTTGATTGCAGCTTGTTGATTTCTTGCTCTTTCGTCAACCTTTTGATTGAGATTACTTATCTTCTCATTGAGCGACTTTTCATAGCTTGCCAAGGAGTCATGTCTCTTGTCATTCATGTGCATATACTTCTCCATCATGTTGGTGAGCTTGACAATTAAATCCTCCTTGACTTCATTCTCCACTTTTGGTTGCTCGGGTTGACCATTACTCCTTTGCCACCTATTTTGAAAAGAACCAATGTTATTTCTAGCATAACTAGAATTAAAGTTAGAATTACCGGGGTTTCTTTGGAATAGTCCTCGTTGATAGCCTCCTCGGTATTGGTTCTGAACATATTGACTTGCTCGGTAGCCTCCTCTTCACAATCCTCGGTATAGTGCATTCCTCCGCAATTGTTGCACCCGTGTGCAATCTCCTTGAGGTCTTTGTCCATAATGTCCAACCTATCTTCAAAAGTAGAAAAACGGTTAGATAAAGCTTTAAGTTCATGAATTACCTCATTGTCGGAGCTGCTCTCGATGCTAGCCACGATTCTTCTCGTCCTTCTATCTCGATCTTTATCATCCATATCTCGAGCTAAGCTAGCTTGCACCATATCCTCCATCATTTTGTACGCGTCATTGGTAGACTTGTACAAAAAGTTACCACCGTCGGCTAGGTCTAAATCTTTTTGGGAACTCTTGGTTAAGCCATAGAAGAAAATCTCCATGATCTCGTCCTTGTAAAGTCCATTCCCGTGACAGTTTCTGATCATTTCCTTAAGCCTTTTCCATGCATCAACTAGTGATTCTCCTTCGTCTTGCTTGAAAGCTTTGATGTCTCGAAGCATTTTCCTAGCTAAACTCGGGGGAAAGAATCGCGAGACGAACTGTTTGCGAAGTTGATTCCATGTAGTGATGGTACCTTCATCGAGCTCATCGAACCAAGCACGTGCCTCTCCCGAGAGAGACGACGGAAATAAGCTAAGTTTCACATCGTCATCGGTGACGTCTCCTCCGTATTTGAACATTTTGCACAAACTGGTGAACTTGCTTACATGTTTATGGGGGTCGGATTTGGCTCGGCCGTCATATTGGTTGTCTTGGATTAACTTAAGGTGGTGGCCTTTGACTGAAAACGAATCTCCTAGGTTTGGTGGGACAATAGCCGATCCCGGTGTCGGTGCAATGGCTCTTGTCCTTTCCAAATAGGTCGGTCGAATTGTCCATTTCGGATCTAGGTGAGTTTGGTTGAGATGGTGTTTTCAGTGGGTTTGACGAGGCTGCTTCTAACTGTTGTATCCTAATCCTATCGGGTGATGATGCCCTAATGTTCTTGTCCTTCGATTTGTCTTCCAGCTTGTTTACCTAAGTAAAAACTGCAAAACTCAAAGAAAAACGTCAAACGCACCAATATAAAAATGAAATGAAAAACTAAATTAAACTACTTAAACTAAAAATGAGAAAGAAAATATTTTTGGATTTTTGAAATTTTAAGAAAATGAAAATACTAGCTAATTTAACTAAATCCTAATTTTGACCTAAACCTAATTTGACTACTAACCCTAAATGACTTAAACCTAAGTACTGAAAAGTAACTTTCTCTTGCCGAAACACAAGAAAGGATCGAATTACACTACTAAACTAAGAATGCGTCGCGTCCCCGGCAGCGGCGCCAAAACACTTGATGGGTGGTTTTGTTTTAGTGTTTAAATTTATAAAAGTTGTACAAGTAATTATCTCAAAACACACACACCTTAACGGACAGGGGACCCGATCAGATGTAGTATAGTTAAGTGATAAGTACAGGATCGTTCGCAGGGACGCGTTGCTTTACCTAATCTAATAATATGTGTAATTCTAGCGGTTGTGGGGTTGTCACGATTTCCTATTAAACTGATTAAAAATACTGAAAAGTAAATAGAAGTCGCAACCGCTTATTCAGCGAGAGGCTTAGTCTGAAAATAGTTTGAAAAAGCAAATAACAGTAATTAAATTAAAATACTTGTTTGGCATCTCCGATCTCATGGTACGACCAAATATCATTCTACCTACTTGCTAGTCTGTTGGAAACTTAATCACGGCTCAGATTCTCGTTAGATTCACTTTGCCTAAATAACTAGTGTTGTCCCTAGACTCACACTACCCTATAAACAAATTCTCGTTAGATTCATTGTTTAAGCATTAATGACCTAAAGTTCGTGTTACTAGTTCATCTTTTAGCTAACCGGCTCTTAAGCCATGACCAGATAGTAATTATCTCTGGTGACCACGGTGCTCGTTTCCAAGTCACCGGATCGCGTCTGACATTGTTAAGCTTCATGTTCTATTCATCCTAATTACTACGGTTCTGGATCTCTCGGTTACAAGTGAATCACCTTTTACTACTAGTTATAGACTAACTAGTGTTTTCCATCCTTATGTATTAATCCTAGTGTATGAATATAGACCGATCATCAGAATTAAATCAATACATGCAGATATATAACCGATAATAATATGAAGAACTAGTAAAACATTGATCTACGATAAACAGTAAAACACACTCCAACAGATCTAACAAATAAGTTAAATAGATAAACGTCTACATGATCACATCGATCCAAACAAGTATTCAGCCTACTAGCCTGACATTGTTAAAGGAATAACAAAGTCTGAAAAGATGAAAGATTGTTTACCAACTGAAAGTAAAATAAAAGAGTAGATCTAGGTTGAGGATGAAGATCGGAAGGTGTTAGAAGCTCCAAAATCTCCTTGGAATCTGCAAAGTCGACCTAGGGTTGAATATGGGCGGCTAGGGCTGCTGAATCGGCTCTCTCTTAGGGTTTTGAGGGTTACTTCGACTTAAATAGGTGTTTGAGTCGGCTGCTGATCTGGGCCGCCCAGCGGCGCTGGGCTTGGGCCAGCGGCGTTGGCAGCTGTTGCTGCTTCTCGTACTTCTTCGTTCGGCTCCCAAATCACCTCCTTGTGTCTTGTAACTTCACAGGCCTTCATCTTGAGTTACTTGATACCATTTACCCTCACTCGCATCTTCCGTGAACCTGTATAAACATACAACTCATTAAGTACCGATAGTTCCGGAATATTAACTCATTTAAGACATAGAAAGGAGGCCTTTCGATAGGGGTTTTTATCACAAAATGGACGCTCATCAGTCAAGCACGGTAAACTTGTTTGTGAGTTGTTGTAAGCTCGATTGAGGTAAGATAAACAATGTTGTGACGCTGAGGGTTCAACAAAAATATAGTTTTCATATAATAGCTTCCTCAAAGGACATCTTGTTTGCTTATGGGTATTCGGGATTATACGTGAGGTGATATGGGCTATGTAGATGTATATCGAAGCCTGAAATGCTACCCCGATGATATGTATTGTTATAAGATGCTATGAGATGATATGTGTTGTTATGAGATGCTATGAGATGATATGTGTTGTTATGAGATGATATGTATGGCTATGAGATGCTATGTATTGTTATGAGATGATATGTATGGCTATGAGATGATATGTATTGTTATGAGATGATATGTATGGCTATGAGATGTTATGATATTATATGAAATACTTTGAGATGTTTTGAGATACGGATATGTGTTGATGTTATGTGAAAAATGTGCATGATTACATGGCTTGTTCATCTAGTTCACTAGACTTATTAAGTTTCCATGACACGTGCACGTTTAAGGGCCCAAAGTTAAGATGAAACTATATGATGAATGTTTAGGTAATGTGCACACCTAAACTATATGAGATGTTAAATCGAGCTCGTAATTTAGATGAAAGTGTTAAGCTTACCCGTACTTGCCCTTGCCCGGCTAGTGCGTAGATGTGGTTGCTTGGGTGGCTCCTTGCAACATAGTAAGATGTGATTGAGTAACTCCGGGAGGCCTAACCAGCCCCATTGTCTTGAACATACGGACTACTTCGGGATTGGCTTGCCATTCCTTAACGACATTGATGGACCGCCGTAAGGCTTATCCATCCAGTCGGGTGTGAGGTTCCCTGTAAGGTCTTATGACCGCCTACACACAAACTTACACCTATATAAGATGCGTGACTATGTCACAACTACAAGATGATAGATGTTATATGTGAGATGTAAAAGATGACTAGGAACATTTAGGATGATCCATCCTATGTGAAAGTTGTTTAATGCAAGATGTGATATGATAGTTGTGATGACTTGTGATATGTGCCTTAATGACGAAATATGACTTTTCATAATGTTTAATTGGACAAATGCTTTATAAACTATGTGTTATCTTACTTAGCTAATTCGTTAGCTAACACTTGTTTTTTGAAATGTGTTGTTCCCTCATGTTTAGCAAGCTTGAGCTAGATGATGAAATAAAGTGCGAGGCATGGGTAGATTGTAATGAAGATGACTTTAGTTTACCCATAGTGGCTTCTCATATTAGACATTTGCTTTTTGTCTAGATATTAATGACTTGTAATTACTTAGATGTCGGTTGTTTAATGTTAGGCAACTGTTGGATTTCCATTCGAACTTATTGTGATGACATTGCTAGTAACACCATTTATTAAATGAACCAAACAGATCCTTTTGGTTTGATCTTTTAAAGTTTGTTTCTGTTATCTTTTGACGTCGTTAGGCGAATTTTTTTTGAAGATCCATATTTATAAACGGTTGGTATATATATATATATATAGAGAGAGAGAGAGAGAGAGAGAGTTTCCTTATTTTGAGAACCATTTTTTTTGTAAGAACCATGAGAACTCTTAAAATATATATTTGTTCACATGTTTTTTTTGTTCATTCACATGTGAAATGATATAAAAATGTATTTTGTAGAAGAAACTTTTTTAAGAAACCTTCAAATAGCCTTTTGTGAACTTGTGAATGAATTTGTTCACGTTTTTTTGTTCACATGTGACAAACGACTATATATAAGGTTTTGAAAAAAAAATTCTTCTGCAACATATGTTTTTATAACGTTTCACATGTGAATGAACAAAAAAAACATGTGATCTAATATGAAATTTAAGAGTTCTCACGGTTCTTACAAAAAAATGGGTTCTCAAAATAAGGGTCCCCTACTTGGTACAAATTTTGACTCTGCCATTTTGTTTTAAGCGTTTTTATTTATGTTTTATTTACAAAAGGCTGGAAAAGTTATCTATCTATTTATACTATAATTAAAGCTCTTTCTAAGCCTAAAACTCTCTCCTAATTATTCTAGAGTTTTCTTCTTTTTTTTGAATTTTTTTATTTTTTATTTGCTTATTAAGTAGATAATTATACTTAAACTCTATCATAAATCTTTTTCTATTAAAACAGATCTTTTTAAAGTTTAAAAATATAATATCCTTAATTAAAACTCTCTCAACAAATTATTATATACAACCTAATTTTTTATTAATCATTTTCATTCATATTATTTCTCTCCGTCCTATCTTTAATAAACCAATCAAGTTGAGTAAACTTTTCAACAAAAAAAAAACATACGGTTTTTATATCACTTTAATTTTATTTTTGGTATTTTGTTCGTGTTGTTTATTATTTGATATTGAATTGTTATGTTATTGTTATTTTTCATCTCTTTTAATTTAGTTTGTTATCATATATAGTTTGATTATCTTCTTATTCTATTACAAAAGGGTTTATTCTTTTAAATTTGTTTTGTTTTGTTCATGTTTTGTTATTTATTATTTTGATATTTACTTTTGATATATATATATATTATAAATCTAAATAATATCACCTATTAGAGTATAATTAGGAAACTTTCCAATTTACACTTTAATCCTTCTCTTTTAATTAATAAACATTTAAACAATCGTTTATTAATTATTTCGTGATCATTTTAATTAATATATTACTTTAATATACTAATTAATAATATAGAGTTACCGTGTCATTTCGTGTGACCCCGTAGGCTTAAATTATTTCCGGACATGCGTTTATTATAACGTGATCACATATCAACAGGACCAAGTTCCTTGATACTCTGCATTTTTTCGTATTTATGTAATTTACAAAGGTTCTACCAAAATTGCTCATTAATTATGCTGAATGTGATATATGTAGCGCCGAGTTGTGTTTTTGGATTGCGTCTCGAGAAAAACCCAAAAATATATGTTCACGGTTTCATTCTTGAAAATTTTGTTAACATAAAAGGAAATCAGTAACTAATACACTTCCTCTAGTCTACAGTTTGTCCAACAACCAAATGCATATTTGGGCTGTTACTTGCCAAACATAGGTTGATAAACTACTCACAACCATAAACAAATGACACTTTCAAGGTTTTGACCAATTAACATTATCTATATATATACTCATCACTCATGTCATGTAGGCTACCCCGGCCATCAATCAAGTTCATTTGTCTCTGTACTCTATGAATCTTGCAAGGTTTATTTCACGAATCGCAGGATCGGACATCCAACCATGGCTTCCATCAGCTACGTTTACCTTCTTGTCCTTGCAGTTTTCTTTGTTATGAACAACGAGAAGTGTTATGCTTCACGTAATTTGCTGCAAGCAACTCCAACATTGCCACAACCACAAATACCGAACTTACCAACAATGCCACAACCACAGATGCCCACAATACCAACACTCCCACAACCACAGATGCCCACTATTCCGTCATTGCCACAGCCACAGATACCCACCATCCCCACCCTCCCTAACATGCCCAAAGTTTCCTTCCCACCGTTACCTTCCATGCCGTCAATGCCTACAATCCCAAACCTTCCAACAACTCTACCCAAAATTCCTTTCTTTGCGCCACCACCTTCCAAGTAGACCATGCAAAAAAGCAATGCTAGCTGCTAGATAAGAAGAAAAGGAATGATACGTTATCTGGGATCAGGAGCCTAGTATTGCTGTTAGGATGGTTTTTCAAACAATCATTATAGATTTAAGTTTTTCTTAGAAAGTGGGTTTCACCACTTGGGTTTGGTTGCTCGGTTAGGTGATAGGCAAGTCTGTCTTGTGTGTGTGTGTATACTTTGTGTGATTCAATACGGTTTGTTGTAATATACTCTTTCATATATGTCGAGTGATTATCTATTTAAAATCTTGGATTAGCCGTTTTATTGATTAAGATGAAATTTTCTATTGCTGAAGGTTCATATTCAGATATAAGATAAATGGACATATTTCCTGTAAATTCTCCAAAGAATTGGCAAGACCCATATATATGCAAAGCACTTCCGAGTTCAATAAGGACTTACAAATAACTTAACTGGAAGTCTGGAGTATATTGTGTTATGAATTGTTCTTAATATTATTGATAGACTGAATATATTGTGCTATATATAACCAATGTACAATAAACAATACTACCGTTCTAATATGCCTAAGATTCTAATTAACTAATACCAAGTAAACTATGATACTAATATGATACTAATAGCTAATATTAAGTGATATAAGTTGTTGGGCTTTATATAGCTAGTGTACAATACTTCAATAAAGAAACAATACTACCTTCCTTGGCTAGTCAAGCTTATGACATGAAGGTACAGCAAATTTAGTGTGCTTTACGCATGAGAGATGGAACAGACGACTTGAGAGGAAGACGATAAACAATATACGCTCCCGCAGAGTATGCAAGCCAACTAGTGAATGCGAGTGGCATAAGCGTCTCAACAACCAATAAGCTGTTATGTAGCTCTTGCCGCCAAAAGTGATTTCCTTTCATTAAGCCCGTTGCAACACGAACCTTGAATACACCGCCCTGCCAAAAGGAATAAGAAGATACATTTGATATGAAGGAACCTGTCGTAAGACAAACGTGGGAAATCTTCAGCAAATGCTAGGTAAAAGCGTAAGCAGTGTAATATGCCACGGAAGCTGATAGATTCAAGATAACGAAGAACACCCAGCTAAGCCAAAGAGGATACATCCCACAAAACTGAAAAGCTATGATGAAAACGGTGCACACAAGGCGAATCACCACATACTGCCATGTCCAAAAGTTCAAGAGCTCGAGGTTATTTTGGTCCAGAGCAACACAACGAGGTTGAACGAGAGTCACAGGAAAAACATTATGAATAAGTCTTCCTCTTATTTTTTGACGAAAGGCGTTTGGAGAGAGTTTTGATGTGTTAAGATTCATATATGCCTGCAACAAACCCGTGAACATAGGGATACTCAAACCGGCACAACATTCTTTGATGGAGTCCAAGAGGAGGAATATGGTCTTGCTGTCTTCATTAAAATGCAAGGCAACCCATGAGACAATACCAATCACGACCGGGATGCTAACGAGAACCACAATCCTCTTTTGCTCATCTGGTTTGTTCCAATCCGAACGATGCTTGCAGATGTTATGCCACGTGGAATAAATAGGATAAGCTAGAAGACAGACTCCATAATAACAGATATGAAGCCATATGAAAGAAATAGGATCTTGTTGTAAAGGAGGGATGGAATTCATGGAAGTAAAGATGGAATTCATGGAAGTAACTATATGATCATCGACCCACACCCTCACTGCTGCTAACAAATCATCAACCTCAATCATCTTCATCATCATCATCTATTTGGCCGGTTGTATATTTTCAATAAGTTTTTTAATTACTTTATACTTGAAGCTATTTTTAATTGGTTTATATATGTTTATAGAAATCTTTTCCTTAATGTGTTATGATATATTCTATAAATACTTGTTTTCTAAGAAGGGATATGTTTAGGATATATCTTGGTTCGTTATTATAACTTTGAGAAAATTACGTATTCGAAGTTATTAAAATTTTCACTTAAAGATATCAAAAATGTAATTTTCTTTAAAATTTTGGGTATCAAAAATGTAATTTTTTTTTAAATTTTGGGTATGCAGTTTTTGGATATCAAACGGACCTTCCCATAAATTATTTTTATGCGGCTCCCGACCTACTGTTATCCTTAAACTTCCGTGCAGCGAACTTTTACACGGTCTTTATTGAAATAGTGTAAATAGCGCGAGACTATATATGATCGATAGAAAACAAATAACGAAATGCGTTGATTTTATTACTATATTATTATTGGAAATTAAGTAAAAGAAACTTTTACGTGTTGTGATTTGCGGCTGTGACAAGAACAAAAATATCAAAAAAGATAATTAATCTTGACATTGGAGATGTTTTGAGAGAGTAATCATTGTCGTGTCCTTGTCTTATATGAAGCTGATGTGACACTCATGTTCTTAAAAAGCGTTGTAAGAACTTTTGGCAAAAGTAAAAAACTCATCTTTTCTTGTAATAAAAAACTTTATTGTAATTTACATAACTATAGTGCTACATTTGTAAAAAAAAAAAAAAACTCCCCAAATAACACAATTTAAACTTATGAGGTTTTTTTTCTGAAATTCAGAAAACTAGATAAAAACATAGCAGCAAGGGAAAGTGGAAACCAGTCCTCACCGGAGAATCACAACGGCTCCGTCAATCTCTGTCCGGCGAACCCCAACACCGGAAAACTGCAAAACAGCCCCTCACAAGTAAATCTTTTGTCTCAGAATTAGTCTTTCATTTGCAAATAATTCAACTTAGATGTAAACCCTAATCATATTTCATAAATTTATAATTTTGTTTTTTTTGGGTAATAAATTTATAATTTTAAAAAAATATATATAACCGACATATACTTTTTTATTGTTAGCTTTGTTCTTTTTGGGTAATAAATTTATAATTTTGTTTTTTTTGGGTAATAAATTTATAATTTTGTTTTTTTTGGGTAATAAATTTATAATTTTGTTTTTTTTGGGTAATAAATTTATAATTTTGTTTTTTTTGGGTAATAAATTTATAATTTTGTTTTTTTTGGGTAATAAATTTATAATTTTAATTTGTTCATATTTCATAAATTTATAATTTTGTTTTTTTTGGGTGGAATGAAATTTTAAAGATTCAGAAGTTCCGGAGGGCGGTTGGAAAAACCATTTTCTTTTCTTTTTCGGCGCTTATTAGCTACGCATACAACTCCAATACGTATGTATACTGTTTTTAGTTTTTGCGTATGTGTAACCATAAGTTTATTTCAATGTTTAATCTTTCTAAGTTGTTACTTATAGGATGGCGAAAACATATGACCCCCATTGTTCATATTACTTAGTTAGGATCAAGTCGATTGCTTTTTTTTTGTACTTTGAATCATTTAAGCTTAATTGATTTTTTGGGTTTTAGAACTAAGAAGTTATAAAAATTTTGAATTCTTGTAGGACAAGAGCAGGGTACTCAAGAGGTGATCAGTTTTATGCATCTTATCCCGCAGGCAGTGAGCTTTTGACTGATACTACTAAGGTGAGGATGTGTTTGTTAAAATTTGGAAAGCGATTATTTGTTTGTTTTTTGGATTTTTGAACAAGGACTGAACTTTCAGTTATTGTGGTCAGTTGTATAAATCTGCACTTGGGAATTGCTTTGAAGTGGAAGATTGGGGGCCGATCGAATGGTCCATAATGGCAAAGCATTTCGAGCGTCAAGGGAAATCACCTTACGCATATCATGCGGTAAGTTACCTAAATCACTATAACCCAAATGGCTTTGTCATGAAAGCCGTCAAGGGAAGAACTAATTGAGTTACCATTTTTTAAACTGAAATCTTGGATCCAGTAACTTGTATTAATTCATAACACGCCATATCCAACAATGAATTTATACAAGGTTGCATGACAGTTTGTTTGAGCGGTTTCTTTATTTGATTAATATGTTTATGCTTCAAGGCTTTAATTAGGTTGCCTTTTGTTATTGCAGCAATACCAGGCTCACCTCTCATCCAATGGAAATCTTGATGGAAGTGGGTAGTGAAACAATACATATTCATAATCTAACATGATTAGGAGTTAATTAACAATCAAAATTTGATACCACTATCTAAAAGTCCAGAAGTTTATAAGCAGCCACTGGTGTTATCTGATGATCTAGGCGAATGGGTTCATTGTTTTTGTCTGATCTTTTTTTGAAGTTATGTATGGTCTGTGTATTTAAATTATTTCCCATGAATGGGAATGGTCTGATAAAACCTGAGCTATGGAGGAGCTATTCAGTATTTAGATATCTTCATTAATCGTTATTGTAATGTAGTTGTCTGGATACCTATTGTTAAATATATCACTACCCTTCAAGGTGAGAGTTAAATGTTGAAAAGTGTATTTTCCGTTTTGGATGTAGCAATTGTTCACTCTTTGTTCAGCTCTTGATTTTCTGGAATTATACAATACTTGTTTGTTCATTCTCACTTGGAGAGAATATCTGTAAATAGAAAGAAAAAAATGGACATATTTTTTTCGGTTGAAGATGCATACTTGATATGTTCATCTGATCGTCTTACAGTGAATATGCAGAAGATTGATACAAATGGTTATGAAGATTAGCTATTTTTACTTTAATCTGTGAAGAGGTAATTAAATGTCATGAAGTTTTAAGTTGCAATAATATCTGAAGTATGCCCTCATTTGAGATTAGGAAGCAAGTTTTATATCAGCTTTAGAAATTAACAAATCACTAAAACAGGGAGAAATAGAGATATAATGAAGCACAAAAAGTAAAAACAAAGATAAAAAAGGGCATTTGATGAAGAAGAATGCTAGAAATGGTTTGGAATAGTTTCATGAAGAAGACTGCTTTGTGTCACTCTTCGCTGTTATTGAAGTCTGGTAACATTGCTATTTTATGGATTTCATCTTGGACTAACGAAGTGGATTTTATATGTACCATGAGTGCTGCACACGAAAAGCTCCTTAAGCACATTCATTACTACTGGTTTCCGACATTTCAAATTTGCTTCTCTTTGACTTAATATTGTTACGTAAGATATGAATTGAAGAGATTTAACGAAAAAAATGTCTTCGGATCGAGGTTGTTCAACAACTCAAACCTATAAGCCTATTATTATTTATGCAAGGTGTCAGTTTTGTTATGAACCTGCCTTATACATTAGACCGGGTTTCCTTTGACTTACCAAGATTTATGTTGATAAACTGCTTACAACCATTAAGAGTTGCCACCTTTAAAATTCCAACCAACCACATAGAAGTTGTTAGCAACCTTAGAATTTTGCAGATTAACTAATTTTTTAATCATCATCCTCTTGAACAGTCTCTATATATAGTCCAAATCCTATGTGCATTGTCCTTCACAGTTAATTAAATTCACTTTTCTCTACTCAAATCCTCTCGAGTCTTCTTTAGCTAATCAAAACAGACCCTCTCATGGCTTCCACCAGCTACGTCTGCGTTTTTGTCCTTGCAGTGTTCCCCCTTATGAGCAACGAAATGTGTTATGCTTCACGTAACTTATTGCAGACAACTCCAACAATGCCACAACCACAAATACCAACCATACCAACATTGCCGCAACCACAGATACCCACAATTCCGACATTACCAAAAATTCCCACCATCCCGACACTTCCACAGCCACAGATACCCACCATTCCGACCCTCCCTAACATGCCCAAAATTTCCTTCCCACCATTGCCTTCTATGCCGACAATGCCTACAATCCCAAATCTTCCAACAACTCTACCCAAGATTCCTTTCTTTGCTCCACCACCTTCCAAGTAATAGATTACAGACAAGCATTGATGCTTGCTCAGAGCAAAAGTTATGATACACATATGCCCATTATCGAGAGCGTTGGAGCTTTGGTGCCTACCTATTAGAAGGGTCTTTGGTCCTATTGTTTTTACATATATGTTTCTCTTATTTAAATGAGTGATAGGTTACGTATCTGTGAGTGTTTTATTATGTGGATTTATCTCTATTCCTGTACTCTTGATTTCATATGCTTCCCTGTAATATATTTGTTTATATTAGTATTAATGTGCAAAAATTTGAGGTTTGATCAACATTCTGCGCTCTTTTTATCTTTTAAATTTGTGCATCGTGTATTAGGAATGAATCTCTGAGTCTTGAAGTCTCATGAATAGAGGCAAAGGGTGGTGTCCAATCCCCTTCTTCTATGGTTGGCCCTGTTAATACTTTCGGGACATTTTAACGAAATAAGTATACTTTTCGATCCCTTTTGTTGCACTCTCTGTATATATAGATTAATTAAGGCATGCATTTCTTTGATGAGATGAGCATGAATATGGGGATATATTACTAGATACATGATTAAGGGTGTAACTTTAGCCTGTGTTATGAAATAGAAATTTTCAAAATGATAATTGAAGGCCAACACGAATGACAATAAAATGTGTCATATGCTTGTGGGAAAGAACACGAAAAACAAGAATGCAATGAGACCTCGATAGTGTAAAGGTAGAAGCCGAATACGACTTTATTGTGAAAAATGTAATTATTTTATCATATGTAGTATGATATGTGATGATGACCTTTACATGTCAGTTCGGTTCTATACATCTATATTCATGTATATAGTATTCACACATACATTTATATGAAGAAGACACATGGTAAACAAAAAGGTATTAGAGTAATCTACTCATCTTCCTTCCTGTTAGAAGACGCCAGGCTCTTATAGGACGTGTGTGCGTGCAAAGTCGATCTCCTAGTAGCCCTGACTTGCAGTTTTATATATAAGCAGGGTATTTTAGGATAATACATTTTGCAAGTTTAGTGGCAAAATAATATATATGAAAATACTTGTTTTATCGTTTTATGTAAAAATTTCCGATTAAAATTGAGTGCCCGGGCTCTATTTAATTACTGTAATACAAAGAGTACTTTCACTTCCGCGAATTCCATTAACTCGCCAATTTGCAGCCTCTGCCCTCTGGTTACAGTGTTGCTGTTTTATGTCTAGTTGAGATGGTTTTTCACATGAAAATCTCTTAAATTCTGTTGTTTGTCATACATTCTTACAACATGTGATGTACATAAATTTGAGCTTATTTTTATTTGTGTATGTGGCAAGAAAATAGGAGAGTCAATGCTTACCAATTGTTACCTAAAAACAGTACCAATTAATGAACAAAAGTCTTTCAGTTTGGAGGTTGCTTAACTAATCCAAACCTAAAAACCTAAGAGTATTTTACCAATGGATATCATTTCTGTATCGAAAAATGCTGATAGACTAGGTATAACCATCAGGATTGGCCCAATTGTATAGTTTCCAACCAATATATTAAAGTCTGAACAAAACTCATCTGACAGTTTCTTATAAGTGCATATCTTTATTATTAAATTACTTACTCTGCATATCATCTATAATTCTATATATACTGGATTCATTTGTGTAGTCTCATTCACAATTTGATCAAGTTCATATCTTGTGCCTCTTGGAAATTCTTGAACCTCCTCTAGCAACTCCCGGGCATCCTAAAATGTCTTCCAATTTCTACTTTTACATTTTTGCACTTGCACTATTCTCGATTACAAGCAACGAGATGTGTTATGCTTCACGTAATTTGCTACAAGCAACCCCATCACAACCACAACCACAGATACCTACAATCCCAACACTGCCACAGCCACAGATGCCCACAATCCCGACACTGCCACAACCACAGATGCCCACCATCCCGACACTGCCACAACCACAGATGCCCACCATCCCGACATTACCAACCATTCCCACGATCCCTAATATGCCCAAGCTTTCCATGCCTCCATTACCTTCTATGCCTACCATCCCCAACCTTCCAACAAGTCTTCCAAATATTCCTAATTTCTTCGCTCCACCACCTTCAAAGAAGTAGACTAAGGACCAATATATATGTTGCTGCAAGAGCAGAGAAGATGAAGTCATATTCCTTGATTCTACTCTATCATATTTACTTAATTTTCTTTGTAATTTTTCAACACATGGGATAGACTATGTTTCCTAGGTTATACATTTCGCGAGTGTTTTATTATGTATTGCTTTAAACTTGTGTACTCTTTGTGTAGTTTGATACAACTTCTTGTAATCTATTAGTATTATATGTTTTTAATGTAAAAGGATTCCATTATTTTGATCTGAACTATAAGTATGGTCTGAAAGCCACATCTGTCTCTTTGAACCTTTGATATTATATAGTAGGTTGTATCTACCAGTTCCCAAGCATGCATAACTGGAGGCAAAAAGTGGTTTCTCAACTTTTTTATATAGATTGCACCTCATGTCGAATTCTGAGTCTCTGACTATAACTTCTTAAAGAATTAATCGGAGAAAAAATAGTATATGTATTCAATGATCACGCTGCATAAACTTTTTTGAGTTTGCAATTGTAACTTCAACGATACAGTTATAAATAGATTAAGTCAAAGTAAAATGTTTATCAAAATGTCAATCCTTCAAGATTACATGTGAAAATATTAAAGGGCGGATTTTAGCCTCAATTGAATAAGCCCGTGATACTGATGGTCCGAAGATTTGCAATTGTATTTTACTTTCCATATTTTAGTATGATCTGTGATGCTGTTGTTTACATGACGTTCGGTACTACACTTCTATTTGCATGTATACAATATACACACATACATTTATATGAAGAAGACATATGGTAAAAGAATATAAATGGTTTCCATTATAGTCATCTTCCTTCATGCTAGATGACGCCAGCTTCTTATAGGACGTGCGTGCAACGTCCCCTAGTAGACCTGACTTGCAGTTATATATAAGCAGGGTATTTTAGGGTAATACATTTTGCAAGATTAATTAGTGGCCAAATAATATACTCGTATATGAAAATACTTGTTACATTTTTCTTTTATGTATTATTTTAAGATTAAAATTGAGTGCTAATTAATTGTTTAGGTTTACATATAGTACTTTCTCTTCTGCAAACTCCATTAACTCACCTATATAGCAGCCTCTGGTTACCGTGTTGCTGTTTTATGTCTTTTTGAGATGGTTTTTCGCATGAAATTTGTGTTGAATTCAAATCTTTTACATTCTGTTGTTTGCCATCCATTCTTACATTTATGTGGCAAAAAAAACACTAGAGTCAGCGCTTACCAATTCTTACCAAAAACCAGTACCGATTAATGAACAAAAGTCTTTCAGTTTGGAGGTTGCTTAACTAATCCAAACCTAAAAACCTAAGAGTATTTTACCAATGGATATCATTTCTGTATCGAAAAATGCTGATAGACTAGGTATAACCATCAGGATTGGCCCAATTGTATAGTTTCCAACCAATTATATTAAAGTCTCAACAATACTCATCTGACCTTTTCTCATAAGTGCATATCTTTATAATCAAATTACTAACTCTGCACATCATCTATATATACTTGATCCGTTGTGCAGTCTCATTCACAATTTGATCAAGTTCATATCCTGTGCCTCTTAAAAATTCTTGAACCTCCTTTAGCAACTTCCGCGCATCCTACAATGGCTTCCACTTGCTATTTTTACATTTTTGCACTGGCATTGTTCTTGGTTACAAGCAATGAGATGTGTGATGCTTCGCGTAATTTGCTACAAGCAACCCCGTCTCAGCCACAACCACAGATGCCCACAATGCCAACACTGCCACAACCACAGATTCCAACAATCCCGACACTGCCACAACCACAGATGCCCACAATCCCGACACTGCCACAACCACAGATGCCCACCATCCCGACATTACCAACCATTCCCACAATCCCTAATATGCCTAAGCTTTCCATGCCTCCATTACCTTCTATGCCTACCATCCCCAACCTTCCAACAAGTCTTCCAAATATTCCTAATTTCTTTGCCCCACCACCTTCAAAGAAGTAGACTAAGGACAAATATGTTGCTTCAAGAACACAGAAGATGAAGTCATACTCCTTGATTCTAGTTATATTTACTTAATTTTCTTTGTTATTTTTTCGATGCATGTGATAGACTATGTTTGCTAGGTTATACATTCTCACGAGTATTTTATTATGTATTGTTTTAAATTTGTGTACTCTTTGTGTGGTTTGATACAATTTCTTGTAACATATTAGTAATATTTTTAATGTCAAAGGATTCTATTATTTTGATCTGAACTATAAGTATGGTCAGAGAGGATGTCCACCTCCTCTCTTTAATATTATATACCGTATTAGGTTGTATCTAGGCCTGGCAAAACGGACGGGTTCGGGCGGGTTTGGGTAACGGGCTAAAACGGAGGCAAAAAGTGATTTTCTAATTTTTTGCATTGATTGCGCCTCATGTCGAGCTATGACTACAACTTCTTAAAGAATTATTTGGAGAAAAAAAATAGTATATGCATTCAATGATCACTCTGCATAAAGTTTTTTGAGTTTGCAATCGTGACCCAAACGATATATATTCAGTTGTGTTTTTTTTTTTTTTTTTTTTTTTGCTTGGATCAACAAGAAGATGGCAACAATGCCATAGCTTCATGCAGGTGAAGTACAGTTATAAAATAGATTAAGTCAAAGTAAAATGTTTATCAAAATGTCAATTCTTCAAGATTAAATGTGGCAATATCAAAAGGTTGATTTTAGCCTCAATTGAATAAGCCCACGATATAGATAATATTTGCAACTCGCTGAGTGATTGCCATAGTGTATTATATTGAACCATCCGGCCATCAATAATCATAATGATGAAGAAATTTGAATTGGTTAACTTAATTACTCCGGATAATCTTTTGATTTACATCTGTATGCTCCTGCAGTTTTCTTCTGATTTAGGTTTGCATAATAGACTCTCAGTCAATGTAATTGGTTTAGCTTTTGCGAGTTGCCACATTGTAATCTAACTTTTTCTTATTTGAGGTATTTTTGACATTCAGTTTGT
Organism: Erigeron breviscapus; assembly: GCA_034093135.1. Lineage (NCBI taxonomy): Eukaryota > Viridiplantae > Streptophyta > Magnoliopsida > Asterales > Asteraceae > Erigeron > Erigeron breviscapus. The sequence goes on along the minus strand of CM067172.1, from coordinate 60,034,502 downwards.
ATGTAATCTCATACATTTTGTTGTTTGTCATCAATTGTGAAAAATGGGAAAAGTTGACCAATATTTTCTTAGTATTGAAATCCATGTTTTAATAGCTAACCTAAAATATAAAGATCAATAAACAATCTCATGTTGCTTAACAACTCCAAACTAGAAAGCTAACTTTATAATATCTTCAAACTAAATAGGTGTCATTTTATGTTGAAAATGTTGGTATACTGGTGCCTATATCTTCTACTGTACTTGTATTGTGTCCAACCAACCAATTTAAAGTCTGAACAAAACTCATGACTTTTCTTATAGATTATTAGATTTTATATATTATTGTAATTTTTATCTTTGAAAGTTCTCTATAAATACATACTTTCTTCTCTATGCATTATCATTCACAAATCAATCAAGCTCATTAGCATCTGCCTCTCAATAAAACTTCAGAGCCAAAATAAATAACTCGCAGACATCCTACAATGGCTTCGAATTACTACTTTTACATTTTTACACTTGCACTTATCTCCATTACTAGCAATGAGGTATGTTATGCTTCCCGCCAGTTGCTACAAGCAACCCCGTCACTTCCACAACCACAGATACCGACTATCCCAACAATGCCACAACCACAGATGCCCACAATCCCGACACTGCCACAACCACAGATGCCCACCATCCCGACACTGCCACAACCACAGATGCCCACCATCCCGACACTACCAACCATTCCCACAATCCCCAATATGCCCAAGGTTTCCTTGCCTCCGTTGCCTTCAATGCCCACAATTCCAAACTTTCCAACAACTCTTCCAAAAATTCCCAATTTCTTTGCTCCACCGCCTTCCAAAAAGTAGACTATGAACAAGTATGATGCTGCTAAATCAAGGGAAAAGTCAGTAGCTTTCATTGATATAGCTGTCATACAAGTGATCAATACATTGTTTTTACATTTTATTAGCATCGTGATTCGAGATATGGGGTAGGTTATTTTTCTTGTTACATGATTGTCATGTGTAATTTTTTTGTTTCTGTAATTTTGTGTGGTTTGCTATACTTTCTTGTAATATATTCTTGATTTTAAGATAAATGAATCTATTTTTTATAATCAAAACTGTAGCATTTTCTACACGTACCACATCACGTCTTTCATATTATGCAGTAGGTGCATTGATAAAACGGTATATAGTGTCCAGGCACATAATAGTTGAGGTGAAATAGAAGTGTTCTGTCCTTAAATTAGGATTTGTATAGAGCTCTAATCGATGGAAGTTTGATGAAAACTAAAAGAAAACTAGTTAATCAAACCATTTCATGATCATATAAACACTGAACGTTTTCGATATGTAAATCCTTGTGGATTAAAGGGATTTTGAAGTGGGGGTATAGTCTCAAATGAAAATTTGGACTAAGTTTCATCTTGAATTGAGCCATGATATTTAGCGTAAACTACTATGAGCGAGGGAGCTAGATATTGAAATGTAAAAGGACAGAAGTGCCATCAAGTCCTTTTCCCCTGTAGTAATCTACATATTCTTTCACTGTTGTGCCCCTATACTTCGCCGGGTTCTCTTCAGAAAGCAACTCCTTGATTGGTTCAAACACTTTCAAGGTTGGAATCGTGCTTGTTGAAAAGAACGAAGCCACTGATACTCTAGGACCAATCTTGTTTGCCAACACTCTGTGTTGCGGACTTAAAAACTTGTCATTTGTAATCAACTGAAAAGGTTACACAAATAACAATACCATGGTAAATAATTAGCACACTTAGTTTCCCCTTTAAGATAGACTAAAAGATATTAAAAATTGAGAAACAGGGAAAGAGATATATGCCTGTAGTAGATCGCCTGCATTTACTATTAGAGCTCCGGGGATGTGAGGAACATCTGTCCACTGGTTCTGATAAAACACTTGGAGGCCTCCGACATGGTCTTGTAGAAGAACTGTGATGAAACTATTGTCGGTGTGATTGGGGGTGCCTATTGCTAACTCGGGTTGTGGGCAAGAAGGATAGTAATGGCCAAGAACAGCAAGGCCTTCAGCACACCCCATTTCCAAAAGGTGATTAGGGTGGAGCCCAAGAGCCTCCGATATTAACTCGAACAGACAACCTCCAAGCTTTAACACACGACTCGAGTACTCTGGCCATATATCTCTACAACGATAACTCCCAGTTGAGCTTTAGATAATTTGGGTCAGAATATATACTTCATTTTTGACCATATACATAAAAGAGACTTTTTCAAATGTCAAAATATTTACTATTTCATAATATATGTATGGTTCAAGTTAATAAATTTCTAATTTCCAACCAGGACTTCATCAAATCATTTATAAATAACAGAACAATCAAGCAAGAAATATATGTGTGTGCTTCTATACTAATCAATTTAGTTCAATCAATCGGAATTTCCTCTGAAATTGGAGCTGGGGATATGAAAAGGCATCTCGTTGAACTCAAATTTACAGTTAAAAATAAAATACATGTATATATATGTATGTGTGTCTATATATACCAATCAATTTCATTCAATTGAAACAAATGGGCTAGAAAATGATCATTGACCTGCAAGGTGGTGGCAATTCTTCGGGTTGAGGAGATTAGGAGCCATAGAGCATAAGAGAGTGTCTCTCCAGTTAGTAACCGGTGCAGCATACAAGTCGAAATTGCTGTTATAAACCACCCTACGTTTCCCGTCCCTTGTGTACCACTCTTTCTTGACCTCACTATCTTGTTCATGAAACCCGATCACCCCTTTCTTCATATCTTCAAGCATACTTCCCGAGATACCATGATTCACAATCTGAAAGAATCCCCAGCTCTCTAGCGCGTCCTTCACTTTCTCTATCACCTTCTTTCGCCTTATTGGGTCTTCATTGATTCCATTTAAGTCGATCGTTGGAGGAATTGGTTTTGGAAGTAACGGTTGGTCAGACGACTTGATGTTTTCATTTGAAGGTATGAGAAATATACGTGGGACTTTCGTGATTCCAGTATCAACAAGTCCTTTGACACCGGTTTTGGTTTCATCGAATGCTGTTAGTTCAGCTTTACGTGGTTGGATTATTGAAGATGTGTTATCAAGAACCATCTTTGTGTATATATTTCTTGTTTGGCAACTATACTATTATGACCATCCATGACCATGATCCACTCGATATATATATCCATTATATTTATATTCATATGTTAATCCTTTATTTGGTTAGAAATTTTCTTGGTCACACGATATATTTGTCCACTACGTAGAGCTTGATCAACATGTAACAATATATTTAGTCAATTCTGGTACAATTTTAATGGTAACTACGTACCATTTCTGGTAAAATTTCTTTCCGTCTCACTTGAATATTCATAAAAAACAAAAACATTCTTTGAAATTTCATTCATTCAAATTCCAATTCCTTTAACAGATTCCATTTCTTCCGAAAACATTTTGAACCAAACGCGCCATAAGAATTTTAAAACATATGTAATGTAACATGAGATAGACCTCTACCTAGGTAGAAAGCTGTCTGTCTAAGGGGGAAGGGAGTGGTTCAACCCGCTGGGGAACACCACCGCCATCCCAACGGGTTGCCAATGGGTTGGGCTTCGGCTGGCTTTGAACTGGTTGCGGGTTGAGAAGATTGAGACGTTGGAGCGTGTGGGGTGAGAGTGGGGCCCTCCTGTTTCGACCGTTACCAAATTAAAAAAAAAAAGTTCATCTTGTGAACTGAAGGTGAACCTTGTGAACTGAAGGTGGTGGCGGCTGAAAACTTGTGGGTTTTCAAATGAGGAAGATAACACATTTCAAGTGTTGTCCATTTAGGTCTTTTATTTGTTTAAATTTTCATCTTAAAACTTAAACTTTAAAAGTATGTTTGTTATTTTAAGTTCTTTTGTATGTTTAAAGTTTTATCATCTTGGACCCTAAACTTGTAAAGTTATTATTTCTAGAGGAAAATGCATAATATTATGATTATTATATAAAATTATTAATAAATGAAAATAATATTTAATTTAATTATGTAAAAAAAAAAATTGAAAGGGTTGAGAAAATGATAAATGTCATGGAAAATGGTTGGAGGGTTGAAAAGGAAAAATGAGTTTGAGAGATGTAATTGGTGGGATTTGGGAGGGTTGAAATTTTAAGCTTCATGACTCCCTTCCCCCTAAGCCATTGAGTAGAACTCAAGTGGCAACTCTAAATAGTTCAAATAATACATATGTAAATGATAATTCAACCTTTATATGCGGGGAAAATTGAACCCATAATCTTTGTCTCAAAAGCAAAGGTGATAACCACTTAATCGTTTTATTTTAAAACAGATGTATTATTTGAATTATTTAGAGTTGCGGTCTACTCAATAGCTTAGACAGAGAGAGTTTTAAAACCCAATAAATCCGAGTACTATCAATTAATTATTTAGTTTCCATTCTTAACATGAACACTTTTGATTTTATTGGTCTTGATAGTTTACCTAGGATAGGAAGACTAGTAAGCAATGCCTTCGTGTTTGTAGGTAGTTTAGCAACCTACGTTATGCCTAGGTAAGGAATATAATCGATCTTAATTAATGCTAGATGTCACTTTTGTATTACTATATCGATATAGTATCCAACAAACCAATTAAGTCGTATCAAAAGTATGACAATGCCTCATATGCTTTTTTACTCGTATTTATAAAAGTCATCTCTTAATACTTTACGCATCTAAATAAATCGATTTAGATGCAATTAATTTTCTGTGGGCGACTTACAATCCATTAGTTGTCTGTGCTATATTCATAGGTATATGAGTATATATCCAATGGGCATTTAAACAATTTAAGAAGATTATGGCTTGGTTTAGTTAGTTTTCCTCTATTAATGAGATGTTGGTGATTTGGGGTCATATAAAAGTTATAACGTTTCAAAATTTTAATTGGGATCACTTCACGTCAGTAATAATTCGAACACATTATTTGTACTTGTATGTGTCATATATAATAATAATAGATATTTGTATCGTAATTCTTTTAGGTTCATAAATACAAGTTATCGCAAACAATTTAGGTTGCGTTTAGTTGGCGGATTGTGATTGAATTCGATGGAATTGTAATTAAATTTCATTCTAAGGTGTTTTTGTTTGGAAAAAAAATAAAGGAATCTTATTCCTATAGAATGTACACATTTCTTTAAATGATGAAATTTACAATCCTAGGGGGTATGTCAAAGAATGTCATTACATCAGTAAGTAGAATCTCCAAAAGACAGATTTACCCCTTACAACCCTACACATGACACAATATACAAGCCTCCATATCTTTTTTCATTCACTTCTATAGATCTGATCTCCTTCTTCACACATCTCTTTTTCCATCAGGTAACTTTTTAAAAACCTTATAACATTAATCGATTCTTAGTAATATTTTGATATTAATTCATATTATATCATCTTTTTCTTATGTGGATGATTTCTTTTTTGTAATTTCTTTTTATTTTTCTATACCGTTTTTTTTCCAATTAATTCCAAGTAATATTTTGTTTTCTCCTTTGCTTTAATTGTGCCATGAAGACTGCACTAATCAAAGTTGTTAACTGATCAATTCTTTTGCTCATATGTTTTCAACAAGTTTTTTGACCTCGGGCGTTGCCCGGGATCGACGTTGCGTTATGCAAACATATATACATACAACATTACCTAAAAGTTTGGACACTTAAAGTTTACTATAAGGGGTAGAAACTAAAAAAATTGGTGGTCAAAACCAAGAGTTTGATGGTAAAAGTTAGAAGCCTTAAAATAAGAGATAGAAAGTAAAAAAAAAAAAAAAAAATTTGATGATTAAAGTTAGAACTATAATTAAGTTTGTATACAAAAAGTTGGACTAAAGTTAAAAAATCCAAAAGTTAAGTGGTAAAAATAAGTTTAAAGCGTTAAAATAAGAGAAAGAAAGTAAAAAAAAAAAAGATTTGATGATTAAAGTTAAAATCCAAAGTTAATTGATAAAAATTAAAGACTTTAAAAGTAAATTATACTTGTATACAAAAAGTTAGACTAAAGTGATAAAACCTAAAAGTTAAGTGGTAAAAATAAGAAACTCAAAAAGTATACAATCGTTAAAAAAAAAAGAAAAAGACAAAATAGGAATAAGACAAAATTGCTGACGTCATGATGACGTCAGCGCCGGGTTACTGTAGCTAAGGCCTCTATAATTGTTATATATATAATATTTTTTTGTATCTGCTATTTAAGGTTTTTTTCCAATCATATATGTTATTTCTTACACATTGGATGATGACAGGATGTCACGTCTTAGTTTAGTAACACGTCGGCGTAGGCAAAGGAGAAAACAAATAGTTGTTGCATTTTGGAACCAAGTTATGACTGTAGCTGTATGGTTTTTTACTACAATATGCATGTTGATGGTCAAATACAGATTTAGTAAATCCCGTATTCGGACCATTTCATCAAGTTTTAGTCGATCCACAATATTAGATAGGTATGTTTACCAGAGTGACACAACAATGTGTCTTTCATGCATGCTCATTTTCATGAATGTCTTTTACGTGTTTCATACTTGACGTATAATATTATGTTTTTAAATAAATACAAAAATGTTAATTTTTTTATTAAGGGTATTTTGGTCTTTTATCAAAATTTTATTCTAATTTCGTTGACAAATTTACAAACCAAACAGACAGAAGGAATTAAATTCCATTCCATTTCCAGACAACCAAACGCACTACAGAATTAAATTTCATTCCTTCAGATTTCATTCCATCAAATTTCATTTCTTCCAAAAAATTCTGCATACCAAACGAGCCTTAAGTTCAAGAAAAAATGTACTCCAATCGGATTCTTTTATTTTTATTTAGAATCTACATAACTTATTTGTATTTCATTATATCTATGATGAACAAACATGTGGGTGTAGTTTAGTGGTGAGAATTCCACGTTGTGGCCGTGGAGACCTGGGCTCGAATCCCAGTACCCACAATTTTTTTGGTTTATAATCTTTACATTTTTTATACTTTTCTTATATATTTATGGGCCGCATACTCGTACAAATATGATGATTGACATAGTTTTTGGGCTTTATACATAACACAGGCCCAACTTAACTACTTTTCCTCAAAACCCTAATCCAGCCCATACAATAGAAACTTGTTTCACCCCTAAAACCCTACTTCTTTGATTATATATACATCGCTATGCTATCTCTCTTTCATATACAAATCATCTTATTTTGCAGCCTTCTCAATACTTAAAATCATATCTCCAATTCCATACTCTTTGTGAGCTTTCTTTATCTATTTTTGTTCTATATATATATATTGAAATTTTTTTATATTTGTATGTGAAAATGATGAGAGTTATTGTCGCCCCAGTCTTATGAGCTTTGTAACAATTACATAGCTCTATGGTGATAGACATAATTAATAATCTGATTCATTAATCAAAACCATTCTTTTTTGTCCTTTATCAATTATAAGTTTAGTTAATATAAGAAATATTTGTATGTGAAAATGATGAGAGTTATTGTCGCCCCAGTCTTATGAGCTTTGTAACAATTACATAGCTCTATGGTGATAGACATAATTAATAATCTGATTCATTAATCAAAACCATTCTTTTTTGTAAATTTTTTTTTATAAAACTTGGAGATGATCGACTTTTGCAAATAATTGATATGATGATTTATTTTACCCATTTTTGTCTGTACTTTCGAATGATGATTTACAATACATGCACTACCATCTGATCATTTAAGTTTGATAAGTCGATATTTTCTATTTTTTTTAACATTATGTATTTATTTCAAAAAAAATTAATTTATTTTCTGCTAGTTTACACATTTTAATTTTATTGCTTTCGATGATGCAAAGAATTATTTTACACTGATGTTTAACTGTGATTAACTTAAATTGATCACCATCTTTCGGCTGAGATTGCATACAATCAATCATTTATATTATTTTTAATTAATGGTATTAGTAATGCCCATTGGTATCTAATGCCTTGACTTAATTAATGTATTAGGCATTTCGTTTTTATTTGGGCAAAAAGTGATGATAACAAATTTGCGACACAGTTTGCTGTTTTATATCCAAAGCTTACTGTTATTTATTTCTGTTCACATTTTTATATCTTCAACAACACATAATTATAAAAGTTTAATTTTTTAAAAATATTTTATATAAAAAAGGGCTATGATGAGAATCTAGGAAAGTCATGCACCACTCTGATTCATTGTGATTGATAAACTTTCTCATTACCCATTTTTGCTTCTGAGCCCTTTTTATATGATATTCATCTCAGTTTGTAAAATGAATAAAATTTGTAAGTTGATTATTCAAGTGGAACCAAATGATGGGATTTCTCTTTGAGAGATCAAACCATGATGCGGACCGTATAGCTTTAATCGGCTGTTGGGGATAAATTTTTGGTTTCTGATGGTTCTTCTGGCTACATTTGATAGCTTATTTTATAATTAAGTTTGTGTAACAAACCTTACTTAAAGGTCAAGATTTAAAGATTATTTTGTAATTTTGATCTTTGATTTCACATCAAGATATTTTTAACATTACTTCTAAAGAGGATTGTGTGTTTAGTCCACGAATTCTCAACAAATCAACGTGAATATCTCAAATCATTAACAAATCATGGAGTTTATACCTCTTTTATACCAGTTAGATAAAATGTAACACCCGACGTTTAAAAATATGGGTTTTCAAAAATTTTCACTTAACGGTGTCAAATTGCGGAAGAAAAGACTTTAAAAGTTAAACAATAGTTCATATGAAAACCCAACGGTTGCCCAACATAAAACAACCGTTCACACGACACTACATAAATTCGACATTAAGTACGAAATGTAACTAAATGTCTAAGAAAGAATTGTCTATGGGTAGCTAAGGCTCCTTCATTGCATCTACCCAAGCTCACAAGTCCTGCGTCACTAGTCCATCAAGCTAAACCTGAGGGAACAACCACATTAAAGAAAACAAGTGTTAGCTATAAGAATAGCTAAGTAAGATCACACTTAATTTAAAAACATTTGTCCAATTAAAACATTTCTTCATTATTAGACAAGCTCATTAGGCACCACACACAACACACAAAACTGCATATCAACTTCATATCAAATAGGATATCATCCTAAACGTGCCTATCCTGCATTACTTCATTACACACGATTAACCACATAACTGCTTTCTACATTGACTGCTTTACTACGTTTTAACTGCTTTATTACATTAACTGCTTTACTACGTTAACTGCTTTATTACATTAACTGCTTTACTACGTTAACTGCTTTACTACGTTATTAACTGCTTACACGGTTGTACATCAAGCGTCGTTAAGGAATGGCAAGTCAATCCAAGAGTAATCCGTATGTGGAGGTTGGTCAAACCCCTCGTATTACTCGCCCTGCATTATAAAGACCATGTTGCAAGGAGCCACCCAAGCAACAACTACTTCAACGCACTTAGCCGGGCTAGGGCAAGTACAGGTTAAGCTTAACACTTTCCTGCATCAAAGTTTAACGAGCTCAATCTTGCATTACCTAAACATTTACTACGTTTACTGCTTTTACGTTTGGGCCCTTAAACGTGCACGTGTCATGGCAACTATAACAAGTCTAGTGAACTAGATGAGCAAGCCATTAATACATGCACACAATAACATAAACTACGTCATACTGCATTTCAAGATTCTACATGCTACTTCATATAAAAACACTACGTTACCCTTCTTACCACAACACATACTACTTTATACTTCATTTCATAACACATACTACATTATACTTCATTTCATAACACATACTACATTATACTTCATTTCATAACACATACTACATTATACTTCATTTCATAACACATACTACATTATACTTCATTTCATAACACATACTACATTATACTTCATTCATAACACATACTACTTTATACTTCATTTCATAACACATACTACTTTATACTTCATTTCATAACACATACTACATTATACTTCATTTCATAACACATACTACATTATACTTCATTTCATAACACATACTACATTATACTTCATTTCATAACACATACTACATTATACTTCATTTCATAACACATACTACATTATACTTCATTTCATAACACATACTACATTATACTTCATTTCATAACACATACTACATTATACTTCATTTCATAACACATACTACATTATACTTCATTTCATAACACATACTACATTATACTTCATTTCATAACACATACTACATTATACTTCATTTCATAACACATACTACATTATACTTCATTTCATAACACATACTACATTATACTTCATTTCATAACACATACTACATTATACTTCATTTCATAACACATACTACATTATACTTCATTTCATAACACATACTACATTATACTTCATTTCATAACACATACTACATTATACTTCATTTCATAACACATACTACATTATACTTCATTTCATAACACATACTACATTATACTTCATTTCATAACACATACTACATTATACTTCATTTCATAACACATACTACATTATACTTCATTTCATAACACATACTACATTATACTTCATTTCATAACACATACTACATTATACTTCATTTCATAACACATACTACATTATACTTCATTTCATAACACATACTACATTATACTTCATTTCATAACACATACTACATTATACTTCATTTCATAACACATACTACATTATACTTCATTTCATAACACATACTACATTATACTTCATTTCATAACACATACTACATTATACTTCATTTCATAACACATACTACATTATACTTCATTTCATAACACATACTACATTATACTTCATTTCATAACACATACTACATTATACTTCATTTCATAACACATACTACATTATACTTCATTTCATAACACATACTACATTATACTTCATTTCATAACACATACTACATTATACTTCATTTCATAACACATACTACATTATACTTCATTTCATAACACATACTACATTATACTTCATTTCATAACACATACTACATTATACTTCATTTCATAACACATACTACATTATACTTCATTTCATAACACATACTACATTATACTTCATTTCATAACACATACTACATTATACTTCATTTCATAACACATACTACATTATACTTCATTTCATAACACATACTACATTATACTTCATTTCATAACACATACTACATTATACTTCATTTCATAACACATACTACATTATACTTCATTTCATAACACATACTACATTATACTTCATTTCATAACACATACTACATTATACTTCATTTCATAACACATACTACATTATACTTCATTTCATAACACATACTACATTATACTTCATTTCATAACACATACTACATTATACTTCATTTCATAACACATACTACATTATACTTCATTTCATAACACATACTACATTATACTTCATTTCATAACACATACTACATTATACTTCATTTCATAACACATACTACATTATACTTCATTTCATAACACATACTACATTATACTTCATTTCATAACACATACTACATTATACTTCATTTCATAACACATACTACATTATACTTCATTTCATAACACATACTACATTATACTTCATTTCATAACACATACTACATTATACTTCATTTCATAACACATACTACATTATACTTCATTTCATAACACATACTACATTATACTTCATTTCATAACACATACTACATTATACTTCATTTCATAACACATACTACATTATACTTCATTTCATAACACATACTACATTATACTTCATTTCATAACACATACTACATTATACTTCATTTCATAACACATACTACATTATACTTCATTTCATAACACATACTACATTATACTTCATTTCATAACACATACTACATTATACTTCATTTCATAACACATACTACATTATACTTCATTTCATAACACATACTACATTATACTTCATTTCATAACACATACTACATTATACTTCATTTCATAACACATACTACATTATACTTCATTTCATAACACATACTACATTATACTTCATTTCATAACACATACTACATTATACTTCATTTCATAACACATACTACATTATACTTCATTTCATAACACATACTACATTATACTTCATTTCATAACACATACTACATTATACTTCATTTCATAACACATACTACATTATACTTCATTTCATAACACATACTACATTATACTTCATTTCATAACACATACTACATTATACTTCATTTCATAACACATACTACATTATACTTCATTTCATAACACATACTACATTATACTTCATTTCATAACACAAACTACTTTATTGACCATATACATCATTAATCTTCATTAAATGTCACTACATGGACATTAACCTTCATATTACACACATTTATACTACATTAACATTTAGGCTTACAAGCCTCACACATAACACACATTAACTACGTATAAGCATTAAATCTAAAATAGACTTAACGACACACACAATATTGACTTAACGGCATTAGTCAACTAGTAAAGAAAAGTTGGGGATGTTACAATTACCTCCCCCTTAAGAGGATTCCGTCCCCGGAATCTCTTCATTATGGAACAACTCGGGATACTTTTCCTTCATTACTGCTTCAGTTTCCCACGATAAGCTTTCTCCATGATTATGCTTCCACTTTATCAACACAAGGTCAATCACTTTTCGGCATAACTTCTTTTGCTTTCTTCCAAGTATCGCTACCGGTTCGTCTGCTATTCTCTTCATTGGGTCAATACTCACGTCTTTAATAGGAATCACACTTGACTCCTCAGCTAAACATTTCCTCAAGTAGGATACATGGAAGGTGTTGTGAATTCCATCCAATTCTGGAGGCAATTCCAACAGATAAGTTAGATCTTTTATGCGTTTCAACACTTTGAAAGGTCCAATAAATCTTGGACTCTACTTGCCCTTCTTTCCAAACCGGATAACTCCTTTCCATGGTGACTCTTTCAGCATCACTAAGTCACCTACACTAACTCCATTGGTCTCCTTTTTCTTATCTGCATAAGTTTTCTGCCTTTCTCTAGCCACACGTAAATCTTCTTTAGCCACATTGACTTTTTTTTTTTTTTTTTTTTTTTTTTTTTTTTTTTTTTTTTTTTTTTTTTTTTTTTTTTTTTTTTTTTTTTTTTTTTTTTTTTTTTTTTTTTTTTTTTTTTTTTTTTTTTTTTTTTTTTTTTTTTTTTTTTTTTTTTTTTTTTTTTTTTTTTTTTTTTTTTTTTTTTTTTTTTTTTTTTTTTTTTTTTTTTTTTTTTTTTTTTTTTTTTTTTTTTTTTTTTTTTTTTTTTTTTTTTTTTTTTTTTTTTTTTTTTTTTTTTTTTTTTTTTTTTTTTTTTTTTTTTTTTTTTTTTTTTTTTTTTTTTTTTTTTTTTTTTTTTTTTTTTTTTTTTTTTTTTTTTTTTTTTTTTTTTTTTTTTTTTTTTTTTTTTTTTTTTTTTTTTTTTTTTTTTTTTTTTTTTTTTTTTTTTTTTTTTTTTTTTTTTTTTTTTTTTTTTTTTTTTTTTTTTTTTTTTTTTTTTTTTTTTTTTTTTTTTTTTTTTTTTTTTTTTTTTTTTTTTTTTTTTTTTTTTTTTTTTTTTTTTTTTTTTTTTTTTTTTTTTTTTTTTTTTTTTTTTTTTTTTTTTTTTTTTTTTTTTTTTTTTTTTTTTTTTTTTTTTTTTTTTTTTTTTTTTTTTTTTTTTTTTTTTTTTTTTTTTTTTTTTTTTTTTTTTTTTTTTTTTTTTTTTTTTTTTTTTTTTTTTTTTTTTTTTTTTTTTTTTTTTTTTTTTTTTTTTTTTTTTTTTTTTTTTTTTTTTTTTTTTTTTTTTTTTTTTTTTTTTTTTTTTTTTTTTTTTTTTTTTTTTTTTTTTTTTTTTTTTTTTTTTTTTTTTTTTTTTTTTTTTTTTTTTTTTTTTTTTTTTTTTTCTCAATCACTTTTCGGCATAACTTCTTTCCATGGTAACTCTTTCAGCATCACTAAGTCACCTACACTAACTCCATTGGTCTCCTTTTTCTTATCTGCATAAGTTTTCTGCCTTTCTCTAGCCACACGTAAATCTTCTTTAGCCACCTTGACTTTTTTTTTTTGAGTCCTACACTTTCTACCACACAACATTTAACAGAACTCCCTACTTACATCATCTATATACAAGATGGCAAGCTTCACCACACACGCATACTCATGAGTGACGAGAAAAGAAGCATTTTTTATCAGCTAGACTACACCACTCGTATCACATCATTGCCCCAAGGGGACATATACCACTTTGTCACATAATCCATAGTCGTCATATGAATACATTTCTGCTTCGAAATAACCGGTTGTTGCATCTCTTCAAATTGCACTCGGTGCTCGGATTTGACTTGTGTACAAGTCACACATTTTTGTACACACACTATCTCCTTCGTTATTTAGCCATCACAAATTGGACTTCAAATCAGCACCCTTGTACTACTTGGATGAGTATCCTATCAAGACCTATGGTCTCTTCAACTTAGCATGTCCAACTCATTGAACTTCTTACATAGTCTTTTCTCTTTCACTTTACACTTCATTCGTTTCGACATTTCTTTGATTCAATCTTTAAATCAAATCAGGTATCACCCCATTTTACATTCAGCAAAGACTATTCATTTGAAGGATAAGACCTTCCTGCCCGTATTAACATAGACTTTCCACTTAAACGTAACTTCATATCACATTTTGGCATATCGCACATAAACTTGTCACACGTATTTATATTAGCACATGCAGAGTATATACTCCTAATTATGCCTTTCAACGATACCTCATACTTATCCTCACGTCTTACATCTTTATCAACATACTCATACCACTTACATATTACGCACTAGCTTTACCACTAGCATGATTTCTCACGTCTTACGCACTAGCACTAAGGCTAGGACGATTTTCCCACATTTCACACTTTACTTTAACATTAGGTATGTATATAATACCTAACTAGTCCCACATCTACTTTAACGTTTAATCCCACTAACGTGCACAGCTCATAACAATTCCTACATGTATCTAGTGAACTAGATACTCCACACCTAAGCCCCACACATTAAGTCATCACACAACAATCATTTCATGGCGGCATATTATAATCGACATACTCCATATACATATAACCACTTTACTTTAAACGTCATCATTTCATAGTAAGCCACTTCATCCTTCATACAATCCCACATAACCTCCCGCATAACTCGGAAACCCAACACACATAAGATAATCCAGTTAACAGGTTAATTAAAGAAAACTACTTTTGTTGTGGCTCTAACGTGATAAAAGACAAGTATCTTCCTACACCTCGTATCATAATAGATTTTATCACATTACTGACGGCATTCAAATGAGCATGTCACCACGGTTCACAAGTCTCCTTAAGTACCACTTTTGGTCATTTCATTTTCGGATACAGAAATCTTACTTTTAAACGTATTGCTTCATGATGGTTCGTCTCACCTCTTCTGACTATGCTTCATTTCTACTACATTCTTGTCTCAAAGAACATTACCTTGAGCTGATTTGCCGTAGTCAAGCACTCACCATAGCCTCACAACCACGGATTTAGCCATTAAATAAAACTTTGCTCCTTTCAACATAACATGTCAGCTGCTCATTTAACTTTTACTCACTTTTGACGAATTTAAAACTAAGCCTTTTCGCGTTGAAATTCGTAATCACACTCTCTACACAAATATGATGTCCTACATCATTCTTAGACTAGGCAATATTGTCATCACTAACATGACGACTGAGCGATCTAGAGAATACTCCAAACTTGATCCCTTAACTTCATTCACGAGGACTTTAGTTATCATAAAGCATTTTCAGAAACTCAATAGGGTCGTCATAATGAGCGTATGCATAACTTCATCGGAACTTTCATTATCAACAACGGGTAGCAACATTGTAAATCCATCTTATAAGATAAATAGATCCCACAATCGGAAACAATAACTTCTTCCTATAACGGAGAACCAAAATGGAAGATGCGTTTGCACGAAAGTAACACTAGACATACATCACTTGAAGGCTCTACCTCACGATCGCAACGAAACCGAGAACCTTAAAGAACGTCTCAAAACTACGAGTAGGCTCGACTTTAGAAGTATAATCTTTGCCTTGCATTAGTGGATCACTTCGAAATCAAATACTCTTGAAAGCTTTTACTTCATATGCTTTAGGAAGCTATAAATGTTCCCATCATTATACTTTTTACTCCTTTCTTAAGGGAAAACTCTTCATCTTAAGAAACAGTCATACATAAGATTCCGTACAAATACAGGATATCAACATCACTTATACTTTCATGTAATAAGGAAGAATCTCCCCCGTAGGTACTCGTCTCAATTGTCACACATCGTCCCGTAACAAAATCAAAACTAAACGAGTCGTAATTCCCAAAATAATCCAAAGTATGCGCCACATCTTTCATCAAATTTCATCCTCTAATTGAATTCCATACGAACTCAAACCTTCAATCTTATTCCCAAGCACTACTTTCACATTTAGCAGCTCGAATAAAACCTCACATCATATCATAGTGCTCTTGGAATGGATGAGTTTCATGTTTAAGGGTTGAATTCACCATAGAATTGACTTCTTTACTTGCCTCATCTTCGTCCTCCTTTACTGCATTCGTACGTATCTACTCTTCACATGGTTAAATGGGATACCATTCAATGATTCCACCATTGTCATCTTCACTTCATTTGGATCATTACAGACACAGTCTCACAAACACACACATGTCGTGATACATTTACAATTACGTTCGCGACCGGAATTGTAACTATATTCTTTCATACGTGTGCCCGGTAACCCTTCTGTGCATCACCTACTTATCACCCTTCAAATATCCAGCATTAACTCTACTTGTTAGGTTCAAGTCCATGTTCCCATGAACTAGTAGACTCAACATCATTGTCCACCAATCACTTCACTCTTCACCGACTTTTAAACTTCATTTAACTTCATGTACTTCATAATCATCGTACACATTTAACCGGCTATAACTTTTCATTGATCTTCACACACTTCTACACACACGAGACATCAACGTCATTAAAGTTGTTATACGATGTTTATTTTCGACACTAAAGGTTCACTACATAGAAACCTCTCCAACTTCATTACTTTGCACACCGGTCAACACAAGTACGACTATACAAACACGTTCGTGTCGTGATACGCTTGCAATTATGTTCCGGACCATAATTGTAATTGTATCCTTTCACTCGCATGTTCGTTACCGCATTTGTGTATCGCCTTCTCATCACCAACTACATTCACGCAAACATCTTCACACATATGCATCTCACTTCTTTTACGATCCATGTCATGAACCCCATGGGTTGGACATTAATGGAATACCATTTCATCAATTTCTCCAACATTCCTTCATTTCCAACACTTCACACATAAACTACATCGCACACTTATCAAATTCAGTTGGAAAAATGGCACATCACCTCGTGGACCTTCTATCGTAGCAATAGGATAACTAGCGACGGAGGAGCGAGAAACGGATGAATAAAGGCTAAAACACATCTCCACATATCAATAAACACACATCAAATAGCCTTAATCCTACACTCTCACTCAATCCCAACCCGTCCTAGAGTACTTCATCTCAAAGCTAGGCATCCTACTTAAGCCTAACACGGTCTTCGTCGGTCTAAGTCCAAAATCCTACGGCATAAGTCGAATTTTGGTTCACTTAAACCAATTCTCTGATACCAACTTGTAACACCCGACGTTTAAAAATATGGGTTTTCAAAAACTTTCACCTAACGGTGTCAAATTGCGGAAGAAAAGACTTTAAAAGTCAAAATCGATAAAACATTTCGGTTTCTGCGTTTTGTTGGTGTTACATGCCATATCAAACAATAGTTCATATGAAAACCCAACGGTTGCCCAACATAAAAACAACCGTTCACACGACACTACATAAATTCGACATTAAGTACGAAATGTAACTAAATGTCTAAGAAAGAATCGTCTATGGGTAGCTAAGGCTCCTTCATTGCATCTACCCAAGCTCCTAAGTAGTTAAAGACATAAATTTCGGTGTTTCGGTCAAACACTGGTATGCGAAATTTCGGTTTTCTCGGTGGTATACCGGTGGTATACCGGTAATTTTAAATATTAATATTTTATATATTTTATATATAAATTTTTATATTTTATATAACATAGTATTTATGTATATACATAAATAAGAGTAAAAGATAAAACCTGGAAGTGCTGAAACAGAATTCACCGAAATTTCGGAAATTTTGGTCAAATTTCGGAAATTTCGGTGGTATTTCGGTCAAATTTCGGTCAAAACCACCGAAAATTTCGGAAACGATATCGAAACCGAAATTCAATACCGAAATTATGTCCCACCACCGAAAACCGGTATACCACCGAAATACCACCGAAATTTCACCGAAATTGATAACATAGCCCAAGCTCACAAGTCCTGCGTCACTAGTCCATCAAGCTAAACCTGAGGGAACAACCACATTAAAGAAACAAGTGTTAGCTATAAGAATAGCTAAGTAAGATCACACTTAATTTAAAAACATTTGTCCAATTAAAACATTTCTTCATTATTAGACAAGCTCATTAGGCACCACACACAACACACAAAACTGCATATCAACTTCATATCAAATAGGATATCATCCTAAACGTGCCTATCCTGCATTACTTCATTACACACGATTAACCACATAACTGCTTTCTACATTGACTGCTTTACTACGTTTTAACTGCTTTATTACATTAACTGCTTTATTACATTAACTGCTTTACTACGTTATTAACTGCGTTAATGTGTAACATAAGTTACACCCGACTAGATGACAAACCCCACACGGTTGTACATCAAGCGTCGTTAAGGAATGGCAAGCCAATCCCAAGAGCCCCCCCCCCCCCCCCCCCCCCCCCCCCCCCCCCCCCCCCCCCCCCCCCCCCCCCCCCCCCCCCCCCCCCCCCCCCCCCCCCCCCCCCCCCCCCCCCCCCCCCCCCCCCCCCCCCCCCCCCCCCCCCCCCCCCCCCCCCCCCCCCCCCCCCCCCCCCCCCCCCCCCCCCCCCCCCCCCCCCCCCCCCCCCCCCCCCCCCCCCCCCCCCCCCCCCCCCCCCCCCCCCCCCCCCCCCCCCCCCCCCCCCCCCCCCCCCCCCCCCCCCCCCCCCCCCCCCCCCCCCCCCCCCCCCCCCCCCCCCCCCCCCCCCCCCCCCCCCCCCCCCCCCCCCCCCCCCCCCCCCCCCCCCCCCCCCCCCCCCCCCCCCCCCCCCCCCCCCCCCCCCCCCCCCCCCCCCCCCCCCCCCCCCCCCCCCCCCCCCCCCCCCCCCCCCCCCCCCCCCCCCCCCCCCCCCCCCCCCCCCCTTATACATTATACTTCATTTCATAACACATGCTACATTATACTTCATTTCATAACACATACTACATTATACTTCATTTCTACATTTCCTGCATAATAAGAGACTTCGTAATACTTACATAAACTGCATAACAAGACACTACATTAAGCAATACTTCATTTCACTACATTAGGGACTGCATTTCAGGTCTCATGGTCAACTACATAACCCATAATACCTCCCGTGTAACCCGAGATACCCACATATATCATAAGTTACCGTTAAGGAAGTTATAAGTATGAAACCTTTGCTTGTTGAACCCTCAGCGTGACAAAAGTAGTGTATCTTACCTCGATACGGTTAAACAACAAGCTACAAGCACAATACAACGATGACTAGGTGTCTCCAATAACCTAGAACAAGTATAAGATCGAAATATAAGCTAAATAACACATTTGTGAAATCTGGCCATGTGGTGCGCCGCACCTCCCACATGGTGCGTCGCACCAATCCTCCAGGGAAATTCCTATCAACATAGGTGCGCCGCACCTATCCTTTGGTGCGTCGGTACCCCTTGTATTACTCGCCCTGCATTATAAAGACCATGTTGAAAGGAGCCACCCAAGCAACAACTACGTCAACGCACTTAGCCGGGCTAGGGCAAGTACGGGTTAAGCTTAACACTTTCCTGCATCAAAGTTTAACGAGCTCGATCCTGCATTATTTAGTTTAGGTGACTGCATTACCTAAACATTTACTACGTTTACTGCTTTTACGTTTGGGCCCTTAAACGTGCACGTGTCATGGCAACTATAACAAGTCTAGTGAACTAGATGAGCAAGCCATTAATACATGCACACAATAACATAAACTACGTCATACTGCATTTCAAGATTCTACATGCTACTTCATATAAAAACACTACGTTACCCTTCTTACCACAACACATACTACTTTATACTTCATTTCATAACACATACTACATTATACTTCATTTCATAACACATACTACATTATACTTCATTTCATAACACATACTACATTATACTTCATTTCTACATTTCCTGCATAATAAGAGACTTCGTAATACTTACATAAACTGCATAACAAGACACTACATTAAGCAATACTTCATTTCATAACACATACTACATTATACTTCATTTCATAACACATACTACATTATACTTCATTTCATAACACATACTACATTATACTTCATTTCATAACACATACTACATTATACTTCATTTCATAACACATACTACATTATACTTCATTTCATAACACATACTACATTATACTTCATTTCATAACACATACTACATTATACTTCATTTCATAACACATACTACATTATACTTCATTTCATAACACATACTACATTATACTTCATTTCATAACACATACTACATTATACTTCATTTCATAACACATACTACATTATACTTCATTTCATAACACATACTACATTATACTTCATTTCATAACACATACTACATTATACTTCATTTCATAACACATACTACATTATACTTCATTTCATAACACATACTACATTATACTTCATTTCATAACACATACTACATTATACTTCATTTCATAACACATACTACATTATACTTCATTTCATAACACATACTACATTATACTTCATTTCATAACACATACTACATTATACTTCATTTCATAACACATACTACATTATACTTCATTTCATAACACATACTACATTATACTTCATTTCATAACACATACTACATTATACTTCATTTCATAACACATACTACATTATACTTCATTTCATAACACATACTACATTATACTTCATTTCATAACACATACTACATTATACTTCATTTCATAACACATACTACATTATACTTCATTTCATAACACATACTACATTATACTTCATTTCATAACACATACTACATTATACTTCATTTCATAACACATACTACATTATACTTCATTTCATAACACATACTACATTATACTTCATTTCATAACACATACTACATTATACTTCATTTCATAACACATACTACATTATACTTCATTTCATAACACATACTACATTATACTTCATTTCATAACACATACTACATTATACTTCATTTCATAACACATACTACATTATACTTCATTTCATAACACATACTACATTATACTTCATTTCATAACACATACTACATTATACTTCATTTCATAACACATACTACATTATACTTCATTTCATAACACATACTACATTATACTTCATTTCATAACACATACTACATTATACTTCATTTCATAACACATACTACATTATACTTCATTTCATAACACATACTACATTATACTTCATTTCATAACACATACTACATTATACTTCATTTCATAACACATACTACATTATACTTCATTTCATAACACATACTACATTATACTTCATTTCATAACACATACTACATTATACTTCATTTCATAACACATACTACATTATACTTCATTTCATAACACATACTACATTATACTTCATTTCATAACACATACTACATTATACTTCATTTCATAACACATACTACATTATACTTCATTTCATAACACATACTACATTATACTTCATTTCATAACACATACTACATTATACTTCATTTCATAACACATACTACATTATACTTCATTTCATAACACATACTACATTATACTTCATTTCATAACACATACTACATTATACTTCATTTCATAACACATACTACATTATACTTCATTTCATAACACATTAACTACGTATAAGCATTAAATCTAAAATAGACTTAACGACACACACAATATTGACTTAACGGCATTAGTCAACTAGTAAAGAAAAGTTGGGGATGTTACATAAAACTTTAAATGTTAATTGTCTTAAGTAATTGTTGTATCTTATACCAACAGGATTAAATTCCATTGTTAGATTTAGAGTAATGGGTTGTTAGATTTAGAGTTTTAAAGGGTAAATTACAAAAATCATACTTGAGGTTTATTTGAAACTACACTGGTCATCCCTACAATCCATTGTTGTTAAAAACTTACACTGACCATATCTATCGCTGACGGTCGTCTATTTGACTGTTAAGTCAAGTCACGTGCCATGCATGTGAGGTATCAAAATCGTAATTTCGTGTATATTTCAGGTATCATCTGTGTAATTTACCCTAATAAAAAATTATTAAGATTATTTTTATTTTTATTTCAATTATTAAAAAGGATAGATATTCTATATTAAATTATATATATATATATTATTTTAAAAAACCATATTTCAAAACAAACAATTAAAAATTTATAAAAGGATGTCATCAAACGATACAGGTTTAGGCTTAGAAATTAAGGTTGACTAACGACTAACCGTTTTTTTTTTTTATTTTTTTTTTTTTTTTTTTTTTACAGTAATAACCCTCTGCGTCGCAGTGGGTCTGACACACCCCCACTGCGCCGCAGTGGGAACTCCCTGACTTCCGGGTACAAAAACCTCCACTGCGCCGCAGTGGGTTTGAAGCACTCCCACTGCGCCGCAGTGGGAACTCTCTGGTCTCAGCCTGAGTAAAAATTCAGCATTCCAACTTTTCCTTTAACACAAAACTCAACCCCCATTCACTCAAATTCATAACCAACATTTCAAAACACATCCAGAACTTGCAACAATTATAAAAACACATTTTTAAACATAATTACAACATTAACTTGTTCCAAATCTCATGTTCAACCATTATGGGTCATTTACCCCCTTTGACACCATTTTCGCCCAAGTTGCAACTTTACAAGTTTTCCAAAAGCTCTACATTTGACATAAGCAGAATTTTAACTAAAAGATGACCTTCAAAACCCAAATTGTACAACAAAGATTCATAACCAGCATTTCAAAACACATCCAGAACTTGCAACAATTATAAAAACACATTTTTAAACATAATTACAACATTAACTTGTTCCAAATCTCATGTTCAACCATTATGGGTCATTTACCCCCTTTGACACCATTTTCGCCCAAGTTGCAACTTTACAAGTTTTCCAAAAGCTCTACATTTGACATAAGCAGAATTTTAACTAAAAGATGACCTTCAAAACCCAAATTGTACAACTCAAATTCAATCCAACATTTCAAAACACATCCAGAACTTGCAACAATTATAAAAACACATTTTTAAACATAATTACAACATTAACTTGTTCCAAATCTCATGTTCAACCATTATGGGTCATTTACCCCCTTTGACACCATTTTCGCCCAAGTTGCAACTTTACAAGTTTTCCAAAAGCTCTACATTTGACATAAGCAGAATTTTAACTAAAAGATGACCTTCAAAACCCAAATTGTACACTCAAATTCATAACCAACATTTCAAAACACATCCAGAACTTGCAACAATTATAAAAACACATTTTTAAACATAATTACAACATTAACTTGTTCCAAATCTCATGTTCAACCATTATGGGTCATTTACCCCCTTTGACACCATTTTCGCCCAAGTTGCAACTTTACAAGTTTTCCAAAAGCTCTACATTTGACATAAGCAGAATTTTAACTAAAAGATGACCTTCAAAACCCAAATTGTACCAAGAGCCAAATTCATAACCAACATTTCAAAACACATCCAGAACTTGCAACAATTATAAAAACACATTTTTAAACATAATTACAACATTAACTTGTTCCAAATCTCATGTTCAACCATTATGGGTCATTTACCCCCTTTGACACCATTTTCGCCCAAGTTGCAACTTTACAAGTTTTCCAAAAGCTCTACATTTGACATAAGCAGAATTTTAACTAAAAGATGACCTTCAAAACCCAAATTGTACCAAGAGCCAAATGATTCATAACCAACATTTCAAAACACATCCAGAACTTGCAACAATTATAAAAACACATTTTTAAACATAATTACAACATTAACTTGTTCCAAATCTCATGTTCAACCATTATGGGTCATTAACCCCTTGTGTACGAGGCCTAAGAACCTCTTGTGAATGGGGCCTAAGAACCCCTATATGTGATATTGATTGTGTTGTTTGGCTTATATGGATCCATATAAGCTAAACAATCATGACTATCGGGGTTCTTAGGCCCCGGAGTTCTTAGGCCCGGAGGTTCTTAGGCCTCATTTCATGTCAACAATAGGGGTTCTTAGGCCCCGGAGGTTCTTAGGCCTCATTTCATGTCAACAATAGGGGTTCTTAGGCCCCGGAGGTTCTTAGGCCTCATTTCATGTCAACAATAGGGGTTCTTAGGCCCCGGAGGTTCTTAGGCCTCATTTCATGTCAACAATAGGGGTTCTTAGGCCCCGGAGGTTCTTAGGCCTCATTTCATGTCAACAATAGGGGTTCTTAGGCCCCGGAGGTTCTTAGGCCTCATTTCATGTCAACAATAGGGGTTCTTAGGCCCCGGAGGTTCTTAGGCCTCATTTCATGTCAACAATAGGGGTTCTTAGGCCCCGGAGGTTCTTAGGCCTCATTTCATGTCAACAATAGGGGTTCTTAGGCCCCGGAGGTTCTTAGGCCTCATTTCATGTCAACAATAGGGGTTCTTAGGCCCCGGAGGTTCTTAGGCCTCATTTCATGTCAACAATAGGGGTTCTTAGGCCCCGGAGGTTCTTAGGCCTCATTTCATGTCAACAATAGGGGTTCTTAGGCCCCGGAGGTTCTTAGGCCTCATTTCATGTCAACAATAGGGGTTCTTAGGCCCCGGAGGTTCTTAGGCCTCATTTCATGTCAACAATAGGGGTTCTTAGGCCCCGGAGGTTCTTAGGCCTCATTTCATGTCAACAATAGGGGTTCTTAGGCCCCGGAGGTTCTTAGGCCTCATTTCATGTCAACAATAGGGGTTCTTAGGCCCCGGAGGTTCTTAGGCCTCATTTCATGTCAACAATAGGGGTTCTTAGGCCCCGGAGGTTCTTAGGCCTCATTTCATGTCAACAATAGGGGTTCTTAGGCCCCGGAGGTTCTTAGGCCTCATTTCATGTCAACAATAGGGGTTCTTAGGCCCCGGAGGTTCTTAGGCCTCATTTCATGTCAACAATAGGGGTTCTTAGGCCCCGGAGGTTCTTAGGCCTCATTTCATGTCAACAATAGGGGTTCTTAGGCCCCGGAGGTTCTTAGGCCTCATTTCATGTCAACAATAGGGGTTCTTAGGCCCCGGAGGTTCTTAGGCCTCATTTCATGTCAACAATAGGGGTTCTTAGGCCCCGGAGGTTCTTAGGCCTCATTTCATGTCAACAATAGGGGTTCTTAGGCCCCGGAGGTTCTTAGGCCTCATTTCATGTCAACAATAGGGGTTCTTAGGCCCCGGAGGTTCTTAGGCCTCATTTCATGTCAACAATAGGGGTTCTTAGGCCCCGGAGGTTCTTAGGCCTCATTTCATGTCAACAATAGGGGTTCTTAGGCCCCGGAGGTTCTTAGGCCTCATTTCATGTCAACAATAGGGGTTCTTAGGCCCCGGAGGTTCTTAGGCCTCATTTCATGTCAACAATAGGGGTTCTTAGGCCCCGGAGGTTCTTAGGCCTCATTTCATGTCAACAATAGGGGTTCTTAGGCCCCGGAGGTTCTTAGGCCTCATTTCATGTCAACAATAGGGGTTCTTAGGCCCCGGAGGTTCTTAGGCCTCATTTCATGTCAACAATAGGGGTTCTTAGGCCCCGGAGGTTCTTAGGCCTCATTTCATGTCAACAATAGGGGTTCTTAGGCCCCGGAGGTTCTTAGGCCTCATTTCATGTCAACAATAGGGGTTCTTAGGCCCCGGAGGTTCTTAGGCCTCATTTCATGTCAACAATAGGGGTTCTTAGGCCCCGGAGGTTCTTAGGCCTCATTTCATGTCAACAATAGGGGTTCTTAGGCCCCGGAGGTTCTTAGGCCTCATTTCATGTCAACAATAGGGGTTCTTAGGCCCCGGAGGTTCTTAGGCCTCATCTCATGTCAACAATAGGGGTTCTTAGGCCTCATCTCATGTCAACAATAGGGGTTCTTAGGCCCCGGAGGTTCTTAGGCCTCATTTCATGTCAACAATAGGGGTTCTTAGGCCCCGGAGGTTCTTAGGCCTCATTTCATGTCAACAATAGGGGTTCTTAGGCCCCGGAGGTTCTTAGGCCTCATTTCATGTCAACAATAAGGGTTCTTAGGCCCCGGAGGTTCTTAGGCCCTGGAGGTTCTTAGGCCTCATTTCATGTCAACAATAGGGGTTCTTAGGCCCCGGAGGTTCTTAGGCCTCATTTCATGTCAACAATAGGGGTTCTTAGGCCCCGGAGGTTCTTAGGCCTCATTTCATGTCAACAATAGGGGTTCTTAGGCCCCGGAGGTTCTTAGGCCTCATTTCATGTCAACAATAGGGGTTCTTAGGCCCCGGAGGTTCTTAGGCCTCATTTCATGTCAACAATAGGGGTTCTTAGGCCCCGGAGGTTCTTAGGCCTCATTTCATGTCAACAATAGGGGTTCTTAGGCCCCGGAGGTTCTTAGGCCTCATTTCATGTCAACAATAGGGGTTCTTAGGCCCCGGAGGTTCTTAGGCCTCATTTCATGTCAACAATAGGGGTTCTTAGGCCCCGGAGGTTCTTAGGCCTCATCAATACTATGCCCCACATGGGCTCAACGCCAAATCAATTACCATGCTCGGAATATCCACGTCTCATGGTAATTGACCCAACGTATACATAAAGGTATGCAAATATACTCACCTCCTCCGCAACTTGAACCATAAAGCTAAAACGATAATGCACAACAAGCTTCAACCTATGATCATCACATAACATGTATAAGCGTACATTCACACTTGACTAGCTCAACCTAGTCATACTCAATCACTAGCCTTTCTAAACCCAAAACCCAACCCATTTGTCATTGAGTTTCTTTCATCTTAAACAACAACATTAGGTAGTTCATCCTACCATTTCATCCACATTTCAAAACTATCAAAAATTCAACTTTTCACAATAACTAAAATTTTCACATGAACTCAACCATTTCATAATCAAACTCATTCATACAACTCAATGACAACTAGGTTAACTAAGGAATTGGGGAAACATACTCATAAATCAATTTCTAGCAAAATCCCCAAATTTGGTTCATCCATGAACCCTAATTTTAAAAGAAGGATAAAAACTAAATTAGGGGAATTCAATACCTCAACAACGACAATCTAATGCAAGACTTTTAATTTGAGAATCCTTCTTTCTCCTTTTTCTCTTGAAAAACCGGCCACCACCACCCCAATTACAAACCCTAACTTTAATTTCTTGAATGAAGATTACTTGGTGGTGATTGTTATTATTATTATGATTTCTATTTTTGAACTTGAGAGGATTAATCTTTGTTTTTGAAGGAGTGTGTGAAGGAATGCATGGAAGAAAATGGTGAAGAAGAGAAATAGAGTGGAAGCATGACTCATAAGGCAAAAGAGTTGGCTGGCACATCCTAGAGATGCCACGACCCATCTCTCCAAAAGTGGGTATTTTACCCGCTATCCGCTAAAGTTCCAACTAAATTAACCCCAAAACCAAAAATAAAATACTAGGAAATTAATTTAATGTCAAAACTATGAAAAAGGGGTTAATTTCTTGTACCTTAAAATCTTTGGGGTGTTACTGCATAAACTGCGGATGCTGCGTATTGTCCGCCAGAGCATCCGCAGATGAAGGCGGACATCCGCCATACCATCCTCCATCCGCTGTCCTCGACCTCACTTTTTCCCGAGCCTTCGTTTGAACTTCTCGAGTCCTGAAACTTGTAAATTAGTCTTATTTTATCATTATAAGAATGTTCCAATCGCCATTTCTTGAATTGGAGTACTTTGATTTTTAGCGAAAATTGGCAATATTTTTCTAAGTGTTGGAACCGGTCAATAAAAGTCAACTAAAAAAAATGGTCTCTTTTTCGGGTCGAGTCGTTTCACATAATATCACCCATATGATTCTCATATGAACCCGAACCCACAAACCTTTATATAGGATACTACAGGGATGTTAACATATGAAAATCTATGTTTTGTTGTACCCTCAGGTGTCAAAGTAGTGTATCTTACCTCGTTGAAGCTACACGCAACAAAAGCAACTATCAAAGTCCCCTAAAGCGCATCCGAGACCTAGTTACGCGTTACATGTACAATAATTAGACAACAAAACAAATCAACCAAATTGTCCCTATATGCGAGGCATATACTGACGTCGCATCCAAGACCTTCCCAAAACCCATTTTTCTTCCAATCAAAATATATCATAAATTACACAAAATGGATTTTGAATGTTTTACCTACATCTTGGATAAGACAACAATATTCTCCTTTTAAATCTTTACATATCAGTTTGATAAACTACTAGATGACATAGTTATACTTTTGTAAAACTTTACAATTAAGTTATCCAATATATACATAATATATTAGTGATCGACTAGTTTTTCGTAATGTCCAAATCGTTCCTTGCTATCATAAAACGAACTTGTAATCTACAAGAACGTACATAACGTATATAGGCTAATATCCGTGAATCTTATGGATCATTGGGATCTCTTTTAGTAGAATATATAAAAATACCATTCTTTGGATAGTATGGTAATACAATAAACTACAACAAAGGTTATTAAAAGCTTTCAGACCGTGCATGATTTTAACAAAACAGACTAGGCCATCACTTGCCTGTATTAATTTTATATTTCAAATCATGGACAAGTTTCACATTCTTGATCATGCAAATTTTCGATAAAAGACTTATAAGCTTTTAATCTCTTGGTGTATAACAGTGAGTGATCAATCCCGTAATTATGTTTTGACTCGCTATAATCGTAAAAACTCATCTAGCCAATCGATGTATTTGATCCCTCTAATACATGAAAAAACTGAACTAGTTTAAACGTATTGAGAAAATTACCTCCCATGCGTGATAAGAATATAAACCATAACTCAAAGACTAAACTACTATCAGCGAGAGCCAATGTCCAATTTGCCTTCCTAGTTTGAATGGAACGCGCTCACGGTAACGAGGTTGTCTTATATGTCGCTATAGATTAAAGACCTGATTGTCACCCTCATATATACTCGTTGCACCTTGATTGTATAGCTATAGAGAAACCACCTCCGTACGGTTGGATCCCTCAAGAACCCTCTTAACCATTAATTACGTGTTTGATTTCCATGCCCACACACGTTTGATGGAAGGCTAATCACTAGAGACGAGATCACCATGACAGTCGTTGAACATCATATCTATTCTTCGACTTTCTCTTTAGGCATGATGAATAGCCGCGCAACTTACGAAAACTCTTACTTTATATCGATCGCAACTTTATCTTAAACAAGCCAAAACGTCCAGCCCTAACTCTCATATAACGATATATATTTTTGTAATGGTATGTTATGGGCCTAGAAACCTAGAATATGGATACCGACTTCAATTTCAATTCGGTGCAATTCTTTCCTTTTAATTCTTGATGATTAATTGCTTACAAATTTCAGCCCCTTACTTTCTTATTATGACACTACGTACCTTCATGATTTTAATTAAATTCTTTGTTACTCAAGGTAAATATGATCGATATCTACGTCCTCTAAATTTAACCCTCGATAATGATTAAAAAAGGGACATATATAAGGCTCGTGATCTTATTATGGATTGGCAATTAATACTTTTATGTCTCCTCATATTAGTCTTGAGACTTTTTTTTTTCTGTTATCTGGCTTAATTAATTTACCTACTAATAACATATTTAATTTAATTATTACTGATAATATTTCTACGGCACGTTAACTCCAATTAACATCTAGTGGAAATACTAAACGCCGTATAGACTCACACGTACACCGCTGTTACATTTTAGCCTACTTTCAAAGACATATAGCTTCATTTTACATCATTTATAAGCCGCATTAATCATCTAATGTTAAAGCACACAACGACCTAATATAAAAGCAAATGGTGACTAACGACAAAGTCAACCTATATGAAAAAGATTTCGAATGTTATAATTACCTCTCCCTTAAGAGAATTCTGTCCCCAGAATCAGCTCAATAACAAGCAAGTGAAGGTAATTATCCTTAATCTTAAACTCAGTCTTCGACGCCAACCTTTCCCTTTTATCCAACTTAAGATACACAATCGAGTAATGTCTTTTGTCTATCCTGTAATTTATTTACTTTTTCAATCTCAATCACGATCACTAATTATAATAATAAATGTTCATATTCTCCAAGTCATGTATAAAGGCAAAACAACTTAAAATAAATTATACAAATATAACCTCAAAATAAAAATTTTATTATAATTTTAAAATGCTTTTAATTAGTTAGAATTATAATGTATTATGAGTTTATTTAGTATCATCACCATCAATACACTATATATAAATCCCTATTTGGGTTATTCTAAAACTATCCTATGTCTACACATCCAACGTGGCTTCATGATATCAAATTTAAGGAAGTAGTTAATGTAAAACGACGGTTTTCTACTGATTTACTTCCGCTAATTGATAAAATTCAAAAGAATAACCGTCTGGGAGTTTATACTCTGTATTTTCTTCCCCTCCTGCCTCTTTTTCATGCTTTCTATGTCTTATGGTTTATACACAGCGGTCTTCTCCTAATTGTGGATTCACTTTTGGAAAATCAAAGGCTTAAAAAACGAATTAGATTTGATTTCAAGGTACCATTCTTTTACTATTGTTATTTTTGATGTTTATTTTAATTGAGACGTTGGATGAATTTGGTGATTGTTGCTTTTGCAGTTTTGCCTGAAAATTTGATTGATTGTTGCGTGAGTGGTTGTTGCGTTCACGATCTTCACTTTTGACATCAAAGGTTACTCGATCTCTCATTCTTAATTTTCGTTTGTACTATAAGTTTACTATTCCGTAATTTTGCTGCTTTAGATCAAAATCAGTTGGAATAAAGTTTCTGATTTTTCCCCCCATGTTAACAAGTTTTCTAAGTTGAAACGGTATGAAAGAAATCGTTCTCTGATTATATATTTATTATTTTTTAAAATCTTGCTCGGTCTAATCTCGCGTTATACTTGATCATTCACTTATTGATATGTTTTCTTTTTGATGAACACCAAGTGTTTGAGATAATATCTCAACTAATTAACAGTTGCATTTGGCCTGATGTTATTAATCTAAGTTCCTGGATTTTATATTTTTATTTTAAGTGACTGTGTAATTAAAGTTAAACCGCATCTCATTCTAGGTAGATTAACGGTAACGAGACTATTAAAAGTGCTGGTCTGATTTGATGGTGTAGATACTCTAAAATGATACCGCAAAAAACGAGGAGCCTTGTGCAAGGACAAAGGACTAAATCACTTTTGGTCGGATCTTTCAGTTATTTTCTTGTGTAGTATACCTACAGTTTAGGTTCAAAGTTTCAGACTTTGGCAGACCTGCTTATGATTAGTTGGCTGCACTCTCAGCTTGTGCTCAGTTGGGTGCTTTGGAACTCGGCGAGTGGATTCATCACTATATACATGATCATAGTTTAAGAATAAGTGTATCTCTTAATAATGCACTTATTGACATGTACGCTAAGTCATGGGACATAAAGAAGGCGATTGAGGTTCCTGAAAACATGAAGGAAAGCTGTATTATAACTTGGACAACTGTTATTTCTGGATTGGCTTCACATGAGTTTGGAAAAGAAGCTCTTGACATGTTTACAATGATGGAAAGAGCTCGTGTTGGTCACTTAGCAACGAGCAGAGACTTTTGTTGGTGTATTATACCCTGCAAAGCTTTTGGGGGCCTGGTCTATTATCTATGATAGGTAATTTCAAGATTTGACATCTGGTGTTGCTCAGTTCATACAAAAGGCAAGTCGTTCTTGAACTACTACATAGATTGTTTGTTAAAGACAGGACATATAACTTTCCAAGGTTAGTAAACAAACTAGCTTTTCAAGATATAGCAATACCCATGTTTGAGTTTTTCATTTTTTTTTAATTTTGTTTACTGTTAGTCAAATCTTTATACCATCCAGTCACCTAATGATTCGTTACTAAAATGCATGTTGTCGGCAGGTCTGGTTAGCTTTCGTACAGGTCTTCATTTTTTTTTTTGTTTTCTCAAATATAGTACTGTTATGTTTAACATATGCTGCCAAACTGGGTGGACAGGGCAGGCTATGTTTAATAATATGGTTTGTGTGTAATTACTTTTAAGTAATACACAACTGGGAGGTTTGTCTATAGCATGGATTTCTAATAATGTTATTAATAATCGTAGCTCAAACCCTCTAAGAATCATGAACTTGGGAGGTTGTGCCAAAACTCCAAATGGTGTTGCGCCTGTTTTGCAGGATGAAGAGGATGACGATGTTGATCCTCTTTTTGAGTGAATTAGGAATGCAGCTGGGTAGAAGAGAGTGGGGAGGAGGTAAGCGTCTTTATCTTTTTCTTCTACTTTGACCTGGTGGGTCGTTTAAGAAATAATTTTAGGTTAGATGTTTATCGAGATGGCTAAATGGTTGGTTGAGGTTGAGTTATGGGTTAAAATATGTTATGGTTAAATAAGTCATTTTATGAAGTCAAAACTGGTTGCGTCTTATAGAGCAGCAAAAATAATTATTGTGTTAATCTATGTGATGCAATTGAAAATATCTCAGGTGATTGACAGGGCTCATATGCCTCTTATCAAGTTTGAGGAAAGAAGAAGTGTCATCTCATTTGATGTAAGGTTACACAATGCAAGCATCTTTTTTTTTCTTTCTTTTTTAAGCTTTTGTTAACACTAGAGTAGTATGAATTTTGCACTGATGAGCCTTGGTTTACTGCATGTCGAGCATGTACCAAAAAAGTACTAAAATTTTTAAGGATACAATATTTGAGTTCTTATATACACTAATCTAACATAATTATTGACTGAAATGTCTAACAGGAAGCCCTTGCATGTTATTTGTGGCAATTTCTTTCCCTATAATTGGAGACGTTTTTGGTTGAAACTTGAATGGGTTGTAAACGAAAAGATTGATGTTGTTGTTGGGTCATCTAGGTCGATTAGGATGATTAAGAAGCTTCCCATAACTAAAAACACTATCATCTTTACCAGGAAATCACAGATAGATTTGATTGTTTGCTATTATGATCCGATTTTCTTAAAATGATTATGGGATGTTTATACTTCTGCATACCGAATTTACTCAACCATTCTTACTTGGGCATATGGATATCAGGGGCATAAGGTTTTTACAAATTTGAAGGCGTCTATTTCAGATTCTCTGGTTCAATGGCAAGTTTTTTGAATCTATTTCAATTGAGGGTTTTTGATTTTAGGGTTTTATTTATCGGTTTATCTATTTTTACTTTAGACTATAAACACCCATTTTCGTATATACATTATAACTAGATATTGGCTTACACCCCCTCCCCCTTTTTTTGTGTGCCTTATATGAGTAAATTCATACTGACTTTTTAGATTGTGCTAACTATCATCACTAAAGTATAAATAATACTTGATAATATCAAACAAATCTACTCTATATAGTTATAGTTTCCGTGAAAAAGACAATGATGATCGAGATTTCCGGAAAGACACATTTTGCTTCCTTTGAAATACCGTATGATTATACCCAGATCGAGATTTCAATAATTTTATTATTGGGTTTTTAGGTAAGTTAATGTGTTTTGATGTTTGAAATTTATATAATGTGGCAAAATATGCAAATTGGAATGTATGATGCATCATTTAGTACCACGAATAGCCTATTACTAAAATCGGGTTATCATATTTTATTGACTTGGTATTGATATTAGTTGATCGAGTTCATATTGTTAATTGAGTAGAGGACTATTGCCAAGTAAAATTTACGAGACGACAAAAGGGATGGTTGATAGACTTGATCGACACATATGGATATGTTCTAAATGGTGCCCGGGCATACTATAATAATAGAAGGTAAATATATTTTGTTATGTGAATGTTGTTTGATGTTGAGATGTTAGAGAAACTAACATCAGGGGGTCCAACTAGAGTTTTGCAACTAGAGTTTTGTTTGATGGAAGTGAATCATATCTAAGTGAATCATTTTTTGTGTTTCTTTGAAGTGTACTTTTTGGTTTTTTCGTTAGATTGTTTGGCTAATATTTAATATGATACGGTCCCTTTACATTTTAGGTGGATGTTTGAATTCCGCACAAACTACTTATGAAACAGGCATAAGAACATTTGTATGTTAGCATGGAAAGACGTCCCCTCACAGATGTCGAAGATCCCAACACTAAACGGGAACTTAAACCCTGTAGACTTTAAATACATACTACAAGATTCAGATATATGCATAGCCAAATGAAGGAAACAATACTTAGGTTTTTCTAACTTTGTCCTATGTGGCATGTCTTAGGAAGTATTAATTGTACTACACATCCAACGTGGCTTCTTGATATCAAATTTAAGGAAGTAGTTAATGTAAAACGACGGTTTTCTACTGATTTACTTCCGCTAATTGATAAAATTCAAAAGAATAACCGTCTGGGAGTTTATACTCTGTATTTTCTTCCGCTCCTGCCTCTTTTTTCATGCTTTCTCTGTCTTATGGTTTATATGAAGGAAAGGGCAGCGAGCGGTAGATATTATGTTTGGGGAGATAGATAAAGCATGACAAACCAACTATTCTAAATAGAGGCCGAGAGGTGAGATGAAGTCGTTCACAACAACACAGATGGAAGATACGGTGAGAGTCATCATACCTTTTTTTATAGTAACTTACATTCATACAACTATTCTAAACAGAGTGTCAAAAGGGAGATGAAGTCGTTCACAACAACACATCAGGCGAAATTGCTTGCTGTGCAAAGTGCGAAATCGCTTAAGTTTGAATGCTTCTAGCAGAAATCAAGACTACTATTGTTCCATGTTCTTTTATATTCTAAGTATGCTTTACTAGAAAATCTCGTGGGTACTCATTCAGAATAAAAGTTTTTTTGGCCTACAGACATCTTTATTGTTCATAATCAGAGTATGATCCAAGTGATATTCGAGTGTATACCTAAATGGATTGAGAAACACATTATCAAACCTGCAATTTTGGTTTTAATTTACCTAGATAAAGGGCTGTATAAGATGTATTAAAAGCCTGACTATCAATGTTTCAATTTGCAATTCAATAATTAGTTTACAACTACATTTTTAAACTTTGTAGCAGCCATGAATCCATTTGCAATCTTTTTTTCCTTCCAAAAATAAGACAGTACCTCTTTATTTATTACTAACCAACGATTATTTTACAATTTATAAAAAATGAAGTAGCTTGGACATCTCCCAAACTTTACACATACATAACCTATAGTACACCTCAATTCATCTACCCAATTCCAATATTTGATATTAACACTTTAATAAACAAAATATTGAAACACGCATGTTATTGCATTTACCTTTTTACTTGGTCATTTTACTTTAGGGTAATTCAATATTTATTAATAGCATGGTTTATGACATGACAAATGTAATATATGAAGAATGTATTAACTTCAAAATATTGGTAATACTCGGATCAACATGTATGGTTGCAAATGCATTTTCATGTAATGTACCTATCAAAAGCTCTTCAAGGCAACAATTGCATTAGTCAACCTATAAACAATGCTGCCCCATTCTCGATGTTCTACTCCCCAATATGACAGAACTTAAAAAAAAAATTCAAATAATCATTGCGAGTAAAAGAACTCTGGTAATAGGTTGGTGTTTGATGATGTAAAAAATATAGTTTCATTAGAGTTATGGGTTTTGCTAAAACAACCTATAAAATATTTGTACTTTTATCATAAAAAAAAGGTGTACTTTTTATATGTAACGTATAATTTTTGTATGTAGTTAATTACAGTACAAGGTTTGTATTTTACATTTTTCTTTCTATATTAATTGATTCACTATCCTAATATCAAGTTCCGGAGTAGCCACATTGTATTTTACATTTTTCTTACTATATTAATTGATTCACTATCCTAATATCAAGTTCCGGAGTAGCCACATTGTATTTTACATTTTTCTTTCTATATTAATTGATTCACTATCCTAATATCAAGTTCCGGAGTAGCCACATTGTATTTTACATTTTTCTTACTATATTAATTGATTCACTATCCTAATATCAAGTTCCGGAGTAGCCACAATATATAGCGTAATTAGATCGCTATATCATTTAATCAAAGATAAAGAAATAATTTAAGGTTATACGCGCATCGCGCGGGTCTAGGCACTAGTTCTATTAATATGCAAAATAATTTCATATTTGTAATTTAATTAAATGACAACATAATAGAACCAATTAACATCAAGTCTCCTGTATACAATTCCTTTGATGATAATGAATTCGTTTGAATGCCTGCATTTTAGAATCACATTACTGTCATTTTTATTTTTTCTTTTTGGCTCTTACATTTCTGTAACATCCCAAACTTTTTCGAGTTTGACTTATTGACTTGACCGTTAGTCAACGTTAGGTCTATTATGTTTATGTGCCCTATATGGGATTATGTGATTAAATGCTTAGGCATCTAATATGAAATGACAAATATGATGATTAACGAAAGTAAAGTTAAGTTATAAAGTGCTTGTTAGTATGTTAAGACTCCCGGTAGAAAGTTAAGCTAAGAAAGTAAAGTTTTAGAGTTGAGGGGTCTTAAGTGTAAGATTTGGAGTTGATGACCAGGGGTTAAGGGGAGATTAGGCAACCCGAATTGTCACAAAACTTCTGCCCTCTTGTGTGTGTGAAGCCCCAACCGATCCCCTCCTCTCCCAAAGCAAAGTTCCCTCAAGATTCAATCGATTCGTGCCGTATTGATCAAGTTTTGATTAGATCTTGAATCCTCTAAGTCATCTACAGGTAATATAGGTAATATTATCTTTGAATTCTGATCTTATGAGTCTTAGTTGAGTTTATAATCCAGGCCATAGGGTTTGGGTTGGGTTATTTGATCAAACGATCATTGATTTCATGTTATTCGGGTGATTGAATGATTGATTCATGATGCAAAGGATTATAAGATCAATTGATTGATTTGAGTCATCAAAAGTATCATTAGAAGGGTCAATTTTATACCCCCAGGTCGGGCTAAGGGTTTGAGATCGAATGAGTATCGTTTGGAACAAGTTTGAAAATTTAACTGCTGGTCTGCACCCCAGGTGCGGCGCACCAAAGGAGTGGTGCGGCGCACCATAGCCCAGTTTTGGGAATGTGATTTTCTTAAAAAGCCCGATATGCGACGCACCTAAGGGGAGGTGCGGCGCACCTCTAGATGATTTGATTTTTCTGGAGGATTGGTGCGACGCACCACTTTCCAGGTGCGGCGCACCAAGTGCCCAGATTTCACAAAAACGTTTCGTTTAGCTTATAGTTTGATCTTGTACTCATTCTAGGTAGTCGGGAGCACTTAGCAAGCACTATAATCAGTTCATAACAGGTTCATATGCTGTACCAAGGTAAGATAACATCTTTTGTCACCTGGTGGTACAACAAAACACGTTTTCATAAGTAAAACCTTCTAAACGCTTATGTATGATTAAAAGTAAAGTAAAAGGGATTATGGGAGGTTGATATGGGATATGATGCTTACCTTTCTATGATGAATGACATGTATATGCAGGTTGCAAAGGCATAAGGTAAGTTCCCATATCATGGAATGATGATATGTTTATGAAGTGTGAATATGATATGATGCCATGTTTATGTTATGTGATCATGATCCAATGTTATGTTTAAGTTAATTGATCATGATATGATGTTATGCTTCTGATATGTGAACACGAAATGGTGACATGTTTATGATATGATTACATGTGTGGCTTGATCCCTTAGTCACTAGTCCTTTGATTAGGATTGCCATGTTCACGTGCACGTTAAGGGCCCTAAACTAAAGAAATGACGTTATGTGATTAACTTAGGTGAAAGTGTAGCCTAAGTTGAAATAAAGTAAAGATGAAACATGTGCTTAGCTTAGGTGAAAGTGTAGCCTAATCTAAGATAAAGTAAAGAAAGATAAAAGTGGTTAGTTTAGGTGAAAGGGTAGCCTAAACTAACATAATAATGAAGTCTCGAGCATATTTAAAGTTGTGTTAAGCTTAACCCGTGCTAGTTGTAAAGCTGGTGCGTACGTGGTCACTTGAGTTGCTCCTTGTGGCATAGTTATGTTTGTTTATTCCGGGTGGAGTAACTAACCACCAATGCGAAAAGGCATAAACGGTTTATTCAGTTGGAAATGACTTTGTCTTTCCTTAACGACGCCGATGGACCCCTTATTGGTTACCCATCATGTCGGGTGTGAGGACTTCCTGTATGGTCTTTGACCGCCTACACACAACCCCACATCCCAATGTAAGTGGCTTAAGTCACTTAGCCTACGTCTAGGCAAAGAAACAAAGAAAAGATACGAAGTAAAGAAAAGATACGAAGTAAAGAAAGTTACGTAAGAAAGTTAGGCACACTTAGGATTATGATGTTCCTAATGTGTAATGCTATATGATGCTTATGATGTTCATGATGTTTCTTATGATATGATGTTTATGGTGCTCACGTGATATTAACACATAATGATGATATGACTTTGTTAATATATTTAATTGGCAAACGTTTTCAATACATGTTATCTTACTTAGCTAATTTATTAGCTAACACTTGCTCTTTGAAAATGTTGTGCCATCAGATTAGGTGCATACGGAGCTAGAGAAAGGATAGCTTTGTAAGGATGGGTAGAGACATTAAAGATGATAGCATTTATGTTCTTTAAGCTTAGACTACCCTTAGCCTTATGTATGGCTACTTCATTTACGATATTATGATGTAAGATCATGTAATAATGTTTGGCATTTATGTTGGTGCCAAGACTTGGATTTTCTTTTATTATTTCGATGATGCAATTAAGTAACACCAAATGTTTTCAAAGGTTTCATCCGGTTACGGATGGGCAGATTTATATGAGATCCTTTTCCGCCATTAATAAACGCCGTTAGGCGAAAGTTTTGAAAATCCAGTTTTTTTTAAACAACGGGTGTTACAAGTTGGTATCAGAGAAATGGTTTAAGTGAACCAAAATTCGACCAAGACCTTAGGACTTTGGACTTAAACCGTATGAAATATGATAGGGCTTAAGTAGGCATGCTTAGCCATTGAATGAAATGCTTTAGGACGGGTTTGGGTTGAGTGAGAGAGTAGAATTAAGGCTTATTATGTGTTCCATGATTATTTCAAGTAGCTTTAATTCCTCTAATTCTCGCTTATCCCGTTGCTATATCTTCATCTGCTATGATACATGATTCGTGGAGGTAAAATGGCAATTCCTCCTCACGAAATTTTCAGGATTGAGTGTGTGGATGTGCGTAAAGATCGGTGAAAAGTTATAGCCGGTAAGAGGTTGATGATGACTAAGATGTATTTAAAGTTAAATGAAGTTTAACGGTAGGTGAGAAGTGAAGTGACTAGTAGTCAATGTTGTTGAACCTACTGGCTTAAAGGACGTAGATCTGAAGTTGACGAGAAGAGTTGACGTTGGGAAGTTGAAGAGACTGAAGTAGGTGATGCACAGAAGGGTTACCGGGCACACATATGGAGGGATACAGATACAATTGCGGTCGCGAACGTAATTGTAAATGTATCACGACATGTCTGTGTTTGTGAGACTGTGTCTGTGTTGATCTGAATGAAGTAAAGATGAGAATGATGGAGTCACTGAATGGTATCACCTTCAGTCACGCCAAGAGTAGACACGTATGAATGAAACAAAGAATGATGAAGCTGAAACAAGTAAAGAAGTTAACCTTAAGGACGATTGAACCCTTAACAGTGAAGCTCTTTAATTCTATGAACACTATGATAAGATGTGAAGCTACCTTAGAGCTGTGAAGTGTTAAAGTTGTACTGGAGTCGGGACGATATGTGACGATTGGGACGAGTATCTTAAGGGGGAGGTAATTGCAACATCCCCAAATTTTTGGTGAAACGGTTGACTTGAGTCGTTCAGTCAACACCTTGCCACCAATAAGTCTCTTAACGAGTTAATGCTTACGTGAGTTTAATATGCTTTATGTGAGAGGCTTTAATGTCTTAAAAAAAATATATATATACGTTTATGTGTTTAAAGATGTCAAGATGTGTTTTATATGACGATGGAATTCCTGGTGGACGATTTAAGCTATTTATGTGACGTATGGAAGTCTAGCGGCCATTCTAGCCATTACTGAAACTTCAAAACATGATTAGGAATAATTAGGTCAGATTATTATTCCCTAATTCAGATTATTCCTTCCTCCTAAGAACCCTAAATCTCCTTTCTTTTCTGGAATGATCCTCGTACGATTTCTTGCGTTTTCGGGTGGATTAAAGATCAACCGGTGCACGTAAACGATCCGTTTATCATCCTTCAAGGTATAGAACGAAATCTTTGCAGAAAATAAGTCATATCCATCCATGAATTTCTCCCATACCTGGACTTGGTGAGTAATGATTGATAAGAAACGTTTTGTTGTTAAATTAGCGATTGCGGGTCATTCGGCGATTGCTATTTGCAATCGATGAGTATCTTGAAATCCCCTACAGGTATGAAGTTGTTCAAGAGTCGTTTTTATGTTCAAATAGAATCAATATAAAGTTAACATCTGGTCTTGAGGTGTGGTGTGGATTCGATTGCGTTCGCGAATCGATTTCGAGTCATTCGGGTGTCAAACCGAATGAAAATGAGTACAATGAACCTACGAATCAAACGAAGGTTTCAAATTGATAATTAAGTCCTTATTGGAAGTGTGTGAACAAAAGAGGCCGTAGTGGCTTGACATGGAGGTTTGATGGTGGAAATTGTTCGTAAAATGAAAGTTTATTGGTATGAAAATTCAGTCCTATTGTAAAAAAATCATATCTTCCTTATATGAACGATATAGAAGATGAACCTTACTTTTCTAAAAACCTCTATGTGTCCCCTAAATTCGATATGAACAAAGTTTCCGGTGATTTTGCCCAGGAATATACGAAAAATGTCGATCTTCAGAAGTGGTCAGGTTACGGTCGAATTCTGCAGATTTGTATTGCAAATGTCATATCTTATTCATTAGATCTCTTCAAGAGTCGAACCTTGCATTTTTGGAAAGGTCTTTGAGTCTGCTACAGTTGTTAAGAACTGAGTTTTGTCTCATTCGGTCATCTT
Source organism: Erigeron breviscapus (assembly GCA_034093135.1). Classification (NCBI taxonomy): domain Eukaryota; kingdom Viridiplantae; phylum Streptophyta; class Magnoliopsida; order Asterales; family Asteraceae; genus Erigeron; species Erigeron breviscapus. The sequence goes on along the minus strand of CM067172.1, from coordinate 59,992,998 downwards.
ATGACCCAAAAGTTGTATTTGAGGAGGCTTATGAACCGTGGTGACATGCTTATGTGGATGTCGCCTGAAATGTGATACGACCTATTATGATACGCGGTGTAGTAAGTCTTATATGATGACGTGTGATAAGGGTTAAAAGCTAAGACCAGACACTGAAAGTTTTGTAGCCAAATAAAGTATTTAAGAACCTTTTAACGGAAGCGTGAAGTCATGTTATCATGGACTAAGAGGCAGGGCTGCGTGGGAAGCTAAAGGTAATGATATGATCCATTAGTAGATGGGTTGCCCAAGAATATCTATTTCTTTGTGAGCTATTATACCATTTCATTGGACACGAAAGGAAAGATGAATAATAAGGAAATGCTCTTAAAGTGTGAAAGTTAATTGTTGAATGTTTCGAATCGAGACGGCCGTAAGGTAATTAATGTTTGAAGATGTGTGTCAATGTATGAAGGAAATGGAGAACGCAAGTGATGCTTATCACCCTTAGATTGATGGGAAAGAGAAATGAGGATTTAGAAACTTGGAAAAGTCATATGATCGTGCGAAAGTGTATTGAGATTTTTCACATACCATTGGTGATGAATGATAAGCTTGTGCATGCTATGATGGAATAATAACATGTTTATGATATGAAACGATGATATCATGGAATAAAGTATGTGATAAGATCAAATGTATATGATGTAAAATAAGACGATACGATGTTAACACGATATGATGCTATGAAGATATAAAGATATGATGTCGTAGTACATTGACGATATGATAGTATAATGTTATGATGATATGATGATGAAACGATATTACGATGTGTTATATTCATATTATGACTGGTTATTGAAAGGAAAGTTGTAGCGTCAAATGACACGAAATAGCAGCTCATAAAGTTATGATTGTTGAACGAGTGTTTTGATTAGCTCAAAAATTGACTAAAGGTTTTGTGGTGAGCAAAGAAAGCTTACATTGAGCAAGTGAGTATAATGGTTTAACCATAGGACCCTTTGAAGGGATATGTTATGCATCGAAAGTTACGGCGAGTCGACCCTTTGTTCAAATGAATTATGTGAACTATGGTAGCAAGTTAATAAGGATACGTGTATGAGGGACTTAATCGCCAAATGAATAGCCTTCGCCAAATGTAATGTGTGTACTAATTATGAAGGTTAAAGAAAGGGGGTGATTACCTGATTTGATTTAAAGATTGAATCAAAGAAATGATGAAACAAGTGAGATGTAAGTTGGAGAGACCATAGGTTCTGATATGGTATTCATCCACGTGGTACAAAGGTGTATGCTGATTTGAAGTCCATTTTATAATGAAAACAATGTGACTTCGTTGGAAGATGGGAGCCTTGGTGCTAAGAAAGTAAAAGTAGAAAAGACTGTGTAAGGAGCTAAATGAGTTTGGCTATGCTAAGTTAAAGAACGACCCAAGGAAATCCTGAAATGATACAATAAAGCTAAAGATACTGATAAGTTACTCATATATGAGTGGCGAAATGATTCTGAGGACAGAATCCTCTTAAGGGGGAGGTAATTGTAACATCCCAAACTTTTTCGAGTTTGACTTATTGACTTGACCGTTAGTCAACGTTAGGTCTATTATGTTTATGTGCCCTATATGGGATTATGTGATTAAATGCTTAGGCATCTAATATGAAATGACAAATATGATGATTAACGAAAGTAAAGTTAAGTTATAAAGTGCTTGTTAGTATGTTAAGACTCCCGATAGAAAGTTAAGCTAAGAAAGTAAAGTTTTAGAGTTGAGGGGTCTTAAGTGTAAGATTTGGAGTTGATGACCAGGGGTTAAGGGGAGATTAGGCAACCCGAATTGTCACAAAACTTCTGCCCTCTTGTGTGTGTGAAGCCCCAACCGATCCCCTCCTCTCCCAAAGCAAAGTTCCCTCAAGATTCAATCGATTCGTGCCGTATTGATCAAGTTTTGATTAGATCTTGAATCCTCTAAGTCATCTACAGGTAATATAGGTAATATTATCTTTGAATTCTGATCTTATGAGTCTTAGTTGAGTTTATAATCCAGGCCATAGGGTTTGGGTTGGGTTATTTGATCAAACGATCATTGATTTCATGTTATTCGGGTGATTGAATGATTGATTCATGATGCAAAGGATTATAAGATCAATTGATTGATTTGAGTCATCAAAAGTATCATTAGAAGGGTCAATTTTATACCCCCAGGTCGGGCTAAGGGTTTGAGATCGAATGGGTATCGTTTGGAACAAGTTTGAAAATTTAACTGCTGGTCTGCACCCCAGGTGCGGCGCACCAAAGGAGTGGTGCGGCGCACCATAGCCCAGTTTTGGGAATGTGATTTTCTTAAAAAGCCCGATATGCGACGCACCAAAGGGGAGGTGCGGCGCACCTCTAGATGATTTGATTTTTCTGGAGGATTGGTGCGACGCACCACTTTCCAGGTGCGGCGCACCAAGTGCCCAGATTTCACAAAAACGTTTCGTTTAGCTTATAGTTTGATCTTGTACTCATTCTAGGTAGTCGGGAGCACTTAGCAAGCACTATAATCAGTTCATAACAGGTTCATATGCTGTACCAAGGTAAGATAACATCTTTTGTCACCTGGTGGTACAACAAAGCACGTTTTCATAAGTAAAACCTTCCAAACGCTTATGTATGATTAAAAGTAAAGTAAACGGGACTATGGGAGGTTGATATGGGATATGATGCTTACCTTTCTATGATGAATGACATGTATATGCAGGTTGCAAAGGCATAAGGTAAGTTCCCATATCATGGAATGATGATATGTTTATGAAGTGTGAATATGATATGATGCCATGTTTATGTTATGTGATCATGATCCAATGTTATGTTTAAGTTAATTGATCATGATATGATGTTATGCTTCTGATATGTGAACACGAAATGGTGACATGTTAATGATATGATTACATGTGTGGCTTGATCACTTAGTCACTAGTCCTTTGATTAGGATTGCCATGTTCACGTGCACGTTAAGGGCCCTAAACTAAAGAAATGACGTTATGTGATTAACTTAGGTGAAAGTGTAGCCTAAGTTGAAATAAAGTAAAGATGAAACATGTGCTTAGCTTAGGTGAAAGTGTAGCCTAATCTAAGATAAAGTAAAGAAAGATAAAAGTGGTTAGTTTAGGTGAAAGTGTAGCCTAAACTAACATAATAATGAAGTCTCGAGCATATTTAAAGTTGTGTTAAGCTTAACCCGTGCTAGTTGTAAAGCTGGTGCGTACGTGGTCACTTGAGTTGCTCCTTGTGGCATAGTTATGTTTGTTTATTCCGGGTGGAGTAACTAACCACCAATGCGAAAAGGCATAAACGGTTTATTCAGTTGGAAATGACTTTGTCTTTCCTTAACGACGCCGATGGACCCCTTATTGGTTACCCATCATGTCGGGTGTGAGGACTTCCTGTATGGTCTTTGACCGCCTACACACAACCCCACATCCCAATGTAAGTGGCTTAAGTCACTTAGCCTACGTCTAGGCAAAGAAACAAAGAAAAGATACGAAGTAAAGAAAGTTACGTAAGAAAGTTAGGCACACTTAGGATTATGATGTTCCTAATGTGTAATGCTATATGATGCTTATGATGTTCATGATGTTTCTTATGATATGATGTTTATGGTGCTCACGTGATATTAACACATAATGATGATATGACTTTGTTAATATATTTAATTGGCAAACGTTTTCAATACATGTTGATCATTACAGTAAACTCCGTATGATTCCGAAGCATTATTTATACCTATAGTAAAATCAATGTTTTAGCAAAATACTTTTTAATGACTCTAGAACCATAATCTCTCTAATATATCCACATCTTAAAATTTTTACCTATGTGAATCCAGGAAGACCATAAATTACTAAATAGATTTCTTATGTTAGATGAGTGACAAACAAAAGGACCCATCATCTAAATAAGATTGCTTCATGACTGTTATACACTCAGTTGGGACAAGGCCCATACATTTTGAAACTCACTTTAACTCATGTTCTATACACTTGATAAAATGAAATTTTGGTTTATTAATCTAGAGGCATAAATTGCTTCACGTGATGACATAAAACCACACAGACAATAACCTCTTTTTTTCTTTCTAAATCTTTGTTGCTAGACAAGTCTAAAGACACCACAAAACTTTGATCCTTTTTCTTATGCTTGGTTCAACCAAACGAGACATCAAATGTATACATTTTTTTATTAAAGAACCTGTGCTTTCGTTACTACTGGTTTAGATAATAAAACCAAAAACTACCAAATAACAATGTCTTTTTCTATGGCCCAACAACCCAGAAACCATAAAAAAAAAACTTTGCTTTATTTTTTTTTCTAACTAAACTAGAAAAGGAAAATACTTCTCTTATTATACATCACTATTGTTATATTATTTATTTTTATATATATATATCGATTAAGAATAAAGAAACCAACAAATTATATATATATATATATATATATATATATATATATATATATATATATATATATATATATATATATATATATATATATATATATATATATATATATATATATATATATATATATATATATATATATATATATATATATATATATATATATATATATATATATATATATATATATATATATATATATATATATATATATATATATATATATATATATATATATATATATATATATATATATATATATATATATATATATATATATATATATATATATATATATATATATATATATATATATATATATATATATATATATATATATATATATATATATATATATATATATATATATATATATATATATATATATATATATATATATATATATATATATATATATATATATATATATGGAGCTAGAGAAAGGATAGCTTTGTAAGGATGGGTAGAGACATTAAAGATGATAGCATTTATGTTCTTAAAGCTTAGACTACCCTTAGCCTTATGTATGGCTACTTCATTTACGATATTATGATGTAAGATCATGTAGTAATGTTTGGCATTTATGTTGGTGCCAAGACTTGGATTTTCTTTTATTATTTCGATGATGCAATTAAGTAACACCAACTGTTTTCAAAGGTTTCATCCGGTTACGGATGGGCAGATTTATATGAGATCCTTTTCCGCCATTAATAAACGCCGTTAGGCGAAAGTTTTGAAAATCCAGGTTTTTTTAAACAACGGGTGTTACACAAACAATTTATCGAATTTAAAACACTAGATAATAACTTCTATTTACGATTTTTTGCGATACGTAAACTGCACCCAACAATCATGGATTTTAGTCACCTGTTAACACTAGATATGAAAACCTAATTGACCCTCCAATTCATACATCACGTTAGTAATTAACCACGTACAAAATTACATATATTTAATTTATGCATCATCTTCTTCACATTGCTAGCCATCGTGATCATTACAGTAAACTCCGTATGATTCCGAAGCATTATTTATACCTATAGTAAAATCAATGTTTTAGCAAAATACTTTTTAATGACTCTAGAACCATAATCTCTCTAATATATCCACATCTTAAAATTTTTACCTATGTGAATCCAGGAAGACCATAAATTACTAAATAGATTTCTTATGTTAGATGAGTGACAAACAAAAGGACCCATCATCTAAATAAGATTGCTTCATGACTGTTATACACTCAGTTGGGACAAGGCCCATACATTTTGAAACTCACTTTAACTCATGTTCTATACACTTGATAAAATGAAATTTTGGTTTATTAATCTAGAGGCATAAATTGCTTCACGTGATGACATAAAACCACACAGACAATAACCTCTTTTTTTCTTTCTAAATCTTTGTTGCTAGACAAGTCTAAAGACACCACAAAACTTTGATCCTTTTTCTTATGCTTGGTTCAACCAAACGAGACATCAAATGTATACATTTTTTTATTAAAGAACCTGTGCTTTCGTTACTACTGGTTTAGATAATAAAACCAAAAACTACCAAATAACAATGTCTTTTTCTATGGCCCAACAACCCAGAAACCATAAAAAAAAAACTTTGCTTTATTTTTTTTTCTAACTAAACTAGAAAAGGAAAATACTTCTCTTATTATACATCACTATTGTTATATTATTTATTTTTATATATATATATCGATTAAGAATAAAGAAACCAACAAATTATATATATATATATATATATATATATATATATATATATATATATATATATATATATATATATATATATATATATATATATATATATATATATATATATATATATATATATATATATATATATATATATATATATATATATATATATATATATATATATATATATATATATATATATATATATATATATATATATATATATATATATATATATATATATATATATATATATATATATATATATATATATATATATATATATATATATATATATATATATATATATATATATATATATATATATATATATATATATATATATATATATATATATATATATATATATATATATATATATATATATATATATATATATATATATATATATATATATATATATATATATATATATATATATATATATATATATATATATATATATATATATATATATATATATATATATATATATATATATATATATATATATATATATATATATATATATATATATATATATATATATATATATATATATATATATATATATATATATATATATATATATATATATATATATATATATATATATATATATATATATATATATATATATATATATATATATATATATATATATATATATATATATATATATATATATATATATATATATATATATATATATATATATATATATATATATATATATATATATATATATATATATATATATATATATATATATATATATATATATATATATATATATATATATATATATATATATATATATATATATATATATATATATATATATATATATATATATATATATATATATATATATATATATATATATATATATATATATATATATATATATATATATATATATATATATATATATATATATATATATATATATATATATATATATATATATATATATATATATATATATATATATATATATATATATATATATATATATATATATATATATATATATATATATATATATATATATATATATATATATATATATATATATATATATATATATATATATATATATATATATATATATATATATATATATATATATATATATATATATATATATATATATATATATATATATATATATATATATATATATATATATATATATATATATATATATATATATATATATATATATATATATATATATATATATATATATATATATATATATATATATATATATATATATATATATATATATATATATATATATATATATATATATATATATATATATATATATATATATATATATATATATATATATATATATATATATATATATATATATATATATATATATATATATATATATATATATATATATATATATATATATATATATATATATATATATATATATATATATATATATATATATATATATATATATATATATATATATATATATATATATATATATATATATATATATATATATATATATATATATATATATATATATATATATATATATATATATATATATATATATATATATATATATATATATATATATATATATATATATATATATATATATATATATATATATATATATATATATATATATATATATATATATATATATATATATATATATATATATATATATATATATATATATATATATATATATATATATATATATATATATATATATATATATATATATATATATATATATATATATATATATATATATATATATATATATATATATATATATATATATATATATATATATATATATATATATATATATATATATATATATATATATAAATAGTTTTGAAACGAATAGCCCAAACGGGGTAATTTGTAGAATTTAAAACCGGACATTGAAAATGTGCCAATGATCCCCCAAGTGCATTATTGTTGCTGCTTGAACCCGCCATATTTCTAAGTTTTTTCCTTAAAACTTAAAATCTAATATGAATTTTCCTAATTCCAATAGTCGAACTTAATCGCTTTCGTCTAACCACAATAGTTTCTAAATGATTCTAACACAATTAAAAACTAACTTGTCAATCTATTCTTCTAATAGATATACTTGTTGAAATTAAAAGACAGGAGTTTAATAGGATAAAACCTGTATATTTAATTTCCTTCTTGTTTTTATTTTTCTAAAGTATGCGTAGAATCTTCTTCCCAACTTGAAAGCAATAGAACCTGCCCTTTGTTATTCCTTTGTAAGTCACCAAAGAAGTTGTTTTATTCTCTCTTTTGGTCGCACAACAACAATGAATCTACCTTTTATTTTGTCGTTGTCCGATTATCACAATCAATCAATCCACTCGTCTTCTTCTTTTAGAAACCGCTGCCCTTGTTCTTTCTTATATACCCGAATGGAAAACCGCCCCTGTTTTCCTCGTTCTTCGTAATCGACTCACTTGATTCTTCCGTTTGTTTTGATCGACTCACTCGATCCTTTCTATAACAAGTTTCTGGTGGTTTGTTTATCACAAACAAACAGCCTCTTCAAATGATTTTCTTCACAAAAATCACCGACTCTGTTTCGGTTCTTCTCGAACAGAAAATCTCGATCACTCGCTGATCCTGTTGATCCAATCTGCAACCATTCTTCAAGCCTGAATCTTAACCTTCGCTCTGATGCCCAGGTATGATTATCGAATTTAAGAACAAAGTGTATAATTGAATCACACAATTATATTGAATAGAATATATGTTTACAATCACTGTAAATTTGTTACACAGTTGGATAATAAACCGAATGAGATCTATTTCTATTTATACTAGTCTAATATGGCAGTTATCCCTGAAGTGTTGTGTTGATTCACAAGCGCCATGTCCTTTTGTATAGTCGCGTCTGTCTGTTTGTGTGAGGCCCAAAACAGTTGGCCCTTTTCCTTGAACAGACGTCTCTTTTCCTCTTTGTCCTAATGACACTTTAAACCCCTCAAGTCTTAAACTAATTATATTCCAACAAATTTAAATTCGTCAAAACTGAAAACCAATTCCTGTCACATCCATATCAATGCCGGTCAGTCTCCCTTCTGAAAACTGGAAAGCTTCTGAATCAAAATACTCGTGACACTTACAGTATAAACACTCATTTGTATACTCGTTTATGATCATGAAAATATTGACTCATCTCTAATAAATATAGGGAGTAAAACATTACTTGGTCCCACACCAAAACCACTTGTGTGTAAATCTATAAGGTTCGGGGGAGAAAGGAGGACATACACAAGAGCTCCACCTAAGACTTTCGAGCCTTGTGACACTAATGAGTAATGAGCCTTGTGACATAATGCATGTATAAGGCAGGGTGCTCTTAAAAGGACGATGCCATAGAAAGTCTACAAAACTTCGGAGTTTACATATCGTAAGTATATATTATAAAATAGTTGAACTAATAATTTATTGACCAATCATATTGCTTGATTTCATTAAATTGATTATCCCTTATGTCATCATTTAGTTTAATTATAAATTAAAATTTTCTAATAATCATTATCCAAATATATTATTATTTTAGTATTTATATTAATTTGTAGAAAAAGTCTCATTAATTTACATTTTTTTATTTTCCATCAATAATTTACACTTTTTAGCTCTAAATACTTAATTTATATTTTTTACATTTTTAGCCATCACCTTCTATATTACGATTCATATCTTTTTTTAATTCATCAAATTTAAAATTCAACATCCACACTTATACAAACTCATTAACAATATGAACAACAATTCAAGAAATCTTAATGAGAAACAGTAACCAAAAAACAAAAAATTAATTAGCATATAGCAGATGTAATAGAAGGTAACCCAAAAAATGGTTCATCATTATATGAAGTCTCAATCAATTATATGATAAAAAACGGAATATCGAGAGGTACACATCTAAATTATTTCACTATTAAATAAAAGATACATTATCGTAATGTATATTTGGTAAAACCGTAAAATAAAAGGTGAGACCAAGAATGAAAATTAGTGGATTACACTTAACATGTAGTTGATATCAAAGAATTATTAAGAGGATATGTTAAAAGGATTAACCCTCCGTTAAAAAAAAAGAAAGATTTATCATTTTTCATATCAAAAACATATCTCAGGATGAAGAGAGTGCTTATCAATTTTGTCAAAAATAGGCATCGCAAGAACCAATCAATGGGAGCCATGTGGCCTTGCCAAAACATACGCGTACATGACAAGCAGTAGGGGTTGGTCAAGTATTCATTGTCATCAACATATACATATCAGCATAAAAATTTAAAAAGAAAAAAAAAATGTTCAAAGCACGCTACTCAAGAGTCAACACACCCCAACATTCAATTCAATCGGCACCACCATGTCGATATGCCATAACGATGCCGCAAGTTTTGTAGGG
>CM067172.1:59962403-59977403 GCA_034093135.1 Erigeron breviscapus | reverse complement strand
TAATTTAGCAGTTGTAAACTTTTATGGTTAATATTAGAATTTTATATAATTTAGCAGTTGTAAACGCATTGTTTTGATATATATGAAATGCGCTCTTTTGCTATTTGTGTATTTATTTGTATTGTGAGATTAACTGTTATTTAATGTGTAGATATTAATAATTTTATAAAAAATTTTAAAAAAAAAAAATTTGAACCATGACACGCAAATACGGGGTCATAAAATAATGTCATAAAATGCGTGTCGTAAAAGGGTGTCATAAAAGCGTGTCATAAATTTATGACGCTGAAAATGCGTGTCATATTATGACACCAAAAAGCGTGACATCTGACCTCTTTTATGACACGCATTTGGTGTCATTAAAGGTGTTTTTTCTAGTAGTGTGCTCATTTAGTTAGATTATAGGTGGATACTTCAACCGAAAAATAATGTAACTTCAATCGTGTTTTCCTATGTTACATTTTTGATTTATTATAACGAAAGTGGTATCATTAAAAAACATTGTGTCATATGCTTCTGGTTTAATCACATTGTTTTCGGTTAATGACAACATCATTTTCTGGCTTATTATTTATATTAATCTATTTTAACTGAATTTGTTTGTAAACATGTAGAAAATCTTGTGGCTTGATAAAATCGTTTTCGGTTATTGACAATCTCATATGCCTTTTTGTTGAATGTTTTAGGTCCTAAAATGATCAAATCTGCAACTTGGTTGGATTGTAGCTTATGGCTGCTAAATGTATATTTACTTTTAAAGAGTACCAACAAACGGTAGGAGCCATTCGTATAGCACACAGTTACAACAATTCGATGGAAATATCGTTTTCCATCTTTATATAGTATATATATATGTATGTACTGTTGGATTTCCAATGCATAACAAACTGGATGAATATAGCTATTAAAATATCGTTATTAATATTTATATATATATATATATATATATATATATATATATATATATATATATATATATATATATATATATATATATATATATATATATATATATATATATATATATATATATATATATATATATATATATATATATATATATATATATATATATATATATATATATATATATATATATATATATATATATATATATATATATATATATATATATATATATATATATATATATATATATATATATATATATATATATATATATATATATATATATATATATATATATATATATATATATATATATATATATATATATATATATATATATATATATATATATATATATATATATATATATATATATATATATATATATATATATATATATATATATATATATATATATATATATATATATATATATATATATATATATATATATATATATATATATATATATATATATATATATATATATATATATATATATATATATATATATATATATATATATATATATATATATATATATATATATATATATATATATATATATATATATATATATATATATATATATATATATATATATATATATATATATATATATATATATATATATATATATATATATATATATATATATATATATATATATATATATATATATATATATATATATATATATATATATATATATATATATATATATATATATATATATATATATATATATATATATATATATATATATATATATATATATATATATATATATATATATATATATATATATATATATATATATATATATATATATATATATATATATATATATATATATATATATATATATATATATATATATATATATATATATATATATATATATATATATATATATATATATATATATATATATATATATATATATATATATATATATATATATATATATATATATATATATATATATATATATATATATATATATATATATATATATATATATATATATATATATATATATATATATATATATATATATATATATATATATATATATATATATATATATATATATATATATATATATATATATATATATATATATATATATATATATATATATATATATATATATATATATATATATATATATATATATATATATATATATATATATATATATATATATATATATATATATATATATATATATATATATATATATATATATATATATATATATATATATATATATATATATATATATATATATATATATATATATATATATATATATATATATATATATATATATATATATATATATATATATATATATATATATATATATATATATATATATATATATATATATATATATATATATATATATATATATATATATATATATATATATATATATATATATATATATATATATATATATATATATATATATATATATATATATATATATATATATATATATATATATATATATATATATATATATATATATATATATATATATATATATATATATATATATATATATATATATATATATATATATATATATATATATATATATATATATATATATATATATATATATATATATATATATATATATATATATATATATATATATATATATATATATATATATATATATATATATATATATATATATATATATATATATATATATATATATATATATATATATAGATATATATATAGAGATATGTCTTCTTTTAACATCCATCCATATTCATTCAATATAAATATATATATAAAGAGAAATTACATTTTTCGTCCTTGAACTTGACACGTTTTGCACTTTTCGTCCTTAAAGTGAAAAAATAGCAAAAAAAACCTTAAACTTGACACTTTTTTCACTTTTTGTCCCCGCGATAACGGTGTTAGTATTTATCCATTAAGGTTGCCAACATTCGTTAGTTTTTTTGTTTACTTTTCGTCCTTCCCATTTTTTTTCACTTTCTATTATTTTGATAATTTCAAAACTGCCCAATGGTATATAAACCGTATTTGAAAGTTGAGTAAGAGACATATTACAATTTTTTTTATATTTATACTTATCAAAATATATTTATTGAAATTTAGATAACACAATATACTTAACAAAAGCATTATAGTATAACTGTGGGTTGGTTTGATGATTTGTAAAGTTCAATAATCGAAAATGTTAGAAAAATAATTTACGTATATATGTTTAATTAGATATGATCATAATAAATATAATACTAATTTTAATAATACAAAAAAGTATAAATATTTATTGTTTATTAGTGCTATTTTAAAAGATTTTTTTAATTAAGTATAACCTAAAAAAGACTTATGTCGTTTAAATATAGTTATGTAAAAAAGACTCATGCATCACTTAAAGAAAACCTCAATCGTATTTTAGTACGTTGGTAGATATGACACATTATGTTATGTAATTGTCTTGTTCAATAAATCGTCATGTGTTCATAGATATTTGTGTTTTTCTATATTATTTGATACTGACTATACTCATTCAAAAGATTCGTTGCCTACTCCTTTACGACTTCTACATCGCTGGGCAGTTTTGACATTTTTAAAAATAAAAAAAAGTGAAAAAAGGAAAGGACGAAAAGTGAACAAAAAAACTAACGAATGTTGGCAACCTTAACAGAGAAAAACTAACACCGTTATCGCGGGGACGAAAAGTGAAAAAAGTGTCAAGTTTAGAGTTTTTTTTTGTTATTTTTTTACTTTAGGGACTAAAAGTGCAAAATTTACCAAATTGAAAGACAAATGGGTGCAACAAATGAGCCTCGAGATGAACTGAACCTTATGGAAACATTTTCCGGCCCAATTTGGCCCGAGAAAACAACCCACCCAGTTTTTGTAGCATAAATAAAACCAAAAAATTGACCTAAAAAGAAATTCAGTCAGAGAGACTGAGAAAAGAAACCACTGATCGGCAGGGAAGGATGGATTTCGATATTAAGAAGTATTACGAGCTTGGACTGAATGAAACAGGGATGACTCAAACAGAGGTCAAGGAATAGCAAGGCTAAACGCATCAGCACCGGGGAGGTTTCATGACGGTGTGTCTGTAGATCCAGCTGCTAAGAGGGTGAGGGTACGGATCAATTATAACCCGATAACCCGTAATTATACTGCAGAATACCACAAGAAGGAAGCAGCTGTTGAAAACCGAGATGCGCGTGGATATGCTCTCCTCGATTGCGATGATTTAAGTGAACCTGACCCTGACTAGCTCATCACCTTTCCTGATACTTGTATCTATCTATATCTATATCTATATCTATCTCCTTTTTTTTTCTTTCATTCATTCGTTTCATCTAATCTAGTAATATCTCTCTCCTCCTTTCTTGTGCTAATCAACCATCTTTATTAATTTCTAGCTGAAGATGAAGAAGAAGCTGATAAGAAGAGGAAGATGAAGACGAAGAAGCCGAGAAAGAAGAAGAAGAAGAAGATACAGGTAACAATTATATACAAGACCCATTCTTAATTTTTTTCTTTTATTATTATAATCAATTGCATTCGCTGCTTTGGTTAATTACCAGGCACCAAACCCTGAGGAGCCAAAGGACAATACATCCTCCCCCACGACCACGATGATTGAAACATTGGCCGATAAGAATCTAGATCCATCTGCATCTACTGCTTCCGGTACCCTTTAATTAATAATTCTCCGTAATTACTTTGGTTCATTGCAATTTTTGTTTAATTCGGCTATGTAATATACTCTCCGAAACACTATATTTTGCATTGTGATCAAAATTGATTCAATACTTAATTAATTGTAGAGGAGAGTCTGCTCTATAATAAATAGAGCTGTACAATAAAATAAACATGCATAAGTTTAAACTAGGGTAAATTACACAAATGATACCTGAGGTTTGTTCGAAACTACACTGGTCATACCTATAATTTAAAAATTACGCGAGACATACCCATCGTTGTCAAAAACTTACACTGACCATACCTATCGCTAACGGTCGTCTATTTGGCCGTTAAGTCAAGTCACGTGCCGTGCATGTGAGGTATCAAAACCGTAATTTCGTGTAAACTTCAGGTATCATCCGTGTAATTTACCCTAATAAATTTTTTTTAAGATATTTATATTTATATTTCATTTATTAAAATGGGTAGATATTCTATATTAAAATTCACATATATATATTTATTTTAAAAAAAAACCTATTTCAAAATAAAAAAATAAAAAATTTATGAAAAAACGTGATCAAATGATACAGGTTAAGGCTTAGAAATTCTAAGCTCAGACTAACGACTAACCCTGGAACTTCAAATCCAAAATGCTACAGATTGCTAATCTGAGGTGAAATTATATTTTAAAACCGTGACGAGTCTTCGACTTTGCTTTACCCCTCTAATCTGAGGGGGATGCCATCAAACCATACGAAAAAATTATATTGTTTTTTTAATTATTTTTTTTGTATTTTTTTAAATAGGTTTCAATTAACAAGAATAAATTATTAAATAAATAAAATAAAACAATAATAAAATAATAATTAAAGTAAAAATTATAGTGGTTTTCATGGTTCTAATCCTTGTTTAATTCACTATACACATATAACAAAATAATAATAATATATATTATTATAAATGCATTCTTGTATCAACCATTTTTCTTGATATAATTTTCATTGAAAAAAAGAAAACTATTTTCTCATAATAAATTTCATATCTATCCAACTTAATAACCCAAGTATAAATAAAACTTTAAATTGTTAATAATTATTTTTAGGGTGAATTACAAGAATAATACCTGAAGTATGCACGAAATTACTGTTTTGATACCTCACATGCACGGCACGTGACTTGAATTAACGGCCAAATAGACGACCGTCAGCGATAGGTATGGTCAATGTAAGTTTTTGACAACGATGGGTATGTCTCGCGTAATTTTTAAATTGTAGGTATGACCAGTGTAGTTTCGAACAAACCTCAGGTATCATTTGTGTAATTTACCCTAATAAATTTTTTTTAAGATATTTATATTTATATTTCATTTATTAAAATGGGTAGATATTCTATATTAAAATTCACATATATATATTTATTTCAAAAGAAGTGTTTATATTTTTTATTTCAATTTTACAGAAAACGTACTTTATTACAAAGAAAACAATAACAAAAAAGTAATGGAATGAAATGATGATAAATAGAATGCAAATAGCATTCAAGAATCTGATTAACATACGAAGCGAACATACTACGAAGCGCTTTTTATCCAATTACATCATTCTTCCCGATGTTCCTTTTTACATTTCATCAAAACTGAAAACCAATTCATGTCACATCCATATTAAGGTCTACCTTCTGAAAACTTGAAAACTTCTGAATCAAAAGACTCGTGACACTCGCAATATAAACACTCATGTGTTTACTCGTTTATGATCATGAAAACATTGACTCATCTCTTTTAAATGTAAAACATTACATGGTCCCACTCCAAAACCACATGTGTGTAGTTGTATTAGGTTCGGGGGAGAAAGCAGGACATACACCAAGACTTTCGAGCTAGCCTTGTCACACTAATGAGTTGTTAATTTCATTTGTTGCAGCTTCCGAATGCTTTTTGCTGCAATATCAATGTGATAAGTTTCATTCATTCAGATTTATGTCTCAATGCACCTTATAACACTACAAATTATATTACAATTATTCACACTTTTAGTTAGCGTGAACAAATTTTTAATTTGTAATCAAGGATTGTGGTTCTTGATATATATTTATTTCAAAAGAAGTGTTTATATTTTTTATTTCAATTATACAACTTCTTTAAAAAAACACACTAATTAGTTCAAGCTATGCTGGAAATATGTAAAAGTAGCTTACTTTTAGAACGAATGATTTAGTTGAGAATGTTTCTGTCAACAATGGAGAGAAACCCTATTAGAGGGGAAGAAGAATTCAAAGATGGAGAAGACAACAATGGATGGAAACGGGTTGAAAATAGGAAACGAAAGGAAAGGAAACAGAGGAAGTCAAGAGATAAATAAGAGAAACCCTAAGAGGGGAAGAAGAATTCAAAGATGGAGAAGACAACAATGGATGGAAACGGGTTGAAAATAGGAAACGAAAGGAAAGGAAACAGAGGAAGTCAAGAGATAAATAAGAGAAACCCTAAGAGGGGAAGAAGAATTCAAAGATGGAGAAGACAACAATGGATGGAAACGGGTTGAAAATAGGAAACGAAAGGAAAGGAAACAGAGGAAGTCAAGAGATAAATAAGAGAAACCCTATTAGAGGGGAAGAAGAATTCAAAGATGGAGAAGACAACAATGGATGGAAACGGGTTGAAAATAGGAAACGAAAGGAAAGGAAACAGAGGAAGTCAAGAGATAAATAAGAGAAACCCTATTAGAGGGGAAGAAGAATTCAAAGATGGAGAAGACAACAATGGATGGAAACGGGTTGAAAATAGGAAACGAAAGGAAAGGAAACAGAGGAAGTCAAGAGATAAATAAGAGAAACCCTATTAGAGGGGAAGAAGAATTCAAAGATGGAGAAGACAACAATGGATGGAAACGGGTTGAAAATAGGAAACGAAAGGAAAGGAAACAGAGGAAGTCAAGAGATAAATAAGAGAAACCCTATTAGAGGGGAAGAAGAATTCAAAGATGGAGAAGACAACAATGGATGGAAACGGGTTGAAAATAGGAAACGAAAGGAAAGGAAACAGAGGAAGTCAAGAGATAAATAAGAGAAACCCTATTAGAGGGGAAGAAGAATTCAAAGATGGAGAAGACAACAATGGATGGAAACGGGTTGAAAATAGGAAACGAAAGGAAAGGAAACAGAGGAAGTCAAGAGATAAATAAGAGAAACCCTAAAACAAAACTCAATATTTTAGAACGTGTATCAATCTCTTATTTTATCACGAATTTTCCGAAGCACATCACGAGGAAAGACATCTGGGATAGATGTTCACAATGGGGGACGATTGTGGATGTTTTCATTCCAAATCGTCTCTCAAAAGCGGGGAGACGTTTTGGATTCGTCAGGTTTATCAAAGTCAGCAATGCGGCTACACTGTTAGTAATTTAGTATAATTGAGGGATATGGTTATTACACTTGGAAATGGGTTTGGAGGTACGGAGTGTACACCCATTAAGTGAATGGCATCCCGGGCCCAAAAGTATTGTAATAAGGATTGTGGTTCTTGATATATATTTATTTCAAAAGAAGTGTTTATATTTTTTATTTCAATTTTACAGAAAACGTACTTTATTACAAAGAAAACAATAACAAAAAAGTAATGGAATGAAATGATGATAAATAGAATGCAAATAGCATTCAAGAATCTGATTAACATACGAAGCGAACATACTACGAAGCGCTTTTTATCCAATTACATCATTCTTCCCGATGTTCCTTTTTACATTTCATCAAAACTGAAAACCAATTCATGTCACATCCATATTAAGGTCTACCTTCTGAAAACTTGAAAACTTCTGAATCAAAAGACTCGTGACACTCGCAATATAAACACTCATGTGTTTACTCGTTTATGATCATGAAAACATTGACTCATCTCTTTTAAATGTAAAACATTACATGGTCCCACTCCAAAACCACATGTGTGTAGTTGTATTAGGTTCGGGGGAGAAAGCAGGACATACACCAAGACTTTCGAGCTAGCCTTGTCACACTAATGAGTTGTTAATTTCATTTGTTGCAGCTTCCGAATGCTTTTTGCTGCAATATCAATGTGATAAGTTTCATTCATTCAGATTTATGTCTCAATGCACCTTATAACACTACAAATTATATTACAATTATTCACACTTTTAGTTAGCGTGAACAAATTTTTAATTTGTTCACGCTTTTATGTGTGTAAAATTATGTTGAACTAAAAGTGTGTAGAAAATTATTCATACTAAAAATTGTGGTATTCTAAAAGTTCACACTAAAAAGTGTGAACTTTCATATTTAATTTGTCACACCACATTTGTCCACACTACAATTTTAGTTAGTGTGAACAAATATGATGTGACAAATTAAATATGAAAGTCCACACTAAAAAGTGTGAACTTTTAGAATATCACAATTTTTAGTGTGGATAAATTTCTACACACTTTTAATTCAACATAATTTTACACACATAAAAGTGTGACAAATTATTTAATTTGTTCATGCTAACTAAAAGTGTGGATAACTGTAATATTATTTGTAGTGTAAGCTATTTTAAGCGGAATGGGTCTTCTGTAAGACATTATGTGTAAGGCAGGGTGCTCTTAAAAGGACGACGTTTTATGTAAATCCTTGTTAACATCATAAGTGTGTATCTGAATAGTCTTGCCATGTGATTCATGGAACCCAACCAGCTATTAAATGCCAATTATACAACTTCTTTAAAAAAACACACTAATTAGTTCAAGCTATGCTGGAAATATGTAAAAGTAGCTTACTTTTAGAACGAATGATTTAGTTGAGAATGTTTCTGTCAACAATGGAGAGAAACCCTATTAGAGGGGAAGAAGAATTCAAAGATGGAGAAGACAACAATGGATGGAAACGGGTTGAAAATAGGAAACGAAAGGAAAGGAAACAGAGGAAGTCAAGAGATAAATAAGAGAAACCCTAAAACAAAACTCAATATTTTAGAACGTGTATCAATCTCTTATTTTATCACGAATTTTCCGAAGCACATCACGAGGAAAGACATCTGGGATAGATGTTCACAATGGGGGACGATTGTGGATGTTTTCATTCCAAATCGTCTCTCAAAAGCGGGGAGACGTTTTGGATTCGTCAGGTTTATCAAAGTCAGCAATGCGGCTACACTGTTAGTAATTTAGTATAATTGAGGGATATGGTTATTACACTTGGAAATGGGTTTGGAGGTACGGAGTGTACACCCATTAAGTGAATGGCATCCCGGGCCCAAAAGTATTGTAATAATTGATGGCAACTTTTATTAAAAATAATAAATCACTTGGTTCCGTAAATTTATTAAATGACAAAACTTTTGTGTATGACTACATACATGATAAACTCCTAATTTGAAAAGTGACTATGATGACATATCGACAAATTTGAATATTGATTTTGATGACATGAGATTTACAAGAAATGAAAAAGTAGTTCTGAGAAATTGACATGACATGACATATTTTGTAAAACTCTTCAAAAGAGTGAATGTTTATAGCATGCAGACAAATTTGAAAAATGGAAAAGTAGTGTGTCATGTTTTAGAAAGAAAATCGGCATATGCTGCCAATTCACACATTCAATTATTACAAGAATTTGTCTAAAGACTAAAGTCATATATATTATATTATATATATACATGACATGATGATATGAAAACCATATATAAATAGAACCATGCAGAGTTGCATGAAATAGATAGATATCACATATTGAGTTTATTATTATTGCAACTTTTGGGTGTCTCAGTCTTGAGAAATATACGTGAGAAAATATATACAAAACTCGAAATACTCTCTGGCGAACGGGTTCTAGATTTCTGCCAAAATCTAGAACATTACTCTTTGTATTATCCCAAAACAAAATTCGTGTAACCCAGGCAGATAGGGTCGAATTGTTGTTTTCGGAAAGTGATATCACGATACAAAGAGATATCCGGTCATTGGTTTCTTACCTGTGTTACACGGCGATTTATTTCTAACCCTTGTTACAGGTTTCCCCTTAAGGATCACATACACAAGAAGGAGGAATAGATCGAGGTCCCCCAACAATCGAAAACAACAATCTTGTGAAATCAATGGCGGCTTCAATGAAGCACATAATGGCTAGTTTCTCCAAACTTGATAAGTTTGAAGGAATAGATTTTCGGAGATGGCAAAAGAAGATGCACTTCTTCCTCACCAGCATGAACATGGTTTATGTGCTGAACACTTCATGTGTTGGAGCTAATGGTGAATGACGACTATGTTGCTTGAGGTTTAATCCTCAATGGTATGACTAATTCTCTTTTGATATTTACCAATACCATGAATATGCTAAAGAACTAGGGACTCTTTGGAGACCAATTATATGACTGAGTATGCCTCTAGTAAAAGGTTCCTTGCGGGTAATTTTAATAATTACAAGATGGTCTATTATAGACCTGTCATGGAACAATACTATGAGTTCTTTTGGATACTTGGTAAATTCACACGGTATAAAATGAACATGGATGAGACTATTTAAGTCTCTGTTGTCATTGATAAACTCACTTCCTATTGGAAAGAATTTAAGTTTTCTTTGAAATACAATAAGGATGAGTTAACTCTTATTGAGTTGGGTAGTCATTTGCGTATTGAGGAAGCCTCAGGACGCAGGATATTGACAAGCCAAATAGCAACAATGTTGCTGGTACGTCTTCTTTCAACATGGTGGAACATAAAAGGTCCACATGATATAATGACAAGAAGAAGAAACGTAAACATCAAGGAATTACCAAAGCTGATCCCAGTAAGAAGTCTAAATAGATTTGTTGGAAGTGTGATAAATTTGGACACTTGAAACAGGAATGCAGAGTTAATGTTGGTAATAATAAATACCAATGGATCTGGCACAAACGGTTCAAGAAATGGTTTTAATAACCAAGACTTGAAAAGTCAGTATATATATATAATGATTCGGTTTAGAATTATTATGTTTATATATATCTGAGGCTTATTTTGTGCAGGATGATGATGTTGCGTGATGTGTTGACTCAGGTGCTAAGACCCATGTGTGTAAGGATAGTGTTGGTTAAAGACTTACGAGTTGATAACTAATGGATCAGTTCTTCGTATGGGAAATGAGTCAACCACATTATTCATAGACGTGGAAGTGTGGATTTGAATTTTAGTTCTGAAAAGTTGTTTATTTATTTGATGTTTTGCATGCACAACAAAATCGTAAAAACTTGATTTTAAGTAGTTTTTAGATAATTATGGTTATAAACATATTATTAAAATGTGATAAGTTTGCTTGTTTGTTAATTGTGCAAAGGAATGTTTATTAACATTGATCACATGAATGTCAACTTTGTTTTGTCTTACATTTAAAATCGAGAACATAAGGTAATGAGAAAAATAATGTGTATGTGGTTATATTACACCATACTACATGGGGTTGTCACCATCACTAATTATTTGAGATATATTATGTTTGATGCATAGGAGTAGTGTTACTCTACTTGCTCATGTAGACATATACACTTTACAATATTACATGATATGTCTAAAGATGAATTAATAATGGTCTTTGACATGAAAAATGAAAAAGTGTAAAACTTGTATGTTGACAAAGATCACTAAGGAAATGGACCATTTTCGAAATATGAAATATAATTTTGAAATTTTAGAATTATATATAGTGATTTATGTGATTTGCATGCTACTTCTACTTTAATGAATAATAAATATTTTGAGAAATTTATTAATGATGCTTCATGGTTGGCTATGTTAATTAAGTTGTTACATATTAAGGATGAAGCATTGGATAAATTTAAAATATATAAAACTGAAGTAGAATTGCAACTAAAGGCTTTGATAAAAAGACTTAGAACGGATAGGGGAGGTAATTATATTTATCAAATATATTTCCAAGCCGTTGAGATTATCCATGTTATCCTGTTCAGGTTTGAGTAAGGGATTTTAGGGGAAGTTGTGCTAACAGCTTGTTATTTGCTTAATAGAGTTCCTAATAAAAAGGAACAAGATTACACCTTATGAATTTTGGAATAAAAAGAAACCAAATTAGAATTATCTTTGGGTATGGGGTTGTAAGGCTGTCGTGCAAATGCCTAATCCCAAGAAGATAAGTTTTGGTGAAAGAGGTATAATTGCATGTTATTGGATATGCTGAACATTCCATGGCCATGGCGTATAGGTTTTATGTTATAAAACCTATTGAACTTGTATCAATTAGATTTACAATTGATTCAAGGGATGCAATTTTTGATAAGGATAATTTCTCATCTATACCTAGACCAAAGGATATGGTTCTTAGAACCAATGTGACCAATAAGGACTGTAATGATGAATTCTCTGAAAAGGCTGTTGATCAGTCACTTGAGATTCGGAAAAGCAAAAGGAAACCTAAGTCACTTGGACTAGTTTTTTCAATTATATTTAATTGAAGGTTCCAAGGATGATGTTTCTACCAATATTCCTATTGCCCCTGTGTTGTGGATTATTACGTATGGATGGTAGTTTTACTTATGCTCTAGGACGGGTTGGGTTGAGCGAGTTGTGTGTAGGAATAGTGCCTGGATATGTATTGTATTGTTAATATATATTTTGATTAGGTGACATATATTCCTTGTTTACTCACTCATACCTGTGACACTGTGTGTGTGTGTGTATGTATTGATTCATTTGTATGAAAAATAATACATCTTATTAATACACAAAAGATTACTAGACTTAGTGTGTATATAGAAAATTTGACGATTCTGGTAAAGGAGACATCATTTGCTTATATGTTGATGACATGCTGATATTCGAATTGACCAAAATCAGGTTGACATAATTTTGTCATCAAAGTTCCCCATGAAATGGGGAGGCTGACGTTATCCTTGGTATAATGATCAAACGTGAAAGCAAAATAATTTCTATTTCTCAATCTCATTATGTTGAGAATATTCTAAAGAAATTCAACTGCTTTGATTAAGTATACCTATGGATTCAAGTGTGAAGCTGATGCCTAACAAGGATAAGCTGTATCACAATTTGAATATTCCAAGGTGGTTGGCTACTTGATGTATGCCATGATTTGTACAAGGCCTGACATTGCATTTGCTGTGGAAATTTGAGTAAGTATACTAGTAATCCTGGTACTCATCACTGGCAAGCAATTAGGCGGGTACTGATATATTTGAAGAAAACTATGGATTATAGTTTATCTTATACTGGGTTTCCTTCGGTTCTAGAAGGGTATACTGATGTGAGTTAGATAACCAATGTTGATGATCATTTTTTAACATCTAGTTGGGTATTTTGCTTGGGGAGGTGCTACCTCCTGGGATTCCAAGAAGCAAAATTGTATTACCAACTCAATAATGGGATCTGAGTTTGTTGCATTAGCTGCTACTGGTAAAGAAGTAGAATGGCTAATAAACTTGATTTATGAGGTTCCATTGTGGCATTGTGATCTAAACCTATAGCACTCAATTCTATCCATTGGGATAGTATTGTGACATTGGCAAAGGCTTATAGCCAGATGTGCAATGGGAAGTCTAGACACTTAAGTGTCAGACATAGCATGATTCGTGAACTTATCATGAATGAGGTGATTTCTATAGAGTTTATAAGATCACAACAGAACATAGTTGATCACTTGACGAAGTGATTGGCTAGAGACTTGTTTAATAAGTCTGGTAAAGGGATAGGTTTAAAGTCCACCTAAATTTCTAATTGTAAGATACCCAATTCCCTTCTGATATTAATCAGAAGCTGAGTTCAATGTGGAAAGCTTATACTTAGAAATTGGAGCACATGTTTCTTCATATCATCCCAAGGTATGTGCTCAGACCTGCAGATGGTTAGGTTGAGCGAGTTGTGTGTAGGAATAGTGCCTGGATATGTATTGTATTGTTAATATATATTTTGATTAGGTGACATATATTCCTTGTTTACTCGCTCATACCTGTGACACTGTGTGTGTGTGTGTATGTATTGATTCATTTGTATGTGTGTGTGTGACTGTGTGTGTGTGTGTGTGTGTGTGTGTGTGTGTGTGTGTGTGTGTGTGTGTGTGTGTGTTGTGTGTGTGTGTGTGTGTGTGTGTGTGTGTGTGTGTGTGTGTGTGTGTGTGTGTGTGTGTGTGTGTGTGTGTGTGTGTGTGTGTGTGTGTGTGTGTGTGTGTGTGTGTGTGTGTGTGTGTGTGTGTGTGTGTGTGTGTGTGTGTGTGTGTGTGTGTGTGTGTGTGTGTGTGTGTGTGTGTGTGTGTGTGTGTGTGTGTGTGTGTGTGTGTGTGTGTGTGTGTGTGTGTGTGTGTGTGTGTGTGTGTGTGTGTGTGTGTGTGTGTGTGTGTGTGTGTGTGTGTGTGTGTGTGTGTGTGTGTGTGTGTGTGTGTGTGTGT
>CM067172.1:59919903-59959903 GCA_034093135.1 Erigeron breviscapus | reverse complement strand
GTTTCCAGTAGCGATTTGAACGCCTTTGAAAGTGCATCTAGGTCTAGTCTGGTTAAAGTAAAAGATCCTTGTAACATTCCTGCGATCAGCCAATGGCTAGTTGATGAAGGTTTTTCAGATTTTTCTGTATCGTATATCGGTGGTCGTTGGCTACACTTTACCTTTACTTCCGTGGAGGTAAAAGACCTTTTTCTTGCTAACGACAACCTTAAGTGTAGGTTTTGTGCCTTCAAAGCCCCGTGTAACTCTTTTGTGCCTGACGAAAGAATGGTTTGGGTAAAGATATCTGGGCTACCGTTGGGTGTTTGGAAAAAAGAGATTTTGCAGGATATTTTAAGCATATGGGGGTCTTGTGTTTTCTTTCTCAATGACTGGGAGAAAGCTTTCTCTATGTGCAAAGTTTGTATTCTAACCAATTCCCCAAAATTTGTATTTGAGGAGTTGAGAATCATTCTTGATGACAAACCAGTTGATGTATGGATAAAGGAATTTGCTGTGTGGGAGCCGAATTTGGTGAAAGGTGGGAATGATTCATCTTCGTCTGATGGGTCTTCCCAAGAGGATGATTTGGGTGATGATTGTTTTGCTTCAGATGAGGATTGTCATAGCGTACAGTTCGATTCTAATTTATGTAAAGATAATAGCGAGACGGATGAAAATCACAGTAACAATGGAGGCTCTATCTTTTGTGATAAGTCCAAAGATCTCGTGGTGGATCAGAAGCATACGGATACACGAGATCCCTTAGACCAAGCTTTGCTGGACGATATTTTTTCTCTTGATCGTATCATTGCCAATGATGCTAAGAGTCGTAAACGTGGCAAATCATGCCCACCCATCAGAGTTATATCTTCTCAGATAGAAGCGGAGGGTAACTTGGAACCTAATGTCATCAAAGAACCAGAAGTAAATTTACATCATGAAGATTTAAATGTTGAAAATAGCATAAACTCTTTTGAATTCACATCCGAGTCAGGTCCAGCTCCTGGCTATATAAAAGGGATGTGTCTCAACAAAGATAAAAAAAGAGAATAAGCAAATCAACCAGGGTGCTTTTGTCCGCCTGAAAGACAAGTTCAAGAGTTTAAAAAATGAGATAAAGACCTGGAACAAGGAGAGGCTTAATTGTCGAAATATGGAGACTATCTCAAAGGAGATCGCGGCTGTTGATGAAAGAATCACCCCCGATGGAGATAATAATGAATTATTCATGCAAAGAAGATCTCTCATGGTTTGGATCACTGTAAAAACCGTGACTTGAAACAAAAGGCGAGAATTAAATGGAGTGTGGAGGGTGATGAAAATTCTAAATATTTTCATGTTGTTATTAATAAAAAAAGAAGAAGTTTGTGTACAGGAGGTGGCCGAAGAGTCTAACAAAAATCATGAATCATTCTATTCTTCCACAGATTCGCTTAGTAGAGAAGTTCAGCCGAGAAAGATAGTAGAGGCGGGTAAGTGTATGGGCTATAAAGTGATTGGGGAGTCTTCGGAAGTTGAACAACAGATAGGTAAGATAAGCGATAAAAAGTTTTTCCAATGAATATCATATCTATCAACATGTGTGGAACGGGTTGTGAAAAGAAGAGGGAAAAACTACGGGCTATCCTTAACAAATATCGAGTTACTTTTGTTGCAATACAAGAATCAATGATGAGTACCTCTGATGTTTTTAGAGTAAAGTCTTTATGGGGAAACTACAGTTTCGAATATGTAGAATCTTTATCCAGAGGTCATTCGGGTGATCTCTTATCCATCTGGGATCCGAGGTGCTTCATTAAAAGTGATAACTTCATATTTGATAATTTTATTGTCGTCAAAGGAAGATGGGTTGTCGAGAATTTGGAGTGCTTTATGGTTAATATTTATGCTCCCCAAGCAGAAGCCGACAAAGTCCAACTGTGGGAAAAGGTGCTTACATTTATGAGCGCCAATCCGGGGGCATATCATTTGTGGTGATTTCAATTCCGTGAGATTTCCTGAAGAGCGCATGGGCTCTGCTTTCTCCAATATAAATGCCACCAACTTCAACTTGTTTATTGATGTTGGGAATCTTATTGACATTTATATGGGAAGACACAGGTTTACAAGAGTGACTCGTGATGGTTCTAAAGCCAGCCGCCTAGATATATTCCTTTGCAAATCATCAATTTCTCGATGCGACTTCTGATATGGTGCTAGAAGCTTTAGACGACATTTTATCTGATCATCGTCCTCTTTTGTTCATGAGAAAGAAGATGGATTTTGGCCTGATACCTTTTAAGCTTTATAATTCTTGGTTGGATATTCAAGGATTTGATAACTTGGTTTCATGTTGCTGGAAAAAAGAGAATAAGCAAATCAACCAGGGTGCTTTTGTCCGCCTGAAAGACAAGTTCAAGAGTTTAAAAAATGAGATAAAGACCTGGAACAAGGAGAGGCTTAATTGTCGAAATATGGAGACTATCTCAAAGGAGATCGCGGCTGTTGATGAAAGAATCACCCCCGATGGAGATAATAATGAATTATTCATGCAAAGAAGATCTCTCATGGTTTGGATCACTGTAAAAACCGTGACTTGAAACAAAAGGCGAGAATTAAATGGAGTGTGGAGGGTGATGAAAATTCTAAATATTTTCATGTTGTTATTAATAAAAAAAGAAGACCGGGATCGCTCAGGGGGATCAAATGCAATGGCACATGGGTCACAGATCCCAGTGATATTAAAAGATGTTTCGTAAATCATTTTGAAGATAAATTCAAAAAGTTTGAAGCACTTCCATTCGCCATTGATAACTCCGAATTCAACAATCTCTCCACCTCCCAATCTTCGAATCTCGAAGTCGAGTTTTCCGTGGAAGAAATTAAAACTGCGATCTGGAATTGCGGTGGGGATAAAGCCCCGGGTCCGGATGGGTTTTCCTTTGCTTTTATTAAAAGGCATTGTAACATTGTGAAAGACGACATTGTTACCATGGTGGCTGAGTTCTATAATCAGGCCTTTATCCCGGCAGGTTGCAATTCTTCTTTTATTACTCTTATTCCCAAGATAAATAATCCTATTATTGTTTTTGATTTTAGGCCTATTAGTCTCATCGGGGTGCAATACAAGAATCAATGATGAGTACCTCTGATGTTTTTAGAGTAAAGTCTTTATGGGGAAACTACAGTTTCGAATATGTAGAATCTTTATCCAGAGGTCATTCGGGTGATCTCTTATCCATCTGGGATCCGAGGTGCTTCATTAAAAGTGATAACTTCATATTTGATAATTTTATTGTCGTCAAAGGAAGATGGGTTGTCGAGAATTTGGAGTGCTTTATGGTTAATATTTATGCTCCCCAAGCAGAAGCCGACAAAGTCCAACTGTGGGAAAAGGTGCTTACATTTATGAGCGCCAATCCGGGGGCATATCATTTGTGGTGATTTCAATTCCGTGAGATTTCCTGAAGAGCGCATGGGCTCTGCTTTCTCCAATATAAATGCCACCAACTTCAACTTGTTTATTGATGTTGGGAATCTTATTGACATTTATATGGGAAGACACAGGTTTACAAGAGTGACTCGTGATGGTTCTAAAGCCAGCCGCCTAGATATATTCCTTTGCAAATCATCAATTTCTCGATGCGACTTCTGATATGGTGCTAGAAGCTTTAGACGACATTTTATCTGATCATCGTCCTCTTTTGTTCATGAGAAAGAAGATGGATTTTGGCCTGATACCTTTTAAGCTTTATAATTCTTGGTTGGATATTCAAGGATTTGATAACTTGGTTTCATGTTGCTGGAAAAAAGAGAATAAGCAAATCAACCAGGGTGCTTTTGTCCGCCTGAAAGACAAGTTCAAGAGTTTAAAAAATGAGATAAAGACCTGGAACAAGGAGAGGCTTAATTGTCGAAATATGGAGACTATCTCAAAGGAGATCGCGGCTGTTGATGAAAGAATCACCCCCGATGGAGATAATAATGAATTATTCATGCAAAGAAGATCTCTCATGGTTTGGATCACTGTAAAAACCGTGACTTGAAACAAAAGGCGAGAATTAAATGGAGTGTGGAGGGTGATGAAAATTCTAAATATTTTCATGTTGTTATTAATAAAAAAAGAAGACCGGGATCGCTCAGGGGGATCAAATGCAATGGCACATGGGTCACAGATCCCAGTGATATTAAAAGATGTTTCGTAAATCATTTTGAAGATAAATTCAAAAAGTTTGAAGCACTTCCATTCGCCATTGATAACTCCGAATTCAACAATCTCTCCACCTCCCAATCTTCGAATCTCGAAGTCGAGTTTTCCGTGGAAGAAATTAAAACTGCGATCTGGAATTGCGGTGGGGATAAAGCCCCGGGTCCGGATGGGTTTTCCTTTGCTTTTATTAAAAGGCATTGTAACATTGTGAAAGACGACATTGTTACCATGGTGGCTGAGTTCTATAATCAGGCCTTTATCCCGGCAGGTTGCAATTCTTCTTTTATTACTCTTATTCCCAAGATAAATAATCCTATTATTGTTTTTGATTTTAGGCCTATTAGTCTCATCGGGGTGCAATACAAGATAATTGCCAAATTGCTTGCTAATCGCCTTGCTAAAGTGGTCAATCATGTAGTAAGTCCCCAACAGACGGCATTTATCAAAGGAAGACAAATTCTTGACAGGCCACTCCTTCTAAATGAAGTCATTGATTGGTATAAATATCGAAAGAAATCATTGATGTTATTCAAGATTGACTTCGCTAAGGCATATGATTCTTTATCTTGGGATTTTCTCTTCACCATCATGTCGGCTATGGGTTTTGGGTTGAAGTGGATTACATGGATCAAAGCTTGTCTTATCTCTGCTAGATCCTCGATCTTAATCAATGGGAGTCCGACCGAAGAGTTTCCCATTCAACGTGGTCTGCGTCAAGGAGATCATATGGCTCCGTTTCTTTTCATCATTGCTATGGAGGGTCTCCACGTGGCTTTAAATAATCTGGTAAAATGTGGTTCTTTTAAATGTGCTAACATTAACCAGATTTTTGTTTCTCATCTATTCTATGCAGATGATGTGATGGTTGTGGGTGAATGGTCTAAGGAGAACTTATAAGTTATTTTTAATGCTTTGCGGTTTTTTTACTGTGTCTCGGGTTTAAAAATTAATATTGAGAAATCCTCAATCATTGGTGTTGGAGTGGATGACTCACAAGTTAATATTTTGGCGCAAGATCTGGGATGTAAAGCCGAAAAGTTGCCGTTTAAATACCTGGGTATTCGTATTGGGGGAAGTCCTAGGAGGATATCGTCTTGGAAGCCTGTCATCACTAAGTTTCAAAATCGTCTTGCAAACTGGAAGGCTAATTTATTGTCGATAGGCGGTAGATCCACTCTTATTTCATCGGTATTGGGTTCCTTGGGGATTTACTTTCTCTCTATTTTCAGAATGCCAAAGAAGATTAACCAGTCTTTGGAATCAATTCGGTCTTCCTTTTTCTGGGGTGGGTCTAGACAGAAAAGAAAACTCGCGTGGATCAAGTGGGGTAAAGTTTTGGCATCTAAAGATGATGGTGGTATTGGTTTTGGCAGTCTTGAGGCAATGAATCGGGCTCTTCTATATAAGTGGAGATGGCGTGCTTTAGATGACCCAAATAACTTATGGGTTAGTGTTCTTAAGGCCATTCATGGAAATAACTGTTTTTATAATCTGGTTGCTAAGACCAATGGACTGTGGTCTAAAATTGTGGATACTTCCAAGGAGACTCATGTTAAATCTGATCTAAAGTTTAACTCTATTAGTCGCAAAGTGGGAAATGGTTCACAAACGAAATTCTGGACTGATGTTTGGTGTGGTAATGATACGTTGGAAAACCGATTCCCCAGACTTGCTGCTCTCGATCATGATAAAAATTGTCGTGTTAGTGATAGGATAAATGCATCTGGTTGGTTATGGAGCTGGCGCAGACCCCTTAAAAGCACTCGTGAAATTGAGCAGCTTTCCTTTCTAACTCGAGATCTCCCAAGTGATATAAGTAGCGATGAAAGCGACAAGTGGGTGTGGAATTTAAATGGTAAATCTAAATTTTCTATCGCACAAATTCGGAAAAATATTGACCATCATTGCCTGCCAATAGATTCTAACATGAAGACTAAATGGAACTCATATGTACCCAAGAAAGTAAATATCTTCATTTGGAGGATGAGAAGGAATAGTATTCCAACAAATGTCAATCTTTTTGCAAGGGGAATTGATATCAATACGTTCCGTTGCATGCATTGTAATTCTGGTGTGGAGACCATAAATCATCTTTTTCATACTTGCAAAATTGCGGCTGAAATTAGATCTCTTTTGAGCATTTGGACTCGGCTGAATCTTCCTTACGTATCCCCTGAAGAAACACTGAACTGGTGTGACTCCCTAGTTCTAAACGGGAACGCCCGTGAGAGACTCGAGGCGATTCTTTTCACATCTTGGTGGTACATTTTGAAGGCTAAAAACAACACCCTTCATAACAACATTCACGAGAGCGGGTTGGAAATTTTTAATGCTATTGTATCTACTTCTTTCTTATGGATTCACAGCCGGGACAGGAAGGATACCTCAACATGGGACACTTGGATTGCCACCCCGTTTCATTGGGGCTGACGCCGTATAGCATGTTTTCGTTTTTCTTCTTAGATATCTTTTGCTATATGTTGTTATTTCTTTCCTCGGGACTTGTTTGGGACTGCACCAAAAACATCACGAAGTGAAAACCGGTAGCTTGACCTTCGTTGATGAGGTTTTTTCTCGAGTCTTGACACGAGTTTTTCAACCTTTCTGCAGTCTTAGTAGTAAAAGTCACGAGAAGGATCTAGATGTGTAATTTTTGTATTCTAGATTGTATTGTTTTGTACTTTGGATCTCTAGCACCTTGCTAGTTGATTCTTTATATTTATAATAAACCTTGCTGTTCAAAAAAAAGTTCAAGCTATGCTATCATTAATTCATTATACAGTTCTCGCATAGGTTTAGTGTTACCACCGGGCACTAAATTCTAAGATTCATAGCTTTCACTAACCGACTAAAGTCACAAGTTCCGAACAGCTGTAGAAAAGAGAAATACAAACTAGAGGTCCTTTCTACAGCTGTTTCACTCTTTTGGGTAATTCAATCCAACGTGTTACAGCTTATATAAAAATCTGCTTTACCTAGCTAGACTCATGAGTCGAGACCAAGCCAACCCATTTTGCCACCTTTAGAAGAAAAACAAAACAAAAGCTGTTCAGCTGCTCAATCGATTCCCTAGTATCGCGCAAAGTCAAATTTAAAAGCTGCTCTGTAGTCATCAAACAAGTTTTTATTAGGGAAATATTCTGGAAAACCAAGTGCATAACTGGCGGAGGAACAATGCATTACTTTTAGCAATGGTTCTGCGCGTTCTAAAAACCAACCAACAACGGCATGACCTGATTCATGATAAGCAAAGCTAAATAGATTACGAGTTATCATAAATTGCGAGTTATTATTATTTTGAAAAGCAAAGCTAAATAGCAAAGAATCACGGCCCTAGAAAACAGATTTAAAGCCCATTATGACCCAGTTTTTGTAGCATAAAACCAACCAAAAAATCGACGTAAAAAGAGAGAGCATATATAAGTTATCATTATTCCTAATAAACTGAAATTGAAAGAGAAGAGAAAATAAACCACCGGTAGCCAAAAGCCGCTAGGGATGAATTTCGATCTATCTACGTATGTGCCTGTTGAGACGAGTGAAGCTCAGATGAAGGCATATTGACAAGGGTATTCAAGATGGTTTTGTCACAAGGGTGATCCTCTGCCGGATCCAGCTGATATGCGTGATGGGTTTTAGGCATTACAAACTAACTTAAACTATGTTTTCACAATTGAACCTATAACTATGAACATAAAATAAGAACCCTAATACCCTAGTAAATAATCGAAAATTACTAAAGAAAATAAATAAATAAATAAATAAGATTAACATAGTAGCATGCAAAAATAAATAAATAAATAAATAAATAAATCAAAAACTTAACCTAGCAATCAAAATAAATCAAATAAATAAATAAATAAATAAATAAATAAATAAATAAATAAATAAATAAATAAATAAATAAATAAATAAATAAATAAATAAATAAATAAATAAATAAATAAATAAATAAATAAATAAATAAATAAATAAATAAATAAATAAATAAATAAATAAATAAATAAATAAATAAATAAATAAATAAATAAATAAATAAATAAATAAATAAATAAATAAATAAATAAATAAATAAATAAATAAATAAATAAATAAATAAATAAATAAATAAATAAATAAATAAATAAATAAATAAATAAATAAATAAATAAATAAATAAATAAATAAATAAATAAATAAATAAATAAATAAATAAATAAATAAATAAATAAATAAATAAATAAATAAATAAATAAATAAATAAATAAATAAATAAATAAATAAATAAATAAATAAATAAATAAATAAATAAATAAATAAATAAATAAATAAATAAATAAATAAATAAATAAATAAATAAATAAATAAATAAATAAATAAATAAATAAATAAATAAATAAATAAATAAATAAATAAATAAATAAATAAATAAATAAATAAATAAATAAATAAATAAATAAATAAATAAATAAATAAATAAATAAATAAATAAATAAATAAATAAATAAATAAATAAATAAATAAATAAATAAATAAATAAATAAATAAATAAATAAATAAATAAATAAATAAATAAATAAATAAATAAATAAATAAATAAATAAATAAATAAATAAATAAATAAATAAATAAATAAATAAATAAATAAATAAATAAATAAATAAATAAATAAATAAATAAATAAATAAATAAATAAATAAATAAATAAATAAATAAATAAATAAATAAATAAATAAATAAATAAATAAATAAATAAATAAATAAATAAATAAATAAATAAATAAATAAATAAATAAATAAATAAATAAATAAATAAATAAATAAATAAATAAATAAATAAATAAATAAATAAATAAATAAATAAATAAATAAATAAATAAATAAATAAATAAATAAATAAATAAATAAATAAATAAATAAATAAATAAATAAATAAATAAATAAATAAATAAATAAATAAATAAATAAATAAATAAATAAATAAATAAATAAATAAATAAATAAATAAATAAATAAATAAATAAATAAATAAATAAATAAATAAATAAATAAATAAATAAATAAATAAATAAATAAATAAATAAATAAATAAATAAATAAATAAATAAATAAATAAATAAATAAATAAATAAATAAATAAATAAATAAATAAATAAATAAATAAATAAATAAATAAATAAATAAATAAATAAATAAATAAATAAATAAATAAATAAATAAATAAATAAATAAATAAATAAATAAATAAATAAATAAATAAATAAATAAATAAATAAATAAATAAATAAATAAAT
This sequence comes from Erigeron breviscapus, assembly GCA_034093135.1. NCBI lineage: Eukaryota > Viridiplantae > Streptophyta > Magnoliopsida > Asterales > Asteraceae > Erigeron > Erigeron breviscapus. The sequence continues at coordinate 59,950,459 of CM067172.1, read as the reverse complement.
AAATAAATAAATAAATAAATAAATAAATAAATAAATAAATAAATAAATAAATAAATAAATAAATAAATAAATAAATAAATAAATAAATAAATAAATAAATAAATAAATAAATAAATAAATAAATAAATAAATAAATAAATAAATAAATAAATAAATAAATAAATAAATAAATAAATAAATAAATAAATAAATAAATAAATAAATAAATAAATAAATAAATAAATAAATAAATAAATAAATAAATAAATAAATAAATAAATAAATAAATAAATAAATAAATAAATAAATAAATAAATAAATAAATAAATAAATAAATAAATAAATAAATAAATAAATAAATAAATAAATAAATAAATAAATAAATAAATAAATAAATAAATAAATAAATAAATAAATAAATAAATAAATAAATAAATAAATAAATAAATAAATAAATAAATAAATAAATAAATAAATAAATAAATAAATAAATAAATAAATAAATAAATAAATAAATAAATAAATAAATAAATAAATAAATAAATAAATAAATAAATAAATAAATAAATAAATAAATAAATAAATAAATAAATAAATAAATAAATAAATAAATAAATAAATAAATAAATAAATAAATAAATAAATAAATAAATAAATAAATAAATAAATAAATAAATAAATAAATAAATAAATAAATAAATAAATAAATAAATAAATAAATAAATAAATAAATAAATAAATAAATAAATAAATAAATAAATAAATAAATAAATAAATAAATAAATAAATAAATAAATAAATAAATAAATAAATAAATAAATAAATAAATAAATAAATAAATAAATAAATAAATAAATAAATAAATAAATAAATAAATAAATAAATAAATAAATAAATAAATAAATAAATAAATAAATAAATAAATAAATAAATAAATAAATAAATAAATAAATAAATAAATAAATAAATAAATAAATAAATAAATAAATAAATAAATAAATAAATAAATAAATAAATAAATAAATAAATAAATAAATAAATAAATAAATAAATAAATAAATAAATAAATAAATAAATAAATAAATAAATAAATAAATAAATAAATAAATAAATAAATAAATAAATAAATAAATAAATAAATAAATAAATAAATAAATAAATAAATAAATAAATAAATAAATAAATAAATAAATAAATAAATAAATAAATAAATAAATAAATAAATAAATAAATAAATAAATAAATAAATAAATAAATAAATAAATAAATAAATAAATAAATAAATAAATAAATAAATAAATAAATAAATAAATAAATAAATAAATAAATAAATAAATAAATAAATAAATAAATAAATAAATAAATAAATAAATAAATAAATAAATAAATAAATAAATAAATAAATAAATAAATAAATAAATAAATAAATAAATAAATAAATAAATAAATAAATAAATAAATAAATAAATAAAAGACATATGGAGAATACATATGCGGCGCATATCAAGAAAGAATTCTGGGCAGAAAGTTTGGAAAAATCGAACCAAAGTGTTTATGCGGCGCATGGATTGTTCATGCGGTGCATAACAGGCAGTTTAGAATTTTGGGATGAGTTTATGCCGGGCACAAGATATTCATGCGGCGCATATCAGGGTGTTTCAGATTTGGAAACTCAGTTTGTGCGGCGCACAGAATGTCCATGCGGCGCACAAATTAGGTCGGCATAAAACCCTTTTGGATAACACTATAAATACAAAGCAAAAACCCTCCCATTCGAGAGACTTTTACCACCAGACGAATTTAGGGTTCTTTGGAGACTTTTCAAGCAGTTTTTACATCTTTGAAGATTATAGGATTGCTCGTGAGATCCAAGGCATTCAAACATCGTATTTCTTAGCTTTTCGATTGTTTTCTTCACTTTGGTACAAGATGTTTTCTATTTCTTTTACTCGTTGTGATATGATTATGATTATGAGTGGCTAAACACTTCATCATCTACTGAGATGAAGTGACACAATGAATATTGGTTGCATATTATTTTGAATTCAAGTTGATAATTAAACGTTTCATCGAGATCTTAATATATTGAATTCTTATTATTTATTCTATTGTTTGTTGATGATGTATGAATGGTTTTAGTGGTAGCTAAGTCCATAAATTCATTGTTCTAGTTGATTTGGTAGAATCAATAGGTGTTAATTCGTGGTAGCGAGTTGATAAACAACAATAGGTAAGAGAATTCAACGTGTTAACGATTTGGTAGAATCGATAGATGGAATTGTTTGATAATAACAAGACAAATTAGTCCGTTAGGGAGATCTTAATAGAGAAGGTGGTAGCCGGATCTTTAGGATTGAATTAATTGGTTAATGGGTTCGGATAGGGTAATAAGCTAGGTGGCCAACTAGTGAGTTCCTTGTCTAAACTTAGTTATTAAAATCAACATATTTGAATTGGTATTAACTTAATGCAACCAAAATGAAATGTGTCATGGAGTCGAGGTAGATGATCCTTTAAATTATTGTTTTAAATCAATTTTTACTATCGTTTTAGGACGATCCTGCCCCGGTAATACCGGATTTAATTATTCTTCTTTTACTTTAAGTTGAGCAAAGTGACAATTCGGTCACAAAACCCCCTTTCATTTGAATTACTTAATTTTAACAATTGCTTTCAAAGTCCTTGTGTTCGACCTGGTCTTACCACTTAGTTATACTATATACGATTGGGTCCACTGCCCAATAGTGTGTGGTAGTCGTTATTTGGTATTACTTGTTTAAAAATTTATAACCTCGATATTACACATCAAGTTTTTTGGCGCCGCTGCCGGGGACTTTTGTTTAAGTAGTTGTTTTATTTTGTAGTTTCGATCCTTTTTCACATTCATTTGTGAGAAAGTTATTGTTTTACTAGATAGATTGTATTTTATTTTCTTTTAATTATACCACAGGTGCGGTTGACGGTTTGTTTGTGGTGATTGTGCAGGTTCTTGCTAGTTGATGAACACAAGAGCTTCTGGCTGACCTTTGCTTAGCCCATTATCTAATCCGGGGAAAGTCAGACGTCGCCTAGTGTCTAGAGACAACCAGGAACTATCCACATCAATCAAAATAGATCCAGAAACCGCAAGTAGTGTTCCACCCACCCTGAATTCAGAGGATCAGTTGGTTAATAGGTTAGAGAAAGCAGCTAAGTTCTTTAAAACAGGTGAAGACTCAGACTCAGATACAGAAGAGAAAATTCAAACACCTGAACCGAGCAGTATTGTCATACCTCGAACCAACCTTAATATTAATCAACAACCGAGGAGAAACGGAATGGGTGATGAACAACCGTTAGATCCGAACGCCCGTCCTTACGGGGAACGAAAAAGAAACATACCGAATAACCGGGGCACAGCTATCCGCCCTCCGGCTATTTCAGTAGATTTCTCCTTGAAAGGAAATCACCTCAAGAGTGTTGAAGAGGACAAGTTTGATGGGATTCGAAGAACCGATCCTTATGCACATCTTGAGAGGTTTGAGAAGATTTGCAGGTTATATAAATATGGTCAAGGGCAAAATGAAGCTGTTAAACTTGAGCTATTTCCATTAACTCTCATTGGAGATGCAGCTGCTTGGTTTAAAGAGTTACCCGATAACTCATTCACCACTTGGGCCGAACTTCGTGAAAGATTTATTGACGAGTTCTATTCATTAAGAACTCAAAGGAAATTGGAAAATAAAATCAGAGGGTTTACTCAAGACAGTGGTGAGGATGTTGTTGATGCATGGAAACGGTTCAAGGAATGCTAAGGAATTGCCCCGGACATAGTATGGGTACTGAAGAAAGTTTTGAGATTTTCTATGATGACTTGTTAGGTCCAGATTTAGTCCAGATTTACTGGACTCGCTCCAGACTCGACTACTGGAGCATTACTAAAGATCTGTCCAGAAACGTATTTTACTGGACCTACTCCAGACTTGGAATCTGGAGTCCCTCTGAAGATTTGTCCAGAAATAATGGAAGACCAGTGAGCAAATACTTGTATAGGAAATCTGGAGTATTCTCCAGATTAGCTCACTGGACTTCACCCCAGTCCAGATCAACTCTACTGAAGACATTCTCACTGAAGTCAAAGACTGAAGTCAGAATAAAGAAGACTTACAAATGGCGGAGTCCACTGGAAGTCTTACCAGATCTGTACACTGGAGGATTGTCAGTGTTCTAGACCTTACAAGTCTGAACACTGATATCGAGGATTTGACTTTTAGCCTTTACACACTTTCCAAAGAACAACCCACTTGTTCTTTACCAAAGTATACGTGTGTTAAGGTGGTTGGATAAGGATACACTTGCACTTGATGTGACTTTATCCTTATTCCTTATCCAATACATTTAATGTTCTTGTCGGATCATTAAATGTATGCAATCATATTTGTACGGCACAAAATTCACTGGTGAATTTTATTGCCTATAAATACAAAGTCATTTCTTTGAGAAAATCACTTTTTAACAAATTGGTGAACTTGCTTAAATACTCTCGATCTAAACAGTTATACTTCACAACTCTAAGTATATCGATCAAAGGAGTTTATTTAGCAAGCATAGATCACTTGTAATTCAAAGATTGTTTAGATACTTACATACGTGTAATATCTAGGTTCCGCAACGATCTTGTATTTTGTTTATACATCTATAAAGAAAATACACTTGAAAACTACATTTGTGTTCCACCATTTATTTACTTGTTTAATATTGCTTAAGTCATTTATTACTTTGTTCATATTCTTGCTTATTTATATTGAAGTAATACTAGTCTGAATCTAGTTCATACTTGTCTTGTATTTTACACTCGTAGGGTTAAACCATCGTGTGAGAGACTTTACTGAAGAAAGTTTTGAGATTTTCTATGATGGACTGGATAGAAAGACTAAAAGGGAGCTCGGTTATGCATTTGGGGGAAGTCTAAACAACATTTCCCCGAATGAGGGATACAAGATCCTTGAAGATATGGCGAAGGAGTATTCAACCAGAGATGAGGACCGAGATAGGAGATCCAGTAGAAGCACCGTGGCTAAGGTTGAGAGTAATGAGGATTCAAAGCTTGTTGCTGAAGTCAAGGCTCTCTCTAAGCAAATGAATGAGAGGTTTGATAATCAAGATAGCAGATTTAAGAGCCTTGAAAGAGATGTTAAGGTTATGGCTGACGGTTGTGATCATTGTGGGGACTTGCATTATACGGAGGATTGCCCGGATAAACCAGTTCAAGATGTTAGTTATGTTCAGAATCAAGGGAATTTCAACCAAAATACCGGTTATCAAAATCGGCCATCAGGTAGTTCTTACCCTACTTCTTCTTCTTTTAATACTAACAGTTCTGGTTATGGTGGTAACAGGTTTAGTAGGTTCAACAATCAACGAGGCTCGGATCCAGAACTAAGAGATATAGTGAAGAATTTCATTAGTGCCCAGAAAGCAACTAATGAACATGTTGCAGAAGAGTCCAAGAAGGTGATTTTTGTGTTGGACGCTTTGACTACTCGATTGGATGGGCTCGGGCATAAGTTGGATCAAGGAGCAAAGAATCAACAAGACACTATTAAAGATTTAGAAGGAAGGATTGAAAGGCTAGGAAACTCTAATAGGCAGCCTGGTACACTACCGAGCAACACTCAGCAGAACCTTAAGCCTCAATCACGTATTCAAGGATCAGGGCAGAAGTATACCCCGCCTAATGCCAGAAATGAGCATGTGAATGCTATCACAACAAGGGCAGGCAAGACTTATGATTCCGCTTACCCTTTACCTAATGATTCTTCTCCATTTGTGCAGGTTGAAGAAGATGAGGAGCAAGTTGATGAGGAGATTGAAGTGGAGCCGAACCAAGCCGTGAAGACACCGGTTGTTCCACTTGCACCGGTTGACAAACTGGCGGTTGTTGAGCCCGAAGTGAAGGCTTACAAACCGAAGATACCATTCCCTCAACACTTGAGGAAGGAGAAAATCAAAGAGCAATATAGTAAGTTTATTGATTTGATTAAATCTGTGAATATTAATGTGCCTTTGGTTGATCTACTTGCAGGTATGCCGAACTATGCTAAGTTTATTAAGGATCTTTTGACGGATAAGAGGAAGCTAGAGGATGCTAAGGCTACTTTCCTCAACGTAGAATGTTCGGCTATCATCAGAAATCAGATTCCTCCTAAGTTAGAGGATCCAGGGAGTTTTCTGATTACGTGTTCTTTAGATGCAAAGTTTTGTTGTGATGCTTTAGCCGATTTAGGGGCTAGCATAAATTTGATGCCATTTTCAGTTTATAGAAAGATATCTTTAGCGACATTGAAGCCAACTCGGATGAGCATTAGGCTCGCCGATCATTCATTTCAGTATCCCATGGGGATTGCTGAAAATTTATGTGTTAAAGTAGGCCATATTGTCTTTTTGGCCGATTTTGTGATTCTTGAGATGGAAGAGGACACCAAGGTGCCTCTCATTTTAGGCCGACCTTTCTTGTATACGGCCGATGCCATCATTCGTGTTAAGGACAAAGTCATTTCACTAGGAATTGGAAATGATAGAATTAGTTTTTCCATTGATAAAGCCTTGAAGCATTCTTATTCAAATGATGATACTTGTTTCAAGATTGATGTGATTAAAGAAGAAGATGCTTTGGAGATGGAGTTGATGGACTTTTTGGACACGGATGAGGGTGAAGCTTTGCTTGCTTGTAGTGGAGAAGAGCAAGTTTTAGTTGAAGAAATGGTGCAAGAAATCATGGCTCTAAGCATTGATGAGTCACCACCGGAAGATGAAACTTTTGAGGAGATAGAACGGGATGGATTGAAGATTGAAACTTCGGTGGAGAATCCACCAACCGATTTGGAGCTCAAGCCACTTCCCGTGCACTTGGAATATGCATTCCTCGAAGGTAAGTCTCTTCTTCCTATTGTTATATCATCATCACTTTCGGATGATGAAAAGAATAAGTTAATGACTGTCCTTAGGTCCCATAAAAGGGCCTTTGCTTGGCGTACATCGGACATACCCGGAATAAGCCCCGAATTTTGCAAACATAAGATTAATTTAAATGAGAATCTTAAACCGGTTGTTCAAAGACAAAGGAGGCTTAATCCTAATATGAAAGACGTAGTCAAGAAAGAGATAATTAAACTTTTAGATGCTGTAATTATTTATCCTATCTCTGACAGTCCATGAGTGAGTCCGGTACATTGTGTACCGAAGAAAGGGGGGATGACCGTTGTGACCAATGACCGTAATGAACTAGTACCTACTAGAACGGTTACCGGGTGGCGTGTTTGTATAGATTATAGAAATTTGAATGATGCAACCCGGAAGGATCACTTTCCTTTACCCTTTATTGACCAAATGCTCGAACGGTTAGCCGGTATCGAGTATTTTTGTTTTCTTGATGGTTTCTCCGGGTACTTTCAAATACCCATTGACACCAATGATCAAAAGAAAATGACCTTTACATGTCCCTTTGGTACTTATGCTTATCGTAGGATGCCATTCGGATTGTGTAATGCACCCGCCACCTTTCAAAGGTGTATGATCGCGATTTTCCAAGACATGCTAGAAACATCTATGGAAGTTTTCATGGATGATTTTTCTGTTTTTGGTGATTCTTTTGATACATGTCTTTCCAATTTGGATAAGATGCTTGAGCGATGTGAGCGGGCACACCTTGTTCTTAATTGGGAAAAATGCCATTTCATGGTAAGAGAGGGCATAGTTTTAGGACATAAGGTGTCTAATGTAGGGATTGAGGTAGATAAAGCCAAGATTGATGTTATTGCCAAATTGCCTCCACCTATAAATGTAAAGGCCGTTAGGAGTTTGATGTGCTAAATCGAGTTTAAAAATTAAAACTAGAAGTACCTCGAAACTCACTATTACACACTATCGGGCAGTGGACCCGATCGTATGCAATATAGTTAAAAAGTAAGTCCAGGTTCGTTCACGGGGATTGGTTTGAATCAATTGTCTAATAAAGTGGTTTGGAAAACAGGGTGGAACACTTTGAATCACACTTTGACAATTAAATTAAAGTAAATTTAAAAAGGCAAAACACTTAAAAGTAAAGAAAAGCTTCAAACAATAATAGTAAAGATCATCCACCTTGACTTCGCTAGACTTCAAACGTGATTGCATTCAATTAAGACCACATTCATTTAGAGTTGACAAGATAATCGTGAAAGGATAAAGTGCTCGCGTGGTACCACCAACCGCTCACAAGTCACCCAAATACCTAAGTTGCTAGTTTAATTACCCAAGCCGGTACCACCAATGCCTAGACAACCTTACCAACAATTAGTTTACTTGATTATCCAATTAATAATTGTGCCTATGTGAATTAAAACGTAGTACCACCAACCGTTTCTAAACACGTTGACAAAATGATTCCTTTTATTAAAATGACATTCACTATCATACCATGAACTAGTGATAATTGCTCATAGACAGGCAACCGTTTAAAAATCACATATGTATCCAACTAGTACCACTAACGAAGAACACACATGCCACCAATATCATAATAATATATATTAAGGAATTAAATCATCAAGATCTCGACACAACGATAATTGAAATCAACTCTTTGAATTAAAACATATAGCAATCACATCATTCGTCTAGTTTCATCAAGGTGGATGACTAAAAGATTAACCACTCATGATTAAATTGAAATAACAATCACAATAAAGGAAGAACATGATGTACCAATCGTTTGAGAAATAGAAATTGCAAGACAGTAAAATAGATACGATCTAGATGGGTGCATGTGAATCTTCAATGAATCGGAAGATGATGAAATCTTGATTTGATCCTTGAAGGTGTTCCTTGTAGTGCAGCTCCTAGAAAGAAAACTTGATCCCTTGGGGATTAGATTATGTTTTCTATTTATACCTCCCTGTAATCTGATGCAAAAGCTGCCCAAAACCTTTCAGCCCCGTACTCTCACTGCGGCGCAGTGGGCGAGTGATGCCCCTACTGCGGTGCAGTGCTTATACACTGCCTTTGGTGCTCGTTTGTCAAGGCTGATTGCGGCGCAGTGGGTACACGCACACCCCACTGCGGCGCAGTATAATATTACTGGTTGAATTCTCCCTTTTTTCACTAGTTGACTGCGGCGCAGTGGGCCTTGGTCATCCCCACTGCGGCGCAGTATAATATTACTGGACTGGTAGTTCATTTCATCATAGATGACTGCGGCGCAGTGGGCACATGCACTCCCCACTGCGGCGCAGTCAAATGATACTGGTCCGAGTAACACTTCTTCAAAAATGAGAACTTGCATAAATTTTTCTATCTTTCCACTTGAACAACTCTCGGACGCACAAATCAACATCTTGGCCTCTGAAAACATCCGAACTTGCAACAAATGAGCACGTAACCTGTTTAGAGCCTGAAACACTAACAAACAACATAAACGCGCCAAATGCACACAAAATCGACTTAAAACGCTTAATAAAATGGCCAATAATGATGTGGGCGATAGGTATAAATTGGTCACATCAGAGTTTTTTAGGGCATGCCGGGTTCTACCGTAGATTTATTAAAGACTTTTCTAAGATTACCCGACCCATGACCCATTTGCTTGAGAAGGATGTGTCGTTCGAGTTCAACTCGGATTGTCTTAAGGCATTTGAACTTCTTAAGGATCGTTTGACGCATTCACCCATCATGGTTTCACCTGATTGGAATCAACCTTTTGAATTGATGTGTGATGCAAGTGATTATGTCGTAGGGGCTGTTTTAGGACAACGAGAAGGTAACCATTTTCGTCCTATTTACTTTGCTAGCAGGACTCTAAATAATGCTCAACAGAATTATACTACCACTGAAAAAGAGTTGCTTGCTGTAGTATTTGCTTTTGATAAGTTTAGGTCATACTTAGTGCTTAGTAAGACCGTTGTTTTTACTGACCATTCGGCACTTAAGTACTTGTTCGCTAAACAAGATGCTAAACCTCGTCTCATTCGTTGGATTTTGCTTTTGCAAGAGTTTGACATTGAGATTAAGGATAAGAAAGGGGCTGAAAATTTAGCGGCCGACCACTTAAGTAGACTTGAGAATCCTCACCGTGAGGAATTGAGGGAAGAGGATATAGATGATGCCTTCCCGGATGAGTATTTGATGAGTATTGATTCTAATATTCCATGGTATGCAGATTTGGCTAATTATCTTGTTGCAGGAATTCTTCCTAAAGGGTGACACATCAACAAAGGAAAAAGTTCTTTTCCGATGTGAAACACTACTTTTGGGAGGAACCATATTTGTTTCGTGTTTGTGCAGATGGAATGATTAGAAGATGTGTTGCTGGAGCTGAAACTCGTTTGATCTTAGATGGATGTCACCAAGGGCCAACCGGTGGTCATTATAGACCATCTATAACCGGTAAGAAAGTTTTTGATGCAGGATTTTATTGGCCTACAATCTTCAAGGAAGCTCAAACATTAGTGGAGACGTGTGAAGTTTGTCAACGTCAAGGTAACATTTCAAAGAAGGATGAGATGCCACAGAACTTCATTCAGGTTTGTGAGGTATTTGATGTTTGGGGAATTGATTTTATGGGACCCTTTCCGCCTTCAAATAAGTGTCTTTACATTTTAGTGGCGGTTGATTATGTTACGAAATGGGCCGAGGCTAAGGCCTTGCCAACCAATGATGCAAGGGTTGTCATAGATTTCTTAAAGCAATTGTTTTGTCGTTTTGGTTGTCCTAAGGCCTTAATCAGTGATCGTGGAACTCATTTCGTGAATCACCAACTTGCTAAGGTGTTAAAGAGGTATGGTGTTCATCATCGTTTCTCTACTTCTTATCACCCGCAAACGAGTGGCCAAGTAGAAAATACTAATAGGGCTTTAAAATGAATTTTAGAGAAAACCATATGTGATAATCCTAAAAACTGGTCTAAGAAGTTGGATGATGCATTATGGGCTTTTAGAACCGCATTTAAGACTCCAATTGAGACTACACCTTATAGGTTGCTTTATGGGAAGACATGTCATTTGCCTTTAGAAATAGAGCATAAAGCTTACTGGGTTCTTAGAAATTGCAATATGGACTTAGTTGAAAGTGGTGAACTGAGAATGTTGCAATTACATGAGTTAGATGAGTTGAGGTTGAATGCTTATGAGAATTCTAAGCTCTACAAAGAGAGAACTAAGGTTTGGCATGATCGTAGGATTAGAAAGAAAGAGTTTAAGGTAGGTGACAAAGTTTTGTTATTTAATTCGAGGTTTAGGTTGAAACACCCGAAGTTGACTTCAAGATGGATGGGTCCCTATGTTATTAAGCATGTTTATCCCTCGGGGTATATAGAGTTGTATAAAGAGAATGGGGAGACGTTCATAGTTAATGGTCATAGATTGAAGGTGTTTAATGAGGAGACTAATGATGAGGGAGTTGTGGTTGATGAACTCCCGTTCTTTGATATTGATAAGTGATTGTAGGGACGAGTCTAGCTAATGACTCGTTAATAAATTAAGCGCTTATCGGGAGGCAACCCGTGTGTTTTTGTTTCATTTTGTTATTGTTTTCAATTTCCTTATAAAAAAAATCTATAAAAATTGAAAAACCATAAAAATACAAAAAAGATTTTTGTTTTCTTAGTTTTGTTATGTTTATTTTTCGTTTTTATAGCTTTTTGTTGAGATGTACAGGTCCCGAAGTGTCCAGAAGTGTTACGGTAAGTCAAAACAAGCCATGGTAAGTTTCTAGTATGGGGGAGGTCATCTGTGCACCGCACAGACATTTCATGCGAGGCATATGAAAATTTGGTGAATTTTCTGTGACAAAGTTTTTGGTTCTGTGCGCCGCATAATACAAGAATGCGCCTCATATCGGGCTCCTCTTAAAATTGGATTTCTGAAAAATTTAATTTGTGCGCCGCATAGAAAGGATGTGCGCCGCACATCGGGTCTTTGAAAAAAAAGTTTAATTTTTTGTATTTCAAGTTTATGCGCCGCATAACCCTTGTGTGCGCCGCACAGACTGAGCTTTGACCAGAGTTGACCCATTTTGAACTTAAGAATTGGATTGGATTTTGTTAGATAAGTGGGGCCCACGAAAATCTGGCCATTGTCTTTTAGTTTTGGTTCCTGAGATCGAAAAAACATACACACAAACATTCAAAACATAAGTTTTTCTTTTTCTCTCAAAATCAAACCGATCCTTTCCCTTACAATTCGAATCTTCTTCTTATTTTTCTTGATTTATCATCATGGTTCGTGGACAAAGGGTATGTTTCTCATCTATCTTTTATTTCAATTTGTTTCTTGCATTGATGATGTGATTAGGTCCAAAAATTGTCAAGATTTTTCAAATTAATTTCAATTAAAATAAAATTACTTGATTCTTTGATATGGGTTATGTGTTTAAGGATGATTGCACTTGATTTTAACAAGTAATTTGTGTTTGATTTGAAATTTTCGGATCTAGGGTTCATAAGAAATTCGAAATTGGTTCGGGGCTTTTGATTGTTATTGCTTGGGGATGGTTTGAATATGTTTTAATTGCTTATCTCTAGTTTCAATTTGGATTAATTGCATGTTTAGGTCCGAATTTGGAATTAGGGTTCATGAGTATGAATTAAGTTTGGAGGAAATTGTTACTATGATTATATGATGATGTTTAAGGTTTGGGTATGTTGAATTTGACATTAATTTGTGCTAAACATCATTGATTTTTGGTAAATTTAATTCGAATTGTTTTGAAAAGTTTAATTTTGACTTTGTTTGACCTTGGTCGTGATTATGATGGTGACTTGTGTTTAAATTCTGGTGGGAAGTCATTTGATTGAATTAAAAATATTTTTTTTTTGGAAATTGGGTTTGTGCGCCGCACAAATGTGGTGTGCGCCGCATATCGGGGCTATTTTGCTACAGTGCTAGTGTTGGGATGAATCTGTGCGCCGCATGAAATGGCTGTGTGCCACACAGACTGTTCTGTTTTGCAAATTTTGGATTTTTAACGTTCAGTTTTGGTTTGTTTACGGTATATATGATGTTCTACTGTGATTATATGGATGTTTTGTGTGATTTTGCAGAGAGGTAAGTGTTAGGTCCAGATTTACTGGACTCGCTCCAGACTTGACGACTGGAGCGACACTAAAGATTTGTTCAGAAATAATGGAAGACCAGTGAGCAAAATACTTGTATAGGAAATCTGGAGTCTTCCAGATTTAGCTCACTGGACTTCACCCCAGTCCAGATCTATTCTACTGAAGACATTCTCACTGAAGTCAAAGACTGAAGTTAGAATAAAGAAGACTGACAAATGGCGGAGTCCACTAGAAGTCTTACCAGATCTATGACTGGAGCTTTGTCAGTGTTCTAGACCTTACAAGTCTGAACACTGATTACAAGGAAATGACTTTGTATTTATAGGCAAACAAATTCACCAGTGAATTTGTCCCGTACAAATATGGTTGCATATATTTAATGAACCGACAAGGTCATTAAATGCATTGGTATTAAATGCATTGGTTAAGGTACAAGGATAAAGTCACATCAATATGACTTATTATCCTTTTAACCAACCACCTTTACACACGTAAGTACTTTTGTAAAGACAAGTGGAATGTTCTTTGAAAAAGTGTGTAAAGGCAAAAAGTCAATTCCTCGTAATCAGTGTTCAGACTTGTAAGGTCTAGAACACTGACAAAGCTCCAGTCATATATCTGGTAAGACTTCCAGTGGACTCTGCCATTTGTCAGTCTTCTTTATTCTAACTTCAGTCTTTGACTTCAGTGAGAATGTCTTCAGTAGAATAGATCTGGACTGGGGTGAAGTCCAGTGAGCTAAAATCTGGAAGACTCCAGATTTCCTATACAAGTATTTTGCTCACTGGTCTTCCATTATTTCTGAACAAATCTTCAGTGTCGCTCCAGTCGTCAAGTCTAGAGCGAGTCCAGTAAATCTGGACCTAACAAATTCCCCCTATTTGTTTAGAAATAATGCAAGGTTTTTCAAGCTTCTATCTATACAATTTTGTATGCTTGAAAAACACTTGTTTTGATTTAGTCTAAAAATTTAAGTTACTGGAAAACACTTTATAGATCATCAGTGTTCCAGTTTCATCTTTTAATTCTAACTTAGACTAAATCTGATCACTTACTTTGTGAATCAAAAATTGCAACAATATTTACATACATCAACTGATAAACAGTTACAATTTTGATAGATAAATACAAGTACAAGTAAATGATAAAAGAGTCAGGCCCTTCTCTTTGACGTCTGTCCTTGAGCATCTTCAGTGGCCTTCCTCTTGGGTGATGGTGAGGATGGTACAGACTCTGGTGGTTTCATACCTAGTGCAACTTCCATCTGTTGCTTTCTCTTCCAGACCTTCTCAATCCTCTTCAAGAATGCTTTAACATCAGTAGACACAACAGTCTTCCCCCTGAATGTTAAGGCAATCTCCTTCAGTTCAGTCCATCCAAACGACTGGACTGAAACATTCTTCCTTTCATCAGTAAAGTTACCCTCTCTGGTCAACTTTACTTCAAACCTGGTCATGCCTTCATGGTTTTCAGCTAATTTAATCTCTGCACCTATGATCCTTCTGGCATCAGCCCTGAACTTCATCATATCTTCATACTTGGCTTTTTGCTTTGCCATCTGGATCATGTATTCAGTTTCCCTGGATACCTTCTTTTGTTCTAAGGCAGACTGGATTTCTTCACGATTTATTCTTAGTGAAGTATCCAAGGGAATGAAAGTGCTCAGATCTGCATCCCTGATTGCCTTTAACTGTTTGGTAGTGAGTTTGGGCAAGCCTTTCATCTTCTTTCTATACTCTATCTCCAGAGCACCAACATTCTTTCTGATCTGCTTCTGGAGGTTCACCAGTTCCTCCGTCCTTTGTCTGATCAGTTCAACTACACTGACACCATAAGTTACTGCATCATAAGTTTGTTCTTCTAAAGAGTACCTGGAGCGAATATAGACGTCATCCAATGCATCCAGACATTGATGAACTCTGGGGTCTTCCTTCATCTTTTTGTATACATCAATATGAATGCCCAACCTGCCAGCATTATACTCATCAAAGGTCCCCATTTTTGCCATTTCCATCTTGCAGGACTGCAGATCATCCTTTTGCTTTTTCTTAAAAATTTCTATCATTTTGCACTCCTGCTCCAGTCTATTTGAAGTGTCATCATCAGTAGTAGAAAATTCTGATGAACTTCCAGCAGTTTCAATTTCTCCTCCAGATACCACATGTTGCTTTCTTTTTACTGACTTTAGAGTAGTTGTGATATCTGGGAATGCTTCAAACTGGGGCTCACCTGGCATCAGTACCAGCAGCCTCTTCATCCTGCACAATGGCTTCAGTGCCAAAGGCCTTTTCTATTGCACTGGCAATCACTTCTTTCTTTTTCTCATTAACATTCTCAGCCTTTTTAGTATCTTCCCCCTTGGAAGGATCATCAGTCCTGGACTTAAGATCTTTCCACAACTGCTCCAACATGTGACGGTCAGAAGCACCGAATGTTCTACCTGCCACTGGAGTTGTGAGATTCACAGTGTTTCTGAGAGTCATCACTTCCTTCTTAACAATTTCAAGTTCTTGAGGCAAGTGACTGGGCAGCTCAGTATTAATCATGTTCACCACCTGGGGCAATAAACCATCTTGAATACTTCTAAGTACAGACCCAGAGATATTTTCAGTGATCTCTTTCAGCATGCTATGTCTGAACTTTTTGGTGCATTCATCACTGAGGGTGCTAACAACAGCAGCCTGATCAAGAGTTGGTCTGCTTTCCAAATTACTGATTCTGGTGATCAACTTCTGAAGTTCTTCTGTTAGACCTGCCAGTGGTTGAGCGATTTCAGTTTTCACTGCAGTCTGAACAGAATTCACCAACCTTGCCTCCAAGCCCTGGACTGCCACTTTGATATTTTCAGTGTTTTGATTGGTGGCCAGTACCAGTTCATCAAGCTTCTCAAATACGAGCTTCTCATTCCCAGCAAAAACATTCATTTCTGATGCAAGATTATTTGATAATAAGGACTTAAAATCAGAAACAACCTGGGATGAAGACTGGAATGATCTCTCTAGGTCCGACACCTTAGTCAAAAGGCCTTGGACCTCGGCTGAAGAAGAGGTGGAGAGACCACTGGGAGGTGTCAGATCAGAAGCCATCCTGGTCACCAAAGGTACTTGTGCCTGGACCCCTTCAGTGGAAGTTTCAAATGTTACAATAGTGGAGTCCAGCACACGGTGTTCATGAAAATCAAGTGGAGCTTCAAGTGGTGGTGGTTGATTTTGTGAAATTTGAAGTGAGGGTGGATTAAAATAAGAAATGTTTTGTGGAATTGAAAGAGGTGGTGGTGGTGGTGCAATCAATGATTCTGGTGGAGGTGGTGGCATTTCGGATTCTGGAGGTGGGATATTTGATTCTGGTGGAGGTGGTGGCATTTCGGATAAGTGTTCTACTTCCACTACATCATCACCAAGAAAACTCATGTCAGTATCAAAATTATTACCTTCTGACATGGGTGAATCAGTCTCATCCCAAACAAATGTTTCACCAACTGTGTGATCACCTGTCTGATCACTAACTTCTACATTCAAATCCAGTTGACCAACCTGCTCAACATTTTCCTGCTCAACTATTAAAGACCCATCTTCATTCATAATATCACCAGCAGTGGAAGTTGAGACTGGAATGATAAGAGGTGTGGCTCCAGTAACCCCAGTCATATCCCTGATGACACTACTAGAAAATCTGTGTATACCCACGGAATTTCCCACGACAGAAAATCCGTGGGAAATTTTCCCACAGATTACCCACGAAATGGTGTTGAATTTATATAATCAAGTTATCTTTATATTTTTCCACGGATTTCCCACAGAATACCCACCAAATTATATCCGTGGGAAATCCGAGGAAAGTAAAATAATATTTCAAATATTTCCCACGAATTTCCCACAAATATGACGTCGTGGGAAATTTCACTTAATAAATACTTTCTAACCTCCGTGGGTAATCCGTGGGAAATATTTCCCACAAATTACCAACAGATTACCCACAGATAAATAATATCCGTGTGAAATCCGTGGGAAAGCATTTCCAAAAAAATGTTCCCATATTCGTGGGAAATCCGTGGGAAGCATTTATCCATGGATTACCCACGGATATATCTTAACCGTGGGAAATCCTTGGAAAATATTTTTCAAAAATATGTTTTGATAATCCGTGGATAATCCTTGGGAACGATTTTCTCACGGATTTCTCGCGGATTATTTGTTTCTGTGGGTAATTTGTGGGAATTCTATGAGAAATTATTTTACAAAATTTTCTAAGATAATCCGCGGGTAATCCGTGGGAAGCATTTCCCACAGATTTCTCACAGATTATATAAGACGGTGGGAAATTAATGGGAATTCCATGGGAAATATTTTCCAAAATTTTTTATAGACAATCCGTGGGTAATTCGTGGGGAAGATTTTCGCGAATTTCCCACAGATTTCCCACGGATTATGTTATTTCGTGGGTAATCCGTGGGAAATCCATGAGAAATTTGTGAGAAATTCATATAATTGTCATTTTTTGTGTATATAGTGTATGTATGCATATACATTGTATGTAATTACATATAGGTAATTTCTAAACACACACATACATACATATACTACATATTATATGTATATGTATATATGTATGTACGTATGATACATGTATATGTACATATAAATGTATTTAAGATTGTATATCTATCCATAAACACATACATAAGTATATAAAAAATTTACAAGTGGCAGCCTATATGGTTGGCACATATACGCGAATACATACAATGCACAGGATTTGAAAGTTCATTACAAACAATGCACATGATTGAAGTTCGATACATACTATGACCAGTTCGTATAAAGTTGTTTACATTCCAATGTACTAACCCCTCTACCCAATTTACCCTTCACTTAATTCATTAATTTACGTATAACCACCTAATACACTTAATGAAATAATTTACAATATAAATCACCAACTCTTATAATAACTAAACTACCGTTTTTTGCATTAATTAATTTTACATTAATAAACACACGACTACCAACACCACCACACGTCACCACCGCCGCCATTACCGCCATCACTGCCACCAACACGCGTCTAGTACTTGAAAAAAATATATTATTATCTTTTTGTGCCTAACCTATATTGAATGGAGTTAGACCCCGTTTCTTTTTTACTTAATAGACTTAAAGATTAGGAAATTAATACATTAAGTTAAATGTATTTTTTTAACTTAATAAATAAAAATAATAGTCAATTATCTGTTTTTTACTTAATACATAAATATTTTATTTATTTATTCAATTATTTTATACACTCAAAATTTAATAACTAAAAAAATCATGTTATGCTCAAACGAATGATTGAATAACATATTGGGCTTATAAGGCCCAATGAGATAACAAATGATGTTCAAGGCCCAATAGGTCCATTCGAATGAAAAACGAACACACACAACCCATTTCCATTTTTGTACAAGAGGTGAACATATTGGGCCCAATAAGCCCAATGATTAGATAGAAGTACACAAGTATGTACATACATATATATACAGACATTCATACTTATCGATGAACTATGTTACGCCTAAACGAACGATTGATAAACATACTGTCCGTATTAGACCCAATGAGATAACAAACGATGTTTATGGCTCAATAGGCCCATTCAAGTGAATAACGAACATATTGGACCCAATATGTTCACGACTTCTATCAATGGCCTATTGGGCCTAATAGACCCAATGATTAGACAAAAGTATATCCATACATTTGAAGACCTTACGGCTTATAATAAGTTATAATCACATGACATTCGAATTCATGAACTTGAAATGAGGAGGATTTGTATTAATTGTCCAAGGTATAAAATATACTTTTCACGAACAAACTGAAGGATTTCGGTCCTATCTAGCGCAACGGAAGCATGCAAAATAATAAACAATAGCATAATAATTTTCTAGCAACCGAAATCTATCCCATGGATCATCTCGTCAAACTAAAGATCAAGAGAATGAATACAAGAAAACATACCCTTGAAGATTTCCTTTACATGAAGGTGAAAAGATTCAAACTAGAATCTCTCTATCCGGAGAGACACCCAAAGTTCCGATCTCGATCTTTATACCTTCCTTTCACTAAAGTTCGACCTTTTAAGTTAAAACCCAATAACTCTTTATTTTAAGTAGACACCACAAAGTCTTGTGTGTTTTACCAGTGATATATCTTATTCTTTTCTCACTTCCACTTATGCAAGAAATATAAGATATATATATTATATTTTGGGTCTTGGTTTCCTTGATGGAAAACGTGAGGAAGAATACAAAAGTGATAGAGACATCAGGAGAGAAACAAGAGAGAAACATGAATCAATTATATTCATGAGTGAATTGGTTGTGTCTGTATATTGATTTGATTGTGACATGGAGTGTAGAACTCTATGTAATTCTCACTCACAATGTAATGTCTTTTATATAACTTATATCACACATAAAAATGTGTACATATAAAAGACCACATTTATAAGTATAAACGATATACGTTTTGTTTAATTAATTACTAGTTAAACATTTAACTAATTAATTAAACGAACACAAACTCATAAATAAATAATTAGACTATTAACAAAATATCTAATTAATTAATCTCTCTTTGAAAGGTATATTAATCAATTATCGACCGGCCTTTGCGTGTGACCGAATAGGATAATGGACTTTATATTATTCATGTTATGGACATATCTTTGAATCATAATGTACCACGGTCAAACCTTATAGCCAACCCGAGAACATTGATTCCAACACAAACAAATAAAGGACTGTTAACCAAAATATACTTTTCATGATAAATTATACTTGAATTCATGAACAAACAAATATAATATACTTTTAATGATAAAATTACCTCAACTCAAACTTGTCTCCCGTATTAAAATGAAGTTAAAAAAGGACTGTTAACCAAAATCTGTGTAAACTTTCTTATAGTGTTTGTTAGAAAACGATAGATAGATCTTGGTTTTGGATGTTTACTTAAAAACACGTTACATCTTTCTAACAATCTAAACCCAACATCATTGCAGTATCATGTGCAAGCTTCTGTTGTGATATATAAGAATTTCAAAACTACATGGTTCAACACTTCCCTACATCTCTGATATTGTGCAAAAATAATAGCTAATATTTGGTGCAAAATGATATGGCTGTCTATGAGTTCACGTACACCATTTGCTATGTAACAAGTAACATTCCATGGGATAAAAACTCTATAACTATTTCACAGCAAACCAGCTGATTACAGCAAACCAGCAGAAAGCAGCAACGCATGCGTGCGACTTTCACAGTAAGTTCGTATGTTAATTAACTAGGCCCCTAAATTTGATCTCGCTTAAGACCCTGAAAAAGCTTGAGCCGACACTGCTTGATGAACACGAGTTCATAATATTACGCATGTTTTGGCTCCGAGAACCGAGTGGTGTCCGCCATGGCCTATCCGTTTTTGCCTTGAGGACAAGTCGAGTTCAAGCAGTGGGGATTGTTAGCCGATCCAATTACAAAGTGTTTTGTTAATTTTTTTTTATGTTTTACTTAGTCTATGTGGTTTCTTAAATAAAGGAAGTGATGCCTGCTATCTAGCAGTTAGATTCATGTACTTGTTATATTCTTATTTAAGTTGTATTTGTTGTTCATTTTATGGATATGAATGGAAAATGAATGAATTTTTTCTCATTTAGTATTAGCTGCTACTTTGAATAAGGCCTGTTCTCGTCATCAACATCAAACAGGCCGCATTTAAGGCCACATTAGTGATCTGTAACGATAAAGTCGGGTCTGTTTTTTTTTTCTTCCTATCTTCTTTCTAACTCTTCTTTCTGCAACTCATATAAATTGGTGTGGTTAATTTTCAGGCACCAAACCTGAAGCGGCAGGACGATCCAGTCTTGAGGATCTTATCGAGCTATCCTTCATTGAGAATCTAGATCAGTCAACTGATCCTGTTAACAATTAAATCCACCCAATCGGGTTTTTCTACCCTTACTACCAATTTTAGAACTGAATTGCCAAATGGGCGTATATAATATAACTAGTCTCCTGGCGGGTGATTTCAAAAGAATAGTTTATATTTTTTGTTTTATAATTATTGAATATATTTTACAGCAAAGGTATTTTATTACAAACAAAACTATATAATATAACAAAAAAAAAATGGAATATTGAAATGAGGATAAAAAAGAATGCATAGCATTTAAGAATCTGATAGAGATAATAATTTGTGAAACAAACAAGGTGGTAAGATTACTACTACTAGATTATTATCATTTCTTTTAGCTTAGGCATAATGATAATCATAATGACAATATAATCACTTGATCCATCACTGCACCTGGACATTAGCACTAAGTCACTAACTAGTAACTACAAAAGAATAAAGCTTTGATGTAGTTATACTTATTTGTAGACTCCCATATTATGGAACTTAACTAATGCGGTTTAACTATTCTCGCGTGAAGCAACTTGTACACCCCAGAATATCTAGCATATATATTGTAAGGGAAGTGATATCTGTACCATTAATTTAGATATACTTACCACTAACATGCATTACTGACTTGTACTGTCAGCTTTAAATCTTGTACATTGTGGTAAATAGATGAAAAATTATGGTACGTTTATCACTTCCCATATTGTAATACAAGACATTAACAAGTGTTTAGATCATCATGCCTGGTCATTTCTTACATATCATTCCCACAAGAAAGCATTTCGGATGTGTTATATATGGTTTAACATACAAAGCGAAGAACATACTACGAATTATCCAATTACATCATTCTTCCCAATGTTCCTTTTTACATTTCATCAGTATAGTAGAACCAACAGCTTGTATACAACAGCTCAAATCCAAAATTTAAATTCATCAAATCTGAAAACCAATTCCTGTCACATCCATATCAAGGCCGGTCAGTCTTCCTTCTGAAAACTTGAAAGCTTCTATAAGACATCATGTGTACGGCAGGGTGCTCTTAAAAGGACGATGCCATATAAAGTCTACAAAACTTCCGATATTACGTATATAAATAACTATATGAATCAATATGTCACCTCGATCTGGTTTTATGTAAATCCTTCTTAACATCAACACTAGCAATAAGTCTTCCTTTATTATCTAATAAACTGCACACCCAATGTCAAAGCTTGTATAGAAGTGTTGCCATATGATTTATGCAACCCTATTAAATGCCAATTATACAACTTAATTAGTTCAAGACTTCAAGCTTAGTGTTACCACCGGGCACTATAGATTCTACTAACTGACTAAAGTCATGAGTTCCGAACAACTGAAGAAAATAAATATAAACTAGATGTCTTTTTATACAAGTGTTCCACTATTTTGGGTTTATTTAACCCAACTTATATACAAAACTGCTTTACCTAGCTAAGTAGCTAGACTCACGAGTCATGAGTCGAGACAAAGCCAACCCATTTTGCCACCTTTTTCATGTACTTTACCTTGTGACTAAGCCATGCCAGTCTTATGATATCAACGGCAATTCTCATTTATTAGATAGTAAGATCGGAGGGGTTCTTACAAGTATATATTATAATAAATAAAGGTTTTGTTAATAACAGATTTATGAGTTGTTATTAGCGTGCATAAATAGTTAAAATTTTTAATATAAAATTCCGGGGTGAACTTTTGATATGAAATGTATAATTGTTATATTTATGTACGCTAATTGGAACTCTATAGTTGTTAATTGTTACTAGTCATATGCCCGCACGATGCGGCGGTGTAATGGTGGCGGCGGTGAGCGCGACAGCGGAGGTGGTTATTAATGTAAAATTAATTGATATAAAAGAATGTAGTTTAGTTATTTTAGAGGTTGCAAGA
Source organism: Erigeron breviscapus (assembly GCA_034093135.1). Taxonomy (NCBI): domain Eukaryota; kingdom Viridiplantae; phylum Streptophyta; class Magnoliopsida; order Asterales; family Asteraceae; genus Erigeron; species Erigeron breviscapus. Next base: position 59,927,557 of record CM067172.1, on the reverse strand, counting down.
TATATAATGTAAATAATTTCATTAAGGGTGTTATAGGTATATTAGATGAAGATATTCAAATTAGTTCATAAAGTAAGTATAGTTTGGGTAAATCAAGTTTTTTTTTTGGGGAAAATGAAATGTATCAAATGCTTAGTTAAACTTAAGATTAGCAAAATCTAAATAAATATATGAAAACTCTAAATGGGCCTGTCTCAAAGATATTCATAATTCAATAGCCCATTATTTCTTTCACCACTTCAATGTAGCCCAATTTGAACAATCTTCTTTCTTTCCAACCATGGCTATTCCTCCTGCTTCTCTTCTACGTTTATCTTTTTGTCCATATTTTCATCCCCAAAATTCAAAATTTCACGATTCCAAACACCATGGATAGTATGATGGTGTTTTGTTCAAAACCCCATTACTTTCATCATTTCCAAATAAATGTTCAAAAATCACCTCTTTCTTTCTTTAAATCCAAAACCCTTATTAATTATAACAGCTCAAAATCATCTTTGTTTGCCGCCAAAAAAACAAGTGTTGTTGTATCAAATCTTGATTCTAGAGTTAATGGTGCTCTTTCATCTGACCCAGATTCTAGTTTTCTTGATAGAGTATGTTTTCTTTCAATAATCCCCTTTTCTTGATGTTTTTTGATTGTGGGTATGCATTTATATTGTTGATATGATTATTTAGTTGCTTAAAGTTATCATCTTTATATGTTTAAAAGTTACTAAAGTTTTACACTTTTTGTTTGATAAAAGTTACTAAGTTAAGGTCTTAGCCTCTTAGTTGAAATGTTTATAGAAGTACTTAAAGTTTGAATCTTTACTCAAAATTATACAATCATTTGATTGAAGTTAGAATTAGTACTTTTAATATGCATTTGATTTGTAATAAAAGCTACTTAACTAGTGATAGTAGATATAAATAGATGTCAATATTCAAAAAGCATAACTTTAATTAGGGATATTTATAAAGAACAGATATGCTTTTCGGCTATCCCTAAACCTATGCAAGAACTCTATAATGATAGCATAGCTTGAACTTAGTGTGTTAAAAACTTAAAATGTGGCTGTTAGGTTTACATATGTTATAATTGGCATTTAATACCTGTAGAGTTGCACGAATCACCTGGCAAGTATATTCAGGATACGAACTTCTTATACAAAACGTTGACATTGGGCGCACAGTTTATTAGATAAGTGCAGTTACTAATAAAGGAAGACTTATTAGTGCCGATGTTTAGAATGATTTATATCAAAACCAGAGATGACATATTGATTCATATAGTTATGTATATGTAAATTCGGAAGTTTTGTAGACTTAATATGGCATTGTTTTTTTATGAGCATCCTCACACATGATGTCTTACAGAATATTCCACTTTAAATAGCTTTTAAGGTGCATTTTGATTTAAAACTGAATGAATCAAACTCATCACATTGATATTGCAGCAAAAAGCATTGGAAGCTGCAATGAATGATATTAACAACTCATTTGGTAAAGGAAGTGTGACAAGGCTCGGAAGTCTCGGTGGAGCTCTTGTGTATGTTCTGCTTTTCCCCCCAAATCTAAAAATCTTACACACATATGTGGTTTTGGAGTGGGGCCATTATGTGAAACACAGTATGTATATGTAGTTTTAAAAGTTCAAAGCTGTATGTTCATGTAAAATTAATGCTAATATGACTAAGTTTTTTTCGTTCGATCCCCTAGAAAGCTCAAATTTTTTTCCGTTTATGAAATGAAGTGGTGTGCAAGCAGTCTCTGTTAAAGGTTAAAGTTGGAAATTGGGCAGGTTGCGGTCAGAATTGGGCAGCTTGATTTATAAATGCTATTTGTCCATGTTGACAATACAGTTAATGCATAGTTTAATATGAATACAAAAACTATTTTAACTACCATAATCATCTGATTGTTAGATTAATTGATTAAGGAGGCTGTTTACATAAAGTAAATGAGTTGAAACTTGAAACTGGCAATTCTACTAAAGTGAAATGTTTGAATTGAAAATGAGAATACTTTGCATTCTTAATCTTATGGCATAAACTCTGATTAGAATTATGGGTCACTCACAAAACATCTTTTGCCTCTTGTAGTGAAACATTCCCAAGCGGTTGTCTTCCCTTAGACCTTGCATTAGGTGGTGGCCTGCCTAAAGGGAGAATCGTAGAGGTATTAATCCTCGTTTCTAATCATGCAATGCTCTTTTGTTATGACCACTTTACTGATGAATGGGTTTGTTCTGGTTATGTTTATGTTTATCTATAGCGGGTCAAACAGGTAAAATGAAAAACTTTAGCCATAAAGGAAAGGGTAAGAGGCTTGAAATTTGATCAACGTTATGTTTAGTTTTTATTGAAATAATAGTATCACGCCAAACACATAGTTGATCCATGAAAAACTGGACAAAGAGTGGTTTTGGGTCAACCAAACCTGACCGCTCCTGTTTGGACCCATACAAAGTTACTTGTTACGATATAAATTGTTTAAGTTTTGAGTTTTTACTTGTTACCAAACTATGTTAATTTGGGACATAGCATATAGCTTAAGTCACGTAAGTGGAAATGATCTGACTGTGTGTAGTTTGTGCTTTATACCTAGAAAAGTATGCATATTTGGGTTTTTAGACATTGTTTCTTTTGAAGTTATTTATTATCTAATGTAGTTTTTGTGGGTTATAGATTTATGGACCAGAAAGTAGTGGAAAGACCACCTTGGCACTACATGCCATTGCAGAAGTTCAGGTTGACTTTGACTTTTTCTTCTAAGCTTTGCCAAGTCACTTTTAATTTGGATCTGTTTTTTATCTCAAAAATTGATCTCTGTAATTTTTTTTAATGACTCGTGCAGAAGCTAGGAGGAAATGCAATGCTTGTTGACGCAGAGCATGCTTTTGATCCATCATATTCTAAAGCATTAGGAGTGGACGTGGAGAATTTAATTGTTTGCCAACCCGATAATGGAGAAATGGCACTTGAGAGTACTAATAGTTTCTTTCATCTGTAATTTGTATGCATGATAAGTTATGAATTGACTCATGAGAAATCATGTTTGTCGAGTCATTGGTACCAAGAAAATATGACGTATTAATAAACCACACATTATCTCCAGTTGCAGATCGTATGTGTAGATCAGGTGCGGTTGATCTCATCTGCATTGACTCTGTTTCAGCTCTTACTCCACGAGCTGAGATTGAAGTAAGTCAAACTATTAGCAGTAGAGGTGGCAAAATTTTTAAGTTTCTCATTGATTAATTAGTTATACAGGGTGAAATTGGAATGCAACAAATGGGTTTGCAAGCACGTCTTATGAGTCAAGCATTGCGTAAGATGTCAGGCAATGCATCTAAAGCTGGCTGTACTCTTATCTTTCTTAATCAAATAAGATACAAGGTTTGAATCTTCGTGAAGCAATAATAACCAATGTCTTTATGTGGTTCTTTAAATACTAGCTACTTTATGGAAACTTCTTCCAAACATAATACTGTACTTGTTTGGTGCTGAAATCAGATAGGAGTATATTATGGAAATCCAGAAGTTACAAGCGGAGGTATTGCCTTAAAGTTTTTTGCATCTGTTCGACTTGAAATACGGCCTATTGGGAAGATAAAGTCGGTAAGCACAAAAATTCTAATGTCTCTTTGTATCATTTGGACTCCAACAAATTTTGACGAGATGGGTATTTGTTGACTGTGTCATAGGTCAAAGGGGACGAGGATATCGGGCTTAAAGTTCGAGTAAGAGTTCAAAAGAGTAAGGTGATTGACATTTTACTAGAAGTATTTTTTTATAGACTCTAAACTATCAGACTGATGTATGTGCACTTGGCATATATTTTGTAGGTTTCTAGACCATACAAACAAGCAGAGTTTGAAATCATATTCGGAGAGGGAGCAAGCAAATTGGTTTGTGTCCCTGCCTTTTATTATTCATATACATAAACATTTGCATAGCCTGATCTAATTTTCATATACAGGGATGTGTATTGGATTGTGCTGAAATGATGGATATTGTGTTGAAGAAGGGCTCTTGGTATAGCTATCGAGATCAAAGGTTTGTCCTTTACCCTTTTCAGTTGCTGGAGTCAAGCACCCCACAATAGTGCTGTAAGCACCATTTTGTGCAAAATTGCAAACCGTGTAGAATTCCATATAGCGACGTGAAAAAAATACCACATATCCACAACTTTTATTTACTTTTGGCATCCGGTTCCACAATTCTTAATGACTAGTGAGGATTGGATATTGATATAATAGTTAGCGTACTTGTTGAGTGCTGTTAGCAATAGTCAGGTCGCATAATGGGTCAAATTGGGTTGCTTGTTAGTTTATGTCAGGTCGACTAGCCAACCTTTTTTGTTCGTCTCTTAATTTTTCATTAGCAATATATGAATTTGCTATAATTTCAGAAAGTACATTATTATATTAGTTTAATTCTTTTTTTTATGCATAAAAATTGACTTCGCGAGTTAGTGGCTTGGGCCATTTTCAACGTGTTTGACTCAATTGAGATCAAGTAACCCTATATACCCAATTTTTAAGTAAATGGGTCGTCATTTCCGGAAATCGCCTCCTTTATTATAGATAAGCCGCAGGCTCTTTTTATAAAGCATTCAAGTTAACTTTACCTTCTAGGTCATTGTTGATATATACTTGTCCTATATCTCTCTTTCTCCCTCTTTCCCTATATCACATTTTTTTGTACTTGTTTTATACTTTATTATCATTGAGGTTGGGGCAAGGAAGAGACAGGGCATTGCAATACTTGAGAGAAAACCTTCCCCTTTGTGACGAAATAGAAAAGGTATGTTGATTAGTTATATGGCAACATTCACACTTCTTTTAATCATTCATGATTTAATACTCATGGTGCAGCATATGATAATATGATATTGTGTCATTAACATTTTGCATTTATACCCCTTGAAATAGTAAACAATCTCTTAATTATATTCTGATTTTCATAATGTAGATATATTGCGTCTTGCGCTTATTTGTGTAGGCTTTGGTGTTATTTGCTGTAACTAAGTGAAATTATGCTTCATGATTTAAGTTCCGAATCAATTTTAGGCATTATGTAGAACATTAAATTGAGGTTGATTGCAAAAGTTTAATCTAGTAATCAAATTAAAGGGGAGTCTATGCCTTAAAGAAACTTGCATTTTTAGCCCTTTGAACATTTTAAAGGTAATATATGATAAGCTTGTGAAATGAAAAACTTCTATTGTGATGATTCATCTGGAGAGATGTACTACTTCTCAATGTGTGCATACAAAATTAAAGGTACCATACGGGTAATGGTTGGTTTGATATCCATATCTGAAACGCCGAGGGCCTCTTGTGGAAACTTTCCACCATTTTTAGCTAATTGACCTAAAAGTTTCATTTGAATTGGGACATGCAGAGTTACTGTAGTGAAATTAATTACTTGTGTGCGTAAAACAGGCAAAGGTATAGGGAGTAATCTCATAGCAATGTAACTATACATATGCAACCAACATAAAAATGCTTTAAAAAATGGAAAAATTGGCCATTCGTTTTCCATATGAAAAAGTGGCTATACATAAGTTTGCAGATAATTTGGTAACAAGTTCTCAAGACTGTTTACTGAGCGTCTTATGACAGATCAAAATTCCCACTTTGCTTTTCTTTCCTATGTAGCTTGTGAGGTCGGCAATGATGGATGGAACTGGCCAAGCAATTACTTCTTACGCTCGACAGTCAACACCACCGAATGAAGAGGATGAGTTACTTGAAGAACTACAATGACATCTTAATGGAATATTTGCTTATCGGTTCCCCCATACAACCCTTGGGGTGTTTGAACCTCCGTTCAAATTTTGCTTTTAGTATTCAAATTTTCCGGAAGGCTGTAAAAGTGTAAAAAACTGTAGAAACTTGTGCAGGACATTTTGTAACCCTTTGTTCTCGTTAAAAGCTTACATATGCTCGAAATTATTAATTTATTGGAGATAATGTAGGTTGTGAACTAATTTTAGGTTGACATTCACAGACCACTTGTTAGTTTATGTTCTTTGAATCTTTCATCAATTACATCCCTAACTTGAATTTAAGTGTGAAATATCATTTTCTAGTCTTTTGCATTTGCAACCTTCCTATCAGTAGTTTGTCTAAGTTACCCATTATTGTGTGCTTCATTATTATTTACGAGAGAAAGGTACCCGCGGTGATGGAGGTGATGGCAAGGTGGTGATGTAATGGCGGTGGCGGTGATGGGGTGATCTACCTGACGGGCTCCGTCTTTAGCCGTACGGGCTCCGCCTTCGAATTTAAAAGTTCGTCGAAAGTATATTGAATGACATCTCTAATGAAAGAGCATGAAATTTTAAGAACACCCATATAATTTTTATAATTTATCGATGTACGGTTTTTGAGATAAAAGATTTTGAATGAATTGGAGAAATAAATGATTTATGGAGGAGAAAAAAAAATGATTGGTTGAGATTTGAGGAGAGAGAAAAGATAATAGAGTTATTTTAAGTAAATATAGAATTGATAGGGGGCATTTTGGAAAAGTAAATGTTGAAACTTAAAATTTAGACGGGAGCTTTTTGCTATATAATATAGTATAGATATTACTTTAGTAGCTGACTTTTGATTGACATTTTTTAAACTTTATTTGCTATATTCTTCCTTACCGCGTTTAGATCAGGACCAAGCAAACGAAACTCGGCATACTAAGTAGTCGTGTACAAACTTCGGTTACGGCCAAAACCGGTTAGGGTTGGAACCCGATTCGGTTAGAGTTGACTTTTCTCTAACCGGGTTTGACCTCTAACCGGGTCGGGTTCAACCCGGTTTGGAGAGGCTTGAAACCCAACCCACTTGTCTATACCCGTTCGGCTAACGACCCTCCACTAATCAAGGAAGCGGTGGGTGAGAGTGGACACCCATTCAACTACCATTTTATAGGCAGTTTCCTTATACCCCCTTATAGACTAGCTTCGTGAATGAGGCCTACTATTGATTTGACTGACTTTATTCTTATACATACAGTAATAATTAAGCTTTTAATTTTACATATAGTATAAGGTGTATTTTAAAACTTTTCAAAATACGATGATTATTTAATCAATTCAACAATTATAGCAAATTCAATTGAAAACAAGCCTAACGCTCTGATACCACTGATGGGTTTTAGGCATTACAAACTAACTTAAACTTTTAAGGGAGCATGCAACCTAAAACAGGATCTATGTTTTCACTATTGAACCTATAACTATGAACATAATATAAAATTCTAATACTCTAGTAAATAATCAAAACTTACTAAAGAAAATAAATAAATAAATAAATTACATACCTTTTAGTTGTTATAGTAAACAACTAAAATTATCCCTCCAAATCTCTTGGAAGCAAGCACCACAAATGTCGTGCCTCTAATGGAATCACACCCGGCGACTCAAAAAAATAACTAAGTGTGGATGAACTATAGAAGAGTTCTTCCAAGAGGAGAAAGAAGGAGGCGAATACTCAAGCCAAGTATTGTGTAAAAATAATGAATCCCTAAGGCCATATTTATAGCCTTGGATAGCCTCCATGCTTTTTCTATCCCACCGATGTGGGACAAACTTCCCAAGGGAAATTTTATTCTCCTTTATCAAGTCTATTCATTTTGAGTCTCGAGGGCAACCCAAAAGGACTGTG
>CM067172.1:59881046-59918903 GCA_034093135.1 Erigeron breviscapus | reverse complement strand
AAAGGGTGGTTTCTGGTCTTGATGAAGATTCTAAGATCTTGGACGAACTGAAGACTGGTCAGCAACAAGTTGCAGCAAATGTTCTGACCTAGTCTAAAGAGACCAACCACCTGTGGAGATCCTTCAGAATGATGTGCACAATTTTTAAAGAGTGCAAGGACATGCAATCATGGCAGCCTCTTGACCGGTTGCCATCTAACCATCACGACTGGGAAGTCATAAGGGCAGGTCTAGATGCTGCCAAGGGGGGAAGACGTGCAGTCCTTGCACCAACTGCAACTGAAAGGGCTCCATCTGGAAGTCAAATTATTACTGCTGCCAGTACTGATGCTGGCCAGCAAATTCAAGGTGTGCTTACTCAACAATCAACTGGTAGAGAAACTGTAATAGCTGCCAATACTGAAGCTGGTGAGCAAAGGATTGAAGAGTATGAAGATGTGATTGATAGGGGGAATGTTGATAAGGGCAAAAGGAAAGCAACTGATGAATCTGCCCAGCCGGCCACTGATATACCAATGTTAGAAACTGGCAATGTTGATAGGCTTCCTCCAGTTTCAGAAAGTGATAGCAAAAGATTGGCAAGACTTGGAAATGAAATCAAAGAAAGAAAGAAGATGAAACAAGTAAACCAAGCTGAAGCCAGAGAACATCTTGCAAAGATAAAAATGCTTGATGTAAGTGATGCTCTTCTTTTGGGAATCACAAAGGAGGAATATGCCAAAGTCAAAAATGATGCAAGGATAGTGGGCATGTTAAAAGAAATGCTTGATATTGAACTTGACAGACACTATCCTGATGATGAAGCTGAACATGATGCCAGAAATTTGAACATATCTGTGGAGAAGGCAAAGGAGATTCGGGCCAATGAGATTCTTAAGAGAATTGAAAATGTTAAGAAGGTTGTAAAAAGGGTAGTGAATCCACCGAGAAGGAACCCTCAACCAAGAAAACGATTGCCCAGAGATGCTGATCTAAGAACCTTCATTGAACCAACTGGCGAAATCTCAAATGATGACATCAAAGTTGTTGTGCAAGCTGCTGGAGCTGGGACTATTAAAATTACAAATGAATCTGAAGCCATAAGCTATTATTCCCAGATCATGGCAACCAGAAGGCACAGTGGTGCAATAAATGGTGTCTTTGTAACAATCAAGCCAGGCACCAAGTTCTTTCATGTTGAAGTCAGTTATACTAGAGGGCCACTAGTTAAAACTGATAATCCTGGTGTAATGCAATATGGGTTCTCTGAATGGGTTGAGATGGTGAACTTTTTGGAAGCCAAGGCACAAAAGAATAGGTTTGAGAAGGCATTGGTCAACTTCTTAAAGGGCAAGATTCAACATAAAGAGAATCTGGAGCTGAAGTTGAATATGGATCTTGAAGACTCTCGTCCTATCTCTTCAGTGTCAAAGAAAAGGAGAACTGGCGAAGGGCCATCTGTTTAAGTTCTCCTTCCAGTTTATCTACTTGTATTTTTATTTACATTCTGTAACTTGTGTAAATTTCATTTCCTTGTATAAATGAAGTTACCAGTTTGTAACCACAAGGTAGATAATAGATTAAATCTAACAAACTCAAAAGAAAACCCAAGGCATTTATTGATCTATAAAAATGCCTTGGAAAATTTAGATAGATTTAATCGAACAAGTCTTTCCAGTTCATACTTGTATAGATACAAGAACTGAAAAAGACTTGGCAATATTTCAGGACAAATAGGGGGAATTTGTTAGGACCAGTTTTGCTAAAAACTGGACAGTCTCCAGTTGCATCTGGAGACTAAGAAGATTTGTCCAGAAATATATTGAAGTCCAGTTGCAACGTACAGTTAACGCAACTGAAGATTTCCTCCAGTTGAGATATGACCAGATGAAGAATCATTCCAGTTGAAGTCGAAGACAACAAGTGGAAGATAAAGAATGACAATGGCAGCGAAGCCCAGTTGACATTCTACTCAGATATAAACTGGAGAACATTAGTGTAAAGCACTTACAAAGCTTTACACTGATTACGAGGAAAAGACCTTTATGCTTTATGTGCTATTACAAGGATAAAAGGATTTATCTATGTATAAAGTACAAAAGGTATATAAAGCAGGTTGAGTAAAGTTGCGTTATGTCATAACTTTACACAACATTTTAAGGAACTAAATGATATTCCTTAAATGCTCTCAACCATATTTGTACGGCCAAAGTTGACATCCCAATGTCAAATTTGCCTATAAATAGAGGTCTTTGCACAACCAAGAAACAACTTTTGCAAACCTGCAATATTCTTGGTGAACTTGTGCAATATTCTCTCAATCGCAAAAAGGAACATTTCACAACTTTAAGTGTTTCGATTGTTTAGAGAATTTCCATGTATAGATCATAAAGCAGGTTGGATAAAGTGACTTTATGTCTTACTTTTTCAAGCATGTTCAAGGAATTAAATGCAATTCCTTAAATGCTCTCAACCATATTTGTACGGCAAGGTTATGTCAACCTTTGCCTATAAATAGAGGTCTTTGCACAACCAAGAATAAACCTTTGCATAAATCTGCTTTGCAATATTCTTGGTGAACTTGTGCAATATTCTCTCAATCGCAAAAAGGAACATTTCACAACTTTAAGTGTTTCGATTGTTTAGAGAATTTCCATGTATAGATCATAAAGCAGGTTGGATAAAGTGACTTTATGTCTTACTTTTTCAAGCATGTTCAAGGAATTAAATGCAATTCCTTAAATGCTCTCAACCATATTTGTACGGCAAGGTTATGTCAACCTTTGCCTATAAATAGAGGTCTTTGCACAACCAAGAATAAACCTTTGCATAAATCTGCTTTGCAATATTCTTGGTGAACTTGTGCAATATTCTCTCAATCGCAAAAAGGAACATTTCACAACTTTAAGTGTTTCGATTGACAAGAGGATTTCCAAGTATTAGATCAATTGTATTTCATAGGTTGTTAGGATATTTACATCTTTGTATTATCTTGGTTCCGCAACAACCTTGTAATTTATTTAACATTAATAAATAAATTACACTTGAAAAATTACAACTTGGTCTCACCAGATTTACTTTATTGTATTTACTTATTGCATCGTTATTTACTTATTGTCACCTTAATAAGTAATTTATCCAGTTACTTGGTATACATTCACTGCAACTGGTCATCTCCAGTTCAGTGAATATATTGCAAAGGAAACTCACCATCGACATAGAGGTGTCTTCAGTTAGTACCATCTATTGAGTTGGGACTTACAAGTGGTATCTGAGCAGAAAGACTAACTTATTGTCTAGATCTGCTTAGATGTCTACTGCTGAAGGTGAGAATGGTTCTGGTCAAGATGAAAATGTTAATAATACACAACCTAATCAAAATGTTAATACCAATCCTCCTCCTCCTCCCAGTGCCCCTAGCCATGTCCATGTCCATTATTCTAACACTCCTGTTCCCAAATTCGATGGAAACAGTGAGGCCTTTGGGACATGGAAGGCCAGAATGCTTTTGCATTTTGGTGGGATAGAGAGGTATATGTTAAAAATCCTTAAGGATAGACCACATATACCCATATCTCATGGGGTAAGTCCTTTTCTTGATCCAACTGGATCTAGAAGGGGTACTCGTGAAAAGCCTGAAGACCATTGGTCTGATGAGGATCGTAGACTTGTTGACCTGGACACCAGGCTCAAGAATATGATCCTTGGGGCTGTTCCTGAAGACCTTATTCCAACACTTGTGTTGTTCCCCAGTGCCAAGGCAATGTGGGATGAATTGGTCCTTCAGTTTGAAGGAGGTGATGACACCATTGTCACCAAAAAAGTTGCCTTAAACAAGAAGTATGAATCCTTCTTTGCTTTACCCAATGAGAGCCTGACTAGTATTTATACCAGATTTACCAGTGTGATTAATCAACTGAGAGGGCTGGGTGTAGAGAAGGATAAGGATATTCTTCTTGAGAAGTTTTGTGATATTCTTCCTTCCAAATGGGCTAACATGGTTCTTGTGCTAAGACATGGTAAGACCCTGCACAGTCACACTCTTGCATCTCTTTATGCAGCCTTCAGATTTACTGAAGATAATAATGCACAGAGACCGGTGGCTGAGCAGGATGCTCTAAACCATGCTCAGAGTTCCAAGGTTGCTAGTCTAACTGAGAAACCTTGTGCTGCCTTAATGTATGCTGAGAGTGTCCAGTCACACTCTATGAAGGAGATGTTAAACAGTTTTCTGAACTCTGGCCTGACCACTGAAATCAGTGATGATTGTGATGAAACTGACAATGATGATCTGGTCACCATGATTGCTAAAACCTTTAATATGTTTAAGCACAAATCTAATAGATATGGTGGACCCAACAATGCTTCCAGCTCCAACTCTCTGGACAAGGCCAATCTTACATGCTATAAGTGTGGTAAGAAAGGTCATTTTATGAAGGAATGTAGATCTAGTCAGTTGAACAATCAAACTGGTCCCCCTGTCCCTACTAACAATCGGCCTGATGATAGCTACAAAGCTAAATACAAAAAGCTTAAGGCCCAGATTGCCCTTTTGTCTCTTGAAAAGAAACAAAATGAATGCATGATTGCAAAAACCAGTGACAAATGGGAGTACTCTGATGACTCATCAGTTGATGATGAAGAGGAAAGGGACATGTGCTTCATGGCCTTGGAAGAACAACAGCATGTGGTGAAGGATGATGTTATCACTGGAAGATGGGTGGACATCATTTTGAAAAAGGTGTGTGATTATGACAATCAAATTGACACAGAACTGAAACTGGACCTTGCTGAATCACTTAACAGTGATTTGATTTTTGTTGAAACTGTTAGAACTGACAGTGAAAGATATTTGGAAACAGTTCTAACTGAATTAAACAATTTAAAACCTCAACTTTCAAATCTGCAAAGTGTCCAGTTGGCTCTCAAAGAGTTAGTTTTTAAAAATGAGGCTCTTGAACTTGAAAATCAAAAGTTAAAAACTGATCTGGAAAAGGAACAAAAGGTGATCAAATCTTGGATTAGGTCATCTGGTTTAAATTATGATGCTTTTTCAAAAACCATTGATGCACAACAAACTGCTTACAAATCTGGAGATGTGCACATGGCAGGCATCATTTCTGATATCCACAGTTTGCCTCCAGATCTTAGGCCAGAAACTGAATATGACCAGCCTAAGACAGTTAAAACTGAACCCTTTGAGACCACCCCTGTTGAGGTTAAAACTGGAGCTGACCGGGCTAAAGCTCCAGTTAAAAAGGTAGCTGGTGATAAACCTTTACCTCAAAAGTCAAAGGAGCCCAAGAATTCTAAGACCAAGATCCCTGCTGAACCTAAGTCCAAGGTTCAGCCGCCTGTTGAAAATGATATTTTATCAAAACTGGAGAGTCAACTCCAACAGTTGTCAAGGCAAGTTCAAAGTTGTACTGCCAGAATCAAAAATCTGGAAGAAGCTTCGTCTTCTTTAGTTGAAAAACAAAATATCAAAACCCCTTCAAAACAAAAACAAAATGTTCCATCTGGAACCAAATCTGAAAAGAAAAAGGGGAAGAAACCTCTCAAACCAATCGTTTTTACTCCTGGTCCTGGAGCTGATAAAAATGCTCCAGTTCCAGTCTCCAATTCAACACCACCAGAATCAACTGTGACTTCTCAGGGAGAGTCCAGTGAACCCATCAAGAAAAGATGGGTTCACAAAAAGAACTAATGATTTTTGTGATTGTGCAGGGCGATCGAAAGAAGAACACCTGGTATCTGGACAGCGTAGCTGGCCGGACTATGACCGGATGTAAGCCCCTGCTAGAAAAGTTCACTGTCCAAGATGGACCGGCAGTGACGTTTGGTAATGATGAGAATGGAAAGACTGAAGGATATGGTGTAATTAATAATGGACAAGTCCAGTTCACCAGAGTTGCTTTTGTGAATGGTTTGAAATATAACCTGATCAGTGTAAGTCAACTTTGTGATGATGGATACAAGGTATTGTTCGATATTGCTCAAGGCACCATATTTAACAAGGATTGGAAAGTGGTGATGATTGCACCAAGAAAGGGAAATGTGTACATCATGGATATGGAATCTGCTCCAAAAGAGCAATGTTTCTATACCAAGGCTGGTGAGGACACCAACTGGTTATGGCACAAAAGGCTATCCCATCTCAATTTCAAAAATATCAACAAGTTGTCTCGCAAACAACTGGCTGATGGGATACCTCCAATTTCTTTTAAGAAAGAAAAGCCATGTCCAGGGTGTGAGATGGGTAAGCAGAAAAAGGCCAGTTTCAAGACAAGGCAAAACTTTAGCATCACTGAACCTCTTCACATGCTTCATATGGATCTTTTTGGTCCAGTGAATGTTCAAACTAGAGATGGTAAGAAGTATACTCTAGTTGTCGTTGATGAATTCACCACATACTGTTGGGTGGTTGATGTGGTGTTTGTGTATAATGAAAAGCAGTCAAGTTTTAAATTTATAAAATCAAGGAAATACCAAACTAAACACACACTCACGGATAGTGGATCCGTTCATTTGTAATATAGCTAATAGGTAAGACCAGGTTCGTTCGCAGGGACTATGTTTAAGAACTAAGTGAGATCAAGTAATACTAAGATTGGTTTGGGGGTTTCGTGACCGAGTTGTCACGTTGCTTTTGAAAGTTAGTTAGCAGAAATAAATCAAGTTAGTAATTCCAAGGAATTAATCGAAAAGAGTTTTTGTTTTAAACAGAAAGATTAAAAGTCATATACCTCGAATCAGATCCATAACATGTTTCATGTTGCACTAGTCAATACAATAGTTGGAATCTAAATAAGTCACTAGACTCGGTCACGTGGGTACCACCCTATCCGCTAACAAATCTGTGTCTCCTACTCAAATCCCCTAACTGTTTAACTACAAGTGTGAGTACCACCCTGTCCACCTATAGTTGCGTAACCGATTAGTTTGTTTAACTATTTAAATAACAATCTTGTCTACCGAATTACCAATCTGTTAACACACTTAATCCTATTACTATTGAATTATTCTTTACCGGTCCATGACATAAAGTCAATTATCTAAACCTTAGACAATTAAAATCATGTAGACATACAAATAATACCATTACAAGCATGCATACATAACCAACAACTCAACAATAAATAACAGGGATTAAATATATTAAGATCACGACAAACGTTAATTGTATCTAGCATGCAACCATCACATAATCATGTCACATCATCTTAGTAGATGATTAATTATCTAGCTACTCATATCAAAATAAATAAAAACAATAATTAACATAAAAGAATCCATCATATTACCAATAGAAGAATTTAATATGCAAACAATTGTTGAATAATCTTGTACTAATAGCAATAACGATAATAATAATAAGAGAAAGATCAAACGAGAATTGTGATGCGGTTGATGTTGATGGTGAATCCGCCTGCGGCTGCTGCTCTTGTTCGAATGGAACCAAAAGTGGCGCTGCCACTTTTTTTTCTTCTTGATTTCCTCTCGGCCGCAAAAACCCACGCACACACAACCCTTACAATTAATGACCTAGCCCTAAATTAATATCACCTCTAAAACTAATTAATGTTGACCTACTTATAATAATATATATAGTTATTGATATTGATGTTGTAGTCGGCTGGAACAAAACCGACTTCACCACCACTTCGGCCTCTTTTTCTTCTTGGGCTTAGTCCACAAATGCACTCCATTATCTTCTATTGCTGGGCTAAGGAACAATGGGCTAAATCTCTTTTGGGCTTCTTTCTTTTCGGTTACAGTAAACGAGCACCAACACCACTTGTCCATTTATTCAGTTGTTGTTGATGTTCACGTACACGGTACACCACCACCTTTTGCTCTAGTTATTATTCAGTCCATAGTGAGCTTTAGTATGATGCTTCGTCTAGCCGAGTCCAATATGTGACGTTTTTTTATCCAATCTTGTCACATTTCATGTTATAGACCTATAATAAATTAAATCACATCTTAAGTATGAAAGTCTATCAAACGGGCATAATTTACATCTAAAATGATCAAATGATGAGTGAAAAGTCTATATATTTATCACTCATCATATACCCCACACAATAACATAACTTCATTTTGCTCTAAAGCATCCCACAAACATCAATCAGTAACAACAATCCATATCAATGACAATCAATTTCAATCAATGAACACATTAACCACATTGTACCCATTCCACATTCATCACGTTGAATTCAAGCCATCACATAAGTGGTCTTAACTGCGAACTCACAATATACACTTTCTAGGGTTCACAAAATTCACGTTGCACACAAATTTCCTAACCATGCATGCTATATGAAGAGTTTTAACTTAAGCCGTAGTCTAGGTCAAACCGCCTAATTCTCTACGACCACGCATGGTTAGGAAATTTGTGTGCAACGTGAATTCTGTGAACCCTAGAAAGTGTATATTGTGAGTTCGCAGTTAAGACCACTTATGTGATGGCTTGAATTCAACGTGATGAATGTGGAATGGATACAATGTGGTTAATGTGTTCATTGATTGAAATTGATTGTCATTGATATGGATTGTTGTTACTGGTTGATGTTTGTTGGATGCTTTAGAGAAAAATGAAGTTATGTTATTAACTTATTATAATGTTGGGCGACCATAAAAGAGTTGTAACACCCCAAGCCGAGGCTCGAAATATTACGGAAATCATATAGCACAAGGTGGGATTATAGTAGAATATGAACTAAATGCAAATAAAGGATTCAGTGAATCCATACAATACGATAAACAAGTATCAAAATACACAAGGAGCAAGTCACCATCAAAGTTTACAAAAGAACATCAAAAGATGGCTAACGATCCTAAGTATAATGCAAAAGAAGGCTAATGAATCCTTGATCCATATAAGTCCAAAGCCCGGGTTCAACAGCAAGCAAACAACCAAACTCCACGTCCTGAAATAACCTGATAACCTGAAAAGTGTACTAAGCATAGTCAACACAAGGTTGGTGAGTTCGTAGTAATGGTCCACAAGGAACCACCGTCAATAATCACAATATACGAGTAGAGGCGAAACATGACTTACAGTGAGCCTCTACGAAAACACAATAACATCCACAATAAGATTTCACAAGACAAGCAAGCGTGTAATGAATATGCGCAAAAGATGTCAATAACCAAATCGTGTATCGCATGTATACTCTGTTTACGCGGTTTACACACAAGCATTCCATGTGTATATATATATATTACACATACATATATATATATATATATATAATATCTATATATATATACGCGGTTTACACGCATATATATATATATACGCGGTTTACACGCAAGCATTCTATATATATATACGCGGTTTACACGCAAGCATACTATATATAAATATATACGCGGTTTACACGCATGCATACTCTGTTTACGCGTCTACACGCAAGCACACCCTATTTGATGCATTTGTGACATGGTTGATACGAATTTGACATACATTATGGATATCCAAAAGAAAATTTAAAACATTTAAAGATGAGCGGACAACTTAAGTGACACAACTTTTCTACTTTTCGAAACATTCAAAGGCTAGTCATGCGAATTGTTTTTGAGAAAGCTTAAGACAAAATCAGAAAGCTATAACTTATGAGGCAAAGATAATCGGTCAGTCAAAGCTAAAAGTTAACCTTTTATTTGTGTTAATACCTCTAAAACCGTTCTATAATTCCAACTATCTTACAGCTCAATCTTACTTCTTCATGCAGACTAGTTAAGCACTTAATTCAAGTTTGTATAGCAATTAGTTCCACTAGCTACTAGCAAGGCATTTATCTTATTATTAGTTGTACTTGATCATCATTAACTTTTAAGTGACTGGTTTATGTTTTGTAGTTCGTATGATGGTACATGCCATCTATTTAATGAGACACTTATCAATTTGTGGCATTGTTGGATGCATATGTGGCTTGTTCATATCTTGACAGGTGCCACTTAAGATGGTTGTAGTGGCCTAAACAATCATTTTCGTGATCGATTAATAATATTTATTTTAAGAAGATTCGTACCTTATTTTTCTTACATAAAATACTTTAAATTCTTAATTATTTTGACGTATATATTTGAGAGGTAATTTATGAACATCAAGGCTTTGTATGAATTGATTGATGTTAACAAACATTAGTGCATCACTTAGGGCTTTGATTATCCTATATAAAAACATATACGTCAAAGTATAGAAGAAATGTAAGTACTATATAATTAAAGACTTACAAACTAGAATATATATACGTCAACATAGAAACCGTGAGGGTGCTATCGATCTCGCTGCACTTCGTTGCCCCTAAAGGATCTCTAATGTTTAGTCTTTATATATACTATATATAATATAAGGACTTACAAAACTTTATAGTATTATTTTGATACGGAGTATTTAAACTTTCGTTTTCATACCGATTGAGCCAAAAATGAAAACCATTCCTGGTCTTCTTTTTGTGTTCTTCGGTACGTCTGTATGGTACTAAACATTAATTGTACAAAAACTTTGCGAGGTTTTTTTTTTTATGACCTAAGAACGTATGAGAGTTTTAGAGGATGTTTTTTTATAAGCTATGAAATCTATATTAAAAGCTAAAAATATAATATGGTTTTTTCTTAATTTGAAAAACCAATCTTTTATATATTCTCTGTATCTTTTAATCTGTTTATGCTACTGAATTGAAAGCCAATACCATCGAAGTTGTATGTTGAAAGCTTTTTCTTTCTTAATTTGAAAACCAATCCTTTATATATTCTCTGTATTCTACCATAGAAGTTGATATTTTCGAAATATTTACATGTATCGATTCAAAACAAAATTGATGAAAAAGTTCTCACTAGAGATGTATTTGGGTGTTGATATGGCTTTATATATAAACGAACAATTAAAAAGAATCTTGAAATATTTTGACACCCAAATTAATATATATAACATTTCAGCTGGCGTGTGGCTACAGTGCCCGGCGCGTAGGCACAGGTTTTTGCTGACGTCAGCTATTTTGTCCTTTTCTATTTTTTTTTTTTTTTTGTTTTTTTTTTTTGGTAAACTTTTAAAGTTTCGTATTTTTATCCTTAACTTTTTGGTTTTTTGACTTTAGTCCAATAATTTTTATAGAAACTTAAATGTACTTTACTTTTACAAAGTTGTAAGTATAATTTACTTCTACAAAAGTTTTAAATTTCTATCAACTAATTTTTGGGTTTTTAACTTTAATAATTAAATCTTTATTTTTTACTTTCTATCACTTATTATGAGGTTTTTAACTTTTACCATCGAACTATTGGTTTTTTTAACTTTGGCAGCCCAATATTTTAACTTTCTACCCCTTATAGTAAACTTAAAGCGTCCAAACTTTTGGGTAATGCTATATGTATGTTTGGATGATGCGACGGCAACCCGGGGCACCACCCGGGGTTAAAATTCTTGTTCTCCTCTAAAGCAAACCTTTTAGCACTGACAAAGAAAGTAAATAGAATAAAACAAGAATACATGGCAGTTAATACTTAATTTAGGGTTTCCTCAATTTTATAGTTTTTGTTATGTTTTCTTATTGATTATTATATAAATCATTATCTAGAGAATAATTCAAAAGACTGCCCATATGGGATAAAGATTCCCTCAAGTTGAAAGCAACTTGAGAGGTCAAGTTAGATGAATCGTGGCCCTTGGATTATAATCAAGGGCCAAGATTCAAAGATGATCATTGAATCTTGACCTTTGATTTTAATCCAATGGTCAAGAATTCCCTAACTTGACTCATGTTTGTACACCGAACCGGGGTCCTAGAACGGAGAGGATGAGGGGTTTGAGATTGTATGTTGGCGATTCCCTTGCGGTAAGGTGTGAGAACCTTTTGTACGCCAACTATGTGTAGTATGTGTATTATGGGTGTAGAGAATGATCTCTATGTTGTAGATTATGCCCCTTTTTATAGGGTAAATGTATCTTGTCCTCCAAGTAGGGTTTTCCCCTATTGGAGTAGATTTGTTGCCTTCTTTTGAGGAGATCCGTAGTTATCCTCGGTGTAACCAACTGCATTGGAGATAAGTGTAAATCTCCTTATTGATAGAATGTGTATCCTTTCCTTAATAATCGGATCAGAGGTAGTCTGCGTGTAGGCTTCGCAATGAGGCTGGGTGGGTAACACCAACAAGCCCCAGTTTAATATAAGGAGCTGCGAAGATCGTTGTATTAAACTCGAAAAAGCTTCCATAGTGATTGCTCGCTAGAGTATCATGTTGTCGATATAATTCCTAACCATGCTCTCTTACACCTCAACAACCTCGTATGTTAAGCCTATCACGAAGTTTGATCGAGCCTTGTCATTTAAGCCATTACAAGGTTTGATCAGATGTCGGGATGCAAGCGAACAAAGGTGTCGGAAAGTATATCATATTTCGTGAAATCCAGGGGCTACTTTGTAAAATATCCCCCACTATGTGTTGAAATAGCAACTTTCGGAAGTGGTGGGGTAAAATTTGTAAATTTGTGGTAGGTTTGGGTTTAATGGGGCGCGTATCTCGAAGTGTTTCAAAACCTTCTACACCGATTGATATATCACTTCATTTTCCCTTCATTTCTTCTTAAATAATTGTTCTTTTTTCTTCCTTGCTTTCACCCGTGTAATTGCAAACGAGGTAATAATCTTTTTTCCCTTCAAATCTTATTTTGATCTTCCTTTAAAAATGTCGAAGAGGGGTATTCGTAATACCTTCTCTCTTGTTGATGAGGATGTTTTAGATGAGTTTGTTGCTAAGTTTTTTCCCGGCCGCCGTCAGTCATTCCGATTGCCAGATCGGAATCAGACAATGATGGATCCCCCTGTTGGCTATGTAGGTGTATATGTTAAGATGTTCACCCATGGGAGTGTTAGATACCCATTTTCGAAATTTTTCCTTGATGTTTTGAAAACTATGGCAAGGAAGAGGTGAAACGAACAAAAAGAAAAAAGTAACAAGAAACTTTACTATGGCTGTCATATATCTATGATGCATCCACTCGGGTGTGCTCGTATTATGGCTTTTGAAATTGTATGTCGAGCCCATGGTTGTATCCCCAAAGTGTCGTTGTTTAGAAAGCTATGTAATGTGTGTGCTGCCGGTGATTGGATAACAATAGCAAATAGGCCAAGGGTGGATTTTATTATGAAAGGTGGTGTTGATATCCGTGATTGGAAAGATGAGTTTATATTTATGCAAAGTAGTTTGATTTCTGGTGATTATCAATCGTTGATTAATCGGGAGAACCTTGTGGTTCGTAAGAAGGGTTGGTTTGCGGATGCTACTCCCCGTAAGGATTTTGGAGAAATACTCCAGGTGTTGCTTAGGGAAGGGATGACTGTGTATTTGTATCCTGAAGGGATTTTATTGAAGGCTAAGATTGTAGATAATATTGCTGAAGAGGAGGAAAAGTTTGATGGTAGGTGTTTTTATGTGTTTTATTGTTGTATTTTGCTTGTAATGAGACTAAAATGTGTTGTTATGCAGATATGTCTTACTTGCAATTTGTGAGAAAGGGTACCAAGGAGATGTCTGAAGCTCCTCATGTTGAACCTTCTGCTGCTGGAGGTAATAATGAGACTGTTGCTGACAGTGGGGAGGTTGCTAGTCGACTTCCTACCCCAGCGAACACCATTGATGTTGAGGCTTTGCCTGAGAATGCTTCCAAAAGGAAAAATGATGCCCCATCTGATGCTACTATTGCTGGGCGTCTGAAGAAGGCAAGGGTTGCTGCTGCTACTGCTGGGAAGCTAGGTAACAGTCCTTCTAATCGATATGTGGATTCCGTTCCACGAAGGGGGAAAATTGTGGGCAAGCGAACTCGTAGGAACCTGCGTACAACTGCCAGTGATTCTTCGAAGGGTAAATACATCCTTCTAAGTTTTGTTAATGCTTTTGTAAAGCTATCTTCTTGTATTGATAATTTTCCATTGTTGTTATTGTAGTCCACGAATATTATGAGTCGGAGTGGATTTTTCGTTCTTCACTTCCTAAAAGGACAATTGAGGAGGCTCGTGCTCAAGATCCACAAGAGTTTTTGAAGTCTATGAGTGAAGATAGTGATGCGCATAGCTTGATGGTGAAGCAGCTCATGTTGAGGTATGGGGATGCTTTGAAAGATCTTGCTTTCGAGAAGGCCAGGAGTGAAGGCCTTGAAAAAATGGCTCAGATGCTTGAGACCAAGCTTAATTCCTCTGATCAAAAGACTGTGGCTGACTTGACTCGTAAACTGAGCGAAGCTGAGGCTGCGTTGGGGCTGCAGGGTAGTGATTTGTCTTCCAAGGTTGAGGAAAATGCCAAATTGAAGGCTGAGTTGCAAGCCAAGGCTGCCGAGTCTGCTGAGCAGTTGTCTTCTTTAAGTTCAAATGTTGATCTGTTGACCACCCAGGTAGAGTCATTGAGGTTGGATCGTAAGAGATTGATCACTGAATTTGTTCCATATGCTTGTAAAACTTTGTTGGGTAGTCGTGAAGTGTGTCAGTCTATTGGCGATGGTATTTCTGCCAACCGTGAGGAAGAGAGGGCTAAGGTTTTAGAAGAATTTGCTGTGGAAGGTCATGTGGATTTGGACAGGCGTGCAGATTATAAGCCTGGTGCTTCTGAGAAGGTTGTTGCAGCTGCTGTTGAATGGGAACAGGCTGCGTTTCCCTTTATTGATGTTCTAAGCTCCAACCCTGATGCTTCCATTGATGAGCTTTTACAGCTCCGTCCTTAGGTATATTTGCTTTTATGCTTTTGTTTGAACATGTGTAGGCGTATGTACGCTTTTGTTTGTTATGTATGTGTATGGAACTCCTAACCCTTTCTACCCACACCAATAACTTCGTATGTTAAGCCTTTCCCGAAGTTTGCCCAGACTTTGTAGTTAAGCCATTACAAGGTTTGGGCAGCTGCTGAATGTGGGTAAGCCGGGGTTTCAGAGTCCTTTTGTGTCACCAGGTGTATTCCGTGGTGATGTTTATGACCCATTTGTAGATGGGTGTAAGACATATGTTATGTAACTGCAGTTTTAATGAATGTATGCATGCCATAATATTGTGTGTAAGTAGGTGCTCGTGGGCGACCCTTAATGTGATTGTTTTGTACGTGTGAGGTTGCGATCCTCTTCACTTAAAACAAGAATGTAAGTAGGTGCTCGAGGGCGACCTTTTTTGTATGTGTGAGGTTATGAGCCTCTTCACTTAAAACAAGAATGTATAAGCAAAATGAACTGCTTTTTATTGATATAAAGTTGGGGAGGGGTTACATGAATTTCACCAATATCTTATGTGATAGGTTGTGTTCACTCCGCTTATTCTTCAAGAGGATGCTTCCCTAATGAATTGTATAGACGGCTTCGATTGCTTTGTTTTTGTTGTCGGGTGCGGGATCCTCTTTCTTTACTTGCTGGCGAATTCCTTTGATCAAATGTGACAGTTTTCCAGATTTTACTGCTTCGTCTATTGCTTTTTTCAGTTGATTGCATGAATTTGTGTCATGTCCTATATCATTGTGGGACTCGCAATACTTGCTTTTATCTCTGCGTCCCGTGTCAGGCATCTTGGGTGGTGGTGGGAATGTTTTGCCCACTGTCTCCGTTAGCAGAATCTCCCTTGGTGTCTTGGTCATTTCTGGGAGTGTCATGGGGTTGTATTCTCTTCTTTTGTCTTCCCTGTTGTAGGGTGTGTAGCGGGCTTGGTTGTCTTTCCCTTCCTTCCATTTGCCTTTGTTGTTTCTTGATGAATCTTCACCATTTGTTGAGATTTCCTTTGTGTCCAAGAACTTGTGTGCCCTTTTTTCTGCCTCATCGTATGTTTCAGCCAAATCTGTGTTTAAACGTTCGATAAGCTCCCTGCTTCGACATCCATGAATTAACCCGGAGACTCTCTGGGATTCTGGTAGGCCAGGAATTCCCTGGGTTTCATTTGTGTACCGCTGGATGAACTCTCTTGTTGTTTCGTTCTCCCTTTGTTTGATGTTGTGGACTGAGACATGTGTCTTTTTATGCTTCTTTTGTTGGCTGAAATGAGATTGAATTTTGATTTAAGATCATCAAAACTGTTTATAGATCCTTCTTGGAGGCTTGATAGCCATTCTCTTGCATCGCTCATGAGGCCCATTCTAAATGCCTTGCATGCCACTGGCTCGATCCAATTCTGCATCTCTGCTGCCCCTTCAAAAGCTTGAAGGAAATCATCGGGATCGTCTTTCCCGTTGTATGTCCCTAGGTGGGAGGGGTATTTCATGTTTGCTGGTAATGGGTAGCTTTTAATCCACTCTGCAAATGGGGATTTTTGCAAAGTTTTGCTCAAGGTAAATGGTCTTGGCATGATGACCTGTTGGTACAAATTTTGATTCCAGGGGTATGTTGTGTAAATGCTAGGCTGTGGTCCAGTATTTTGGGTGGGTTGAAAATATTGTGGTTGTTGTATGAACCCATGTTGGTAGCCTGGGTGGTATGGACCCATGGTATTTGAGTGGCCTTGGCTGTGTGTTTCTCCTGAACTATTTTGGTATCCTGGGATTGCTGTCTGAAACCCTGAGTATGTTTGCGTTCCTGGGTAGTTTGGAACTTGGTTGAAAGCTTGGGATACCGGAGGTGGCCTTGGTACGTATCCTGCTGGACTTGCTTGATTGTTCTGCATATATTGATCTTGCCCCCATGCTTGTGAGGTTGGGACATAGTAACCCTGGGGCCCATTTGGGATCGATGGGGCGTTCTGGGTTTGATTGTGGTAAAAGGCTGAGGTGTACGGACCCTGGGTGTAACTGTTAAACCCTGGGGCAGACTGACTGTGCGTGCCTGGGGTATTTTGTTGTCCTTGTAGGTTGTTTTGGTGATTGAAAGTTGGCATATTTTGAAAATTATGCTAACTCTGGTTTCTGTTTGAACCTGGGATTTGTGTACCCAGGGTGTTGTTGTGGAACATGGGGTTTGTGTACCCAAGGTGTTATTGTGGGAACCTGGGTGTTGTTGACCCTGGGTGTTGTTGTGGAAACCTGGGGCGTCTTGGCTTTGTGTGTTAGAGACTGGGACATTTTGTTGTTGTGGATTAGGCTAGGGTATCGTAGCGTTGCTGCCTGGTGTGGCGCTATGTACCCTTGATCGAGGATCTGCTGGCAACCTTCGTGTTCCAGTAGGTGGTGTCTCCGCATCGTAGTCGTCAAAGGCTTCATCAAAATTGATTGCTCTTATCAACCCAACTTCTTGAAGGTGGCGTAGGGTGTTTAGAATGCTTGCATGATTTTGGCGTATATACGCCTCATCAAATAAAGGTGTTGATGTGGAGGCGATGTTTGTTCCCCCTGAGGAGGGTGTTATGGGTGTCCCTCCAACAGTTCTATTCAGATCTATGCTTGCGTTGGTCTGGGCAGGCCAGTTTGTGGTGCATTGAACCCGGGGGCTCCATTTGAATCATCCATGTTCTAGGATCATGTATTTTTGTGAAAAGAGAAGAAAAACAAATTGTGGTTTTTTGTGATTGATGGGTTGCGAGTAGAATGCGTCCCGTGGATGGCGCCAATTGTTTGTACACCGAACCGGGGTCCTAGAACGGAGAGGATGAGGGGTTTGAGATTGTATGTTGGCGATTCCCTTGCGGTAAGGTGTGAGAACCTTTTGTACGCCAACTACGTGTAGTATGTGTATTATGCGTGTAGAGAATGATCTCTATGTTGTAGATTATGCCCCTTTTTATAGGGTAAATGTATCTTGTCCTCCAAGTAGGGTTTTCCCCTATTGGAGTAGATTTGTTGCCTTCTTTTGAGGAGATCCGTAGTTATCCTCGGTGTAACCAACTGCATTGGAGATAAGTGTAAATCTCCTTATTGATAGAATGTGTATCCTTTCCTTAATAATCAGATCAGAGGTAGTCTGCGTGTAGGCTTCGCAGTGAGGCTGGGTGGGTAACACCAACAACTCAAGTTAAAGAAATAACTTGAGCGAATCCTCATCCGCCCATATGACACTACAATGCAGCAAGGTATGGACATGACCATCTTATTTAGTCAGTTTGGTACTCTAAACCTAATTGGTTAGTCTATTGATTGTGAACGATTAGACATATGAACATCATTCCTTTCCTTTGGTGCTTTTAACTTTTTATAATCTCAAAATTCTTTAAATTGCTTTTATATGTGAACCTTGAACTTCATACAGATTCTAGTGTAAGATCAACTCATTCACAAACCCACTTCCAAAATAATGAGATTCGACCTTAAACCAAGTTATACCCATTTCTTTCGAAAGTTTCGACCAATATAAACTCAAGATCTAGTAACGAAAGACATGCTACAACATAAAAGCAACACTTGGGGAGTGAAATCACTTACCAAAAGTTTCCTTGAGGTTAAGATCCGAATTTGAGAGAAAAAGGAGGATGAACACTTGAAGTTCTTAAAATCTTTGAAGATTATTGTTATTATTATACAATTTACTAGTTGATTTCCTTATTATGATGATGACATCCCGAATTTGAAGAAGAAAAAAAGAATAAGAAGAATAAGAAGATGATGATGATGATGATGATGATGAAGTTCTTAGATCTACAGAGAGGGAGGAGAGAAAGAAAGAGTAGAGAGAGAAGTGAGTGTGAGAAATGAGGGGAAGAAAGAGAGATGGAGAGGTTTTGTTCCCCTCCTGGGCTCTCGCGGCTCCTTCCGGTTTCTCCCGAAAAATAATTCGTTTTGTTAAAAATTTTAATTCGAGTATTGTCCAAATATTTATTTGACACAATATTATCTATTCTTGAATTACCTTTCTAACGGCTATTCACACGCCTACCTTTTCTTTACAAAAGTTACTTTATCAAAGTTTGATTCGTTTCAAATTTACTACTCCCGTAAAGTTTACCGGCCTAAACGGCGGGTGTTACAATAACCATAACAATATGTCTGTCACGTTTAAGTTCTTAAACTTATTAATCCGTATCTAAATTCAACTATGCATCTCATAGTGTATAGTCAATGGTGAATTCACCGTTAAACAAATAAAGATATTAACAAAGAAAGGACAAACATAATTATAACAATAAATATAGCTGTAATGTAAGTACTAGTATTTAAAATATAACTCAAACCTTTAAAACAAATAACTCCACTCTTTCTTACCTTCTCTATATCTCTATAATTCTCTATCTCCGAGTGATGATGTGGCATATCTCTTTGCTCGTCACGTCGTACTTTTCCTACGTGGCATTGTTATTGGTCTCTTAGAAATTGACACGTAAGCTGTCACCTATACATATTTATCATCTCTATTTAATATATAAAAAAACCGAAGAGCGGGACTAGAACCCGTCCTCTTACTTTTAAGGCATGTAGCATTCTAACCAACTTATCTGAAGTGATTGTTGTTTATTTTCTCATCTCTATATATATTAAAGGAGATTAGTGGCTGACCTAAGAAAAGCTTAGGTGTCGATTAAGTAGCCTGTCCAACTAGGAAAAAACACACAATGGCTGATGTCATGTGTGTTTTTTTCTTGGCTTCTATGAGAAGATTTGATCCAACTTCCTTAATACTCTTTCTTCTCTTTCTCTTTCTCCCAAAAACAATTCAAAAATCACAGATCTCCTTTTATCGATTCTTCCACTTTCAGTCTTCTCCTTCTCTCATCTCATCATCATTATCTTAATTTTTAGCCTCAAATAAAAACCCTAATTTATGAACATGATTAACACACCTACACATATCCAGTCACTCTCTAGATCTAGCGGAAGTTAGGTGAAACGGTGGTGGCAGAAAACTGGCGTCATGGGGCGATGGTTGATCGGAGATATACACCACCGATCTCCTTTAGGAGACGTAACAAATTAAGAGTAGGTTGGTGGTTGTTAATATATATAATATGATTCATTGTTTTATTGTTTTATTTAGTTTTGTATTAGATTAAAAAAGGATGGGTATCTTTTTAGTTAAGAGTTGGAAAGATGAAACTGATTGTTTTTTATTTATTTTTTTAAAAAATGTTCATTTTGATTTTTGAGAGTGATACCGATGGTTGTCACCGAGTTTTAGCTGAAGCAATGGCATTTAAAGAGAAATTTGGTGATGAATATGATGTTGTTTTGTTTTTTAATAAAATATTTAGTTTTGATTAGTATTGTATTAGGAGGAAATATGATTCAATGTGTGTTTATGCTATATTGATTTGTGTTTTCAGGTGTTTTTGACTGATTTATGGACCGACATATTCCATGGCCGTTTTTGCTGCCACTTCCACATTTATAGCCCGGTGAGGATTCTGGTCTCTTTTTTTTTTTCTTCCTTAGCCTCGCGTAATGGATTTTGATGTACAACTGTTATTGGGTTTTTGATTATATATTTAGATTGTAAGATGGATGACCAAAAGAAAACTTTCAGATGTAATCAAATCGAAAAGAACAACATATGGTGAGTTTTATTTTAAATTAAATTCTTTAAATTGTTTCCTTCTATATTGATGTACATGAACTGTTTGATTATAATTTTGGGTCAATAAAATATGTAAAGTTTGTTGTTTGAGTGACTATACTGATGTACATAAACTGTTTGTGATTTCTTAGTTTTTAATCAAAAGTTGCTTGAAATCCACTTTGCTTCGTTGCTTCTTGATTAACAATATTAACCCTTGAAGAAGTCAGGTTTGATTTTTTCATGAACATATCAGGTACATTTTTTCATGAACAATTCTGAACACGCTTTTTATGTTGAGGCAGGTTAGTTAAAGAGAGATAATTTCAAAGGCTTCAAGGAAATAGAGCAGAAGATGATGATCGAAAGGCTTTTGGAAGTAGCAGTGATGGATGATAGGTTGTAGGCGTGCTGCTGAAGTGTTCATAGAGACCAGGACACTCGTCAAAAGGTAAAATAAATGATGAATTTTTGATGTTCTTTATTTAGTTATTGAATGATTTTTTTTATGATGTAGTATTGTTTGCATCCGGGACCATTTAAATTAGATGGCTTATAAATTTTAGACCAAGTTATGCAACCGTGTTATATAATGAAGCAACCATATTTGATGCAACTGTATATTAATATGCAGGTATAGAGTTGTTGTCATATAAAGGATTAAAAATGATGGTAGCTTCTCAGCTAATGAAATTTCGAGGTGGAAATTACGACCCATATACTTAAGAATGCGAAGATCGACGCTCTATCTCTAATGGGTCAATTCGGTAACCTATCTTGCTTTTCTCCTCTTTATCAAGACAGGAAGATGTTGTATTGAAATAAGTTGAGATAATGTATTCCTTGGCATGGCATTTGATTTGTGTATGTGACCTTGCTATCACATGCCAATGGTAATTAAATTAGTACTTTTCATGGATAAAAGATTGAGCTGCATTATCGATAATGGATCAAGTGTTGGGAAAAGGTGGGTTTTGGACAGTTATTTAAGGCTGGATTGATGAGCAGTCGTTTACTGTTGCAAAGGCTGGGACTAGAGTTGTTTTGGATGATCATGTAAACTCAAATCGTGGCATACTTGTAACTTTACAAGTTTTGTGACATGTTTTTGGATATATGCTATTCTAATATGCTTGAAAATTAATTGCAGGTTGTGTGTAACGAAGATAAACTTGCAAAATTTGTAAAGATGAAATAAAAGAAGCAAGACTGGAAGACTGGAGACTGGAGACTGGAGACTGGAGACTGGAGACTGGAAACTGGAGACTGGAGACTGGAGACTGGAAACTGAGACTGGAGACTGGAGACTGGAGTCTGGATACTGGAGACTGGAGACTGGAAACTGGAGTCTGGAGACTGGAAACTGGAGACTGGAGATTGGAGTCTGGAGACTGGAGACTGGAGTCTGGAGACTGGAAACTGGAGTCTGGAGACTGGAGACTGGAGATTGGAGATTGGAGTCTGGAGATGGAGCTGGAGACTGGAAACTGGAGTCTGGAGAATGGAGACTGGAGACTGGAACTGGAGTCTGGAGTCTGGAGACTGGAGCCTGGAACTGGAGACTGGAGTCTGGAGACTGGAGACTGGAAACTGGAGTCTGGAGACTGGAGTCTACCTGTAACTGGAGACTGGAAACTGGAGTCTGGAGACTGGAGTCTACCTGGAACTAGAGACTGGAGACTGGAGACTGGAGACTGGAGTCTGGAGTCTGGAGACTGGAGACTGGAGTCTGGAGACTGGAGTCTGGAGAACTGGAGACTGGAAACTGGAGTCTGGAGACTGGAAACTGGAGACTGTAGATTGGAATCTGGAGTCTGGAGACTGGAGACTGGAAACTGGAGTCTGGAGACTGGAGACTGGAGACTGGAGACTGGAAACTGGAGTCTGGAGACTGGAGATTGGAGATTGGAGTCTGGAGACTGGAAACTGGAGACTGGAGACTGGAGACTGGAGACTGGAACTGGAGCCTGGAGATTGGAGATTGGAGTCTGGAGATTGGAATCTGGAGTCTGGAGACTGGAGTCTGGAGACTGGAGACTGGAAACTGGAGTCTGGAGACTGGAGATTGGAGATTGGAGTCTGGAGACTGGAGACTGGAAACTGGAGACTGGAGGGAACTGGAGACTGGAAACTGGAGTCTGGAGACTGGAACTGGAGTCTGGAGACTGGAGTCTGCCTGGAACTGGAGACTGGAGTCTGGAGACTGGAGACTGGAAACTGGAGTCTGGAGACTGGAAACTGGAGACTGTAGATTGGAATCTGGAGTCTACTGGAGACTGGAGACTGGAAACTGGAGTCTGGAGACTGGAAACTGGAGTCTGGAGACTGGAGTCTACCTGGAACTGGAGACTGGAAACTGGAGTCTGGAGACTGGAGACTGGAAATTGGAGTCTGGAGACTGGAAACTGGAGTCTGGAGACTGGAGACTGGAGACTGGAGACTGGAGTCTGGAGACTGGACTGGAAACTGGAGTCTGGAGACTGGAACTGGAGACTGGAGTCTGGAGACTGGAGACTGGAAACTGGAGACTGGAGACTGGAGTCTGGAGACTGGAACTGGAGACTGGAGACTGGAACTGGAGACTGGAGTCTGGAGACTGGAGACTGGAACTGGAGACTGGAGACTGGAGACTGGAAACTGAGACTGGAGACTGGAGTCTGGAGACTGGAGACTGGAGATTGGAGTCTGGAGACTGGAGACTGGAAACTGGAGTCTGGAGACTGGAGACTGGAGATTGGAGTCTGGAGACTGGAGACTGGAAACTGGAGTCTGGAGACTGGAAACTGGAGTCTGGAGACTGGAGCCTGGAACTGGAGACTGGAGATTGGAATCTGGAGTCTGGAGACTGGAGTCTGGAGACTGGAGACTGGAAACTGGAGTCTGGAGACTGGAGATTGGAGATTGGAGACTGGAGACTGGAGTCTGGAGACTGGAGACTGGAAACTGGAGTCTGGAGACTGGAGTCTACCTGTAACTGGAGACTGGAAACTGGAGTCTGGAGACTGGAGTCTACCTGGAACTAGAGACTGGAGCCTGGATGGAGACTGGAGACTGGAGATTGGAATCTGGAGTCTGGAGACTGGAGTCTGGAGACTGGAGACTGGAAACTGGAGTCTGGAGACTGGAGATTGGAGATTGGAGTCTGGAGATTGGAGTCTGGAGAATGGAGACTGGAAACTGGAGTCTGGAGACTGGAGCCTGGACCTGGAGACTGGAGTCTGGAGACTGGAAACTGGAGTCTGGAGACTGGAGTCTACCTGTAACTGGAGACTGGAAACTGGAGTCTGGAGACTGGAGTCTACCTGGAACTAGAGACTGGAGTCTGGAAACTGGAGACTGGAGCTGGAGACTGGAGACTGGAGACTGGAGTCTGCACCTGGAGGATCTTCACTGGAGAATGCATCTGGAGGATCCAACTGGAGCACTTTTTGTGGAAATGGTTCGGGGTCATTTCCGCATCAGAATATATTGCTTATATTACTATATCACTTTATAAAATGTCTATCGATTGTCCGTGTTTTTACACGGGTCTACAACTAGTATCTTTATTATAAGAAGCTAATGAGTTAACTTCCTTAATTAAATATTTCCCACCGTAGCATGCTTTCCAAAAACACATGTATCTATCCCTAATTAATAGATAGAAAATATGGTTCTTAACTATTATATGTTAACTCATGTTTTTATAATTTTAATTTAAAAGGCCCGACAACCCCTGAAGGGTTTGCTATCTCATGTATATGGGAAGTGATATTCGTACCATTTATATTGATATTTTTACTACAATTATGCAATACTGACTTGTACAGTCTGCTATATGTGTTGTATGTATTGGTAGATGTATCAAAATTGGTGGTACTAATATCATCTTCTTGACCCCCAAGAAAGAAACCACAAAGTAAAGAACTCCCTAACCACTCGGCTATCACCTCTATGTCATACTTTTTCGTTAAATATGTGTAATTAACTCATGTTGATTGGTCTTTTTCGTTATTGTATAGTATCTACATGACTAATCCCTATCTGCAAGTGATAATGTGGCATATTTTAGAACTCACCAAGTCATCTTTTTCCTATGTGGTGTCGACACTTGAACGTCTCTTAATACTTGACAAATCATCATCCAGTCAACAACCACATGGACATCTCTTAAGTTTAAATAGAAAATTAAAGAACCAGTAGCAAGATTAGAACCTATGACCTCTAACTTCTAATGCTAAGCACAAACCACTTGATTATTGTTGTTGCCTTTAAATATCCGGAAAATGTTAATTTTAGTTATTAATAATAATTTCATTAGTTGTTCCGTCGCATCATATAAATATGTTATAATACTAATTTTTATTATACCAATGATTATATAAAATTAAAAAAGGTAAAAATCTAAATAGTAATTACTGTCAGAAAATTTTATTTTTATAAAAATGTATTTTTATTTTAACCCCAAAAAGGTTTTATTTTAATATAAATATTATTAAAATCTCTTTTAGAAAAAATATTTTTAATTTAACCACAAAAAAAGTATATTTTAATATACGCAACTTTTTTACGTTTACGATTAACATATTTCTATTCCACTCAATTTTCACTTAATAAAATATATTCACCAAATAATATGAGTGGTTCATAATAAAACATAGTTAAGATAATAATAATTATTATTATATCGAGTCTATAATCGATTATAAAGTTTTATTCAGATATACACTAGACCACTTATTCAAAATGATGATTACTTTTAGTTTTTTTTTCTTGAAAGGTGTGATTTCTTGTGAATATTGAGGGTCTAACATATGTTGTCTTAATTGAATCCGAGTTAGAGAGGGTCTCGCAGAATAGATCCTCAATATAAGTCAGCTAATGAGAAACCCCTATCATCGAAGGAAAAACTCTTACAGACTAACCGTATGTGGAAATTAAATAGATATGGTCACACTAAATATGTTTAGGAAGCTCACACATGAGACATCTTGTGAGGAAACATGACTCATGTTTTCATCTATATGTATTAAGTTGTTTTTATATATACACACCCATAATATTACTTCGAGTTGAAATTTTATTCTAAATATACGTATGGTTACAAGGATTCATAAATACATGATACATCTTCTTATATACGTAAGATAAGTTATGTTGTTCTTATAAGTCTATAGCTATAATATTATGAGATTTTATTTTAAATATATATTTTAATTTTATTTTTATATATTTTAATTTTCGTTAACATCAAGGAGGATGTTAGCCAATAATACATTCCACCTATAATTCATACTTCATTAAC
Source organism: Erigeron breviscapus (assembly GCA_034093135.1). Taxonomy (NCBI): domain Eukaryota; kingdom Viridiplantae; phylum Streptophyta; class Magnoliopsida; order Asterales; family Asteraceae; genus Erigeron; species Erigeron breviscapus. The sequence continues at coordinate 59,893,254 of CM067172.1, read as the reverse complement.
ATTAATGATTCATAGATACATGAAACATCATTTTATATACGCATGATAAGGTATGTCTTACTTGCTAATATGAATATTGTTGTAACTATATGGTGTATAGGTATAACTGTCTGCTTTTATTAATAGATGTAACAACCATACCCAGAATCGTCGTGTTTGGCAAGCTAATCTACTCCAACCCATAAATTACACGTATGTCTGGGACGGAACCCATGACACTTGACCCCCCCTCCCCAAAAAAATTCCAAGCTTACAACGTAGGAAATGTGATTCGAACAATTGTAGCTTTCCCCAAGATAAAACACTTAACAAATGGGCCACCAACCCAATTGACTAATCGTCTATGTTTAAGGTTACAAGAACTTCACAAAAAATTATGTTCGTTCTTCACATAAGGTTTTCTTTTATGTTAAGCTTTTGTCGAGTTATTTGTTACAAATTTAGTTAAACTCGTACAACGCACGGGCCAACAACCTAGTTATTGTATATGTATCTATGATACTAGCATGGCACCCGCGCAATGCGGCGGCGGTGGAGGGGACGACGGTCTAGTGGTGTCGGAGACGGTATTATTGGTGGTGGCGGTGTCAAGTGTAGGTTGATGTAAAGGTGATAGTGGAATATTATAGAAGATAAGGGCTTAAAGTGTTAATTATTAAAATAAAGGTTTAGAGTGTAAATTAATTCATTAAGGGCAAATTTGGTAATTTATAAAAACTCTTTCTATAGTGGGTATTTATTAAGGGTAATTTAGTACTTTTGCATCTAACCATTTTTTAACACTTTCCAAAAATAGGGGTTGATAATTATTATAAAGTAGTATAGATTATATTATTCACATGAATAACATATCATTACTTTAGCAAATAAGATGCTATAACGATTTTATCTAGTCCATATAACTAAAATATAGAGTTAATTTCATATATACCCCTCCTAAAGCATGAAATATCATATTTACCCAAACATTGCTTTAAGACCATTGTACATCATGCATTGAAAACTTGTAATTTGGTATATATATATATATGATATTTAGGGGGTTTAGGAAGGGGATATTTGATATTTGCCCTAAAATAGATATAGATATACAACGTAACTATGACGATAACTAATAACAGTATATTAACAAAGAAATAAATACAAACAAACCATTCTTGATGCTGATTAAACAACATCCTGATTAATTGAATGATATATGAATACCTTCTAAGTTGATATCTGTATCCATTTATAATTTTGACTCATCTTTACATTGTATAGTTGGTTTAGGATTCAGGTTTTCTTATCTTATAAGGAAACTAGATATATCTAAATATTTTAAATAACTTAGTAAAAATGTCCAATCTTAATAAAATACAAAAAAAAAAGAAAATCACATGCATCTATTAAAATTATCTATTACTGTTATTTTTAATTAATGTTTAAATTTATATATAGATAAACCAATACTGCCAGCAATAAAAATATTGGAGAGGTTGGTGACAAAGATTTTGATTAGCGTATATCTAATTAGCTATCTACCAATAACTAAAACATGATTGAGATGTTATTGAAACGACACGTGGCGTAATCCTTGATCGACACGTGTCCTTTTAATTTATTTATTTTATTAAATTAGTTTTTTTAATTGTATATAGATTCAATTTCCTTATTAGACTTCGAATTAAACTCAAACTCTTGGCATATAGATACAAAACACATGATAACCTTATTTGATTGATCGTTTTCTCATTAATGAAATTGTTTTTTTTTCTTTCTCAATTCTTCAACTCCTATTACTTATACTACTTATAATAATAAGTTATTAACATGAATACTTCAAAATTTTGAATTTACGAATTCGAAATCACAAGGCTATTTGCCGTCATCCATTATGCTTACAAGTTCCGATTTTGATGTGATTGTAAAAATGTAAGGTAAATCCAAAACTCTAACTAAACATATATTATATTTATCATTACTGTATATTATAATTTAGCTTCGATCATCAGTTTATTTAACCACAATTTATTTAATACTCACAAATCATGTATGTGGCATATTCGAATTTTTTTATGATACAATCTATATAACTACCGTACATTGTACGGGTATTAGGACTAATAGATATATATACTAGTCTTCAGTCCCGTCCAATAGACGAGTAGATTCAAAACATATGTCTTGTATATTTCGTTTCAATATGTTCTGGATTTTATGATAAATTATAGAATTTCGCCTAACTAAATAAATTGACAATATATAAACAATTATATAACAGCATGTTCAAAGATATTAATATCACCATATACTGATAAAAAAAATATTACCTGAAAAACATTAAAAAAAATAAATCAAGAAAATATAATAAATTTATAAAGAAAAACTTAACAAATATATATATAAAAACCATATATATATAATAATTTATATTTAATCAAATAAAGATTTGCATGTCTCCGACCGATCGAAGAAAAAGAATGAGTTTAACCTTCACTCAAAATATGGGCCTCAAACCCACTATATTTACATTTCAAATTATAAAACCTATTTTGTAATTGGATTCCACTTGGAAAAACATTATTTAGCGAGATCAATTTAAAACTAAGCTTATAGTTCACAAAAGTAATATATTTTGCGATTAAATTATTTGGTTGTCAGAAGTTTTAATATTTTTATAAAAAGTCTCAAGTTCGGCTCTTATCATGTAAACTTTTGAGGATATCCATAAAAATATCCGGAAACGACAAATGGGATATCCCAGTGTTATGTACATATGACTTAAAGATGGAAAGAATAACTTGAAGAAAAAAATCTCATCCATCTATGGATTCCTTGGTGATAATATCACAAAAAGGATTATGTTACTACAAAATGAAGAATGAAAGCGAAGTAATGATTATGGGATCGATGATCTTAGAGCATCTCCAATGTAAAGGTTGATAAAAGCTTTTTACTATTACATCAAGCTTTAAAAAAAGCTTTGATCCATTGGAGTAAAAACTTTTTATACAACGACTTGATAAATTTCAAGTCATTTGAGAAGACAAACACTTTCTTTCTTCTAAACTATATTACTAAAAAATGTTTCAAAGACTTTTTTTTAGCGTTTTACCATTGGAGGAAAAACTTTATGAAAAGCTTTTTTGTAATAAGTTTTTGATAAAAAGCTTTCAAAAAACAACCATTGTGGATGCTCTTATGTTGGGATACACGGAGTAATAAGGTAAAGCAAAAAGCCAACTAGTAGATGAGTGGCAATGGTAGATTTGACATTAAGTTTCTTAGTTTTGGAAGACTGATTTTTGTATTAGAAAGAAAAATATGTATGAAAAAAACTTTTTAATAGACTGATTATTGTATTAGATGAGTGGCAATGGTTGATTTGACATTAACTTTATAATCATATAAGCCTCTCATCTACTCTTTACTAGTAGATGGAGGTATTGTACCAGCATCATATGACTCATACGGGGTGAGTCGATGGGTATTCAATTATGGTACCGGGGCTAGGGTTCCTCATTACCCTTTTACTTTTTACTAGTAAGACCTTGTTTCTTTTTCACTTAATAAGTTTAATAATTAAAAACTTAATATATTCAGTCAAATTTTATGTTTTTTTTTATTTTAATAAACAAAAATAACCGTCAATTACCTATTTTTTACTTAATATATATATACATCATTGATCATTTATACATTCACACACTTAATACACTTAACACTTAATGACTGAAAATAGAATCGGGCTCTTACTCTACTAGGCATTAATTTTTAATCTCCACCAAACTTGTTACTTTCATTTATTATATGTAATGTTTTTATTTATTGTCAATAACATTTATTTAAATGACAATAACATTTAATTCTTACAACCAACCATTGTACTTTCATTTATGTACAATGTCCTTTCATACTGATAATAATATTTACTCTAGTGACAATAACATTTAATTCTTACAACCAACCATTGTACTTTCATTTATGTACAATGTCCTTTCATACTGATAATAATATTTACTCTAGTGACAATAACATTTAATTTCCACCAACAATATTTTAAAATTTGACCATATAAAGAAAAAAACATGAGTGAATAAAAAAATATGTTCATTTAAATGTAAAAAGAAAAAGAAAAAGAAAAACAAACATATACATAAACAAGAATACATATTATTATATATACATTTCCCGTGGCCCCTTTTACTGTAGCGGCTACAGTACCGGCTGACGTCAGCAATTCAGTAATATATTTTTTTTTTAAATAAAGACTAAGATATATATTTAGTTTGCGAGTAAGGAAACAAAGTAGGCATTTGGTGGGGTGGTCCGCGCGCGGGTTTTTGTGTGAGAGGTCGGGGGTTCGACACCCGCCTCTCCTTTTTTTTGTTCTTTTTTTGGATTTTCTAATTTACACTTTGCCCCCTCATAAGTTTTCTTTTTCCCCCTTCCACTTTGTTTTCTTGCTTCCTGGCCCTCCTGTTTTCTATTGTGTTTTTGTTTTTGTATTTTGTAATTAACTTTTGTAATATTTTGTTAATTTTGTATTTTGTTATATATATTTTTTTTCCCGTTTTTTTTTAACTTTTGTAATATTTTGTTTTTAACATCTTTGTTTTCCTTTTAGTTTTTTTTCTTACTTTGCTTTTTGGGTTATATATTTTGTAACTTTTTGTTTTTTAATAACTTTTTTAAAATTGTTATTTTTGGGTTTCTTTTTTATACTTTTCCTTTTTTAATTTTTTTTTATAGTTTTTTTGGCATTTGTTTTACAGATTTTTTTAAGCCTTTACTTTCGAACTAAACAACAACATGTCGTTGTTTTTATGGTAATACCCTTTTAAATCGAATACCTCGAGAAAAATAAATACTTTACTTTTACAAAGTTGTAAGTATAATTTACTTCTAAAAAAGTTTTAAATTTCTACCAACTAATTTTTTGGTTTTTAACTTTAATCATAAAATCTTTATTTTTTACTTTCGATCACTTATTATGAGGTTTTTAACTTTTGCAATCGAAATCTTGGTTTTTTCAACTTTGGCAGCCCACTATTTTAACTTTCTACCCCTTATAGTAAACTTTAAGTGTCCAAACTTTTGGGTAATGCTATATGTATGTTTGTATGATGCGACGGTGATCCGGGGCAACGCCCGGGGTTAAATTTCTAGTTGATATTAATATTTAACTAGATGACCAGTATATTATTATATATCTAAGTACATGACAAGAAAAAACATTATTTAAATACAGACTTTGATTGGTAAACCTGAAAAAAGGAGATTGGAACCTCATATCAATTACAATAAGCTCCAAGATATAATAATAATCCCCGATTTTAGAGATCGTGGCATTGGTTTTCATTAAAAGTGTTTTTGATACATGGTCAAAAAAGCCTCTCATCTTTCTTTTACATCTATAAGAGGGTACCCAATGCCCACCACTCATCCCCCTAAGACTAGTCCCTGTCAGCGCCACATCAGCAAAAAAAACTCCAAGGACTAATCCCCCCAAAATGCACCCAATGGACTAATCCCTCAAAGACTAGTCTTGGACCCACCAATTATTTAATTTTACCCATTTATCTCTAAAAAACTTTACACTTTTAACCCTCTAAACTATAAATAAAATACATTTTATCCATTAACACAAACTATTAATAAAACACCCAACTTCATTAAAATTAAAAATACAATACATTTCGAACATAAAAATAAAAAAACAAAGTACAATAAAATAAAGCACACAACCTAAAAATGGAAGAAAAAAAAACCAAAAAAACAAAGCTTACGACATTTTTTATTTTTTTAAACTAAACCTAAACTAATTGGGACCGAATATGAAGTCTTTGTACTCCGACATGAGTTTCTTCTTGGCTTCCTTGATGTACCTCTTTTCCTCGTCATCACACTCTGTTTGGCCCATGAACGAAAGAGCCGAATACATGGTGCGCTTCCTTTCTTCCTCACGAATGGCAGCCAAAGATTGTTGTTGTTCATCCAACACCGCCTCTTTTTTACACCCAAGTCGGTCGAGTCGGGCGGCTAGGTCGGAAGCTGAAGAACGAGCAGACCCCGCATCGGAAGAAGCAGATGTTCGTGATGCCTTTGACCTAGTAGGGGGGCGCGTATACTTATCCCCACCGAAAAGGTCATTATCACCAAGATCCACCGGCTCGAATTGGGTCTCCTCCTCCTCCTCCTCCTCCTCGTCACTGTCAACAACATTAAGAATGTTTTTCCTTTTATGGAGGCTTCGCCCCAGAACATCATGACCGGATGGAGCGAAGAACTTTGGCTTATCTTTCACGAGCAACCAACACTCGTACATGGTAAACTGATTTTTGGTTTGAGTAAAGTACGCTGAACGCGCTTCCTCCATGACTTGGGCATCGTTCTCACCACTAGATCGATGATCATCATAGCCTTTCCAGATTGCATTGAACTTGTTTACATTTGTTTTGATTTTTCTCCACTTGCCACTAATCTGATTGTGATTTCTTGGGTTGTTGGGGAATCTTGCATTATACTTCTCTCTGATTTTCCCCCAGAAACAATCAAGCGATTGGTCTTTGCCAACTATTGGATCTTCTGTAGCATCGATCCAACACTCAGTGAGAACTTTCATTTCAAGCTCGGTCCAATTTGACGAGTTTGCAGCAGGTTCTTTTGGTTGTTTGATTTTCTTGGTGCGTTTGGCCATGGTTTTGACCCGGCCCTTCTTTGGTTGTGTTTCAGGAATGGATTGGGGGGTGGGAACAGATTCGGGTGTGGGAGCGGAGTGTTGATCAGGTTGTTGAAAACATGCTGCTGACGATGACCCCCCATGGAAGAAATTAGGGGGTTGTGTAGCGGCAAGTGAAGCATAATAAGCTGCCATGAATTGAGGATAACGGGGGTCATTTGGTTGTGGGATGAACGGTATTTGTGATGGTTGGTTAGTGTACGATTGATTAAAATCGTTCACGGCGTTGTTCCAGAAGTCGTCGGCTTTTTGGTTGTTGAAATTCGACATGATTTGTGCTATGAGATTACTTTGTATATGTTAATAATGAAAGTGTGGTGTGTTCTAGTGCTTATGAAGGTGTATATATAGGCTTTTTCAAAAACTAGCCGTTAAAGGACTAAAAGTGTCTTACTGCACAAACACCGCTCGATTGGGTCTCCTCCTCCTCCTCCTCCTCGTCCTCCTCCTCCTCCTCCTCCTCCTCCTCCTCCTCCTCCTCCTCCTCCTCCTCCTCCTCCTCCTCCTCCTCCTCCTCCTCCTCCTCCTCCTCCTCCTCCTCCTCCTCCTCCTCCTCCTCCTCCTCCTCCTCCTCCTCCTCCTCCTCCTCCTCCTCCTCCTCCTCCTCCTCCTCCTCCTCCTCCTCCTCCTCCTCCTCCTCCTCCTCCTCCTCCTCCTCCTCCTCCTCCTCCTCCTCCTCCTCCTCCTCCTCCTCCTCCTCCTCCTCCTCCTCCTCCTCCTCCTCCTCCTCCTCCTCCTCCTCCTCCTCCTCCTCCTCCTCCTCCTCCTCCTCCTCCTCCTCCTCCTCCTCCTCCTCCTCCTCCTCCTCCTCCTCCTCCTCCTCCTCCTCCTCCTCCTCCTCCTCCTCCTCCTCCTCCTCCTCCTCCTCCTCCTCCTCCTCCTCCTCCTCCTCCTCCTCCTCCTCCTCCTCCTCCTCCTCCTCCTCCTCCTCCTCCTCCTCCTCCTCCTCCTCCTCCTCCTCCTCCTCCTCCTCCTCCTCCTCCTCCTCCTCCTCCTCCTCCTCCTCCTCCTCCTCCTCCTCCTCCTCCTCCTCCTCCTCCTCCTCCTCCTCCTCCTCCTCCTCCTCCTCCTCCTCCTCCTCCTCCTCCTCCTCCTCCTCCTCCTCCTCCTCCTCCTCCTCCTCCTCCTCCTCCTCCTCCTCCTCCTCCTCCTCCTCCTCCTCCTCCTCCTCCTCCTCCTCCTCCTCCTCCTCCTCCTCCTCCTCCTCCTCCTCCTCCTCCTCCTCCTCCTCCTCCTCCTCCTCCTCCTCCTCCTCCTCCTCCTCCTCCTCCTCCTCCTCCTCCTCCTCCTCCTCCTCCTCCTCCTCCTCCTCCTCCTCCTCCTCCTCCTCCTCCTCCTCCTCCTCCTCCTCCTCCTCCTCCTCCTCCTCCTCCTCCTCCTCCTCCTCCTCCTCCTCCTCCTCCTCCTCCTCCTCCTCCTCCTCCTCCTCCTCCTCCTCCTCCTCCTCCTCCTCCTCCTCCTCCTCCTCCTCCTCCTCCTCCTCCTCCTCCTCCTCCTCCTCCTCCTCCTCCTCCTCCTCCTCCTCCTCCTCCTCCTCCTCCTCCTCCTCCTCCTCCTCCTCCTCCTCCTCCTCCTCCTCCTCCTCCTCCTCCTCCTCCTCCTCCTCCTCCTCCTCCTCCTCCTCCTCCTCCTCCTCCTCCTCCTCCTCCTCCTCCTCCTCCTCCTCCTCCTCCTCCTCCTCCTCCTCCTCCTCCTCCTCCTCCTCCTCCTCCTCCTCCTCCTCCTCCTCCTCCTCCTCCTCCTCCTCCTCCTCCTCCTCCTCCTCCTCCTCCTCCTCCTCCTCCTCCTCCTCCTCCTCCTCCTCCTCCTCCTCCTCCTCCTCCTCCTCCTCCTCCTCCTCCTCCTCCTCCTCCTCCTCCTCCTCCTCCTCCTCCTCCTCCTCCTCCTCCTCCTCCTCCTCCTCCTCCTCCTCCTCCTCCTCCTCCTCCTCCTCCTCCTCCTCCTCCTCCTCCTCCTCCTCCTCCTCCTCCTCCTCCTCCTCCTCCTCCTCCTCCTCCTCCTCCTCCTCCTCCTCCTCCTCCTCCTCCTCCTCCTCCTCCTCCTCCTCCTCCTCCTCCTCCTCCTCCTCCTCCTCCTCCTCCTCCTCCTCCTCCTCCTCCTCCTCCTCCTCCTCCTCCTCCTCCTCCTCCTCCTCCTCCTCCTCCTCCTCCTCCTCCTCCTCCTCCTCCTCCTCCTCCTCCTCCTCCTCCTCCTCCTCCTCCTCCTCCTCCTCCTCCTCCTCCTCCTCCTCCTCCTCCTCCTCCTCCTCCTCCTCCTCCTCCTCCTCCTCCTCCTCCTCCTCCTCCTCCTCCTCCTCCTCCTCCTCCTCCTCCTCCTCCTCCTCCTCCTCCTCCTCCTCCTCCTCCTCCTCCTCCTCCTCCTCCTCCTCCTCCTCCTCCTCCTCCTCCTCCTCCTCCTCCTCCTCCTCCTCCTCCTCCTCCTCCTCCTCCTCCTCCTCCTCCTCCTCCTCCTCCTCCTCCTCCTCCTCCTCCTCCTCCTCCTCCTCCTCCTCCTCCTCACTGGCAGGTGGTCAAACAGGCCGTTAGAGGGACCTGTTTTGCCAACTTTTGAAACTTCAAATTTTTTGTCTTTTTCCTTGAAATATAGCCGTTGCATTTAAAAAAAAAAAAAAAAAAAAAAACAAACGAAGCGACTCGTCCCTGCAGGAACGAGCCCCTCGGACGAGTGCCCCGAACGAGCCAGGGACGAGTCCCACCCAACGGTGTGGACTCGTCCGAGGCCCTCGGACGAACCCCCCGAACGAGGGCATTGGGGAGCCTCTAACTATATATATAAACATCTTTTTTTACTGGTAATAATATTTACTCTATTAGGCATTAACTTTTAATCTCTGCTAACAACTTGTTTACTTTGATTTATTATATGTAATGTCTTTATTTATTGTCAATAACATTTACTTTACTAACAATAACGTTTAATCCCCACCAATAACGGTTGTACTTTTATTAATGTGTGGGTTTTTGCTTATTGACAATAACATTTACTCTTCACAAACAATATTTTTAAATTTAATTTTATAAAGAAAAAAACATTAGTGAATAGAAAAAGTACATTAATTTCAATGTGAAAAAAGTGAAAAGAAAAAACAAACATATACATACAATATAAAACATTGATATTAATATTTAACTGGATGACCAAAATACTATTAATATCTATATCTATATCTATATATTAAATAAAACAAGATTGTGATAACATAAATATTTTATAGAAATTGTTTACATGGCACCTCCAAATTTTCTCTCAAAAGTTATTTCTTTTTCATTTATTTAATTTAATGTCATAACAACTTTTTTTCTTAAAATTAATTTAACTTTTAATTTTTATTTTATGATGTCATAATCTTTTAAAGAATTTTTTTTTATGATGTCATAATTCTTTAAAGAAAATATTTCTACTCTCTTTTCAAAATTCTAATATTCATACATGGTGTTTTACATTTTCGTCATGAATACAATTGTCTTAACATATTTTTTAAAAATCTTAATCATCTATTGGAATGAAATGATTTTTTTAGGAAAAATGACACAAATCATACTTAACGTTTGTTCGAAACTACATTGGTCATACCCACAATATAAAAATTATCTGAAACATACTCATCGTTGTCAAAAACTTACACTGACTATACCTATCGCTAACGGCCGTCTATTTGGCCGTTATGTCAAGCCACGTGACGTGCATGTGAGGTATCAAAACCGTAAATTCGTGCATACTTCAGGTATTATCCGTGTAATTCACCCTAAAAATGTCTACGTTAGGCAGATGTAAAAATGTCTACTTGAGAAGTCGGAATTGGTGGTACACTAATGAATATTAGCGTAGGATATGATAATAATAACCCAAAACCATCTCCGTCTTCCCCTTTCATATTCGCCGGAACCGTAACCCTCAGAATCCCAAAATCATTTTGGTCTTTCCCCTTTTCATCTTCGCATTAAAATGAGTCCCATTTTTAAAATATTTACTCAACCAAAAATCAAAAAACATCTTTACCAATATGACAACGGTAGAAATTGATTTGTTTACTGCAACTACCAGCACACACGCTTTGTATGTCATCCCATGGAAATGGATAATATTCATTTCTAGATTTATACCTTTAATGCCTTTTTGCACTATTATTAGATCGCTAAAGAAGGTGAAAATTAATTATTCAAACATGAGGATCTCTGGCGGATTTGATGCAACCGACAACAGCTTCCTTGTTATTCATTTGGGAAGATTTATGATCTGATTTCTTGGATCATTTCATAGATAATTTGAATCAAGTTGTTCGTGGGCTCTCTAGGTGATCAAGATATTTGAGATCTGACAACAACCCTTACTTCAGTCGCAAAACATTATGTTTGAGTTTTCATGGATCTGAAGCAAGTTGATTCACTTTTTCTCTTGGTTTATAAGGCTTGCAAAATGTAACACCCCGAACTAAGGCCCGGAATATTACGGAAACTACATAGCACACAATGGAATTATCGTAGATCATAAACTATATGAATAAATGGGATTCGGTGAATCCAAACAAGTTATATCAAATACAAAATGCATAAGGAGAAAGTAGACATCAAACGTTTACAAAACAAATTCAAAAGATGGCGATCAATCCTAAGCATAATGCAAAATAGGGCAAATGAATACTTGATCCATGTAAGTCCAAGCCCAGGTCCAAGGGCAAACATCAATCAAACTTCACGTTCTTGATTCACCTGATTACTTGAAAAGTGTACTAACAAGGTCAACACTAGGTTGGTGAGTTCGTAGTAATGGTACACAAAGAACCATCATCAAAAGTCATAATATGTATAAGATAAAGGCATGTCACAACTTACAAGTAGCCTTTATACGTCACAATGTCAATCAAGTTAGGTTTACTTAAAGCACAACCTTGTCACACGACAATCATATAAAGATTTCACGAAATAATAATAATGTTTGTAATGAATAAGCACAAGTGATGTCAATATCAAGATATGTGTCATATGTAAGTCAATGTCATAATGTGTGTCAACCATGTCACCAATGCAACGATACTCACATGTCATCACCATGACCAATGTGGCATCTCAAAATCATCGGGTATATATGTCTATATACTCGGATGTCCATGTATGTCTCATGTCTATGCAAAGATACTCATGATGTCGTCGACCCGACCATCATGGCATCTCAAAATCATCAAGTAAATACATCTATATACTTGGGTGTCCATGTACGTGTCTCGTCTATGTATAGCAATACAAGTGTGTCTGTCTCAATCACAAGTCCATATGTCCAACAACTCAACCAATGCAACAAGTACATACACTTCATACGACTCTACATTCAAGGAATCATAGATGCTTATATATAGGGTCACCCGCAGCCTTCCCACTACATCTATAACTCTTTGAAGGCATTATCGTCCTCCATGTATGCACAACAATAATTACATTACTGTAGTTTCTGGACACGTGTACTTTTAACCGGTCATTGTAACAATAA
>CM067172.1:59854364-59880046 GCA_034093135.1 Erigeron breviscapus | reverse complement strand
ATTCCCAACTTGCTGACCAGATATTTGAATCTGGTTTCATCTAACGGTTTAGTGAAAATATCAGCAAGTTGGTCATCAGTGGGGATGAAGTAAATTTCAACATCCCCTTTCATGACATGGTCACGAATAAAGTAGTACCTAATGTCTATGTGTTTGGTCTTAGAATGCTGAATAAGATTATGTGTGATAGCAATTGCACTTGTATTGTCACACATAATGGGAATCTTAGAGTATTCTAAGTCATAGTCAGCGAGTTGGTTTTTCATCCAGAGGACTTGTGCACAACAACTCGCTACTGATACATATTCTGCTTCAGCAGTGGAGATGGACACTGTATGCTGTTTCTTACTAGACCAACTAGTCAGCTTCCCCCCCCAACAGTTGACATCCACCACTGGTGCTTTTCTGTCTAACATGCAACCAGCATAGTCAGAGTCAGAATATGCGACTAAGTCAAAACTGGAGTCTTTGGGATACCAGAGACCCAGTGTGGGGGTACCTTTTAGGTACTTGAAGATTCGCTTGACAGCGAGAAGATGAGACTCCCTAGGAGAGGCTTGATATCTTGCACATAAGCAAGTAGCAAACATGATGTCAGGACGACTCGCTGTGAGATACATCAGCGAGCCAATCATTCCCCTATAGAGAGTGGATTCACATGCTTACCATCAGGATCAGCATGGAGATTATTAGGAGGAGACATAGGAGTGGCTTTAGTGGTCACATTGGACAAGTCGAATTTAGCCAGCATGTCTCGAATGTACTTCTCCTGGTTAATGAAAATCCCATTTGGGAGTTGGCAAATTTGTAGACCAAGAAAGAAAGTTAACTCACCCATCATGCTCATCTCAAAATGAGAAGACATCAGTGAGCTGAACTTAGAACAAAGTTTCTTGCTGGAGGAACCAAAGATGATGTCATCCACATAGATCTGGACATAAAGAACATCAGCACCCTTCCTATAGATAAAAAGAGTGCTGTCAAAGGATCCTTGCTGAAACTTGTTAGATAGAAGAAATTCAGAAAGAGTGTCATACCAGGCTCTAGGAGCCTGTTTAAGACCATATAGAGCCTTATAAAGACGATAGACATGGTGTGGCTTGGCTGGATCTTCAAAACCAGGTGGCTACTTAACATAAACTTCCTCATCGAGTTTTCCATTTAGGAAGGCACTCTTAACATCCATTTGATATACCGTAAAGTTTCTGTAAGCAGCATGTGCCAAGAATAAGCGAATTGCTTCTAATCGGGCCACTGGTGCAAAGGTTTCATCGTAGTCAACACCTTCTTCTTGAAGATATCCTTGTGCAACCAGCCTAGCCTTGTTACGAGTAACAACACCCTCTTCGTCCATTTTGTTCCTATAAACCCATTTTGTGCCAATGGGTTCTTTGTCAGCAGGTAGAGGGACAAGAAACCAGACATGCTGTCGTTTGAACTGGGTAAGTTCTTCTTGCATAGCCTCTACCCAAGAAGGATCAGCCATTGCTTCTCCTATATTATTAGGGGTGATCATCGACAAGAAATTCACATAGAGACATGTGTTTCTAGTCGCTGATCGAGTAACAACCCCTTGAGAAGGATCATCAATCACTTGGTGAGCTGGATGACTAGAAGTCCATTTAAGTGCAGGAACACTTGATGAACCTAGTCGAGAGTCAGCGGAAGACTGAGAGATGGGTCCAGCAGAGAGATTATTGTAAGGAGAGAAGTCAATGGTAAGAATGGGTTCAGAAGTAAGATCAGTAGAGCCATTCGACTGATTTACGTTATCATTGATGTTAGAGTCATCAGCTGACTCCATATCATCAGGATTAGCATGGAGATTATTAGGAGGAGACATAGGAGTGGCTTTAGTGGTCACATTGGACAAGTCGAATTTAGCCAGCATGTCTCGAATGTACTTCTCCTGGTTAATGAAAATCCCATTTGGGAGTTGGCAAATTTGTAGACCAAGAAAGAAAGTTAACTCACCCATCATGCTCATCTCAAAATGAGAAGACATCAGTGAGCTGAACTTAGAACAAAGTTTCTTGCTGGAGGAACCAAAGATGATGTCATCCACATAGATCTGGACATAAAGAACATCAGCACCCTTCCTATAGATAAAAAGAGTGCTGTCAAAGGATCCTTGCTGAAACTTGTTAGATAGAAGAAATTCAGAAAGAGTGTCATACCAGGCTCTAGGAGCCTGTTTAAGACCATATAGAGCCTTATAAAGACGATAGACATGGTGTGGCTTGGCTGGATCTTCAAAACCAGGTGGCTGCTTAACATAAACTTCCTCATCGAGTTTTCCATTTAGGAAGGCACTCTTAACATCCATTTGATATACCGTAAAGTTTCTGTAAGCAGCATGTGCCAAGAATAAGCGAATTGCTTCTAATCGGGCCACTGGTGCAAAGGTTTCATCGTAGTCAACACCTTCTTCTTGAAGATATCCTTGTGCAACCAGCCTAGCCTTGTTACGAGTAACAACACCCTCTTCGTCCATTTTATTCCTATAAACCCATTTTGTGCCAATGGGTTCTTTGCCAGCAGGTAGAGGGACAAGAAACCAGACATGCTGTCGTTTGAACTGGGTAAGTTCTTCTTGCATAGCCTCTACCCAAGAAGGATCAGCCATTGCTTCTCCTATATTATTAGGGGTGATCATCGACAAGAAATTCACATAGAGACATGTGTTTCTAGTCGCTGATCGAGTAACAACCCTTGTGAAGGATCACCAATCACTTGGTGAGCTGGATGACTAGAAGTCCATTTAAGTGCAGGAACACTTGATGAACCTAGTCGAGAGTCAGCGGAAGACTGAGAGATGGGTCCAGCAGAGAGATTATTGTAAGGAGAGAAGTCAATGGTAAGAATGGGTTCAGAAGTAAGATCAGTAGAGCCATTCGACTGATTTGAGTTATCATTGATGTTAGAGTCATCAGCTGACTCCATATCATCAGCATTTGCTGATGCATCATGAAACTCTTCCTCAGTAGAGTCATCAGCATGCACGTCATCAGCCAGTGATCTAGGTTTGGCTGATGCTGCATGGATTGATCTTAAGATAGGCTCAACTGGCTCAATCGAGTAGATATGAGCAGCAACTTGCTCTGGTTCAGCATCTGCTGAACTATCCTGTTTGTTATGCTGATTATTATCAGGCAGTGAGCAAGATGCATCAACAAATGAGTCAGCTTCCTCAGTGAGAGGATCAGCGAGCTCATTGAAAATGACTTCTGATGAAGTGGTTTGGATGTCCTTAAGGGCTGATGAGCTTTCATCAAAGGTTACATGGATTGATTCATCTACCTTTTGAAGGCGAGTATTAAATACTCTAAATGCCTTGCTGATGGAGGAATAACCAAGAAAGTAGCCATCATCAGCTTTAGGATCAAATTTTCCTAGGTGATCCTTATTATTTAAGATAAAGACAGGACATCCAAAGACATGGAAGTATTTTATTTGAGGTTTCTTACCTTTCAAAACCTCATAAGCTGTCTTGTCATGTCTTTTGACAATAAGACATCTGTTTTGAGTGTGACAGGCAGTGCTGACAGCTTCTGCCCAGAATTTACTAGGCAAGGAGGACTCGCTGAGCATAGTACGTGCTGCCTCAATTAGAGTTCTGTTTCTCCTTTCAGCAACACCATTTTGCTCAGGAGTTCTGGTGGAAGAGAAGTTTTGTGAGATCCCTTGATCAGCACAAAAAGTTTCAAGACTGTGGTTTCTGAACTCAGTACCATGATCGCTTCTGAGTTCTTTAACTCTTATGCTGTTGAGATTCTCCATTTTCTTGATGAAGTTGATAATCTCTTCAGCAGCATCACTCTTAGAACGAAGAAAAATAGTCCAAGTATATCGTGAATATTCATCACTCTTCAGTGCCTTGATGTTTATCAAGAAGCACTTTGTAGTCAGCATCACAAAGTTGGCTTATGCTGATAAGATTATGTTTCAAACCATTTACATAAGCGACTTTGGAGAACTTGATGAGACCATTAGAGAGAAGACCATATCCTTCTTTTTGAGGAGTTTTATGCCTCAAAATAGGAGTAGGCATCGATTGGGGTGCCTGCTGGTGGACCTGTCTATCAGCAGGTCTGACCTGTGAAGGTCCTACTTGCTGATATCTAGCGTCACCGAACCTGACGCGTCTTTTCATAAGACGATCATGCTGATCAGATTTCCTGTCAGCATGTGCAGGTGCTTTATGAGAGTTTGAGGAAGAAGGGATTTGAGACGCAACTTGTTGTGGTTGCTGACTGACTGAGCGAGCATGCTGAGGCGTGCTGTAGTCATAAGGAACAACAACTGTGCTTCTCTTAAAAGGTTCAGCAGCTTGAAGAGTAAGTTGCTGAGGAGCGACTGGTTTAAAACCATCGCTGCCAATATCTCCCTCAAAAGATTCCCAGAAGAGTATTGAACTCTTCCTTCATTAGGCATCATGCCAATAATGGGAAGATTAGGATAAGGATTGCTAGTGCTTGCTGAGGAGCTAGCACCATTTTCCTAGGCTGGAGTAGATGGGTCGCTGGTGGTGGTAGAAGTAGAACCAGCTTCCATTTCATTATGGTAATCGTTACGACCCCTAACGAAATACCATTTTCTCATTTCTTCAGGAGAAATGACAGTAGAAGGAGGAATGGAGAGAGTGGCAGCGATTTCAAAGTTACCACCAATTACTGCCTGAACTTGGGCAGGGACTTGTTCATTTAGACACTGATGATGAAACCTGGAAGCTTTTGACCAGGAGGTCACAATCTTTTTAAGATTGGCAACTTCAAGCTTGAGTTTTTCATTCTCAAGCTGAACTTTTTGTGCCAGCAACTCATGAGATTGGAGTTCAACATGAACATTCCTCAGCTCATTGAGTTTTTCAGTTTTGTCACTTAACTCTAAGGAGACAGAGTCAAGTTTAGATTGGATATCAGCTCATATAGATTCAACGAACTAAATATCACATAGAAGAGATTCAAAGATTTTAGGTTTATCTTCATCAGAGGCAGAAGAGTGAGCACGTACCTTTTTAATGGTGACATTTACCCACTGACTGGAAGAGACTTGGTCTTTAGTCAGTGCATCACCATCAGCGAGTGCCATAAGACACATGGCATCAACGTACTCTTCACTGTCTGAATCAACTGATTCAGCCCAGTCATGTTCTTCAGCAACCAGCCCTTTTGCTGGTGTTTTTGCCTCCTCCATCTCAGCAACCTTTGCTTTAAGCTGATAGTATTTGTTCCTATACTCATCAGCAGGTTTAGATGGGTTAGTTTTATGAGCAGCAGGAGTTGGAAGAGCAACTCTGCACTCCTTTTGGTAGTGTCCCTTTCTACCACATCTCCAGCACTCCTCTTGAGATTTATCAGTAGGAGGCTTATATGGAGCAACCGACTTATGGTTGTTCCATTTACGTGAGTACCTCTTGCCAGCGACCAGGGCAAAGTCCATAAAGTCGCTGAACATCTCTTGTTTCTCATCAGCATCGAGATCATTAACAAGAGATTGAATAGGAGGTGGGAGATGGGAGAAGCTGGCACCATTATTAAGATTAATGGGCTCAGCAGAGACAGGGGCAAGGGGGTCAAGAACAGAATAAGCAGAAGAAGAGGTAGAAGAGGAGGACCAACACTATGTTGTGCATCAGCAGCAGCTCTTAGAGTTTGAGCAAGAGCTCTCTCTTCAAACTGAAGCATGCCAAAGAGAGACTCAAGATCAAGACCATTGAGTCGCTCAGTGGTCCTAAGGATTTGTCTTAATCCTTGTCACTTGATAGGTAGACTATCAATAAATTTGTGGCACACCTCAAAGTTGTCATGGGTGATACCAACATTGGTCATGTCATTTAGCAACCCTTTGAATCGGGTGTAAGTGCCATTGAGACCTTCAGAAGGGAGAGAAAAGAATTTTTCATAGGCTCTTTTAAGATCAATCTTTTTAGTGGCGATTGTAGCAGCAGAGCCCTCACACATACTACATAATCTATCCCGGACTTCTTTAGAAGTGGGATATTTGATGATGAGCTTCATGATGTCAGTAGGAAGAGTGGAGACAATCATGTTTCTGAGCCTGGAATCAAGATTTACCAGTCTACGCTCATCATCGGTCCATTGTACCTCTGGCTTGACAATGTCAATCACAATCTCAGGAGCATCAACAGTTGCTCCTGGGGTTCTTTGTACCAGAGTAGGTACGTATGGACCTTTGGTCATAATAGTTATAAGGTAGGGTTCTACACCAACTATGTGCAAGAGCATTCTTTCCTTCCAAGATCCAAAGTCATCAGGCTCGAATCTTGGAGGAACAGACACGTAACCAAAGTCACGTGTGTTCACAAGAGTTGGTACAACAGTCATGTTCTTGTATTTAAAGAAAGAAATAAGAATTTAGAAAGAAATAAGTATGCAAACGGATATTTGTTTCAATGATTTAGAAACGTTGGCTCTGATACCACTTGACAGTCCACGATTTGCACACTAATAATATAATTAGTCTAGACAAGAATGTAAGAACAGAAAGTAAAGAACATGAACAAGAATAAGTTCAAATGCAAATATCTAAGCAAGTCTAATCATATGTATCATTGATTAAACGATGAATACATGGTCGATATTACAACTTGTCTTACAAGAATACAAATGAACTAAATAATTGCTAAGTCTAGACACACTATAAACTTAAGCAATTACAAGAGAGAAAAAGTGACACACACTTAAATGGTGACAAACACACCGTATAAATGATGCGGCTGTGTTGCTTTATATAGGGGAGGAATTAGGGCAACACAGCCTTACAATGATCGTGATAGAATAGTGGTTGTCGACTTCTCATAGGCTCGTTGTACTTGGATCCAGGAGCCTTTGTCTTCTTTACCAAAACGGGTATGAAAGAGAAAACCCTTGTTTTGGTCCCAACTGTACCTTTGCCATATAAAGTAATATTCAGTTGGAAGAACCACCATGTGACTTCTTGTCTTCTTGTGATTTGAAAACTTCCCGCCTTGACACACAATTGGGAAGTAAACCACCCGCTGACGAGAGTCACTGACTTCGCTGATGACTCGCTGACGACACACGTCAGCGACCAAGTCTGGTCAGCGAATCCTTGACTCAACAGAAAGAGTCTTGAAATTTGGTGTAAACCACCTGTACAGCCTTCTCATTTGGGTCGACATATTCCTATTTCTATCGGTAAACAAAACCCCAAAAAATAATGAAAAATTTTTTTGTCAAGGAAGTGAGAGCGCTCTGTGAAAAATATCGGACATTTTGATATACAAGGGTTTTCAGGGTTATTATTTGGCAGGTTCGGGACAGGCTTTCAAAATGCATACCCACTAAATGATACCCCTGGAAACCATAGTATATCAAAATGTACTAAATTTTCATAGAGTACCCTCACTTCCACGACAAAAAACAATTCATTGTTTTTTAGGGTTATGTTTACCGATAGGATTTGCAATATGATGACCCAAAGAAGAAGGCTGTACAGGTGGTACACTGAAATTCAAGACACTTTGGATTAGAGAAAGAGTGGGAGAATAGAAAGAGGTTATGCTTCTTCCCGGCGTTGAAACTGAAAATAAGGATTTTGATTTGATACTTTCTCGTCCACTGAAGAATACATAATTTGCTGTCACCATAGAAACCCTTCAATTCTTCCTTTCCTGCTGTAGCCAAAAAGTTTAGTAAGTTAGTACCCAATTATGCTTCGAAAACTACCGTTTCAGATGCGGATGAATTGACAACAACTGTACTGGCATATTTGATATTTCTCGTCCACTGAAGAATACATAATTTGCTGTCACCATAGAAACCCTTCAATTCTTCCTTTCCTGCTGTAGCCAAAAAGTTTAGTAAGTTAGTACCCAATTATGCTTCGAAAACTACCGTTTCAGATGCGGATGAATTGACAACAACTGTACTGGCATATTTGATATTTGTTAGGGAGGTAAAGGTTTTCACGGAGGAACTTATGAAATCCATAGATAATATCTATGTTTTCCTGAGCCGTGCGATTGAGAAGCCTCTTCTAGCAAACTTTGAGCAGCTAGACAAGCTTTTCCATTGAATAATGATCCGAAGGAATTAAAGGCAAAGGTTGGGCCTCTTTCAATTCAGTTTAAGTTTCATGTAATGGTTCTGCATTCTGGTATATGGTTTATATAATAGTGAAGATAGTGTGGGTAATTCTTGGTATTCTGGCAACTGGGTTTTTGCTGGTTGTTCAGTTTCGAGATAGTGTAGATCTCGGAAATACAAAGTGAAAGGTCGCCCTCGTTTATAGACCGACAAAAATGAGATTGACTAAGGATATGTTGGGGTGCGGAATCCCATACGATAACCCATGATTTCTATATCACTTTTGTGTAATATGCGTGAATTTAAACACTCGAATTTGGTTTACAGTTCAACAGTTTTCTGGACAAGAATACTAAATATGTATCTTACTTTCTAAACTAAATCACCACGAGAGTGTGTGTTTTTGGTTTTGCGGAGTCTGCGTGATCCATAAAACTCTCTATTGCGAGTTCTTAGGCTCTAGTAGTACAAGTCTTACAATTCCTCTATTTTGCTTGTTTTACTCACATGCATGAGCTTGGGCCAGATGCATGTTTCCTTTAGGCCCAATAGCTCTAGGGCCTCTGCCTTTTGCGTGTTCTCACAACATGCAAGATATGCGTGTTTCTAGAACATGCAAAACAATAAAAGGTTAGCAACAACAAATAAAATTGATTTTAAAACGATATATGTTATTTAAAATTTCAAAAACCTTTGTTTAAAAATTTTCAAAACGTTAACAAATTTTCACTATCGACACATTAAACTTTATAAAAATTTATCAAAACTATATTTAGTTTTCTTAAATCTCTTAAAGTTAATAAAAATCAAATGTGTATTAAAGTCGATTTTAAAGATTTTGTATGCAATGACTTATTAATAGAGCCGATAATTTCAGATATGGACCTGTTAACACGACACAACACGACCTGGTCTTAACAGGTTTCGTGTTTGGCCTTAACAGATTTCGTGTCTTAACAGGTCCGAACCTGTTAAGACACGAATCAAATCGTCTTAACAGGTTCGATGTTTTAAATTTAGGATTTTTGTTAACAGGTCCCTTATCAGGTTTCTTATAGTGTAACCTGTTAAATTTCGTGTCGTATACGTCTTTGGAAAAGTTGACACGATTAGTTATCGTGTCGTGTTCGTGTTTGGCCTTAACAGGTCCGTGTCTTATCGTGTTCGTCTCGTGTCAGACACGATATATCAGCTTTACTTGTAAATTTATAAATCTTTGAAGGAAACAAACATTTTTTTTTCTCTAAACCATATTACTAAAAATTGTTTCATTGACTTTTTCCATTATCATTCGAAGGAATATAAAGAACTTTTTTACAATAAATCTTTGACAAAAAGCTTATTAAAAACTATTATTGGAGATGCTTAAGAAAAAGCTTCTAAAAGCTATCATTGTATTGTAAAACAACGACCTAATAGCCAAATATAATATGTAAGAATAGAGAGAATAGAAGAATGATTTCCATTGATCTTCAATATCCATACATGAGCCACTATATATAGGCTACATGACATTAATACAATTAGTACATTAATAATCGGTGGAATACAAAAGAGAATGAGTTATAGGATGTGGATAGCCACAATCTATGAATTCATAATACTCCCCCTTGGCTATCCACCGGTCAAAAGAATATGCCTCGTTAAAACCTTACTAGGGAAAACCCAATGGGACAAAAACCTAGTGAAGGAAAAAGAGTACATAGTTCTTTCGATACGCTTGGGGATACTGCCTCATTAAAAACCTTGCCAGGAAAACCCAATGGGACAAAACCATGGCCAAGGGAAAAAGAGTGCAGCGCGTATCTACTCCCCCTGATGATCACATCACTTGAGCTCCTTGAGTCATTAATATCACGAACCGCTTCCTTTGATATACAACTTCAGTAGTTGAAAACATCCATGCTGCATTATCTTTATGTTGAACTGTCAATTCACTTGTAATATATGATAACGTTGATGTCAACACTTATAATACATATCCGTTTGTAATTGATCATCCTGCATTATCAAAACAAACTAAAACTACTTTGATAGATTAGTATAATGTAAAATTATACCTTTGATATCTTGAGGGTAATAAAAATGGTGTTTGTTGAAATGTCACCTAAATTTTTAGCGGCTTTTTACTTAAAAATGGTGTTTCATGAAATGTCACCTAAATTTTTAGCGGCTTTTTACTTAAAAATGGTGTTTGTTGAAATGTCACCTAAATTTTTAGCGGCTTTTTACTTAAAAATGGTGTTTGTTGAAATGTCACCTAAATTTTTAGCGGCTTTTTACTTAAAAATGGTGTTTGTTGAAATGTCACCTAAATTTTTAGCGGCTTTTTACATAAAAATGGTGTTTGTTGAAATGTCACCTAAATTTTTAGCGGCTTTTTACTTAAAAATGGTGTTTCAACTTGAGACATAGTTAGTTTTGGGACTTTTGTTAACAGGTCTCTTACCAGGTTTCTTATCATGTCTTAACAGGTTCGATGTTTTAAATTTAGGATTTTTGTTAACAGGTCCCTTATCAGGTTTCTTATCATGTCTTAACAGGTTCGATGTTTTAAATTTAGGATTTTTGTTAACAGGTCCCTTATCAGGTTTCTTATCATGTCTTAACAGGTTCGATGTTTTAAATTTAGGATTTTTGTTAACAGGTCCCTTATCAGGTTTCTTATAGTGTAACCTGTTAAATTTCGTGTCGTATACGTCTTTGGAAAAGTTGACACGATTAGTTATCGTGTCGTGTTCGTGTTTGGCCTTAACAGGTCCGTGTCTTATCGTGTTCGTCTCGTGTCAGACACGATATATCAGCTTTACTTGTAAATTTATAAATCTTTGAAGGAAACAAACATTTTTTTTTCTCTAAACCATATTACTAAAAATTGTTTCATTGACTTTTTCCATTATCATTCGAAGGAATATAAAGCTTTACTTGTAAATTTATAAATCTTTGAAGGAAACAAACATTTTTTTTTCTCTAAACCATATTACTAAAAATTGTTTCATTGACTTTTTCCATTATCATTCGAAGGAATATAAGCTTTACTTGTAAATTTATAAATCTTTGAAGGAAACAAACATTTTTTTTTCTCTAAACCATATTACTAAAAATTGTTTCATTGACTTTTTCCATTATCATTCGAAGGAATATAAGCTTTACTTGTAAATTTATAAATCTTTGAAGGAAACAAACATTTTTTTTTCTCTAAACCATATTACTAAAAATTGTTTCATTGACTTTTTCCATTATCATTCGAACGATATATCAGCTTTACTTGTAAATTTATAAATCTTTGAAGGAAACAAACATTTTTTTTTCTCTAAACCATATTACTAAAAATTGTTTCATTGACTTTTTCCATTATCATTCGAAGGAATATAAAGAACTTCGTGTGGGAGAGACGGTTTACGGGCACAACACATTTTAGATGCGTTTTGCGGGGAAGGGTCGGCTATTGCCACGGATCTTTTACAGGCTATCACTGTTGTGGTTAATCTATGGTTGGGGGGGAGATGTCCTTATAGTTTGGCAGAGTTCGTTGCGTCTGCTCCATTGACGCCACTCTTAAAACCTGATAACGGGATCCGGCCTATTGCAGTCGGTACTATATGGAGGCATTTGGTTTCCAAGGTTGCTATGAAGGGGGTTAGTAAAGAGGTGACCAAGTATCTTAATGACTTTCAGTTTGGGGTCGGTGTGTCTGGTGGTGCGGAGGCCATTTTGCATAGTGTAAACATGATATTGGGTGAACGTCACACTGATGGATCTCTTGCTATGCTTGCAGTGGATTTTTCTAATGCCTTTAATTTGGTGGATAGATCGGCTTTACTTCATGAGGTCAGGTTGAGGTGTCCATCTATTTCTTTGTGGGTCGAATTCCTATACCGGTTACCAGCTAGATTGTATATTGGAGATGAGCATATTTGGTCTACCACAGGGGTTCAACAAGGAGACCCACTTGGACCACTTCTTTTCGCCCTTGTTCTGCACCCTCTTGTTCATCAGATCAGAGACAGGTGCAAACTTCTTCTTCATGCCTGGTATCTTGATGATGGGACTCTAATTGGAGATTCAGAGGAGGTGGCCAAAGCGTTGGATATCATTAGGGTGACGGGCCCATCTTTGGGTTTGGAACTCAATATTAAGAAAACAGAGTTATTTTGGCCTTCTTGTGATGGGAGGAAGTCTCGTAAAGGCCTTTTCCCTGATGACATTGGAAGGCCGTTATTGGGTGTGAAGCTTCTTGGAGGAGCTGTTAGTAGAGATGGGAGTTTTATTAGCGGGCTAGCAAAGAAGCGAGCTGCTAATGCTGTTGATTTGATGGGCCTGCTTCCAAAGCTTGGAGACCCACAGAGTGAGCTGCTCCTACTCCGATCATGTATGGGTATTGCCAAACTTTTCTTTGGCCTAAGGACCTGCCAACCTATTCATATGGAGGAGGCTGCATGTCTATTTGACGAAGGATTGCGCAGGGCGATTGAGGACATAGTTGTTTGTGGGGGTCCTTTTTTGGAGACCTCCAATGGAGACTTGCTTCCTTACCTATTAGGTATGGGGGTTTAGGGTTGTATTCGACAGTTGAGGTTTCATCTTATGCATTTGTGGCATCGAGGGCCCAATCTTGGGTGCTACAGGACCATATTTTACGGGACAGTGGTTTATGCGGTATGGATTCAGATTATACTTGTGCTTTGGCTTGTCTTCGTGATACGATTCCAAACTTTGACTTCGGCGGTTTCACTAACAAGGACACCGCCCCCCCTAAAGCTCAACATGCATTGGCGAATGCTCTTTTTAGTAAAATCATCCAAGATATGGAGGTACGCTTTAACATGACTACTAGACAAATAGCCATTTTTAAGTGTTTACAGGCACCACATGCTCAGGATTTTCTCCTTGTTCTCCCTATAGAAGGGTTAGGACAACATATGTCACCTGTGGAGTATCGTACAATCCTCAAATACCGCCTCATGATCCCCCTATATCCTAATGATGAGATATGCCCTATTTGTCGCAAGGCGTGTTTGGATTCTTTTGGGGAGCATGCAGTTCACTGTAGAGACCTCCCGGGGTTTAAATACCGACATGATTTGGTTAGGGATGTTCTCTTTGACATTTTCAAGCGTGCTGGGATTTCTGCTAAGAAAGAAGCGCCAGTGAATTTTTTGACCGACCCAACGGAAGGAAGATCAACCCTAAGACCAGCTGACATTTTGGTCTTTGGATGGATGAGAGGAAAACATGCATGTGTGGATCTTACCGGGGTCTCCCCTCTCGTGGGCTTAGGGTGTGGTATGTTCACAGTGGGTCATGCTGCTTTAAAAGCTGCTTAATGCAAAGTGGCCAAACATGAGAAGGCGTGTCTAGATAATCAACACGTATTTATACCATTTGCATTTGACACATTTGGGTTTCTTGCACCTGAGGCCGTTGAGTTACTTAGTAGGGTCCAACGGGTCATGCACACTAACGTCATGATGCCAAGATACATGAATGTAGTTTTTAAACGTCTTGGTTTTTCTATTCAAAAAGGGTTAGCGGCGCAGCTTGTTGCCCGTTTACCTTCTATCCCTATATAAAATTCTTAAGTTGAATGAAAGTATATTTACATTTAAAAAAAAAAATTATCAATATCAAATGACCATATATACAAACCATTTGAGTATAATCCGTGAATATATATCTTTCACAAAAATGTTTTGTACACATTAAAATTTATTGTGATAAATTATTCATCACTAGAATATTCAACTTTGCTCTTTCTAGATAATTCATCTCATACTTTCAAGTATATAATTACATAGAGATCTTTTGTATTCGTAACATATTTAAGTTCATATTTCTTCAATAATTTTGGTCAGATATGATTAGTCTCGTAGCTCGAAGCTAAATATTCACAATAGAGGCTTTTCTGAATGCACATTGTTATGTTGAAACATAACACTCCCCCTAATAATCACATTATTTGAACCATTGTCATTGGCACAAACCAACATCAAAACCATCCCTTTGATTTAGGCGTAATTAGTGCCTTGATATAATATACCTTTATTTTATTCTCGCATTCAAATATTATTCTTTCGCATGTGGTTCATATATCACATTTAAGGATTAGACATACATCATACATCTCATTTAAATATATCACAATACTTCACAAGTTAGGCCCAGCCAACTTCATACTCAATGATGTATTATTTCATATATCACCAGCGAAAAATATTAGTACTTCAATAACACTTATAAACCAACATTGTGATCATTATTTTGAACATTAAAGAGGCATTTTCAGCATTAACTGACTTCATAAGCATGAGCGTCATTTATCAATATCAAATGACCATATATACAAACCATTTGAGTATAATCCGTGAATATATATCTTTCACAAAAATGTTTTGTACACATTAAAATTTATTGTGATAAATTATTCATCACTAGAATATTCAACTTTGCTCTTTCTAGATAATTCATCTCATACTTTCAAATATATAATTACATAGAGATCTTTTGTATTCGTAACATATTTAAGTTCATATTTCTTCAATAATTTTGGTCAGATATGATTAGTCTCGTAGCTCGAAGCTAAATATTCACAATAGAGGCTTTTCTGAATGCACATTGTTATGTTGAAACATAACACTCCCCCTAATAATCACATTATTTGAACCATTGTCATTGGCACAAACCAACATCAAAACCATCCCTTTGATTTAGGCGTAATTAGTGCCTTGATATAATATACCTTTATTTTATTCTCGCATTCAAATATTATTCTTTCGCATGTGGTTCATATATCACATTTAAGGATTAGACATACATCATACATCTCATTTAAATATATCACAATACTTCACAAGTTAGGCCCAGCCAACTTCATACTCAATGATGTATTATTTCATATATCACCAGCGAAAAATATTAGTACTTCAATAACACTTATAAACCAACATTGTGATCATTATTTTGAACATTAAAGAGACATTTTCAGCATTAACTGACTTCATAAGCATGAGCGTCATTTATCCATACAAAATATTTATCTTTATTTGCTTTCATGACGCGCAATAATTTCATCCTTGACATTTCTAATTTATAAACCAAGACAAACTTTGTCTTTAGTTTCGCATGTATATTTTCTATCTATTTAATCACCATTGGATACTCCCTCTGAGTTCCATTGATATTCCAATCATGAAACTTATAATAACTTATATGGTACTTTTAATAAATATACTCTACGGTAATGGTTGTCCATATGCCAAATATGATCAAATAATATTTACGATCTTTTTAACATATCTTTTATGTTTTTCATATAACGAGACATGCGTCATGCATTTTATATGCCTCATGGAACCTCAATATTAAATGAGCTCTATTCATATATTCTTTAGACGCGAATCAAAATTTTCTCACATTGCCAGACTTTTAATTTATCAATAGTTGCTTCCACCATATATATATTTTTACACTTTCAAGTGTTTGGACTTCGTGTCCCAAACTACTAGCGTCTTTTCATCTTGGCCAATCATCTATATCATATCAATTAATGTGCATGCATGCTTTCAAGATCCTCACATTATTCATACTCTTAGCGCTATCATATTCAATCAATCTCGACGTCGTTTTTAATTGTTTTTCGATTCCACAATTTTCTAGACATGTCACAACTCATTGAGATCTCATTATTTCCAGGTACCCGGGGTTTCTCAAAAAACCTTCATGTCTAGTTTCTTATCATCAATCTCTTTTGGGGTCTTTATACCTCGACTTTGACCATCTTAATTTTAAGCTCCTTTTCTTTCGAGGCTTTTAATTTAGAATCGACTTTTCTACCACTTTCAAATGTGTGTAGACTCATTACCAGTTGGAGCATTAGCAGCTGTTATGTGATTTAATCACTATCTTTTTCTGGTCAGTTAACATCCTGTCAATTACTATATATTGTGAACGAATTATCCCACAAACTTTAATTTAATATTTATCGGTGTGAGGAACTTTGATAATTCATTCTTACTCATTTCAGCTGCTTTATATTTTTCCCTAATGTTGGAACATCTCCCCCTAATGTTGGGAAAATTAAATTGTGTCAATGAGAAACTTAAGCCATATACAACTCTCACAATGATGGATTTATTGAATACGTACACTTCTTTCATGTTTTAACTCATACCCAAAGCAGTTATACTATTGTCTAGTTAGTCAGACAGTTTCGAACTGAATCAAAGCATGAGCATACACACTTCCAAGACATGCTTATTTTCCCAACATTATTTCCAACATTCTTTTAGGTCTCATTTGTGTGCATTGTGGTGAAGCAACTTTAATATAAACCACACAACCAAAAACTCTTATATGAGACATACTTGGTTTCTGACTATAAACCAATTTGTGATCATTATTTTGAACATTAAAGAGGCATTTTCAGCATTAACTGACTTCATAAGCATGAGCGTCATTTATCCATACAAAATATTTATCTTTATTTGCTTTCATGACGCGCAATAATTTCATCCTTGACATTTCTAATTTATAAACCAAGACAAACTTTGTCTTTAGTTTCGCATGTATATTTTCTATCTATTTAATCACCATTGGATACTCCCTCTGAGTTCCATTGATATTCCAATCATGAAACTTATAATAACTTATATGGTACTTTTAATAAATATACTCTACGGTAATGGTTGTCCATATGCCAAATATGATCAAATAATATTTACGATCTTTTTAACATATCTTTTATGTTTTTCATATAACGAGACATGCGTCATGCATTTTATATGCCTCATGGAACCTCAATATTAAATGAGCTCTATTCATATATTCTTTAGACGCGAATCAAAATTTTCTCACATTGCCAGACTTTTAATTTATCAATAGTTGCTTCCACCATATATATATTTTTACACTTTCAAGTGTTTGGACTTCGTGTCCCAAACTACTAGCGTCTTTTCATCTTGGCCAATCATCTATATCATATCAATTAATGTGCATGCATGCTTTCAAGATCCTCACATTATTCATACTCTTAGCGCTATCATATTCAATCAATCTCGACGTCGTTTTTAATTGTTTTTCGATTCCACAATTTTCTAGACATGTCACAACTCATTGAGATCTCATTATTTCCAGGTACCCGGGGTTTCTCAAAAAACCTTCATGTCTAGTTTCTTATCATCAATCTCTTTTGGGGTCTTTATACCTCGACTTTGACCATCTTAATTTTAAGCTCCTTTTCTTTCGAGGCTTTTAATTTAGAATCGACTTTTCTACCACTTTCAAATGTGTGTAGACTCATTACCAGTTGGAGCATTAGCAGCTGTTATGTGATTTAATCACTATCTTTTTCTGGTCAGTTAACATCCTGTCAATTACTATATATTGTGAACGAATTATCCCACAAACTTTAATTTAATATTTATCGGTGTGAGGAACTTTGATAATTCATTCTTACTCATTTCAGCTGCTTTATATTTTTCCCTAATGTTGGAACATCTCCCCCTAATGTTGGGAAAATTAAATTGTGTCAATGAGAAACTTAAGCCATATACAACTCTCACAATGATGGATTTATTGAATACGTACACTTCTTTCATGTTTTAACTCATACCCAAAGCAGTTATACTATTGTCTAGTTAGTCAGACAGTTTCGAACTGAATCAAAGCATGAGCATACACACTTCCAAGACATGCTTATTTTCCCAACATTATTTCCAACATTCTTTTAGGTCTCATTTGTGTGCATTGTGGTGAAGCAACTTTAATATAAACCACACAACCAAAAACTCTTATATGAGACATACTTGGTTTCTGACTATAAACCAATTTCACTAGGGAGGAAATACGATAAACTATTGGCATGATGCGAATTCATATTTTTACATGTTAAATAACATGGCCCCAAACTATTTTGCTCTCAAATGATCATTATAGAATTAATCATAATGGCCAAATATGGAACATGTTCTCAATCTTATAAGACGAGCAATCAATCACCCAAACTTCACGTTGCGACTTTAATGACCCATTTAGACGATTCATCGATTTTAAACACTAAATGGTCTTTTGATGGATGTATAGGCCTACATACATCCCTTTCAAAGTGTTCCATATAATCAAGGAATTTGATCCTTATTTCAGTTGGCAAATAATATACTTCTTAATAGAGCAATTTATCAAAAATTCAAATACTCATTCTGAAAAATCTCTTGGTTTTTCTACATATTTCGCATCATCAATGATCCGGGATGACCCGACCGGTCATGCCAATTAATCAATTAATCTTGATGCATAAACATATAGTTTATGACCACATGTGCTTCAATTGCACTGGTGTTGGTTTCTCATGACAAATTTATATTGGCCCATCTAGAGCTTTTAATATACACAAGTATAATATTGCATTGTCCTATAACCATATAAAATAAATATTAAATTCAAGTTGCACACATATATTATTGATCAATTATCAAAATGTTTCAACATAAACAAATAAACCACATCTTTGTAAACCACATTTAGTCCATGCTCATTATATGAACTATCACATCTTTTTCAAAGAATTGAGCAAAATATATATCATTTTTAGTATAGCTCGTTATTTTTCTTGACCATAAGTATATATCAATTCATAATAATAATCAGTAGCCATTTTACTAATAAGAAATCATAATCTCAATAAGTATAGTTGCATAGTCAAGGCATTCTCATTTACCAATATTGAATATTAAAACGTCGATTTATTTATAATGGACTTTAGAAAATTCACTATCATCAAACATCACATATTTTCCATGAATTATGCCATATGCATTGAAATCAATATAGACATAGAATTCACAGTCCAAAAAAATTAATCTATTACTATATTAACATAGCATTTTACTAGCAAACAACATGATGTGTTGAGATCATATACATTAGAGAGAAAAATCATATACACATAAGTTATACTCGTACTATATTTCTAACAATTCAACTTATGAGCATAATCTTACATAGCTAGTATTTTTATTTTGTCAATTACACACATACTCTAATGATTCTCTATGAAACATGAATAAGTTTCTTTATACTGCTTAAATTTTTCTAATTAATTTACTTTTCAATTCCCCAAAGTAAATATAAGATATATATGCTCAATCTGACTTTGTGACCAAATATGCATCTAACTCAACGATACATATACATATTTATTATATAGTCACATTTACCGACAACAGTAAAAATTTGAGCTCATACAAACAACATGTTTAATCATACATAACGATCCATTATCAAACTCAGATACATGTAAAAGTTTAATCATGAATATAATCATTGCACTAAAGTATAATTAGAAAATATACTCAGATAGTCACAAAGAAATATTACTTTTAAACATAAAGAAATCTCAGTTTCAAACACACAAAAAATTCATCATAATCATAATGATCAACTAATGGGCGTTGACAAATACTTTTTCTTTAATATAATGTGTATAACGTATAGATAGATAAATTATATATACAAAAGAAAATCAAAGGTTATAACGATTATCATCATAAATATAATTAAATAACCACACTAAATGTGAACTAGTTTACTTTTTCTTTTATCTTAACATGGAGATTGAAAAGGTTTTCATAAAAGGAATCAAGTATGAAGATAACAATGTAAGGAAACATATCCTAACTCTTCAAGCTCACCAAACGCATTGGTTAAAATTAAATACGCAAAAAGGTTTATACATTAATAACTCTAGAATTTAAAGATTGGAGTAACAAAACCAATTTTGTTGTGCACTTTTAATGTTATACATTTTACAGTGAATGATTCGCTTTATATAACTCAAATATCATACCATGTTTTTATATAAATGTACGAATACAATACGCTCAGGACCATTAAACCCAAAGACATGAATTACATCAATAATTAATTAACAGTTGTACTTACAAATTGAAACAAATTCGTTTTTAAGATGTGAAACAATAGCAAATTAAAGATTATAAACACACAAGAGATGGAGATTGAGAGAGATCCTCTTATTGATATTTGAAACCTTTCTAAAATTCATATACATATTGTTTTCTAAATATTTTGATCATAAACAATAGTTAGCAAACAAATATTAATTAAATCTCACTTATTATGTAAAATCCTTTTAGCAACAAAATAATAAACCCAAAATTGAACCACATATTGCAACTAGAATATAACCAAAAGCCCAAAAACTTTATTCAGGTTACCTACTAACAAGATATCAAATAAACCTATACATTTAAAAGTGTAGTAAAACTTAAAATTTAAAATGCAAAAGAATAATACTTTAGCTACATCTCCCAATCGAAATATTACCTTATTATCATTTTCGTCTTTTAACCCTTTAAAGATTTTGTATCTTTGAACGATTATGTCAATGTGATTTATGTGACTATTACAGGAGACATCGACAAATCATGTATATATTTTGAGAGCTTTGAAATATGATCGAATTCATACATATAAATCATGTCAAATTGTCAATTCATACACTAGTCTTTGTTTCTATTGTTACACATAATGCAATAATCTACGTTTTGCAGGGAAATAGACATTGATTCTCATGCAAATATTCATTATCCTTTTGATTTTATTACTATCAAACAAAACTGGAATTATATATCCTACCTATGAGTTTGGACCAACAATAAAATCAAAAAGGATTATAGACGATTTCTATTTCACATTATAATTGAGACTTAAGAGCAGAAGTGTTTTACCTCAATTGTAACCGTAACCAATTTGACAGAGCCAAAACCTCCGTTGGTACCTTTACCTATGATCCCCCCTTTTTTTCTGATCTATATATACATATTCTCCTCCATTAGAGGTTTTGATTATATTCACTTTTAAATAAAGAATCGAGCAACTCGTGCTGATAACGTGTTGTAAAACAACGACCTAATAGCCAAATATAATATGTAAGAATAGAGAGAATAGAAGAATGATTTCCATTGATCTTCAATATCCATACATGAGCCACTATATATAGGCTACATGACATTAATACAATTAGTACATTAATAATGGGTGGAATACAAAAAAGAATGAGTTATAGAATGTGGATAGCCACAATCTATGAATTCATAATACATTGTAATAAGTTTTTTTCAACCTTTTTATAATACTTACAGGCCAAGCCTCAAAATGTATCTATGATTTAGTTGTTATGTTGTGATCTAGATATGGTATTACTTTTGTAATTGTATCTTTCTTGTACTCTTGGCCGTTCTAGTGTTTTGCTAATATATTACCGTTCAAATAAAATAAAAATAAATTAAAATAAACATGAATCAAACTAAAATATATAACAAACTTAATAAATGTCATGAAAATACTAATTAAACAAAAAAACTCTTAGTCTATCATAAAAAATTGGGACTAAAATAAAGATATGAACATGGATACATTGTGTGGGGTGGGGGTGGGGCGAGTTAGCTGTCGATAACAATTATATGTAATATATACTAGTCCTAATACCCGTATGATGTACGGATTGACTAAATATTCTATGATTATAAATTTATATTAAAAATCATAATTTGTGCTCCAAAAAAATCATTATTAAGCATTTATAAAGTATAATAATAAAATAACGATATCTAACACATGGTGAAATAACCATGAATAAATCTCCAACTATTTAATTAAGTTCTTTATATATAAATAATTGTACTAATACCCGTGCGTGTTGCACAGTTTGACTTATAATAGTCATAGTATCTTTATCGGTAACCATTTTGTCTATTATTATTATTATTATTATTATTATTATTATTATTAACAATAATAATATCATGAATAAAGTAATAATAATAACCAAAATAAATAAACAAAAAAGATTAAAAACTTACCTGCAATGGTAGAATGATTCCGAACGAACATATATAGGCATTGGCTTTGTTACTTGTAGAAGTTTAAGACATTAGGAACTAATAGATCGTATATATAATTAATAGATAGATATGGATATCCTATATCCTAGTTTAAATCGGAATGAGATTCCAATAATGAAATTATTGAATAGATTTTTAGTTAATTAAATAAAATAAAAAAGACACTTGTCGTTTTAATATAATGCCACGTGTCGATTAAAGAAAGCTACAATCCTGTTTTAGTTTATTGGTAGATATATACTAGCATGTTACTTCCGTTACGATTTGATACCGCAAAACAATCTAATGTATACCTGCATTAATTTCTCTAAAACTACTAACAAATTTTGATTTTTTTTTGTCGCAAATCAAAATCAATATCACAAGAAGGTATCAATTAGTGGGACAATTCATGGTCAGAAGTCACATTAGAATCTGTATGAAGTTCAAGGTTCACATATAAAAGCAATTTAAAGAATTTTGAGATTATAAAAAGTTAAAAGCACCAAAGGAAAGGAATGATGTTCATATGTCTAATCGTTCACAATCAATAGACTAACCAATTAGGTTTAGAGTACCAAACTGTTGAGTCAATGATTCGCTGACCAGACTTGGTCGCTGACGTGTGTCGTCAGCGAGTCATCAGCGAAGTCAGTGACTCTCGTCAGCGGGTGGTCTCTTTCCTAATTGTGAGTCAAGGCGGGAAGAATTCAAATCAAGTAAAGACAAGAGTCACATGGTGGTTCTTCCAACTAAATATTACCTTATATGGCAAAGGTACAGTTGGGACCAAAACAAGGGTTTTCTCTTTCATACCCGTTTGGTAAAGAAGACAAAGGCTTCTGGATGCAAGTACTTCGAGCAAATGAGAAGTCGACAACCACAATTCTATCATTATCATTGTAAGGCTGTGTTGCCCTAATTCCTCCCCTATATAAAGCAACACAGTCGCATCATTTACACCTTGTGTTTGTCACCACAAGTGTGTGTCACTTATATTCTATTGTAATTGCTTAAGTTTTTAGTGTGTCTAGACTTAGCAATTATTTAGTTCATTTGTATTCTTGTAAGACAAGTTGTAATATCGACCATGTATTCATCGTTTAATCAATGATACATATGATTAGACTTGCTTAGATATTTGCATTTGAACTTATTCTTGTTCATGTTCTTTACTCTCTATTTATTACTTTCTTGTCTAGATTAATCCTATTATAAGTGTGCAAATCGTGGACTGTCAGTACCACTGTTTCTAAATCATTGAAACAAAGATCTGTTTGCATACGTATTTCTTTCTAAATTTTGTTCTTTTCCTATCTAAAATCTTATTTCTTTCTTAAAATACAAGAACATGTCTTCTGTACCAACTCTAGTGAACACACGTGACTTTGGTTACGTGTATGTTCCTCCATGATTCGAGCCTGACGACTTTGGATCTTGGAAGGAAAGAATGCTTCTTCACATAGTTGGTGTAGAACCCTACCTTATAACCATTATGACCAAAGGTCCATACGTACCTACTCTGGTACAAAGAACACAAGGAGCAACTGCTGATGCTCCTAAGATTGTGATTGACATTGTCAAACCAGAGGTACAATGGACCGATGATGAGCGTAGACTGGTAAATCTTGATTCTAAGCTCAAAAACATGATTGTCTCTACCCTTCCTACTGACATCATGAAGCTCATCATCAAATATCCCACTTCTAAAGAAGTCTGGGATAGGTTATGTAGCATGTTTGAGGGCTCTGCTACTACCATTGCCACTAAAAAGATAGACCTTAAAAGAGCCTATGAAAAATTCTTTTCTCTCCCAAATGAAGGTCTCAATGGCACCTATACCCGATTTAAAGGGTTGCTAAATGACATGACCAATGTTGGTATCTCCCATGACAACTTTGAGGTGTGCCACAAATTCATTGATAGTCTTCCTATCAAGTGGAAAGGATTGAGACAAATCCTTAGGACCACAGAGCGACTCAATGGTCTTGATCTTGAATCTCTCTTTGGTATGCTACAGCTTGAAGAGAGAGCTCTTGCTCAAACTTTAAGAGCTGCTGCTGACGCACAACATAGTGTTGGTCCCTCTTCTTCTTCTTCTTCTTCTGCTTATTCTGTTCTTGACCCCCTTGCCCTTATCTCTGCTGAGCCCATTAATCTTAATAATGGTGCCAGCTCCTCTCATCTCCCACCTCCTATTCAATCTCTTGTTAATGATCTCGACGCTGCAGAGAAACAAGAGATGTTCAGTGACTTTATGGACTTTGCCCTGGTCGTTGGCAAAAGGTACTCACGAAAATGGAACAACCGTAAGTCGGTTGCTCCATATAAGCCTCCTGTTGACAAATCTTAAGAGGAGTGCTGGAGATGTGGTAGGAAGGGACACTACCAAAAGAAGTGCAGAGTTGCTCTTCTAACTCCTGCTGCTCCTAAAACTAACCCACCATCTAAACCTGCTGATGAGTACAGGAATAAATACTATCAGCTTAAAGCAAAGGTTGCTGAGATGGAGGAGGCAAAAACACCAGCAAAAGGGCTGGTCGCTGAAGAACATGACTGGGCTGAATCAGATGATTCAGACAGTGAAGAGTACGTTGATGCCATGTGTCTTATGGCACTCGCTGATGGTGATGCACTAACAAAAGACCAAGTCTCTTCCAGTCAGTGGGTAAATGTCACCATTAAAAAGGTACGTGCTCACTCTTCTGCCTCTGATGAAGATAAACCTAAAATCTTCGAATCTCTTCTGTGTGATATCCAGTTCGTTGAATCTATACGAGCTGATATCCAATCTAAACTTGACTCTGTCTCCTTAGAGTTAAGTGACAAATCTGAAAGACTCAATGAGCTGAGGAATGTTCATGTTGAACTCCAATCTCATGAGTTGCTGGCACAAAAAGTTCAGCTTGAGAATGAAAAACTCAAGCTTGAAGTTGCCAACCTTAAAAAGATTGTGACCTCCTGGTCAAAAGCTTCTAGGTTTCATCATAAGTGTCTAAATGAACAAGTCCCTGCCCAAGTTCAGGCAGTCATTGGCGGTGACTTTGAGGCCGCTGCCACTCTCTCTGACTTGTTCAATGATGACGTGAAACCCGAAATCTCCATTCCTCCTTCTGCTGTCATTTCTCCTGAAGAAATGAAGAAATGGTATTTCGTTAGGGGTCTTAATGATTACCATAATGAAATGGAAGCTGGTTCTACTTCTACCATCACCAGCGACCCATCTACCCCTGCCGAGGAAAATGGTGCTAGCACCTCAGCTAGTACTAGCGATCCTTATCCTCATCTTCCCGTCATTGGCATGATGCCTAATGAAGGAAGAGTTCAATACTCTTCTGGGGAATCTTTTGAGGGAGATATTGGCAGTGATGGTTTTAAACCAGTCGCTCCTCAGCAACTTACTGTTAAAGCTGCTGAACCTTTTAAGAGAAGCACGGTTGCTGTCCCTTATGACTACAGCACGCCTCAGCGTGCTAACTCTGTCAGTCAGCAATCACAACAAGTTGCTCCTCAAACCTCTTCTATCTCAACCTCTCATCAAGCACCTGCACATGCTGATAGTAAAACTGGTCAGCATGAACGTCTTATGAAAAGATGCGTCAGGTTCGGTGACGATAGATATCAGCAAGCAGGACCTTCTCAGGTCAGACCTGCTGATAGACAGGTCCATCAGCAGGCACCCCAACTACTAGAAACAGGGCTATCCTTGACC
>CM067172.1:59794364-59849364 GCA_034093135.1 Erigeron breviscapus | reverse complement strand
ATGAAATGCGTTATTTTGATATTTGTGTTTTTAGTTTTGTATTATCAGGTTTTTAATTCTCATTTAATAGAAAATTAGGAACTGAAAAAAATTATTTAAAAAAAAAATAAATAGGTTATGACGCGCAAAAACGCACGTCATAAACCGAGGGTCATAGAAGGATGACGCCCAAATACGGGTCATGAAAATTTATGACTGGTCCTTCCTTGACGCGCACCCCTTTATGACGCGCATTGAGCGTCAAGAATAGCCCTGTTTCTAGTAGTGCCCAATCCATGCCTATTCCTTCCAATATGAGGCATAAAACTCCTCAAAAGGAAAGAATGCCTCATACACAAAATAGGTCTATCACTCCTCAGAAAGGATACTTGCCCCATCAGCAAGTAAGACCTATCACTCCTCAAAGAGGACACTTGTCTCATCAGCAAGTGAGAGCTACTACTCCTAACAGGCAGTACCTACCTCATAGGCAAATGAGGTCAGCTACTCCTAATAAGCAACCCAGATCGATCACTCCTAAAAGAGTGCATCCATCTCAGCAGGGTCCTTCTTCTTCTTCTCACCCTGCTGTTAAACAAGCTTAGAGTGTAGTTAAGGGATCACAAAATCCCTCCACTTCTCAATCTGAGGATCCAAAAGGAAAGTCCATTTTTGGTCCTGCTCCTAAGATGCCTCAGCTTACACTTAAGCATAAGCAAAAGTCAAAGAAAAAGAAAAGGGCATCTTCCTCCTCTGACCCTAAAATTAACGAGCTAGCTCAGCAAGTTAATGATCTCTCTTCTCAACTGAAGGAATTTTTCCTTCAAAATCAAAAGGGCAGCACCTCTGATAAAAAATGCTACATATGTGGCAGCAGAGGTCATGTTGCCTCCGACTGTGATAACTTCAGGGATGCTCCTGAGGTTGTCATTTAACCTAATCCTCCTTCCTCAACAGTTGCTTCCTCCTCTACTATGGTCAGCGAAAGGTCTTTTTCTATTGAACATGAAAATAATGAAGGAGATACAACTGTTCTCACTGAGGAAAACATTGCTGATTTCATTGCTGCTCAGCGAATCTCCTTTCCCCAGTCTCAAGAGATCATTTCTAATGGTCATGGTAGCATTCTGGTCGAGTATGGGAACAACAATCAAGTCAGCAGCTTGACTATTCTAGATACTGGAAACACTGTCACTTATACCTCTGCTGATCAATTCTTCACCAATGAGGTTACTCGTGACATGCTTCCTGCTCATCAACTTGTTGATAACTCTCCAAGAGATGAGAATACTGACCGAAGTGCTCCTCTTTCTCTCTCTACTGATGACACTATCAGTAGAGAAGAATCCTCTGAAACTCAAATCTTTAATCCCACTGACATGGCTGTCAGCGAGTTTAACAGTGAACCAGTCTAAATCCTTCTGTTATTTCCATGCAGAGCTCGCTGGGAAAAGGTGTGTGGTACTTGGACAGTGGCTGTTCAAAACACATGACTGGCTCTAAGACCCTGCTGGATAACTACGTAGAGGCTGCTGGCCCTACTGTAGTGTTTGGTGATAACTCCACTGGACAAACTGAAGGATATGGTCTTCTCTCTAATGGTCTCATCAAGTTCACCAAGGTTGCTTATGTAAATGGTTTGAAACATAATCTTATCAGCATAAGTCAACTTTGTGACGCTGACTACAAAGTGATTCTTGATAAGCATCAAGGCACTGTTGTAAATATAAACAAGGAAGTCGTCTTGGTCGCTCCAAGAAAACGAGATGTATATCTTGTGGACGTCACTCCTATCAAGACTGATAGTGAGACCTGTTTCTTTGCTAAGTCAGCAGCTGAACTCAATTGGTTATGGCACAAGCGTATGTCGCATGTGAATTTCAAAACCATCAACTCTTTGGCTAAAAAGAACCTTGTTCGTGGCCTTCTTCATCTCTCTTTTGAAAAGGACAGACTCTTTGGTGCTTGTGAAAAAGGTAAAAGCCACAAAGCCACTTTCAAAACAAAGCAGGCCAATTCTATCACTGGCTGCTTTCATCTTCTTCACATGGACCTTTTTGGTCCTGTAAATGTCCAAAGTCTAAAGGGTAGCAGATACACTTTAGTAATTGTGGATGAATATTCACGATATACTTGGACTATTTTTCTTCGTTCTAAGAGTGATGCTGCTGAAGAGATTATCAATTTCATCAAGAAAATGGAAAACCTCAACAGCATAAGGGTTAAAGAACTCAGAAGCGATCATGGTACTGAGTTCAGAAACCACACTCTTGAATTCTTTTGTGCTGATCAAGGGATCTCACGAAACTTTTCTTCCACCAGAACTCCTGAGCAAAATGGTGTTGCTGAAAGGAGAAACAGAACTCTAATCGAGGCAGCACGTACTATGCTCAGCGAGTCTTCCTTGCCGAGTAAATTCTGGGAAGAAGCTGTCAGCACTGCCTGTCATACTCAAAACAGATGTCTTATTGTCAAAAGACATGACAAGACAGCTTATGAGGTTTTGAAAGATAAGAAACCTCAAATTAAATACTTCCATGTCTTTGGATGTCCTGTCTTTATCTTAAATAACAAGGATCACCTAGGAAAATTTGATCCTAAAGCTGATGATGGCTACTTCCTTGGTTATTCCTCCATCAGCAAGGCATTTAGAGTATTCAATACTCGCCTTCAAAAAGTTGATGAATCAATCCATGTAACCTTTGATGAAAGTTTATCAGCTCTTAAGGACATTCAAACTACTTCATCTGAAGTCATTTTCAATGAGCTCGCTGGTCCTCACTTTCAGGAAGCTGACTCATTTGTTGATGCATCTTGCTCGCTGCCTGATAATAATCAGCATGACAAACAGGATAGTTCAGCAGATGCTGAACCAGAGCAAGTTGCTGTTTATATCTACTCGATTGAGCCAGTTGAGCCTATCTTAAGATCAATCCATGCAGCATCAGCCAAACCTAGATCACTGGCTGATGACGTGCATGCTGATGACTCTACTGAGGAAGAGTTTCATGATGCATCAGCTAATCCGGATGATATGGAGTCAGCTAATGACTCCAACATCAATGATAACTCAAATCAGTCGAATGGCTCTACTGATCTTACTCCTGAACCCATTCTTACCATTGACTTCTCTCCTTACAATAATCTCTCTGCTGGACCCATCTCTCAGTCTTCCGCTGACACTCGACTAGGTTCATCAAGTGTTCCTGCACTTAAATGGACTTCTAGTCATCCCGCCCACCAAGTGATTGGTGACCCTTCTAAAGGGATTGTTACTCGATCAGCGACTAGAAACACATGTCTCTATGTGAATTTCTTGTCGATAATCACTCCTAAGAATATAGGAGAAGCAATGGCTGATCCTTCTTGGGTAGAGGCTATGCAAGAAGAACTTACCCAGTTCAAATGACAGCATGTCTGGTTTCTTGTCCCTCTACCTGCTGACAAAGAACCCATTGGCACAAAATGGGTTTATAGGAACAAAATGGACGAAGAGGGTGTTGTTACTCGTAACAAGGCTAGGCTGGTTGCACAAGGATACCTTCAGGAAGAAGGTGTTGATTACGATGAAACCTTTGCACCAGTGGCCCGATTAGAAGCAATTCGCTTAATCTTGGCACATGCTGCTTACAGAAACTTCACGGTATATCAGATGGACGTTAAGAGTGCCTTCCTAAATGGAAAACTCGATGAGGAAGTTTATGTTAAGCAGCCACCTGGTTTTGAAGATCCAGCCAAGCCACACCATGTCTATCGTCTTTATAAAGCTCTATATGGCCTTAAACAGGCTCCTAGAGCCTGGTATGACACTCTCTCTGAATTTCTTTTCTCTAACAAGTTTCAGCGAGGGTCCATTGACAGCACCCTCTTTATCTATAGAAAGGGTGCTGATGTTCTTTATGTCCAGATATATGTGGATGACATCATCTTTGGATCCTCCAGCAAGAAACTTTGTTCTAAGTTCAGCTCACTGATGTCTTCTCACTTTGAGATGAGCATGATGGGTGAGTTGACTTTCTTTCTTGGTCTACAAATTCGACAACTCCCAAATGCGATTTTCATTAATCAGGAGTAGTACATTCGAGACATGCTGGCTAAATTTGACATGTCCAATGAGACCACTAAAGCCACTCCTATGTCTCCTCCTAATAACCTCAATGTTGATCCTGATGGTAAGCATGTGAATCCCACTCACTATAGGGGAATGATTGGCTCGCTGATGTATCTCACAGCGAGTCGTCCTGA
Source organism: Erigeron breviscapus (assembly GCA_034093135.1). Lineage (NCBI taxonomy): Eukaryota > Viridiplantae > Streptophyta > Magnoliopsida > Asterales > Asteraceae > Erigeron > Erigeron breviscapus. The sequence goes on along the minus strand of CM067172.1, from coordinate 59,845,140 downwards.
CATCATGTTTTCTACTTGCTTTTGTGCAAGATATCAAGCCTCTCCTAGGGAGTATCATCTTCTCGCTGTCAAGCGAATCTTCAAGTATCTAAAAGGTACCTCCACACTGGGTCTCTGGTATCCCAAAGACTCCAGTTTTGACTTAGTTGCATATTCTGACTCTGACTATTCTGGTTGCATGTTAGATAGGAAAAGCACCAGCGGTGGATGTCAACTGTTGGGGGGGAAGCTGACTAGTTGGTCTAGTAAGAAACAGCATACAGTGTCCATCTCCACTGCTGAAGCAGAATATGTATCAGCAGTGAGTTGTAGTGCACAAGTCCTCTGGATGAAAAACCAACTCGCTGACTATGACTTAGAATTCTCTAAGATTCCAATAATGTGTGACAATACAAGTGCAATTGCTATCACACACAATCCTGTTCAGCATTCTAAGACCAAACATATTGACATAAGGTACCACTTTATTCGTGACCATGTCATGAAAGGAGATGTTGAAATTTACTTCATCCCCACTGATGACCAACTTGCTGACATATTCACCAAACCCTTAGATGAAACCAGATTCAAGTATCTGGTCAGTAAGTTGGGAATGCTGAATGGTGAATCAGCGACATGACTTGTCATGTCTGCTGATACTTCAAATTACATCTCTCTTATAAGTTGAAAAGTGACCTTATGGTCAAAAATTTCTTTCAGCAAGTTCAAGTGTGTCTTACTTGCTAAAAACAAAAGCAATAGAGAGCTAAAAGTTTCTATCTAGTCCAGCAGCAAACGGCTGCTGGTAAAGACTTCTAAAATCCGTTGATCCCTGTTGCTTTGGGAAAAAGCAAAACAAAAGCAATAGAGAGCTAAAAGTCTCTATCTAGTCCAGCAGCAAACGGCTGCTGGTAAAGACTTCTAAAATCCGTTGATCCCTGTTGCTTTGGGAAAAAGCAAAACAAAAGCAATAGAGAGCTAAAAGTCTCTATCTAGTCCAGCAGCAAACGGCTGCTGGTAAAGACTTCTAAAATCCGTTGATCCCTGTTGCTTTGGGAAAAAGCAAAACAAAAGCAATAGAGAGCTAAAAGTCTCTATCTAGTCCAGCAGCAAACGGCTGCTGGTAAAGACTTCTAAAATCCGTTGATCCCTGTTGCTTTGGGAAAAAGCAAAACAAAAGCAATAGAGAGCTAAAAGTCTCTATCTAGTCCAGCAGCAAACGGCTGCTGGTAAAGACAAATAAAATCCGTTGATGGCTGACAATTTGCCAAAAATTGTATTCTTTATTCATCAGCGACCATCGTTTGCCGTGAAGTCGCTGACTGAAATTCCGTTTCTAAATGAGGTAACCAGATTTACAAAATTGACAGTGGATATACTTCAATCTCAACTATTTTAACGTGTGAGTATATCCACCAAGTATTTTTATCAATATTTTATTAGAATCTCAAAACGGTTACCTCGATTTTCTCCCTAATGGACAACTTGTACACTGTATCCGCCGTAAAACTCGAGTACTTTTGAAATAATGGTACAAGTTGTCACATCAATCCATTTTTATACGTTACTCAAATACGTATATATATGTATATATTACGTATGAAAGAGAGTATTGGTGACGGTTCACTGTCATAGTTATGGGGCCCATATCCATGCTATATATATTCAAATCGTTTCAAACACCATCCTTTATACTCTCACAAATCACCTTATTTTTCTTATTCTCAAAATCTCTCAAACTTCTCAAAATTCTCTCTATCTCCTCTCTCTGTTCATCTTCTTCTTCCCATTTCTCAATCTTAATCTAAAATGGCTTCTTCATCTTCCCAACAACAACAACCAGAAAATAAACCTAAATCTCCAACTCATGTTGAGTTGTCTGCTGAGGATCTAGCCACTAAGAAAGCTCTTAAACATGTCCCTCTATATATGCATTCTGAAACATTTGATCCAGAAACTATTCCTTCATCTCAAAAAGTAAACTTTCAAGCCCAAAGACTCACCATAAAATCCAATAATTATCTGGGTTCCCTTGAAGTTCCATCCGGCATAATTGGGTACCAACATATGCTTGATTTCATAAAAGCGTGCCCAGTGACAAATGCCATTTATTCCGATCCTGAATGTAACATCCCAAACTTTTCTTTACTAGTTGACTAATGCCGTTAAGTCAATATTGTGTGTGTCGTTAAGTCTATTTTAGATTTAAATGTTTATATGTAGCTAATGTGTGTTATGTGTGAGGCTTGTAAGCCTAAATGTTAATGTAGTATAAATGTGTGTAATATGAAGGTTAATGTCTATGTAGTGACATTTAATGAAGGATTAATGTTGTATGTGGTCAATAATGTAGTTTGTGACCAATAATGAAGGATTAGGAAGATTAGGGGTTAGTTTTGGCATATGTGCAAAGTCAAAAACGGGTTTAGAGGTTTAATGGTTGTCATTGAGAGCCTTATGCAGATTTTCTTCCTCTAAAACAAGCCCTAGTTGATCCCCTCCCTTCCCTCTCTAGTTTCTCCCTTGATCTTATTCGTTTTGAAGCCGAATCGATCGTGTATTGCTTAGACTTTGGATCTTTATCATCGAATACAGGTAATATAGGTATTCCTCATCTGAGATTGATTGTGTGAGTCTTATATTAGTTGTAATCCAGGCCATAAGGGTTTGGGTTGGGTTATTTGATTAAACGTTCATCAATTTCATGTTATTCGGGTGATTAAATGGTTGGTTTATGATGTAAAGGATTTAGGGATTAATAGGTTGATTAAAGGTAATGAAAGTGCAATTAAAAGGATTAATTTTAAATCCCCAGGTTGGATTTGGGGTATGGGTTAGTATGGGATTCGTTTGATCAAAGCGTAAAAGTGTAGTTGCTGGTCTGCACCCCTGGTGCGACGCACCAAAGGGCTGGTGCGGCGCACCCACTGAGGATATAAAGTTTCTGGAGTGTTTGTGCGACGCACAGTGTGGGAGGTGCGGCGCACCACTGGCCAGTTTTGATTTTGGTACACCCCGATATGCGACGCACCAAGGGCTGGTGCGGCGCACCTGCCTTTAATCTAATTTCCCTGGGAGTTTTGTGCGACGCACCAAAGGGTAGGTGCGGCGCACCTATTGATAGATAAGTTTTTCTGATGGTTTTGTGCGACGCACCAAAGGGTAGGTGCGGCGCACTCGTAGTTATTTTGAATTTCTCTGGAGGAATGGTGCGACGCACCACATGGAAGGTGCGGCGCACCACCTGCCCAGATTTTACAAAAGGTGTCGTTTAGCTTATCTTTCGATCTTATACTTGTTCTAGGTTATTGGAGACACCTAGTCATCGTTGTATTGTGCTTGTAGCTTGTTGTTAAGCTGTATCAAGGTAAGATACACTACTTTTGTCACGCTGAGGGTTCAACAAGCAAAGGTTTCATACTTATAACTTCCTTAACGGTAACTTATGATATATGTGGGTATCTTGGGTTACACGGGAGGCATTATGGGATATGTAGTTGACCATGAGACCTGAAATGCAGACCCTATCGTAGTGAAATGAAGTATTGCTTAATGTAGTATACTGTTATGCAGTTTATGTAGTATTACGAAGTAGCTTGTGATGCTTTGAGATGTAGTGTATGTTGTTGATTGTTGATATGTGCATGATTGTATGGCTTGCTCAACTAGTACACTAGACTCGTTAAGTTGCCATGACACGTGCACGTTTAAGGGCCCAAAACGTAAAAGCAGTAAACGTAGAAAATGTTTAGGTAATGCAGTCACCTAAACTAAATAATGCAGGATCGAGCTCGTTAAACTTTGATGCAGGAAAGTGTTAAGCTTAACCCGTACTTGCCCTAGCCCGGCTAAGTGCGTTGACGTAGTTGTTGCTTGGGTGGCTCCTTGCAACATGGTCTTTATAATGCAGGGCGAGTAATACGAGGGGTCTGACCAACCTCCACATACGGATTACTCTTGGATTGGCTTGCCATTCCTTAACGACGCTTGATGTACAACCGTGTGGGGTTTGTCATCTAGTCGGGTGTAGCTTATGTTACACATTAACGCAGTTAATAACGTAGTAAAGCAGTCAATGTAGAAAGCAGTTATGTGGTTAAACGTGTGTAATGAAGTAATGCAGGATAGGCACATTTAGGGTGATTCATCCTAATTGATATGAAGTTGTTATGCAGTTTTGTGTGTTGTGCGTTGTGCCTAATGAGCTTGTCTGATAATGGAGAAATGTTTTAATTGAACAAATGCTTTTAAATTAAGTGTGATCTTACTTAGCTATTCTTATAGCTAACACTTGTTTCTTTAATGTGGTTGTTCCCTCAGGTTTAGCTTGATGGACTAGTGACGCAGGGCTTATGAGCTTGGGTAGATGCAATGAAGGAGCCTTAGCTACCCATAGTTGCTTATTATGGAGACTTTTGAATACATTTCATTTTGATGTCGAATTTATGTAATAATGTGTGAACGGTTGTTTAATGTTGGGCAACCGTTGGGTTTTCATTTGAACTAATGTTTGATATGGCATGTAACACCAATAAAACGTAGAAACCGAAATGTTTTATCGGTTTTGACTTTTAAAGTCTTTTCTTCCGCAATTTGACACCGTTAGGTGAAAGTTTTTGAAAACCCATATTTTTAAACGTCGGGTGTTCCAAGTTGGTATCAGAGAATTGGTTTAAGTGAACCAAAATTCGACTTATGCCGTAGGATTTTGGACTTAGACCGATGAGAAATAGGTTAGGCTTAAGTAGGATGCCTATCTAATGAAGTGGAATGCTCTAAGACGGGTTGGGGAGGGAGTGAGAGCTTGATTTAAGGCTTGTTATTGTGTGTGATAATGTAGTTATATGTAGTAGAGCCTTAACATATGTAGTCACTCTTAATTCTTGCTAACCGTCGTCGTTGCTTTGTAGAATTAATGGCAAACACTAGAGCTAGTAATCAGAGAGCAGGAGGAAATGGTGATGGTGTTCCTCCTAATGGAAACGGGGCTGGAAATGAAGTAGAGCAAAGGCCACCCCGTGCACAAAATCGTCGTCTTGGTGATCCACCAACTGTCTCTGAAGTAGATAGGGCAAACCCGGTTATAGAACAGGTTCCTAATCAAGCCCAACTACATGAAGAATTGAGAGCTATTCGAGCTCTCTTAATGAGAAATGAAGAAGAGTTAGCTCAAATGAGGGCTGAGAGAAATGCAGAAAGAATTGGGAGTGAACAAAGGGGTGAACGTTCGGAAGGGAATTACTCTAATCCCTCCCAAAGTGCTGAACCATCCATGGCAGCGTGGGTGCTAATGGAGTTAATAATGGAGGACATGGAGTTGTTAATGCACCTCGTGTTAATAACTTCAAATACGAAAGTTTTCAGAAATGTGGTGCTAAGGAATTTGATGGTACCCAAAATGCAGTGGGAGCTATGGAGTGGATTGAGGACATTGAGGTAGTTTTTGCATCTTGCTATTGTCCGGATGATATGAAGGTTTTGTGTGCTAGTAGGATGTTGAAGAAGAATGCCCGTAATTGGTGGAGGGCTACTACAGTGTCTATGGCTCCTGAGGTACTTGCAGATATGCCTTGGGGAACTTTTAAGGAGAAATTTCTTGAGGAGTATGTGGGAACGCGTGAGTTAAGGTTGATTGAAAAAGAGTTTAGATCGTTAGTTGCTAAACCCGGTGCAATTTCTGGATATGCACACTCGTTTATGGAGAAGTTGAAGTTTGTTGGACACTCGGTTCGAAGGCAGGAGGACCAAATTGAGGCTTATTGTGATGGTCTTCCCGCTAACTATCGTGGATTATGTAGACAACATGTGACTTTATCGGCGGCTATTAAGGAGTCAAAGAGGTTGGATGATGACTTCAAAAGTGAGAAAGTTGTGGTGAAGATTGATGACAAGAAAGCAGGGTTCAAAAGAGGGTCAAATTGGTCATCTAACTACAATAATAATAATAAGAAGTTTCGTGGGAATTCTAGCTCGAGTGGTGACAAAGATAAAAAGAAGAATGGGTCTTGGTGTGCTTTTTGCAAGAATGTTCATGAAGGTAAATGTTCCGATAAGACAAGAAGGTGTCATAAGTGTGGGAAGTCGGGACATCTTGCAACAGAATGTAGAGACAAGGTTCGTTGTTACAAGTGTCAAGAAACGGGTCATCTTATTGCCGATTGCCCACAAATGAAGATTGACGGGAAGAAAGCAGCTACTTCAGCAACAAAAGTGAGAGCCTTGCAAATGACTGTTGATGATGCTAAGAACAACGACGAAGTGGTATGTGGTACTTTCCTTGTTAATTCGAAACCTGCTTCTGTTTTATTTGATTCGGGTGCAAATAGGTCGTTTGTGTCTACTTTATTTGCTCCTAAGCTAGGAAGAGTCACTACCCCTTTAGATTGCTCGATAGAGGTGGAAATTGCTAATGGTACGGTTAGTGATATACGTGTGGGTTATGATGATTGTGACATTGAGATTGAAGGTCGTTTGTTTCCGGTCCAGTTATTGCCTACTACCTTAGCCGGTTTTGATGTAGTGATTGGTATGGATTGGTTGTCTAGAAATGAAGCTAGTATTTTATGTTCCCAAAAGATTATTTGGTTTCCTACATCCGATGGTAATGTGGTAACGGTTTATGGAGATAAGAAGAGAGGGGGAATAAAGATCATTAGTATGATGAAGGCTATTAAATGTATAAGGAAGAATAAGAATCATTTCTTGGCCTATGTTATTGATGTGAGAAAGGAGAAGCTTTCTATTGCTAGTATTGATGTGGTATCCGATTTTCCCGATGTGTTTCCCGAAGATCTTCCCGGTATTCCTCCCGACCGTGAAGTTACTTTTCAGATAGATCTTATACCCGGTGCTGCACCTGTTGCTAAAGCACCTTACCGATTAGCTCCTACAGAAATGAAAGAGTTAATGTCCCAACTTCAGGAGTTACTTGACAAAGGTTTCATACAACCTAGTTCCTCGCCTTGGGGAGCTCCGGTTCTTTTTGTTAAAAAGAAGGATGGAACTATGCGCATGTGCATAGACTACCGTGAGTTGAATAAGCGAACGGTTAAGAATAAATATCCTCTCCCACGAATTGATGATCTCTTTGATCAACTACATGGTGCTTCATATTTTTCAAAGATAGATTTGCGGTCCGGTTATCATCAATTGAAGGTTAAGAAGGAGGATGTAGCAAAGACAGCTTTCCGGACTAGATATGGTCATTATGAGTTCTTGGTCATGCCATTTGGTTGACTAATGCTCCAGCCGCGTTTATGGATTTAATGAATCGGGTATGCAGTCCCTTTCTAGATCATTTTGTTATTGTGTTTATTGACGATATTTTGATCTATTCTAAGTCAGAAGATGAGCACCGTGAGCACTTGAAAGCAGTTTTGGAGGTGTTGAGGGAGAAGAAGTTGTATGCCAAGTTTTCTAAATGTGAGTTTTGGCTTCGAGAGGTGCAGTTTCTTGGTCATGTTATTTCATCAGAAGGTATTAAAGTGGATCCTTCAAAGATTGAAGCTGTTTCAAAGTGGGAGCAGCCAAAGACTCCTACTGAGATTAAAAGTTTTCTTGGTTTGGCTGGATATTATAGAAGGTTCATACAGGATTTCTCCCGAATAGCCAAGCCCATGACTGAACTAACAAAGAAAGGAGTAAAGTTTGAGTGGACCGATAAGCAGGAGAATGCATTTCAAACATTGAAAAAGAAGTTGTGTGAAGCTCCTATACTTGCCTTACCTGAAGGTACCGATGATTTGGTTGTGTATAGTGATGCATCTATCACGGGTTTGGGTTGTGTACTGATGCAGAGGGACAAGGTGATCGCCTATGCTTCCCGCCAGTTGAAACCGCATGAGAAGAATTACCCTACCCATGATCTTGAATTGGCCGCAGTGGTATTTGCATTAAAATTGTGGAGACATTACCTTTATGGTACAAAATGCACTTTGTTTACCGATCATAAAAGTTTGCAGTATGTCTTTAATCAAAAGGAGATGAACGTGAGGCAAAGAAGGTGGATGGAATTACTTAAGGATTACGATTGTGAAATCAAATACCATCCGGGAAAAGCCAATGTAGTGGCGGATGCACTAAGTAGGAAGGTGCAAAGTTCTTCTTGTAAGTTGATGAGCATGCAAGTTCAAGCCAAGTCGGGGCTACTTGATCGAATTAAGGAAGCACAAGTGAGGGCATTGATGAAGGATAACATTGACAATGAAAGCATTGGGAAGAAGAAACGTCTTGTGATGGAGACTAATAGCCGTGGGTTCAAAACATACAAGGGTCGAATTGGGTGCCATTGCTTGGTGGTAACCGAGAATTGATCCTTGAGGAAGCCCATAGAAGTAGATATTCAGTACATCCCGGTGTCACCAAAATGTATGCAGATTTGAAGCCGATTTATTGGTGGCCGGATATTAAAGGAGAAGTAGCTCATTTCGTAGCAAAGTGTTTGACGTGTGCAAGAGTGAAGACGGACCATCAAAAGCCGTATGGTTTGTTGCATCAATTAGAAATTCCCGAGTGGAAATGGGATCATATTACCATGGACTTTGTAACGAAGCTACCTAAAACGCCGAAAGGGAATGATATGATATGGGTGATTGTAGATAGATTGACGAAGAGTGCTCATTTTCTAGCTACCGACAAGATGTGCCTTTAACGAAGATGGCAAAGATGTACATTGATGAAGTAGTTGCGAAACATGGAGTTCCTTTATCTATTGTTTCAGATCGAGACTCGAGGTTTGTGTCAAACTTTTGGAAGGGTCTTCAACGGGAATTGGGTAGTAGAATAAATTTGAGTACCGCCTATCATCCCCAAACCGATGGGCAAAGTGAGAGAACCATTCAAACCTTGGAGGATATGTTGAGAACGTGTGTACTTGAATACGGTGGAGCATGGGATGATCATTTGAGGATGATTGAGTTTGCTTACAACAATAGTCACCATGCAAGCATTGGAATGCCACCATTTGAGATGTTATATGGAAGAAGGTGTAGGACTCCAAGTTGTTGGATGGAGCCCGGTGAAAAGCAGTTGACCGGTCCTGAAATTATTGAAATTACCTCTGAAAAGGTTAATATAGCTAAAGAAGCTTTGCGTGTGGCAAGAGAAAGGCAGAAAACTTATGCAGATAAGAAAAGGAGACCGATTGAGTTTAATGTTGGTGATCTAGTGATGCTGAAAGTATCACCTTGGAAAGGAGTTATTCGATTTGGAAAGAAGGGAAAGTTGAGTCCACGTTTCATTGGACCTTTTAAAGTTGTGAAACGCATCAAAGACGTGGCATATCAGTTGGAATTACCTCCAGAATTGGATGGAATTCACAACACCTTTCATGTATCCTACTTGAGGAAATGTTTAGCTGAGGAGTCAAGTGTGATTCCTATTAAAGACGTGAGTATTGACCCAATGAAGAGAATAGTAGACGAACCAGTAGCGATACTTGGAAGAAAGCAAAAGAAGTTACGCCGAAAAGTGATTGACCTCGTGTTGATAAAGTGGAAGCATAACCATGGAGAAAGCTTAACGTGGGAAACTGAAGCAGTAATGAAGGAAAAGCATCCCGAGTTGTTCCTTAATGAAGAGATTCCGGGGACGGAATCCTCTTAAGGGGGAGGTAATTGTAACATCCCAAACTTTTCTTTACTAGTTGACTAATGCCGTTAAGTCAATATTGTGTGTGTCGTTAAGTCTATTTTAGATTTAAATGTTTATATGTAGCTAATGTGTGTTATGTGTGAGGCTTGTAAGCCTAAATGTTAATGTAGTATAAATGTGTGTAATATGAAGGTTAATGTCTATGTAGTGACATTTAATGAAGGATTAATGTTGTATGTGGTCAATAATGTAGTTTGTGACCAATAATGAAGGATTAGGAAGATTAGGGGTTAGTTTTGGCATGTGTGCAAAGTCAAAAACGGGTTTAGAGGTTTAATGGTTGTCATTGAGAGCCTTATGCAGATTTCTTCCTCTAAAACAAGCCCTAGTTGATCCCCTCCCTTCCCTCTCTAGTTTCTCCCTTGATCTTATTCGTTTTGAAGCCGAATCGATCGTGTATTGCTTAGACTTTGGATCTTTATCATCGAATACAGGTAATATAGGTATTCCTCATCTGAGATTGATTGTGTGAGTCTTATATTAGTTGTAATCCAGGCCATAAGGGTTTGGGTTGGGTTATTTGATTAAACGTTCATCAATTTCATGTTATTCGGGTGATTAAATGGTTGGTTTATGATGTAAAGGATTTAGGGATTAATAGGTTGATTAAAGGTAATGAAAGTGCAATTAAAAGGATTAATTTTAAATCCCCAGGTTGGATTTGGGGTATGGGTTAGTATGGGATTCGTTTGATCAAAGCGTAAAAGTGTAGTTGCTGGTCTGCACCCCTGGTGCGACGCACCAAAGGGCTGGTGCGGCGCACCCACTGAGGATATAAAGTTTCTGGAGTGTTTGTGCGACGCACAGGTGGGAGGTGCGGCGCACCACTGGCCAGTTTGATTTTTGGTACACCCCGATATGCGACGCACCAAGGGCTGGTGCGGCGCACCTGCCTTTAATCTAATTTCCCTGGGAGTTTAGTGCGACGCACCAAAGGGTAGGTGCGGCGCACCTATTGATAGATAAGTTTTTCTGATGGTTTTGTGCGGCGCACTCGTAGTTATTTTGAATTTCCCTGGAGGATTGGTGCGACGCACCACATGGAAGGTGCGGCGCACCACCTGCCCAGATTTTACAAAAAGGTGTCGTTTAGCTTATCTTTCGATCTTATACTTGTTCTAGGTTATTGGAGACACCTAGTCATCGTTGTATTGTGCTTGTAGCTTGTTGTTAAGCTGTATCAAGGTAAGATACACTACTTTTGTCACGCTGAGGGTTCAACAAGCAAAGGTTTCATACTTATAACTTCCTTAACGGTAACTTATGATATATGTGGGTATCTTGGGTTACACGGGAGGCATTATGGGATATGTAGTTGACCATGAGACCTGAAATGCAGACCCTATCGTAGTGAAATGAAGTATTGCTTAATGTAGTATACTGTTATGCAGTTTATGTAGTATTACGAAGTAGCTTGTGATGCTTTGAGATGTAGTGTATGTTGTTGATTGTTGATATGTGCATGATTGTATGGCTTGCTCAACTAGTACACTAGACTCGTTAAGTTGCCATGACACGTGCACGTTTAAGGGCCCAAAACGTAAAAGCAGCAAACGTAGAAAATGTTTAGGTAATGCAGTCACCTAAACTAAATAATGCAGGATCGAGCTCGTTAAACTTTGATGCAGGAAAGTGTTAAGCTTAACCCGTACTTGCCCTAGCCCGGCTAAGTGCGTTGACGTAGTTGTTGCTTGGGTGGCTCTTTGCAACATGGTCTTTATAATGCAGGGCGAGTAATACGAGGGGTCTGACCAACCTCCACATACGGATTACTCTTGGATTGGCTTGCCATTCCTTAACGACGCTTGATGTACAACCGTGTGGGGTTTGTCATCTAGTCGGGTGTAACTTATGTTACACATTAACGCAGTTAATAACGTAGTAAAGCAGTCAATGTAGAAAGCAGTTATGTGGTTAAACGTGTGTAATGAAGTAATGCAGGATAGGCACATTTAGGGTGATTCATCCTAATTGATATGAAGTTGTTATGCAGTTTGTGTGTTGTGCGTTGTGCCTAATGAGCTTGTCTAATAATGGAGAAATGTTTTAATTGACAAATGCTTTTAAATTAAGTGTGATCTTACTTAGCTATTCTTATAGCTAACACTTGTTTCTTTAATGTGGTTGTTCCCTCAGGTTTAGCTTGATGGACTAGTGACGCAGTTATGAGCTTGGGTAGATGCAATGAAGGAGCCTTAGCTACCCATAGTTGCTTATTATGGAGACTTTTGAATACATTTCATTTGATGTCGAATTTATGTAATAATGTGTGAACGGTTGTTTAATGTTGGGCAACCGTTGGGTTTTCATTTGAACTAATGTTTGATATGGCATGTAACACCAATAAAACGTAGAAACCGAAATGTTTTATCGGTTTTGACTTTTAAAGTCTTTTCTTCCGCAATTTGACACCGTTAGGTGAAAGTTTTTGAAAACCCATATTTTAAAACGTCGGGTGTTACACTGAAGATATGTACGTCTATCTTCTCCGGGAATTGTGGTGGACATGTGATTATCATGTAAGTATCAGTGCTATTAATGGTACAGTGAAGAAGAAACAGGTACGCATAACAATCACGCCCAAAATTATTCGCACTGCTCTTGGTCTTCCTGATCAAACAAAGGAGAGACCATTTGTGAATCCAACAACTATAGAACAATGGAAGAAATGGTTGCCAACCATTGGTTATGGTACAAACCTGGAAAAGCCTGAAGCTGTACCTAGCAACCCAACCAAGAAAAATCTCCCTGGTGTTTGGAGATTATTGTTCGCTCATGTCATCCAGTGTTTGGGTGGCAACTCTGGATCCTTTGATCAGGCTACTGCCTTAAACATGCAAATCATCCATGCTTTGGCCATTGGAAGATTTATTGATTTTGCCTCGGTTATTTTTGAAGATATGAAGGCAAAAGTTCAAGCCAGCAACCGCTCATATACTATTCCATTCACTAGGTTCTTCTCTCTAATTTTCAAACAAGAACTTAAAGAAAAATACAATCAATTTGGTGCTACTGTCTGCAAGCCACCAAGAATTGGTCACTCTGTCTACAAACAGCCTGCTTGTGATTCTGAATTCTTTGACAGCAAGTTTGCTGAACTCACTCCTCCAATGAAAGAGGTACTTTTCTCTTCTTATCCACACTTGTACATGAGAGCACCCTCTGGTGTGGATGCTGGCACAATAATTATTCAAGAAATCACCAAGGCTACAAAGAAAGCCAAAAAGGCACGATCCAAGTCTTCCAAGACTATTGTTCCATCCTCATCTGCTGCTGATGCTCCTAAAAGAAAGAAGAAAGCAGCACAAGGTGTGACGATTAAGGGGTTGGAATCCTCTCGGCTGTCTCTCATTGATGAGAAAGAAACCTCCACTGCTGAAGAGAACATAGAGCAGCACCATGTTGAATCAGAGGCCCTTCATTCTCTTTCCCCTCTCAACTTCTCTATAGTTGAAAGAGAAGCAACCACTGCTGATCAACCTGAAGTGCAAGTTGCTGAAGATGATGTCGGAACTAGAAAGGATGTGGAAAGTATTGAAGGTGCTAGTGTTAATGTTGAAACAATTGCAACTGCTGGTAGGAATGTAGAAAGTGTTGAAGGAGATGGTGGAAATGCTAAAGTAAATGAAGGTGCTGGTGTTTGTGAAACAATGGTGGAAGATGTTGAAAGAAGCAATGTTGACCTTGATAATGTGTCTGCTGTTGAAAATGTTAGTGATATGCATGAAGAAACTGTTGAAGATGATGGTGTTGATGATGAAAGTGATTTAGAGTTGGGTGATTTTATTGCTGATGAATTTCAGCTGGACTCCTATAACTATGCTGATGAAAAGGAGTCCAGTGACATGGAAGTGGAAGAAGATGAAGAGACTGTTGAACCTGCTAATGAAAATATCTCTCAAGAAGTTCAAGTCACTGAAACCACATCTGCAGAAGCAGATACTGAGCCAGCAGTTCTCACTGCAAGGCCCAAAACTCTACCAGTGCAACCAGTGAATACCATGCTATCTCTGGGCATGCTTTCTTCCTTTCAAGCTATTCCTGGTTGTAAATATGTTATGGCCAAAGAGTGGAGTCTCTTCCAAAAGAGTTGGGTATTTCTTACTCTACCAACTCTTCTAGCAGATTAGAAAGGGTAGAGCATCAATTAAATGATCTCACCAAAGCTGCCAATATTGCTATTGAATTGAAAGATAAGGAGTCTGACAGGCTGGTTTCCACATTGACCAGCTGGTACAACAAGCAAAATGAGAATAGCCAAGCTATTGACATGCTGAAAGATAACACAACCTCCATAGCTGATGTAACACCCCAAGCCGAGGCTCGGAATATCACGGAAAACACATAGCACCAGGTGGAATTACAATAGAACAATCTAAATGCAATTAGAGGATTCAGTGAATCCATACAAACGATAAACAAGTAACAAAATACAACAGGAGCAAGTAAACATCAAGAATACAGCCGACAACAAAAGAAGGCTATCAATCCTAAATACAATGCAACATAAGGTAAATGGATCCTTGATCCATATCAGTCCAGTCCGGGTTCAACAGTAAGCAAACAATCAACTCCACGTCCTGGATAACCTGGTTACCTGAAAAGTGTACTAAGCATAGTCAACACAAGGTTGGTGAGTTCGTGGTAATGGTTCGTAATGAACCAACATCAATAATCACAATATAAGAATAGAGGCTAGACATGACTTACAGTGAGCCTCTACATAACACAACATCGCCCAACAACAAGATTACACAAGACAAGTAAATGTGTAACTAAGGAATGCATAAATGATATGAGTATCAATGCAAATGCCGGAATGCATGAATAAGCCAATATGCCTATCCTGAGCGTGACCTTCAGTCACCTATGCAACGATACCCTTCTGCCATCGCAATGGACAAGGCTGTATCTCAAAATCATCGAGATATATATGTCTATATACTCGGGGTCAAGACTACATCCAAAATGGGTGCATACATCTATGCACCAGGATGCCGGCAAAATCCCCTGCCGAGGGTCCATCAATAATGTATGCAATGCTTACAATCAAATGTAAATGCATAATTCATAAACCGACAATCAATATACGATGAATACGAATCAATAATCAATATTCGCCAAACCTGAGTCATCCATCAATAATCGTCAATCATAAACCAATAATCACCATTCATCAGCATCAGCCATTAATACTTAACCAAAATATTAACCAAGTCAATCGACATATGATGAACCATAAACTAATAATCAATAATCGTCAATCTTAACCCACTAATCATCAATCGACAACCATAAGCCACCAACCACAATCTAAACCAACTATACGTACATATACTTCAGAGGATTCTACTTCCTTCGAGTCCCAGATGCTTATATATAGGGTCACCCGCAGCCTTCCCACCACATCTAAAACCCAATGAAGGCATAACCGACTTTCATGTATGTACGTCTATCCTAATATTGCTAGATACTTAACTAATATAAACTAAGTCAATCAACGTGATAATCATCTCAACAATTCAATACTCAAACCAATTTAACCAATCAAACGAAAGGAACCATCACACCAATCCAACAACTAAAACAATCAATCAATCAATCAATCAAATAATGCAAGTAAACACACCAGGTTTACACTTTTCAGCCCGGATCTCAAGTGAGTAGGGAGATACGAAACTCACCTCGATTGGCTAAGAAAGTTAAGATTGATATAAGGTCAAGTTATTGTCGTACAATGTCCTCCTCGCGTCCAACACCTAAATATCGATCATATACATACACATTAACACGCATGAACACATATACGTAACTTATCAATTTCTCGACAAAACCCTAATTAGGTTTCCAAAAATGCTTTCCGACGTTAAATGACTTCTACGACTCTTAATCAATGTTATACAAGATAAGAAGTGAATTAGATTAAGACTCGGCGCGTAAAACGGTCTAGAGGGTCAAACTAGGTCAAACAAGGAACATTTCAGAATACAACTGCCGTAACTTACGGTCGGTTTGGGCGTAAGTTACGGTGGCATATTTACAACTGGCGTAAGCTACGGTGGAAAGGGGCGTAAGCTACGCTGGGCAAGTTTTGACTGGGCGTAAGGTACGGTCAATAGGGGCGTAACCTACGGTCCTCTCTAAATGTCATTTTTGGCGTCTGGTGTGGCGTAAACAGAGACTTTTTGGGCGTAAAGTAAAGCTTAGGCGTAAGCTACGGCCATCCTAGGCGTAACCTACGCCCAACCAGATTAGACCTGGCGTAACCTACGCCTGGGAGGGCGTAAGTTACGCCCAATACTGGGCAGCTCAAGAACAGCAGCACCAGCAGCTGCAAGTCCGACCCAAAAACCCCCAAAAACAACCCAAAACGATTTGTAAGCGTTTGTAACATAATTTGAAGCATCTTTAAGCATCGTTACACATAACCACACTTAACCCATACCATAAATCCGCCCAAAACATCATAATCGTCCACAAATCCTCCAACCCTAACCCTAACCCTAATTTCCATTTTTACCATTTTCAAGTCTTGGAAACCCATAAAAACGACTAGAAACATAAGAACAAGCATAAATAGAAGTAAATGGGATGAATTTGACTTACCAAAACCTTCACCTAGTCTCTAACCCGAATTTGACCCGAAATGGCTAGAAATCTTGCACTTTGAAACCCAAATTTTTGATATGTTGTTAAGATGAGGTTGATGATGAAAACCCCAAACAAAATCTTGCTTAATTCCCAATATATGAGATAGAAATCTAGAGAGAGAGAGAGAGAGGTATGTGTTTGTGTGTGTTTCTTGGAGGAGAAAAGAGAGAAAGATAGAAAGATAAATAGATAAGAGAATGAAAGGGAGAAAAGGGAATAAGGAGGGGAGATTGGGTCTTGGGTGGCTGGTGGGTCGTGGACTACCCACGGGCCGACCCGCTTCTCATCCCAAGCCAAATCACAAACGTTAGGCATTTAAACACCGATTAAAACATATTATCGACCCGACGAATATTCCACGTTGTCATTTAGTCACAAAACGACCCAAATATTTCATTAACTTAAATTGTTAGTCAAATTGCACGTAAAGTCAAACGGTCAAATTTCACGGATGTTACAGCTGATGCTCAAGATAAAATAAATGCCACAACAAGTGTTATCAAACGTGATCGGCAGATCATTAAATCTGGTGCCTTATCGCTGATCAAATGTGCAAACTCCACCAGCTACTCAGCAAAGAAAGCAGCCTCTACCAGCAAATCTGCTGCTGTAAAGAAGCTGAGTGATCTCATCTCCCCTCTGACTACTCAAGTCGAAAATAACACTAAGGCAATTCATGCCTTAGAAAAACAAGTGGCTGATCTTCCTGTTCCTCAAGCTTCTTTCACTGAGGAGGATCGCCTGAGGCAAGTTAAGCTAGAGAAGGATGTCGAGGAAATCAAGAACCAGCTGGCACAGCTAGTAAGTCAACAATCACAACAGCCAGCAACTGTGGAAGTTGTTATTAACAATGCAACTTCCAAGGGGCAGAAAGTTGATGTTGCTGTTGTAGAAATGGTCAGTGAAGCAGTTAACAAAGCTGTTAGCCGAATCTATGAGGAATCCGCTGAAGAAGTTTTGGGAACTGATGATGCTGCCACTGACACCGCCAAAGCTGATGAATGGCAATTGTGGCAGTTAGTGATGAAAAGGAAAGTGAAGTTCCCCCTGCTGGTGGTGAGGGGGAGTATACTGGAAAAGAAATTGTAAGTGTTGAAGTTCCCCCAGCTAGTGTTGAGGGGGAGCAACAGATAGTTAATACTAATGTACCCCCTGCTGCTGTTGGTGAGGGGCACATTGAAGTCTTTGATGATATAGGGGAGGAGTTTGACCCCAAAGTGATCAAAGCAACATGGGAAGCTGGTTTTGCTAGAGAAATGGAAAGAGATAGGTCAAAGGAATTGCTTCCAGTTTTTCATAAACGATATCTGGCCAATGCTGAAATTACTCCTCTCTCTGATACTCGTCGAAAACAGCTCACTGATTCTGGATTCTTCAAGAAACCTCCCACCGCTCTTCCAGCAGAACAAGTGATCGCTACTTCATCTTCTCTCTCATCTGCTCAGCTACCCATTCAACCTTCAGCAGGTCATCAACACCAAATGATTGATATTTTGGCACTGACTGCTGATGGAAAAACTCAAGAAGAAGCTATCAAGGAGTTGGATAGGATCAAGGAAAATCAAGAAAATGAAAGAAAGAATCTTGAGTATATCAAGCAGCTACCTCTCCTTGAAAAAGATCAGTTGGATGGTGAGCAAAGGATGCTGCTGAAAACGGGTGGTGCTGAAGCTTTATACAGGCAGAAACATACAGAAGTTGAGAAGCAACTCAGCGAGAAAAGAGCCAAGTTCGAAGAAGAAAAGGCTAAATGGTTGAAGAATATGGAGGACAGAAAGAGGCCTCAAAAGATTGTTGCTGCTGAGGCCTTCAAAGCTGAAATGGGTCTTAAGACCAACTTGAAAATCTTAAGAGAAGGTGCTGACAAGCCAATCAAACTTGAAGGGGTCAAACCAACAACTTTGGGTGCCTCTGAGTGGTTTGAAGTCTACATGCTGGTGAAAGACAAGAAGGCTGTCAGCTATGAACAACTCCAAAAGATGCTCAAGGAATACTTTGAGAAGGCCAGAGAGTACGAAACCAAGTTCAAAACTGATCTGCCAATGCTGAGGCAAGTTTTTGGTACTCCAGCAGCTATCTCCACCTCAGCAGGAAGAAGGATTCAAAGAAAGAGGAAAGAAGAGCATCGAACCATAGCTGTTGACCTTCCTCCTATCACTGGTGATGCCTTGCTGAACACCAGACTTCCTCCCAGAAGCTTCTTTGAGGAAGGGAGAGTGATAGAGAATCCTGCTGGCATCTTCTTCACAAACTTTCAGAACAATCAACTGTTCTTTCGCTTGAATGAAATTGAAAAAGCGTCCACTGGGTTCATCTTAAGCATAAGAAGAAGGTGTGCTGAAACATCCAACAACAGATGGTTCATCAGCAAGTTGGATGAAGAATTGATAAAGCCTCACAGAAGGGATGACCCAGCGATCAGGATGGCTAAGCAAGAGGAAGCTTGGGAAATTGAAGCTGCCAACTTGTAGATGTCTTATAATGAAAATACTATTTGTATCAGCCTGTAATATTTAAAGATGATATATAAGACATCTTTTCATCATTCCTTTATTCTTATCAAAAGTCTAGTCTACTCAGCAAGTCTTCTCAGTGAATAGGGGGAGATTGTTGAGTCAAGGATTCGCTGACCAGACTTGGTCGCTGACGTGTGTCGTCAGCGAGTCATCAGCGAAGTCAGTGACTCTCGTCAGCGGGTGGTCTCTTTCCTAATTGTGAGTCAAGGCGGGAAGAATTCAAATCAAGTAAAGACAAGAGTCACATGGTGGTTCTTCCAACTAAATATTACCTTATATGGCAAAGGTACAGTTGGGACCAAAACAAGGGTTTTCTTTTTCATACCCGGTTTGGTAAAGAAGACAAAGGCTTCTGGATGCAAGTACCTCGAGCAAATGAGAAGTCGACAACCACCATTCTTTCACTATCATTGTAAGCCTGTGTTGCCCTAATTCCTCCCCTATATAAAGCAACACAGCCGCATCATTTACACCTTGTGTTTGTCACCACAAGTGTGTGTCACTTATATTCTATTGTAATTGCTTAAGTTTTTAGTGTGTCTAGACTTAGCAATTATTTAGTTCATTTGTATTCTTGTAAGACAAGTTGTAATATCGACCATGTATTCATCGTTTAATCAATGATACATATGATTAGACTTGCTTAGATATTTGCATTTGAACTTATTCTTGTTCATGTTCTTTACTCTCTATTTATTACTTTCTTGTCTAGATTAATCCTATTATAAGTGTGCAAATCGTGGACTGTCACAAACTGACTAAATAAGATGGTCATGTCCACACCTTGCTGCATTGTAGTGTCATATGGGCGGATGAAGATTCGCTCAAGTTATTTCTTTAACTTGAGTCAAGTTGGGGAATTCTTGACCATTGGATTAAAATCAAAGGTCAAGATTCAATGATCATCTTTGAATCTTGGCCCTTGATTATAATCCAAGGGCCACGATTCATCTAACTTGACCTCTCAAGTTGCTTTCAACTTGAGGGAATCTTTATCCCATATGGGCAGTCTTTTGAATTATTCTCTAGATAATGATTTATATAATAATCAATAAGAAAACATAACAAAAACTATAAAATTGAGGAAACCCTAAATTAAGTATTAACTGCCATGTATTCTTGTTTTATTCTATTTACTTTCTTTGTCAGTGCTAAAAGGTTTGCTTTAGAGAAGAATTTGGGTGTCAAAATATTTCAAGATTCTTTTTAATTGTTCGTTTATATATAAAGCCATATCAACACCCAAATACATCTCTAGTGAGAACTTTTTCATCAATTTTGTTTTGAATCGATACATGTAAAATTTCGAAAATATCAACTTCTATGGTAGGATACAGAGAATATATAAAGGATTGGTTTTCAAATTAAGAAAGAAAAAGCTTTCAACATACAACTTCGATGGTATTGGCTTTCAATTCAGTAGCATAAACAGATTAAAAGATACAGAGAATATATAAAAGATTGGTTTTTCAAATTAAGAAAAAACCATATTATATTTTTAGCTTTTAATATAGATTTCATAGCTTATAAAAAAACATCCTCTAAAACTCTCATACGTTCTTAGGTCATAAAAAAAAAAACCTCGCAAAGTTTTTGTACAATTAATGTTTAGTACCATACAGACGTACCGAAGAACACAAAAAGAAGACCAGGAATGGTTTTCATTTTTGGCTCAATCGGTATGAAAACGAAAGTTTAAATACTCCGTATCAAAATAATACTATAAAGTTTTGTAAGTCCTTATATCTAATACTATCTTATAAAGCATTTTGCCCTTTTTTCAAATCTCAATTAAGTAATTGAACTACCTAAATTACCCCTCTTCTTTATTCACTAATATAAACATCTCTACCTAATATACCTATAATACCCTTAAATCTCAACCATTCATTTTTCTCCCTCTCCTCAAATCTCAACAACTCATTTTTTCTCTCTCCTCCATAAATCATTTTATTCCTCTAATTCATTCAAAATCTTTTATCTCAAAAACCGTATATCGATAAATTATAAAAATTGTATGGGTGTTCTTAAAATTTCACGCTCTTTCATTAGAGATGTCATTCGATATACTTTCGACGAATTTTTAAATCCGAGGACGGAGCCCGTACGGCTAAGGCATTTGGCTATCATACTCTATGACTTGACCTATCACCCCCACCATCTCACCGCCGCAACGCGCGGGCACTATCTCTCGTTATATATAGTATATAAAGACTAAACATTAGAGATCCTTTAGGGGCAACGAAGTGCAGCGAGATCGATAGCACCCTCACGGTTTCTATGTTGACGTATATATATTCTAGTTTGTAAGTCTTTAATTATATAGTACTTACATTTCTTCTATACTTTGACGTATATGTTTTTATATAGGATCAAAGCCCTAAGTGATGCACTAATGTTTGTTAACATCAATCAATTCATACAAAGCCTTGATGTTCATAAATTACCTCTCAAATATATACGTCAAAATAATTAAGAATTTAAAGTATTTTATGTAAGAAAAATAAGGTACGAATCTTCTTAAAATAAATATTATTAATCGATCACGAAAATGATTGTTTAGGCCACTACAACCATCTTAAGTGGCACCTGTCAAGATATGAACAAGCCACATATGCATCCAACAATGCCACAAATTGATAAGTGTCTCATTAAATAGATGGCATGTACCATCATACGAACTACAAAACATAAACCAGTCACTTAAAAGTTAATGATGATCAAGCTAGTCCTATAAAACGAATGTCTAAAAACAAAGACGATACAAAATATGGAACAACACAAGCAAAACTATCGGAAGATGAATCATTATTGTGCGCTTGATTCACAGAATGTTTTTTTGAAAAGAATGGGATGTATCAATGGAATTGGAATTGAAGGAATGAAATGTATCAATGGAATTGGAATTGAAGGAATGGAATTTGACAAAATACTTTTTATTTTTTAAAAATTCAAGTGACGGAAGAAATGAAATTCTTTCCTCTATCCCCAAGGAATGTTCACATTCCAACGGAAGAAATGAAATTCTTTCCTCTATCTTTGAACAATCAAATGCACTAAGGAATGAAATTCAATTCCAATTCCATCAAATTCTGTGAATCAAATGCGACCTAGTTGCTCACAAAGCAGAAACTCCCTTAGAAGCACGCAAGATTGCAATTCCGAACCCGTTGACCTCTTCTCGACCGCTTGTTAGAATGAGAGAAAAAAATAAAGGTTTTCGACTTTGGCAACAAGACAGAAGGATCGACTTAGGCAACAAGGCAATAAGAAAACCCTTTTATTTATTGTTTCCATATTTACTTATAACTAATTATATATATAACAATTATAGAGGCCTTAGCTACAGTAACCCGGCGCTGACGTCAGCAATTTTGTCTTATTCCTATTTTGTCTTTTTCCGGTTTTTTTTTTTTTTTTTTAACGATTGTATACTTTTAGAGTTTCTTATTTTTACCACTTAACTTTTAGGTTTTATCACTTTAGTCTAACTTTTTGTATACAAGTATATTTACTTTTAAAGTCTTTAATTTTTATCAATTAACTTTGGATTTTAACTTTAATCATCAATTTTTTTTTTTTTCTTTTTTAACGATTGTATACTTTTAGAGTTTCTTATTTTTACACTTAACTTTTAGGTTTTTTAACTTTAGTCAAACTTTTTGTATAAAAACTTAATTATAGTTCTAACTTTAATCATCAATTTTTATTTTTTTTACTTTCTATCTCTTATTTTAAGGCTTCTAACTTTTACCATCAAACTCTTGGTTTTGACCACCAATTTTTTAAGTTTCTACCCCTTATAGTAAACTTTAAGTGTCCAAACTTTTAGGTAATGTTGTATGTATATATGTTTGCATGACGCAACGCCCGGGGTCAAAAAACTTGTTCTATATAAATAGATGAACCAAAAGTTGTAATCAATATCAAAAAATAATAAGAAATCCCTTTAATTTTTCATCTTTCTACTTGTTTACATGGTATCAGAACCACTAACCCTAAAAATAAAAAACTATCGTAAAAAAACCACAACATTCGATCAATCGTCGAAGAAAAAAACAAAACAATTCTTTTTGGATTTCTTGCTACTCGTCCAACAGCAACAACAAAATTAAAAGCAATTAGCAATTAATATTGAGGTGTTGTTGAGCTACGGCCGAACAAAAGAAAGCAAGCAGGTAGCTAGGTGAAAATTAAATACTAGCTCAATTTAATTAAGGAAGCAGGTCAAAATTGAAGTTATTGTTGATGTGGTTCTTTGCGGCCGAAGAAAGAAAAGGAAGAGGAGAGCGAGCAGCTTCGGTTCGACATCATCTACCAAATAACCGTCCATTCAAGTCACAAACCATCAAGCAGCCACCATGGGTGAAACCGGCGGCTCAAGCTTGGGTTCCGAGTTACAGCTAGCCATGTTATTGCAAAACAACAATCAACCTCAGAATCCAAAACTTTCTGACAACCTTCAAATCAATCTCAAACTAAACAGCCAAAACTACGCATTATGGTCTCGAATGATCCGAGTCGCCATAAGCAGAAAATCAAAAACACTGTTAAACCATCTAACAGAAAACCCACCAGAAAAAACAACAACCGAAAAATATGAAATTTGGGAGGAAGAGGACCTTATTGTGTTCTCGTGGCTCATCCAGAATATCGAGCCAAACCTTGCCGGAAATCTGACCGAATTTTCCACCTCCAAAGAACTATGGGACGCATTGGTTACCACTTATAGTAGTGGTAAAGGAGAAGTACATATGGCCCAATCTGCTTATACTAAACCAAGTGGGTCATGGATTTTCGATTGTGGTGCTACCGATACTATGGAATATGAGTTATCTGATTTTTCAGGTTTTTCAAAACCTAGGAAAACTACATCCAACTTTTTGTCTTTTACAGGATATCAGGACGGGACAGATTATTGGGCGTGACACTGAGAGAGAGGGACTGTATTATGTTGATGAAGTTACTGAAAGTGGAAATGTGATGCTTGCTCATGGATCAAGTGAAAGAGAAGCTTGGTTGTGGCATAGAAGATTGGGACATCCTTCAGTGAGTTATATGCATGCTTTGTTTCCAAAACTTTTTCCTTTAAATAAGCCAATTGTTTGTGAGACTTGCATTTTAGCTAAAAGTCATAGGCAAACCTTTAAACCTCGTAATACTAAAGTTCAAATTTCTTTTTCATTAGTTCATTCAGATGTGTGGGGTCCTGCACCAGTTGTTGGAGGTCATAGTTTCAAGTATTTTGTGATATTCGTTGATGATTGCACCAGAATGACTTGGATTTATTTTTTGAAAAACAAAGATGAAGTTTATGATAGATTCACTGCTTTTTATAATATGGTTCAAACTCAGTTTCATAAATCTATCCAAGTTATGAGAACAGGTAATGGTGGAGAATATGTAAATTCACAAATGAGCTTATTTTTTCAATCCAAGGGAATAGTTCATCAAACCTCTTGTCCTCATACTCCAGAGCAAAATGGGGTGGCCGAAAGGAAAAATAGGCTTCTATTAGAAATGACTAGGGCACTTATTATTGAGTCCTTAGTTCCAAAAAGTTTTTGGCCAGAAGCTTTAGCTACCGCTACTTATCTGATTAACCGACTTCCTACAAAGATTCTAAATATGAAAACCCCTTTGAAAGTTCTCAATGAATATCATAAGCTTCCACCGGTTCTTACTCTACAACCTAAAGTGTTTGGATGTACAGTTTTTGTTCATATTTCAAAGTCGTATCGTAATAAACTTGAATCTTGTGTTGAAAAATGTGTATTTGTGGGATATGGGGTTACTCAAAAAGGATATAGGTGTTACAATCCAAAAACTCGTCGTATGTTCACTACGATGAATTGTGATTTTTTGGAAACCAAGTATTTCTACTCTCAGGAACTCAGTGGTCAGGGGGAGGAACAGAATGACACACTGAGTTGGCTGAGATATTCAAGCTGCTAATCGAGGGAAAATGGATGTTAAAAATGGGGGAACCGTTAGAATTTCTCCAAACATTAATTTAACCAATTGTCTTTATGTTCCTTCATTGTCACATAAACTTTTATCAATAAACTTTTATCAACCGTTAGATTTACAGTCCTCCTCTCAAAGTGACAATCCGAATATAAGTCCAGGCCTGATATCTGAGGTAAGTAATTTTGCACTGAGTCATACTTTGAATGAAACCAGTATTCCAGATAATGAAGTGCAGGAAAATATAGAGCATGATGAAGTAAATGAAGAACCAGAAGATGTAGAAGAAGTAGTTCCAGAAACAGTTCCAGAAACAGTTCCAGAAAAGTATGTTCTTCCTCCAAGGTCAACTAGAGGAATACCTGCCAAACGGTATTCTCCAGAAAGAAGTTCTCGGTCGACCAGATATCCGGTAGGCAATTTTGTCAATATTGCAGAGGGAAATATGTCTGAAGAAGCAAAAGCATTTACAGCAAAGTTATATTCAGAAGAAATTCCATCAGGAGTAGAGCATGCTTTGAAAATGAAAAAGTGGAAGGATGCTATAGATTATGAAATGGAAGCACTCATAAAGAATGATACATGGGATAAATGCATTTTGCCAAAAGGAAAGAAGCCGGTAGGTTGCAGGTGGATCTATACAATCAAATATAAGCCAGATGGTGCTATAGAAAGGTATAAAGCAAGACTGGTAGCAAAAGGGTACACTCAGACGTATGGCATTGACTATTTAGAGACTTTTTCCCCAGTTGCAAAATTAAATAAATGAGTTTACTCCAACAGCATATGCTATATCTGGACGGGTATGAGCTAAATTACAATAAGGGATGGTTGACTGTAAGCCAGCTGACACACCTATGGTTATTAACCAGAAGTTGTTTATGAAGACAGAAACTGAACTTGCTGATAAGAATAGATATCAAAGGTTAGTAGGTAAACTCATTTATTTAGCTCATACCCGTCCAGATATAGCATATGTTGTTGGAGTGGTGAGTCAGTTTATGCACCAACCTCAAGTGGATCATATGGATGCAGTTCTACGAATTGTCAGATATCTTAAAGGGACTACAGGACATGGGGTGTTATTTAAGGCTAATGGTCATCTTAAAATTCAGATATATACAGAATTTGACTGGGCAGGAGATAAAGGTAACCGAAGATCAACTTCAGGATATTTTTCTATGGTAAGAGGTAATCTTGTTACATGGAAAAGTAAGAAGCAAAAGCATTTACAGCAAAGTTATATTCAGAAGAAATTCCATCAGGAGTAGAGCATGCTTTGAAAATGAAAAAGTGGAAGGATGCTATAGATTATGAAATGGAAGCACTCATAAAGAATGATACATGGGATAAATGCATTTTGCCAAAAGGAAAGAAGCCGGTAGGTTGCAGGTGGATCTATACAATCAAATATAAGCCAGATGGTGCTATAGAAAGGTATAAAGCAAGACTGGTAGCAAAAGGGTACACTCAGACGTATGGCATTGACTATTTAGAGACTTTTTCCCCAGTTGCAAAATTAAATAAATGAGTTTACTCCAACAGCATATGCTATATCTGGACGGGTATGAGCTAAATTACAATAAGGGATGGTTGACTGTAAGCCAGCTGACACACCTATGGTTATTAACCAGAAGTTGTTTATGAAGACAGAAACTGAACTTGCTGATAAGAATAGATATCAAAGGTTAGTAGGTAAACTCATTTATTTAGCTCATACCCGTCCAGATATAGCATATGTTGTTGGAGTGGTGAGTCAGTTTATGCACCAACCTCAAGTGGATCATATGGATGCAGTTCTACGAATTGTCAGATATCTTAAAGGGACTACAGGACATGGGGTGTTATTTAAGGCTAATGGTCATCTTAAAATTCAGATATATACAGAATTTGACTGGGCAGGAGATAAAGGTAACCGAAGATCAACTTCAGGATATTTTTCTATGGTAAGAGGTAATCTTGTTACATGGAAAAGTAAGAAGCAAAAGGTTGTTTCTTTGTCAAGTGCTGAGGCTGAGTTTAGAGGTATTGCCAGAGGCTTAGCAGAAGCGTTATGGTTAAGAAAACTTGTATCTGAAATAGGTTTTGCTCCAAGAGAAAGTATCCAGATCATGAGTGACAATGAAGCTGCTATTCAAATTTCAGAAAATCCGGTACAACATGACATAACCAAACATGTGGAAGTTGACCGTCATTTCATTAAGGAAATAATTAGGGTTAATTATTAGATAATTGTGTGACTATGTGAATTTTTTGTGTGATTTTTCTGATTTGCGACAGTTCACTAAAAAATTCATATCTTTTGAACCGTAATGAGTTAGAAGCTGATTTTTGTACTGTAGATGCCCAACTCATAGGGATACAACTTTGTAGTTCTGGTCGAAAGCTGAATCGGACCAGAAACAGGTCTAAACAGGTCTTGAAGCTGCTGGAAATTTCCAGTCAGCATGTTTTATGTGAATTACTTGGTAATTAAGTTGTTAAATAGAAGTAAAAATCATAAGGAATTCATGCAAAATTCTTTATGATTATTACTTAGATATAGAGATATAAATAGCTAAGCATAATGATCCAATAATTAGGGTTAATTATTAAATATTAAATATTAAATTGTTTTTCTTATTTATTTTTTAATGTAATTATTAATTAAACCCTAGTCCAAGTCAAAAGGTGTTAGCTTGAAGGTTAAGTTATTAGGGATATATTTATACCCTATATATATCCTAATAATTAAACCCTAACTAAATAACCAAAAAGATATATCGAACTCACTTTCTCTCGGTCGAATTAGAAAACACAAAAGAAACCTCAAATTGTTCCATATGTGGAACATATAATAATAACAATAATAACTAGTTTTGTATTAGTTGTTGTGGGGTTTTGTTCGACAATTTGAATTCGACAGAAAAAAATCTATTGTTTCTTTCTTGTGTTCGACGGAAGTTTATGTAAAGCAAGCTTAGAGCTTTTGGCTTTTGGTGATTCAAGATCTAGCAATCTCCGGGTTTTGTTTGACGTGTAGTGTGTGCGATCGTAGAGGGATTTTGCTTTAAACTTGAAGGGGGGTTTAGGGTTGCTTTAAATTTAATTAATTATTAAATATTAAAATTGTTTTTCTTATTTATTTTTTAATTAAATTTTCGATATTAATTAAATAAAATTAGGGTTTTGTTTAATTAATTCAACCTTATTTTAATGGTTAATTGAAACCCTCTAAGCAAGTTTTGATAATATGGATTAACATGTTTATTAGATATAAATTGCATGTTATGTACCTCATTTATTTAAAGTTGTTAAATAGACTAGTCACTGTCAGCGCCACATCAGCAAAAAACACTCCAAGGACTAATCCCCCCAAAATACACCCAATGCACTCATCCCTCAAGGACTAGTCTTGGACCCACTAATTTTTTTGTCTTCTTCTTTGTATATAGAATTAAAAAACAAAAAAAAAAAAAAAGTCTCGTCCCTGCAGGGACTAATCCCCCGGACGAGCAAGGCGGACGAACCAGGGACGAGTCCCACCCAACGGTGTGGACTCGTCCGAGGTTGTCGAACGAGCCCAGGGACGAACCCACTGGGTATGCTCTTATGTACTTTGTTTATTTAAAGTTGTTAAATAGAAGTAAAAATCATAAGGAATTCATGCAAAATTCTTTATGATTATTACTTAGATATAGAGATATAAATAGCTAAGCATAATGATCCAATAATTAGGGTTAATTATTAGATAATTGTGTGACTATGTGAATTTTTTCGTGTGATTTTTCTGATTTGCGACAGTTCACTAAAAAATTCATATCTTTTGAACCGTAATGAGTTAGAAGCTGATTTTTGTACTGTAGATGCCCAACTCATAGGGATACAACTTTGTAGTTCTGGTCGAAAGCTGAATCGGACCAGAAACAGGTCTAAACAGGTCTTGAAGCTGCTGGAAATTTCCAGTCAGCATGTTTTATGTGAATTACTTGGTAATTAAGTTGTTTAAAGGCTTACGCAATCAAGGTAACTTGATGTATGTGGTCCTCTTCTTCGGAAGGGGGAGCCGACTTAGACATTACATGAACCATAGTGACCATGTTTAGGTGGCCTACCTTAACTCGTTACGTGATTAATTAGTTAATAGTTAGTAAGTTTATTATTTTGCGTATTTATTGAGGTATAAAAGGTGATACAAAATTGTTTCTTGGAACAAATAAACTTGACTAAAGATTATCGAAATAGAGATTTTTTAATAAAATTGAAGTCTTACAACCTTGAGATACACCGGCTCACCCATTTGAACAAACTCTAAGAGAGGTATAAGTCGGAGTGCGCTAGCCTCCTAAAAGGGCGGGTTTTTAATTGCGTCTATCGCAAACCTTTGCCCTTGCGCTTTTTTGTGCGTTCAAATGGAGCTACCGAGCTCTCTTGTGTTGTTAAGACTATACAAATGATTTTATTAAATATTATGTTATGAAGATTTGCATGAGTCTTCATACATAAACTTTTGATTCACATCAAATGCATTACCCATTCAAAGTTAAGTCATTGCCACCCACTTTGCTAAGAACACTTGCCAGTGCTTTTCGCTCCTACGTGAGACCGTAGGCGAATTGTATCTCTTCAAAGTAGATTACCACTTCACCGTGAGACCGGTGGTGGACTATTTACATGTTCTTAATTGGGCGACTTAAAGCGAGTTAAGAGGTGAGATCCTTGACCCGTGGCATAAGATGGGACAAAACATGTTTACAAAACACTTAACACCCCTTTAAAGTGTTGTTGTAAGTCCCATAACTCTAGAAATTGCATGAATGCAATTATTGATCGTCGATTACCTTTGGAGTACGTCATTTCTAGTTGATCAACAAATGAAATGATTGTATGTCAATTGGATCCTAGACTTAATGAAATTAATTGTTAAATGAATTTAACATGGGTAAATTATATTTCATAAGGATTAATTATCGAAAATACCGATAATTGAACTTGAATCTGTTTTGTAAATGGCAACAAATCCTTCACAAAACATACACCAATCGGCTTTCTGGTCGATGCTAGAAAGGGAAAATACTTTCTGGAACCAACTTCAATGACTGGTTTTGTCAGCTGAGAATCGTTCTAAGAGCTGAGAAGAAATCTGATGTCCTTGAAACACAGATGCCTGCTGTTCCGGGTGCCAATGCTACGACTGCAGAGTAGGCTAAATACAATACTCAGTTCGATAGACATAATGAGGTTGTTTGTTTGATGTTGGGTAGCATGACTCCCGAGCTTCAACAATCAATTCGGATTGCATAATCCGTGTGATATGATCAAAGAACTCAAGTCTATCTATGAAAACCAAGCTGAAGTGGAATTGTTTGAACTTGTTAAAACACTTCATGACTTGAAAAACGAGTATGGAACACCGGTGAGTCCTCATGTACTCAAGATGAAGAGGTACTTTGAGCACTTGGAAAGGATAAACTATGAGTATGAGAAAAAGCTTCCAAAGAAATATGCTACACCCCAAGTTCTTATGATCAAGGGGGAAAGGTTCAGAAAGCAAAACAACCGTAAGCTAAGGGCAAGAACTTTGGTAAGGGAAAGCAAAGTACTTTAGTCTCAAAACCTTAAAAGACCCTTTCGGCAAAAAGAGCATACGGCTAAAGACCAGGCTTGTCATCACTATGTTAAAGTGAGACACTGGAAGAGGAATTGTCCTAAGTATCTAGCTAAGTTGAACAAGAAGAAGAAGCAAGCTGGTTTAACCAGTTCTTCAAGCATCTTCTCAAATTGAATTATAAGTGTTGATGTGATTCAAATGATAATTCAATAGCAAAAGAGTCAAGTCTAGCTTGGACTCTACCTATCTTTGACATAGTCATCTTGTTTATTTTGTCAAGAAACGCATTGAAAGACTTCAAAGTGAAGGGATCTTACAATCAAATGATCATTTGATGAATGTGTGTCTTTGACATTACGTTGGCAAGAAACGCATTGAAAGTCTTCAAAGTGAAGGGGTCTTACAATCAAATGATGAATCATTTGACAAATGCGTGTCTTGTGTTTCCGGCAAGATGACAAGAAAATCTTTTCCGTGTTAAATGGAGTAGGGCTAAAGATCTACTTGGACTTATACATACCGATGTATGTGGCCCATTTAGACATGTGTCAAGAAAGGTGGTAGCTACTTCATTATTTTATGAATGATTTCAGTCGTTATAGTTATGTTTACTTGCTTAAACATAAACATGAAGTCTTTGAAACATTCAAAGAGTTTAAAACTGAAGTAGAAAATCAACTCGGTAAAACCATCAAGATTCTTCGTTCGGATCAAGGTGGAGAATACTTAAGCCAAAAGTTTTAAGGATTATCTAAAAGCTTGAGGATTTATCCAACAAGCTTACTTCTGCATAATGGTATATCTGAGAGGAGAAATCGAATCTTGTTAAACATGGTGAGATCAATGATGAACCTTAAAGATTTTCCCATTTTCATTTTGGGATTATGCTCTAGAGATTGCTATATGCATTCTCATTATGGTTCCAACCAAGAAGGTTGACAAGACACCGCATGTATTGTGGCATAGGAGTGTTCCTAATTTGTCTTACTTAAAGGTCTGGGATTGTGAGGCATTTTTGAAACGAGATACGCCTGACAAACTTGAACCTAGATCTGTTAAGTGCATCTTTGTAGGATATGTAAGTCCCAACTCAATAGATGGTACTACCTGAAGACAACTCTATGTCGATGGTGGAGTTACTTTGCAATATAAATGCTGAACTGGAGACGACCAGTTACAGAGAGTATATACCAAGTTCTAGATAGATTACTTATTTAAGTGACAATAAGTAAAGAACAATGCAATAATACAAAATACTTGAAAAGTAAATTGGTGAGACAATATGTAATTTTCAAGTGTAATTTATTTATTAACTTTAAATAAATTACAAGGTTGTTGCGGAACCAAGATAATACAAGTATGTAAATATCCTAACAACCTATGAACTACAATTGATCTACACTTGGAATTTCTCTAAACAATCGAAACACTTAAAGTTGTGAAATGTTCCTTTTTACGATTGAGAGAAGATTGCACAAGTTCACCAAGAATATTGCAGGTATGCAAAGTGTGAAGTGTTCTCACTTGTTATTCTTGTTGTGCAATGACTTGTATTTATAGGCAAAGTTAACATTGGGATGTTAACTTTGGCCGTACAAATATGGTTGAGAACATTTAAGGAATAGCATTTAATTCCTTAAAATGCAGTGTAAAGTTGCAGTATAAAGCAACTTTACTCAACCAGCTTTATGTACCTTTTTGTACTTAAATAATAAGATAAATCTTATTATCCGGGTAAAAGCACATAAAGCATAAAAGTCAATTCCTCGTAATCAGTGTAAAGCTTTGTAAGAACTTTCCACTGACGGTCTCCAGTTTGTAACTGACTAGAATGTCAACTGGGCTTCGCTGCCATTGTCATTCTCTATCTTCCACTTGTTGTCTTCGACTCCAACTGGAAGGATTCTTCAACTGGTCAGTTCTCAACTGGAGGAAGTCTTCAGTTGCGTTAACTGTACGATGCAACTGGACTTCAATATATTTCTGGACAAATCTTCTTGGTCTCCAGGTGCAACTGGAGACTGGCCAGTTTCACTGAAACTGGTCCTAACAAATTCCCCCTATTTGTCCTGAAATATTAGCAAGTCTTTTTCAGTTCTTGTATCTGTACAAGTGTGAACTGGAGAGACTTGTTCGATTAAATCTATCTAAGTTTTCCAAGGCATTTTTATAGATCAATAAATGCCTTGGGTTTTTCTTTTTAAGTTTGTTAGATCTAATCTATTATCTACCTTATGGTTACAAACTGGTAACTTCATTTATACAAGGAAATGAAATTTACACAAGTTACAGAATGTAAATAAAGTTACAAGTAGATAAACTGAAAGAAAAATTTTAGCTTGATGGCCCTTCACCAATTTTCCTTTTCTTGGTCACTGAAGAGATAGGTTGTGAGTCTTCAAGATCAATGTTCAACTTCAGCTCCAGATTCTCTTTGTGTTGAATCTTGCCCTTCAAGAAGTTGACCCATGCTTTCTCAAACCTATTCCTTTGTGCCTTGGCCTCCAAAAAGTTTACCATCTCAACCCATTCTGAGAACCCATATTGCATTGCACCAGGATTGTCAGTTTTAACCAGTGGCCCTCTGGTATAACTGACCTCAACGTGAAAGTACTTGGTGCCTGGCTTAATTGTTACATTAACACCATTGATAGTCCCACTATGTCTTCTGGTTGCCATGATCTGGGAGTAATAGCTTCTTGCTTCAGATTCATTTGATATTTTAATACTCTCAGCTCCAGCAGCCAGTACAGCAGACTTGATGTCATCATTCGATACCTCGCCAGTTGGTTCTATGAATGTACTAAGGTCAGCATCTCTGGTCAGTGATTTTCTTGGTTGAGGGTTCCTTTTTGGTGGATTCAATACCCTTTTTACAACCTTCTTAACATTTTCAATTCTTTTCATGATCCCACTGGCCCGATTCTCTTTTGCCTTATCCACTGATATATTCAAACTTCTGGCATCAAATTCAGCTTCTTCATCAGGATAGTGCCTGTCCAGTTCAATGTCAAGCATTTCTTTCAACATGCCCACTATCCTGTCATCATTTTTTACTCTGGCATACTCCTCCTTAGTGATTCCCAAAAGATGAGCATCACTAATATCAAGCAATTTAATCTGTGCAAGATGTGCTCTGGCTTCAGCTTGGTTTCTTTGTTTCATCTTCTTTCTTTCTTTAATTTCATTGCCAAGTCTAGCCAATCTTTTGCTATCACTTTCTGAAACTGCACTTCTTTCCCCCTTGGCAGCATCTAGACCTGCCCTAATAACTTCCCATTCAGAATGGTGAGTTGGCAACCGGTCAAGAGGCTGCCACGATTGCATGTTCTTGCATTCTTTGAATATGGTGCACATCATCCTGAAAGATCTCCATAGGTGGTTGGTTTCTTTTGACTGGGTCAGAACATTTGCTGCAACTTGTTCCTGAACAGTTTTTAGTTCATTCAAAATCTTGGAATCTTCATCCAGACCAGAAACCACCTTATCCTTGACTTATTCATCCTTTTTCTTCAAACTTTCTACTTCAGTTGTCAGTTTATCCAGAGACTGAGCATGAAGTGATACCTGGGTGTTCAAGTTATCAATGCTGCCCCTCAACTGGTTGATCTCAGTAGTGAGTGGGGCCAGATCAACCTGAGGAGTGGCCAGCTTGGTGATTTCAGATATCACCTTTTCTATCAATTGTTGTTCTCTAGCACCCAGCGTATCATCTATTTTCTGACCAACTGAAGTCATTAACTACTGCCCAAGTTCAGTAACATTCAACCCAGGTTTGTCAACCAATTCTTTTACCTGTTTTTCAATCTCCCTTAAATCCACTTCAGATGTTCTAACAGTGTTTCCCAGCAAGTTGGAGATTGAGGTTGTGACCTTGGACTGAGTGAGGTCAAAGGCTTCTTTTAAAGATGTTGCCAGATTGTTGCAGCCAGTGACCAGCTCATTCAGCTTCTTCAACACCAAGTCTTCATTTGATGAAAACTTGTTAATCCCTAGATCAACCACTTTAATATTGGTCAAGTGATCCTTGTGGTATCTGGAGAAAGACTTGGTGTTTTTGTCAAGTGTCTTTTGAATATCCTCCACCCTGGTGAGAAGGTTTTGGATATCGGCTTGAACAAAGACAACTTGACTGTCCAGTGACGGAGGAGAAGGTGTCACTGGACCAGCAGCAGTTTCTACTGGAGCAACTGGAGGAGGCAAATTTAGAGAAGTCTCCCCAGTTGACATCGCAACAGTTGTTGAAGTAATAATAGGAATGGTGGAAGAAGAAAGGACTGGAAGTTCAAATTGTTGGACATGCTGAGAATGCTCAGGTGTGTCCAACGGCGGCGGTGGGGGGCATTTCTCGAAGGAGTGAGAATTGCCCAGATGGTGATGGTGCCATACGTCTGTTTCCAGACATATAGTTATAAGTGGGAAAAGGAATATTTGTAGGCTCATTTTCTTGAGTTTGTGAAAGTGAAATTGAAGTATCTGGAGGCGAGACTTGAGATGAAGGGTTTTGATCTTGTACAGCAGAATCAAAAATCTCTAAGTCTGATTCAGTACCTTCAGAATCCGAAGACTCTATAAGGATTTCCTCGTCATTAACATTCATGTCCAGATCCATGAATGTAACTGAGGGCTGACCAGATGGGTCAGTCTCCAGATGACCTTCCCCAGTTTCCTGGTTGGGTGCATCTGTTGGAGGATCAGATACTGAGGTATCTTCACCAGGGATAGAGGTCAGTGGGGTTGCCTCAGTTATAGTTGCTCTATCCACAACCACAACAATTCCAAAAGACGAACTGGTGGGTCCCTCATTATTTTGAGGCCCGCCCAGTTGTCCTTCCGACTCACCTTGGATTGGTGCATCGGTTTTTGCGAATGCCAGCCGCATTCGATCTGGAATCTTGACCTCTCCAGCTTCAGATACTAGAGAGTCTAGATTCCTCAACAAATCGGGGACAGTGTAAGGTGAATCTGTGCTTGAATAAGCTTCACTGCCCAGAATTTGTAGAAAACAAAGAGAGAGAAACCTGGAGAAGGGGATACATAGTCCCCTGGTGCCCTTCAGTTTTTGAACCAGGCTTCTGTAAAGGATATCAGCAAAATCCACTCTCAATCCATTCCACAAGCAGTATGCCATTTCTGCTTGTGCGGAGTTAATCTGGTCAAGTCCACCAGAACTCCCACCTATACTTTCCACAAGGTGGATGAAAAAGTACCTCCATGAAGGTGTCACTGGACCAGCAGCAGTTTCTACTGGAGCAACTGGAGGAGGCAAATTTAGAGAAGTCTCCCAGTTGACATCGCAACAGTTGTTGAAGTAATAATAGGAATGGTGGAAGAAGAAAGGACTGGAAGTTCAAATTGTTGGACATGCTGAGAATGCTCAGGTGTGTCCAACGGCGGCGGTGGGGGGCATTTCTCGAAGGAGTGAGAATTGCCCAGATGGTGATGGTGCCATACGTCTGTTTCCAGACATATAGTTATAAGTGGGAAAAGGAATATTTGTAGGCTCATTTTCTTGAGTTTGTGAAAGTGAAATTGAAGTATCTGGAGGCGAGACTTGAGATGAAGGGTTTTGATCTTGTACAGCAGAATCAAAAATCTCTAAGTCTGATTCAGTACCTTCAGAATCCGAAGACTCTATAAGGATTTCCTCGTCATTAACATTCATGTCCAGATCCATGAATGTAACTGAGGGCTGACCAGATGGGTCAGTCTCCAGATGACCTTCCCCAGTTTCCTGGTTGGGTGCATCTGTTGGAGGATCAGATACTGAGGTATCTTCACCAGGGATAGAGGTCAGTGGGGTTGCCTCAGTTATAGTTGCTCTATCCACAACCACAACAATTCCAAAAGACGAACTGGTGGGTCCCTCATTATTTTGAGGCCCGCCCAGTTGTCCTTCCGACTCACCTTGGATTGGTGCATCGGTTTTTGCGAATGCCAGCCGCATTCGATCTGGAATCTTGACCTCTCCAGCTTCAGATACTAGAGAGTCTAGATTCCTCAACAAATCTGGGACAGTGTAAGGTGAATCTGTGCTTGAATAAGCTTCACTGCCCAGAATTTGTAGAAAACAAAGAGAGAGAAACCTGGAGAAGGGGATACATAGTCCCCTGGTGCCCTTCAGTTTTTGAACCAGGCTTCTGTAAAGGATATCAGCAAAATCCACTCTCAATCCATTCCACAAGCAGTATGCCATTTCTGCTTGTGCGGAGTTAATCTGGTCAAGTCCACCAGAACTCCCACCTATACTTTCCACAAGGTGGATGAAAAAGTACCTCCATGAAGGTGTAAGACCCTTCATGGTCATCGCACCTTTAGTTTTCAAAACCCCATTCACCAGGCACTCCTTATGTCCCATTTCAAGGAGGACCTGGCGAAAATTAATGTTTGGGGGGATGACAACTGGAGATTCACCCTCTCTCCAGTAGTTGAGGTGTAAAGCATCCCTTAACACATCTGCTGATAGGGTACACTGGACTGTTCCACCTTTTAATGTGAAAGTGATGGAAGAACAATCAGAAGAAAGAGTAGCAGTGTACCAAAACTCACACAAGTAGTCGTGAAACATCTTGCGTGGGTTTAGAGAGAATGAGGGTCCAATTAGAGAATCCTTCAAAAATCTTTGGATTCTTCCAATAAGGGTATTGGACCCTTGGGTTCCTTGTAAACTCGTGTTAGGACCAGTTCACCTGGTAAACTGGCCAGTCTCCAGTTGCACCTGGAGACCCAGTTAAACTGTCCAATGAACTGACCAGTCTCCAGTTGTATCTGGAGACCTTAATGATTTGTCGAGAAATATATTGAAGTCCAGTTGCACCGTACAGTTAACGCAACTGAAGACTTCCTCCAGTTGAGAACTGACCAAGTTGAAGAAGCATTCCAGTTGAAGTCGAAGATAACAAATGGAAGATAGAGAATGGCAATGGCAGCGAAGCCCAGTTGGCATTCTAGTCAGTTACAAACTGGAGACCATCAGTGGAAAGCCCTTACAAAGCTTTACACTGATTACGAGGAATTGACTTGTATGCTTTATGTATCTTTACCCGGATAATAAGCCTTATCTTATTATTTAAGTATTAAAAGGTACATAAAGGTGGTTATGTAAAGTCACTTTAACATGCGACTTTACACTGCTTTTAAGGAATTAAATGCTATTCCTTAAATGCTCCCAACCACATTTGTACGGCTAAAGTTAACATCCCAATGTTAACTTTGCCTATAAATACAAGTCATTGCACCACCAAGAATATCAAGTTATTTCACAAAGTTGAATAAACTTCACACTTTGCAAACCTGCAATATTCTTGGTGAACTTGTGCAATATTCTCTCAATCGCTAAAAGGAACATTTCACAACTTTAAGTGTTTCGATTGTCTTGAGAAATTCCGAGTGTAGATCAATTGTATTTCATAGGTTATTAGGATATTTACATTCTTGTATTATCTTGGTTCCGCATCAACCTTGTAATTTATTTAACATAAATAAATAAATTACACATTGAAAAATACATATTGTCTCATCAAGTTATCTTACAAGTTATTTGTATTATTGCATTGTTCTTTACTTATTGTCATTTATATAAGTAATCTATCTAGAACTTGGTATATACACACTGCAACTGGTCGTCTCCAGTTCAGTGCATATATTGCAAAGTAACTCCACCATCGACATAGAGGTGTCTTCAGTAGTACCATCTAACGAGTTGGGACTTACAACTCGCCATCGGATTATTTGGATTTAATTTGATGAGCGAACTGTTACCAGGAGCACCAGGTGCCTGTTTGACATCTGGTGAAGGAGCATATGGGACAGATAAGAGATTTACATCTCTTGAATGGGAAGATTTAGGTGCCATTGGAAAATGAAACTGAAATTTTGGAATTAGGGTTCTTGATTTATGAAGCAGAGAGAGAAATGAAGCAATTTTTAGATGATTGGGAAGTAAATGAAAAGAATGTAAAGGGAAGTAAATGTGATCGGAGTAAATAAGGGTGTTTATAAGGAATTCAAGATCCCAATGAAATACCAAAAATTATATTTTATTAACAAAATCAATTTTGTAGATATTTTAACAAAATAAGTTTGAATTTTGAAATAAAAACATAATTTTCCGTGTCAGCATTAAATGCTACGACGGCTTAACTTACCCACGCGCCCACTAATTTTAATTTTCCCAATAAAAACAGTTGTCAAATACCAAAATGACTTTAAACACATCGGATGACGATATCAAGTGGTTTAAAGCACTCGAGTGCCATCACGTGTCACAAATATTGACCAAGTATCTCTAACGTTATAAAAAATTAAGACAAGCCTGAATCTGGTCACTGGAGGATTAGTCCAGTGCCAGTTTCCAACTGGAGAGTTCTCCAGTTGCCATTTTCAAACAAAACGAATTTTAGTCAGAAAATTATTTTGAGTCTTTCCCCCTAAAATGATGATCCAGAAATCAATTAGTGCCAGGATAGTATCACAAAGGCGTTCGATAGCCTGGCGAGCAAAGATTATCTGGACCTCCTCAACTGGAGAACTTCATCAGTGTCACTGACGCGTTCATGACAAAAATCTCCAGTTTTAAGGATTTAACATTCCCAGTTTGCTGATGAGATGTTTAAAGGTTTTCTCATCAAGAGGTTTTGTAAAAACATCAGCGAGCTGTTTGTCAGTGGGGATAAAATGAATTTCAATGTCTCCTTTCATAACATGATCACGAATAAAATGATACCTGATGTCAATATGCTTTGTCTTGGAGTGCATCACTGGGTTATGAGATATAGCAATTGCACTGGTGTTGTCACAAAAGATTGGGGTCCTTGTATACTTTTGACCATAATCTAGTAACTGGTTCTTGATCCAGAGAATCTGGGCACAGCAACTGGCCACAGAAATGTACTCTGCCTCAGCAGTGGACATAGAGACTGACGTCTGCTTCTTACTGGTCCAACTCACCAGTTTTCCTCCAAGGAAATGACAACCACCAGTTGTTGATTTTCTATCTATCTTACAACCTGCATGATCTGAATCTGAATAACCCATTAGATCTAACCCTGAGCCTTTGGGGTACCAAAGACCAAGATAAGACACCCTTTCAGGTATCTAAAGATACGCTTAACAGCGTGCAAATGTGATTCTTTGGGGTTAGCCTGAAACCTGGCACATAGACATGTTGCGAACATTATATCTGGTCGACTGGCAGTTAAATACATCAGTGAACCAACCATTCCACGATATTCAGTGATGTTCACTGGTTTGCCAGTTGGGTCAGAGTCCAAATTTAATGGTGCTGCAATAGGTGTGTTTTTCGATGGGATATAATCATATTTGTATTTTCTTAACAAATCTCTGACATATTTTCCTTAGTTTATGAAAATTCCATTTTCAGTTTGCTTAATCTGAAGACCTAAGAAAAATGTTAATTCTCCCATTAAACTCATCTCATACTCAGATGACATGATTTTAGAAAACTTTTTACACATTGCATCATCAGTTGAACCAAATATAATGTCATCAACATAAATTTGCACCAATAAGATATTACCTTTTTCTTTCAAGATAAATAAGGTATTATTTATTGCACCTCTTTGAAAGACATTTTTAAGAAGATGTTTAGTTAAAGTATCATACCAGGCTCTTGGGGCTTGTCTAAGACCATACAAAGCTTTGTTCAGTCTATAGACCCAGTGAGGATGCTTCTCATTGATGAAGCCTGGAGTCTGCTTAACATACACAACTTCTTCCAATGTTCCATTAAGGAACGCACTTTTGACATCCATCTGGAAGACCTTAAACTGCAGATGGGCTGCATAAGCCATAAATATTCTGATGGCTTCAAGTCTTGCAACTGGAGCAAAAGTTTCATCAAAGTCAACGCCTTCTGCTTGACAATAACCCTGGGCAACTAATCTGGCCTTGTTTCTTACAACATGGCCATCTTCATCCATCTTGTTTCGGTAGACCCATCTAGTACCAATGGGTTCTTTTTTTAACCCTGGTGGACAAGGAACAAGCTCCCATACAATATTCCTTTCAAACTGGACGAGCTCTTCTTGCATAACTTCCACCCAGCTTGGGTCTGCCATAGCCTCGTCAATCTTCTTCGGTTCAATTAGTGATAAGAAGGTGACATTTAAGCATTGCTCACTGGTGGCTCTTCTAGTCTGAACCCCACTATTTGGATCTCCCATAATCTGTTCAATTGGATGTGCTCGAGTCCATCTAGTGTATTGACTAGGCTGGTGAATTACAATATCAGTGCAAGTCACCTGGTGATCTTCTTCAGTTGCAACAGCTTCTGGAAGAGGATCTGTCCAAACTACTTCTACGTCCTCATCAGAGTCAATGAGGTCACGATTTGCATCATAAAATTCTTCATTAAAAGGCATTTCTTGAAGAACTGGAGAAGTTGGAGTTTGAACTGGTGCTGATATTGGAATGGCACGAACATCAGATCCAATCACCAATTCCTGTGGTAAATTGAAATTGATGGAGGAATAAAATGAAGTGTCACTGGTGGTACTCTTCTTCTTAACTGGTTCCAATTTGTTGTAACTGGAAACATCTTTTGGTGAAACAACTGACTGATGAACTTGGTCAGTTTCGCCAAAATTTATTGGAACGACTGGAGAAATATCAAGGCTTGGTCTCTTGTTGATTGCTTTAGTTGATTCGTCGAATGTGATATGAATTGTCTCATGAACCTTTTGGAGTCTATAATTATAAACTCTAAAGGCCTTTCGAATATCTGAATAGCCTAAAAATACACCTTTATCAGCTTTTGCATCAAACTTTCCAAGCTGACTAGAATCGTTTAAAATATAAACTGGACAACCAAATACATGAAAATATCCAATATTTGGTTTACGATTCCTGAGTACTTCATAGGCAGTCTTCTTATGTCTCTTGATGTAGACTGACCGGTTTTAGGTGTGACAAGCAGTTGCAACTGCTTCAGCCCAGAAACTGGTGGGAAGACCTGATTCAGATAGCATACTTCTGGCTGCTTCTATCAGTGTGTGAT
Source organism: Erigeron breviscapus (assembly GCA_034093135.1). Lineage (NCBI taxonomy): Eukaryota > Viridiplantae > Streptophyta > Magnoliopsida > Asterales > Asteraceae > Erigeron > Erigeron breviscapus. The sequence goes on along the minus strand of CM067172.1, from coordinate 59,803,769 downwards.
TCTTTCTTTCCACAACTCCATTCTGCTCTGGAGAGTGTGCTGATGAGAAGTTTTGAGAGATGCCAGTGTCATTGCAAAATGTTTCAAGTACCTTATTTTGAAATTCAGTACCATTATCACTTCGCAACTGACAGACTTTTTGAGTATACTTGAGTTCAATTCTTTTGATGAGAGAGATGATTTCAGCAGGTGCATCACTTTTGGATCTGAGGAATACCACCCAACAGTATCTGGTGAATTCATCGACCACAACTAGAGTGTACTTCTTTCCGGCTCTAGTTTGAACATTCACTGGACCAAAGAGATCCATATGTAGCATGTGAAGAGGTTCAGTGATGCTAAAGTTTTGCCTAGTCTTGAAATTGGCCCTTTTCTGCTTGCCCATCTCACACCCTGGACATGGCTTTTCTTTATTGAAAGAAATTTGAGGTATCCCATCAACCAGTTGTTTGCGAGACAACTTGTTAATATTTTTGAAATTAAGATGGGATAATCTTTTATGCCACAGCCAGTTGGTGTCCTCATCAGCTTTGGTATAGAAGCACTGCTCTTTTGGAGCTGGTTCCATATCCATGATGTACACATTACCTTTTCTTGGTGCAACCATCACCACTTTCCAATCCTTGTTAAATATGGTGCCTTGAGCAATATCGAACAAAACTCTGTAGCCATCATCACAAAGTTGACTGACACTGATCAGGTTGTATTTCAAACCATTCACAAATGCAACTCTCTTAAATTCAACCTGTCCGTTATTGATCACACCATATCCTTCAGTCTTTCCACTTTGATCATTACCAAACGTCACTGCCGGTCCATCTTGGACAGTGAACTCTTCAAGCAGGGGCTTACATCCAGTCATAGTCCGACCAGCAGCGCTGTCCAGATACCAGATATTCTTCTTTCGATCGCCCTGCACACCCACAAAAATCATCAGTTATTTTTGTGAACCCATCTTTTCTTGATGGGTTCACTGGACTTCTCTACAGAAGTCTCAGTTGATTGTTGTGGAGGTAAACTGAAGACTACATCTGAATCTTTTTCACCAGATCCAGGTGCAGGAGTAAAAATGATTGGTATTTGATACCTGCTCCCCTTTTTCTTATCAGATTTAGTTCCAGATGGAACATTCTTTTGTTTTGGTTTTGAAGGGGGTTTAATATTTTGTTTTAAAACTGGAGGTGATGAACCTCCTTCCAGATTTTTGATCCGGGCAGTACAACTCAGAACCTGTCGAGACAAAAGTTGGAGTTGACTTTCCAGTTTAAAGAAAATATTGTTTTCATCAGGCTGCTGAACCTTGGACCTTGGTTCAGCTAGAGTTTTAGTCTTTTGAGTCTTGGGCTCCTTAGACTTCCGAGGTAAAGGCTTGTTACCAGTGGCCTTTTTAACTGGAGCACTAGCCTGTTTGGCTCCAGGTTTAACCTCAATAGGGGTGGTCTCAATGGGTTCAGTTTCAACAGCTTCAGGTTGATCATAAGAAGTTTCAACCTTGAGAGCTGGAGGCAATGCATGAAGATCTGGTATGAGAGCTGCCATTTCCAGATCTCCAGATTTCCATGCATTTTTCTGGGCATCAATTGTTCTAGAAAATGCATCATAGTTCTTTCCAGATGCTTTTACCCATGACTTGATAATCATTTGTTCTTTTTCAAGATCAGAAATTAATTTTTGATTATCAAATTCCAAAGCCTCAATTTTTAAAACTGACTCCTTGAGAGCCAACTGGACACTTTGTAAATCTTTTAAATTTATGCTTAAACCTGTTAAAGGTTTTAGCAATCATGGCTACCAGATCATCATCGTCAGTTTCATAACAACCATCACTGATTTCAGTGGTCAGGCCAGAGTTCAAGAAACTGTTTAACATCTCCTTCATTGAGTGTGCCTGGACACTCTCTGCAGACATTAAAGCAGTACAAGGTCGCTCAGTTACACTAGCAACCTTGGGACTCTGGGCATGGTTCATGGCATCCTGCTCAGCCACCAGTCTTGCAGCATTATTGTCTTCAGTGAATCTGAAGGCTCCATAGAGCGATGCAAGAGTATGGCTGTGCAGGGTTTTACCTTGTCTTAAGACAAGAACCATATTTTCCCATTTGGAAGGAAGAATATCACAAAACTTCTCAAGAAGAATATCCTTATCCTTCTCTACACCCAAGCCTCTCAGCTGATTAATGAGGCTAGAAAATCTGGTGTATGTACCAGTTAGACTTTCATTGGGCAGAGCAAAGAAGGATTCATACTTCTTGTTCAAGGCAACTTTTCTGGTGACAATAGTGTCATCACCTCCTTCAAACTGAATAACTAATTCATCCCACATTGACTTGGCACTGGGGAACAACACAAGTGTTGGTATTAGATCTTCAGGAACAGCTCCAAGGATCATGTTCTTGAGTCTAGTGTCCAGATCTACAAGTCTACGATCCTCATCAGACCAGTGGTCTTCGAGCTTTTATCTAGAACCTCTTCTTCCAGCTGGATCTAGAAGAGGACTTACCCAAGAGACATGGGTATATATGGTCCATCCTTAAGGATTTTCAACATATACCTCTCTATCCCACCAAAATGCAAAAGCATTCTGGCCTTCCATGTACCAAAGGTCTCACTGTTTCCATCAAGTTTTGGAACAGGAGTGTTAGAATAATGTACATGGACATGGTTTGGGGCAGTAGGAGGAGGAGGGTTTGTATTAACATTTTGAAAAGGTGGTGTATTAGTATTCAAAGGGTTTTCACCTTGACCAGAACCATCTCCACCTTCAGTAGTAGTCATCTAAGCAGATCTAGGCAAGTTTATTAGCCTTCTGCTCTGATACCACTTGTAAGTCCCAACTCAATAGATGGTACTACCTGAAGACACCTCTATGTCGATGGTGGAGTTACTTTGCAATATAAACGCTGAACTGGAGACGACCAGTTACAGAGAGTATATACCAAGTTCTAGATAGATTACTTATTTAAGTGACAATAAGTAAAGAACAATGCAATAATACAAAATACTTGTAAAGTAAATTGGTGAGACAATATGTAATTTTCAAGTGTAATTTATTTATTAACTTTAAATAAATTACAAGGTTGTTGCGGAACCAATATAATACAAGTATGTAAATATCCTAACAACCTATGAACTACAATTGATCTACACTTGGAATTTCTCTAAACAATCGAAACACTTAAAGTTGTGAAATGTTCCTTTTTACGATTGAGAGAAGATTACACAAGTTCACCAAGAATATTGCAGGTATGCAAAGTGTGAAGTGTTCTCACTTGTTATTCTTGTTGTGCAATGACTTGTATTTATAGGCAAAGTTAACATTGGGATGTTAACTTTGGCCGTACAAATATGGTTGAGAACATTCAAGGAATAACATTTAATTCCTTAAAATGCAGTGTAAAGTTGCAGTATAAAGCAACTTTACTCAACCAGCTTTATGTACCTTTTTGTACTTAAATAATAAGATAAATCTTATTATCCGGGTAAAAGCACATAAAGCATAAAAGTCAATTCCTCGTAATCAGTGTAAAGCTTTGTAAGAGCTTTCCACTGACAGTCTCCAGTTTGTAACTGACTAGAATTCAACTGGGCTTCGCTGCCATTGTCATTCTCTATCTTCCACTTGTTGTCTTCGACTCCAACTGGAAGGATTCTTCAACTGGTCAGTTCTCAACTGGAGGAAGTCTTCAGTTGCATTAACTGTACGATGCAACTGGACTTCAATATATTTCTGGACAAATCTTCTTGGTCTCCAGGTGCAACTGGAGACTGGCCAGTTTCACTGAAACTGGTCCTAACAGGATACCCAAAGGAAACGATGGGTTACTACTTCTGCTTTCCTACCGACAAAACTGTTAAAGTATCTCGATATGCTGAGTTCTTTGAAAAGAATCTTATATCTCGAGAAAACAGTGGGAGGATTGTCGAGCTTGATGAGACTCAAGAAGAAGATGTGTCAACTTCTGAAAATACTAGCAATCATCAACTTAGGGGGGAAAATGTTCAAAGAGATGAATCTCATGAACTACAAGTTGAAGATGATGCGATTCCAATTCGTAGGTCCTCAAGGACAATACGTGCTCGTGAAAGACTTAATCTTAATATTGAGTCTGAAGAACACGTATTAGGAGACTTAAATGAACCTCCTAATTTCAAAGCTGCATTATCAGATCCGGATTCTGAAAAATGGCTTGAAGCTACGAATGTGGAAATGAAATCCATGAAAGATAATCGAGTTTGGAGCTTGGTTGATCTTCCACCTAATGGTAGAACCGTTGGGTGCAAATGGATCTTCAAGAAGAAGATCGACATGGATGGAAATATACACACCTATAAAGCTTGTCTTGTGGAGAAAGGCTATACTCAACTTTATAGAGTTGACTATGAGGAGACCTTTTCTCCCGTTGCGGACATTAGAGCTATTAGGATCATCTTAGCCATAGCAGCGTACTATGACTTTGAGATATGGCAAATGGATGTCAAAACCGCTTTCTCGAATAATTCTCTAGACAAGAAAGTTTATATGATACTAGAAGGTTTTGTTATTTCAAAAGTATCCCAACAAAGTGTGCAAGCTTCAAAGGTCCATTTATGGACTAAAGCAAGCATCACGTAGTTGGAATAAAAGGTTTGATGAGGAAATTCAAAGGTTTGGTTTAGCTCAAAATCCTGATGAGCCATGTGTATATCGCAAAGCTAGTGGGAGTAATGTTACTTGGGTAAAGCAGCATTCATTCTTGGAATCAAAATCTATAGAGATAGAAGTAAACGGTTGTTTGGATTAAGTCAAAGTACTTATATTGATTAGATCTTGAAGCGATTCAAGATAGAGAATTCTAGGCGTGGTTTCGTACCTATGCAAGAAGGACTTAACTTATCTAGCAAAAACGGTGCCTCTACATCTATTGAGATGAAGCGTATGCAAAGAATTCCTTATGCTTCGGTTGTGGGATCTATTATGTATGCGGAGAGATGCACAACACCTGAAATTGCGTTCGCGCAAAATATCGTTAACCGATATTAATAGAATCCGAGTGAGGATCACTGGATTGCTGTAAAAGAATATTCTTAAGTACATGTGTGCTACTAAAGATTTTCTGGTGTATGGAGGAAATCCCGATCCAGAATTCAAAGTGAATAGATACTGTGATAGTGGATTTCAGACTGATAAGATGATTCAAAATATCAGTCGGGATACATCTTTATTTTAAATGAAGACACGGTGGAATGCAAGAGCTAGAAGCAAACCACAGTTGCTATGTATGCGTCAGAGTCTGAGTATATTGCCGCCTCAGAGAAGCCGCCATGAATGTTGTCTGGATTAGGAAGTTTATTTTTGAATTTTAACGTGATGATCCTCAAATAACACACCTATGGATCTGTACTGTGATAATACGGGAGCTATTATCATTGCCAATGAACCTGGAGTTCAGAAAGGTGCCAGACATTATCCTAGACGATATCACTTTGCACGTGAACAAATCGAACTAGGAGAAACTAAGATACTCAAAGTTCACACAGATTATAACTTAGCTAATCCTTTTACAAAGGCTTTGTTAAAAGGAAAGCTCAATAAGCATGCCGAGGGCAGAGGACTTAAATTAGCTAGTTATCTCATTTAAATCTGTGATTGGTATTTGGATAAGGGATGTTAAACAATCATTATTTCAATAAATGAATTTATATACTTGGTATGAGTGATTTCATTTCATAATGATTGTGTCCTATATTTGCATGTTTAAATCCATGAATATTTTAAATATTCTAAATGTCCATTGTCGATTAACTATATGGGAATATAGTTAAACTAAGACAAATCTGAGAGATTGGTTAAATATTTAGGGAATATTTTGAAGATGGTCCTGCCAAACTCACATGGTATCCATAGAGATGCATATCGGACTACCCCACTTAACGAATCATCACTTTATGGATCGGCGTCATTAAGTGAAATTCGTGAAATGGTTGCTTTATTTATCCTTAGACTTGAGATACAAGCAGGTTATGCATGTGTGAATTGCATTTACTTGATATAGTTCTAACTGTCCTGAACAAGGTAGTAATAAACGGCTATTTTCATAAATGTATTGAAACGACATGACTGACACGTGTAGTCAATATAGGATTTGTTCATTCAATTTGCAACTGAAGTATGATACCATTTGGGCCCCTCATTAATTAATTAAGATGTTTGTATGCCATACCCAAATGAACTCCAGAGGTTGTCTCGATTAATTTGGTAATCTTAATTAGTTGTAAAAATGAGAAACAGAATCGTTAAATTATGGAATGACATTGATCCATATCCATAATTAACAAGGTATCTGAAACAAAGGGATAATAAAGACTAAATCATTTCAATGAACTCTTCTTCAGGACCAACGAAATTGGAATTGCTCCCTCTGCTTTCCTTCTAAAAATAAGGAAGTATTGTGCTCAGACTTCCAATGATCCCACGTTTATAAAGCTGATTGATCAAGAGCTGCTGAAGCCTGAAAGACAACAAGATAGAGCATTTATCGAGGCCAAGCAAGAATCTCAATGGGATTAAGTAGTCTTATATAAATTCATGTAATGCTGATTATTGTAAAGTTGTTTGTCAAATAAATAATATCAGCATTCCCTCATTCTACCTGCTACTCTTAAAAGTTTAAGCGACTTCTACTCAGCTAAGTCTCCTCAGCGAATAGGGGGAGATTGTTGAGTCATGGATTCGCTGAGAGACTCAGCGAGTGACTTCTTCAGCGAGCTCTCAGCGACCATCCATTATCTTCAGTTAAAGGATAAGTTCAATGACTCACCGCCATGTTTTGTAAGTCAAATATGGGCGGGAAGATGAAGATAAGAAGGCTGGTCCCAAGGACACGTGTTGATAGATCAGAATGAAGACATGTGACCTTGTACCAAAATAGTACTAAGGTGTTTCTCTTTCATACCGTTTTGGGAAAGAAACAAGATGGCAAACAGAGATTCCTGAAGACCAGTCTTACACACCAATAGATAGTTGACAACCTTCATGTGTCAACATCTATTGGGTTGTCATGTGATGTCTTTTCTCTCCTATATAAGACATCACTTGACCTAGCCGCAAGATAGTTGGTGTGTGCCATATTTCACTTAGTGTGTTTTTCTCTCTTTGTATAATTGTTAAGTTTTTAGTGTGTCAAAAACTTAACAATATTTTCTCTTCTATTTCTTTGTAGAACCGACCATGTATTCACTGTTTAATCTATGTTACTTATGATTAAACTTCTTTACTTTCTTATCTTATGTTCTTAGTGTAATTTACATTAGTTGTTTAATTACTTAATCGTTGCAAACTTGGGACTTTCATCAACCCATTGTGGACATATGTTTCTATAGTGATTAGGGCTACCACACTCAAAACAAGTGCCTCTTTGAAAATTTCCTTGAGGAGGGACGACTCGAAGAGGAGCCACATTCATTGGGGCCGCCCTCGGCGCCCTACAATCTTTGGACAAGTGCCCGAGTCGGTTACAACTGAAACACGCCCTACATTGAATGTTGGTAGGATGATGATTGTTACATCTCCCATACAAAGGATGGGGTCCCAAATAAGCTTTTCCCACCGGCTCCACCGCTACCATCACTTTTCCCCTATTTGCATGCTTGGGGTTAAATCTACCAACTTTCTTTACCCCACTAGACTCTGCGACCTCCTTCCTCTTAGAATACACCTTGCTCAACACACCACTTCTAATCAAGTGCTCGGTAACATTACCGGTACGGTTTATAGCCTCGGCCAAAGAAGTAGGCATGGCCGAGTTTACCAAGGAACGGACTTGTGGAGTTAAGCCCAAAACAAATTTTTCGATGGCCCTTTGTTCGGGGGTCACCAAATGAGGAACAAGGGTAGACAAGTCTTGGAACCGCCTAGTGTAACCCTTGTAATCCGCCCCGTCCATTTGAAGTTGGACGAACTCCAAAGTTAGAGCTTGGAGCTCATAGGGAGGCCAAAACTTCTTTTTCACCATTAACTTGAAACCGGCCCATGTCATATTGTTGGCCTTATCCAAGCCCATCAAACCTACCTCCTTGTTCCACCAACTCAAAGCATCATCCTTGAACATGCCGGATGCATAGGTGATCCGGTCATCATGGGTACAATGACTCCAAGCAATCACCGCTTCATTCTTCTCAATCCATCTTATACAAGCCGTCGGGCCCCCATTACCATCTTACTCTGGTGCCCCACAATGTTTAAAGTCCTTAAAAGTGCCCCTTTGACGGTACATCTCATGTTGATTGTACATGGGGAAATAGTTGTCTAACCCCACCGACGCCTCTTCTTCTTCCACAACATTTGGTTGAACCTCTTCATTGTTCACATTCACCGGAGCTTCATTGTTCGGTGCTCCATTGTTTCCTTGAAGAGATGTCGTGACTTGAGCCACAAGAGTTGGCATGATGTTGGTTACCGCCTGAGCGGTCACATTTTCCAAGTCCGGCACCGGTGCTTCACCACCACCCCTACCTCGGCCTCTACCACGACCCCTACCACCACGGCAACCACCACGACCGCCTTGAACTTCCGGCTCTAGCAGTTCTTGTGAGTTTTCCCTATAGTTAGCTATGTTTCTTCTTGGTGTCACCATTTCTATAATACAAGTAATACGTCGACCCGAAAGTTAGCCTCAAGATGCTCACATGTTATTCACACAAGTAGTTAATGCTCTCATGCCAACATGTCATACATATTTCATATCTTTATACTAAGGCCACAACAATTGTCCACATTCAAGACCAAGTACTCATATTCGACACATCACACAAAACAAGCAATTCAGAAACAAGCGGTTTAAAGTATAGTCTGAATCTAACTCCTACATCCAATCTACCAAGGGTGTTTGTATAAAGGTGATATCATCGGCTTTCCCTCCACACCCCTAGTATATTTGATTCATGTCGGAATTCGGTTCCGATATGCCCTCTAGATATTGATTGGGTTTGTATACAGGTGATACCATCGGCTTTCCCTCCACCCAATCAACGCCCATCAAGCATACCGGTTTACCTACTATATCTTAAGCCAAACATGTGCGATCCGTGATACCCACTAACTTGCATATGACATCGGGTTGCCGTAGAACCTTTGATCAGACGTTTCTATGGTTTCCCCATGTCATACTACATTAGGGCCATCACTTCACTTCGCCCTAAGTTATCACACTAGTATCAATCAACAAAAACATTTCAATTCGTCTCAATCACAATCAAATCCATTTCAAGTCAACAATATGTAAATGACCGCCTGAAAGCAACACGTTGTTCACATTGTACTCATCACACATTGATCACATTGTACTCACGTCATCACATATAGTGATCCTGCCTACGAGCGATTTCTGTAATTAACTCAAAAACTTTTTATTTACTAATAGGTCTTTT